>CM059271.1:11848171-11880671 GCA_030347295.1 Setipinna tenuifilis | reverse complement strand
GATAGATGACATTGGTGGGAAAGTAAAAAAATGTGAAAAATGTGTATTTAGAGCTGTATTTTATGATTGTGGTTTAAACGTTCATATTCTGTTTTTGTGGAGTATAAGGTGTAAATATGTAACATTTTTGTGGGAAGCCAGTCTTTAAAAAATAAACATATCTGATATGTTTCCACTTTTGGCAGCAGCTTTAAAAATGTGAAAATGTTTTTTTTTTTCCTCGATAGCAGTAAAACGCAAATGAACATGATTTGTTAACCAGTACCATGCATACCATGGTAGACAGCAATGGCAGTATAATACTACAACCCTAGTATGTGGTTATGAATAGTTGTATGCATAACTATTCATAGTCAGAGAGCGAGAATTTTAGAATAGTTATGTGCATCAACAGTAGTAGCAAGGATAATTTTGGGCGTCACATTCATGAAGTAAAGGAGGATCATACTAACTCTTTTTGTTGTTGTTGTTGTCCATTGTCTGCCCTCCAGGGCTCTCTGAGGAGTGCAGGGTCCAGACCCCAGCGTTCACCGATGCAGTCCGGCTCTACCGCCAGGCCCACGGCCAGTACGGCACCTGGGACATGATGTGTGGCACTCCACCACAGGTGAGGCACCAGAATCCCCTTCTGGACATCATGCCATCATGGAGTACCCAATCACAGATCACCTGCCTGCTTGTCACCCAATCAACACTGCACTCTATACTGTCTGTTTCAATATAAGTTAGAATCTAAATATTAGCTCAAAGATTTTTACCAGAAGTATCAGATGTGAGGATGGGCGTCTTTAAATCACGCCCAGTTTGATTAGAAATGTAAATAAATTAATATTTTAAGTATAACAGATAGTAATAAGTGTAACAGATTTTACTAATTAGAATTAGTAGTTGCATTAATTTTGTACTTCTATCTCTTATAACCTAATGTCCCTGGTCCTGTCTGTAGTCCGGTAAAGCTAAGGGCCAGGCTATAATTACGGTCGACAGATGGTTATCTGACAGGTTATTCAAGGTTGATTGCCATACTGACTGTCTAATTGCCATGCATTTTTTCAGTGTCCAAGTGATTAAGAAGATTTATGTATTTGTGTGTGTGTGTGTGTGTGTGTTGTGTGTGTGTGTGTGTGTGTGTGTGTGTGTGTGTGTGTGTTGTGTGTGGGACTTGGCGGGTGTTAAAGAGTGAACTGTTGCCAAATATGTATGTCAGTCTTTCCAACAGAGTGCTGAAATTTCCATCACAGGAAACCAGCAGACAGGGACCCCAGCTTGTTGTTGTTTAAGGGAGCTTTGTGTCATTTTTAGTGCTGTAGAGAGATCTGCTCACATGGGTCAGGTCGGGTGTGGCCCATCAAGTAGAGCCGGTTTCCCTACATAAAGGCTTCATATCAAGTACATGACCATGTCAATCGGTGTGCTAATCTGGCCCTTGGTTGTATGGTTGAATGTAAACATTACGTCATCACCCTACTTAGTGGGGTTGGCTCAGAAGTGGAGTACACCTGTTGGGAGTATCATTGCACATGCCAGCTGAATGACTCCTCCTGTGAGCTGCAATTTTGGCACATATCTTCATGATGACTTAATGAGTGTTGACAGATATCTGAAGTAAGTGTTTGTGTGTGTGTGTGTGAGAGAGCACATTCACATGTGACTGTGTTTGTGTGTAAGAGTAAGCAAGTGTCAGCTGTGTTTTTGACAGACAGAGAAAGAATGCTTAGTGCAGTTGTTGACTGTTTCTTACACTGATACTGTAGAAAGTTTCATGTCTTGAGTGATGTATTTTGTTTTTCAGTCCTTTTAATGCTTCTAAAATGGTGCCAGCGTCATGTGTTAGTGTAAGTGTTGACAACCACCCCAGGCTGTTGGTGCCAGCCCAAAGTTGGCTGTACTTGGAGGTGTGTGACTGTGATTTACCAGGACTGCATAGTCATGATAATTCTGTGTGCTTAGCATTACATTACACTTAGTACACCTTTTTATCCAAAGCGACTTACAAAGAGGAGGACATACAGTAAGTTAAGAGAGGTGTAGAGGAACACAAAGTAGCAGGGGGAGATCATACATGGGCTATAGGTGGGAGGTGCCCCCCCGGGGACAAGCCCTGCCCAACCTTTAGAAATTCTCTGTCCATCAAAACAAAAATGTTTTCCCAGTAATTTCGCCCAATCCCCAGTTAAGCCACATACACCACCCACACGTGGCATTCTGGTCACACCTCTGGTACTTAGGTTACTGGCCTGGTCTTAGTGGGTGTAGCTTTACATTTTCCAATGCTTGTCAAAAATGCAGTTTTTGCAGTTTTCCTCTGATATTCTTCAACATATCAATGATTTCTCTTTACCGTAAGTCATTCCAACCTTGGTACAAGGGTTATGGCTCCAGTGCCGAGGGGCAATGAATGTTTGGAATCTGAGGTCAGATAAGTGGGGTTGGAGGATAGATGTTAACTCTCTTTGACCTCTCGTTTGGAGTATGTGTCCATTGTCTTGTCTGTGTGTGTGTGTGTGTGTGTGTGTGTGTGTGCGCGCGCGGGTCCGTGCATGCGCTTGTGTATGTGTGTGTGTGTGTTTGCTTGTGTGTGTTTGTGTGTGTGACAACTTCTGGGCCCCGGGCAGATCATTTGACCACCCCCCCCCCCCCCCCCCCCCCCCCCCCCCCCCCCACCACCACCACCACCACCCACACACACACACACACACACACACACACACACACACACACACCGTCTGACTGTCAGACAGCAGAGCATGCTGGGAATGAGTCACTGCCAGCCTAAAGGCATGTGGAGAGCAGTCGTCTGGTTCTGGAGGACTCAAGAGTTCCCAGAGGCCCTTGGTGGCCAGACAGCCCTGCTGCCCTGCACCCTCTAGGACCCTAAATGTCTGTCACTAAAGGAGGAATACGTTTCAGATGTATGCGGTTTCTCATAGTGATTTGGTGGGAAAAAGCTGTCTGTTTATCACCGGATCACTTACAGAAAGAAAACACTCTTACATTTCAAAGTGGTGTGGGACATTGCATATAGTGAACAATAACAAATGTTCAAAGTTCAAACTATTTTTAACATGATGTGCTGCATGAGAATATGCAATGCACTTTGGATTGGGATGTCTGTTGTCTTTTTGTATTTGTTTTGTGATTGTTTTATATTTTCATGAACCTACTGTGAAAAGAGATTTTATATCTAATAAATAAATAAATGTCGCATAAATAAAGGCCATTAGTATTATTAATATTATGTTCAGCAGCTGATCAGGTAAATGCAAACACTAAACAAAGGGGTCATGCTGAGAGCCGTCTCTTCATGTGCTGTTCAGATGCAAGTAGCTAAAAATAGGTACAGCCCAAACACAAAAACACGCCCTGTGTGCACATCACTTACAGCCTTTATCAGCACTTCTCTTCACGGTCCGTTTCATCAAACTGTACCTCAGCCAGCTCCCTACACTGATGTTCGTGACCTCCTCTGTGTCCCATTACTACATAGCACTCCAATAACACATAACAACTCAAAGCTCCCTTAACTACAATTACCACGACCTTTTTGTGTGGCAATAAAGTATGATCTGATAAAGATTCTGATATTAGTGATTTTTCTCCCTGTATGAAAAAAGGTCCTGATATTGGAGATATTCTCTGTATCCCATACCGGTTCTGATATGACTGAGCTTCTCTCTGTGTCTCCATGTAGATCTTGGCTAATCTGGTGATGGAGAAGCTGATACCTGAGCTGCGAGACCTCATCTCCCCCCGGCTGAAGGGCAAACTGCAGGAGCGGCTCAGGAACTGGATGCTGGTGAGATTGCAGAAGCGAAACAGTCTTGTTCACCAGGCTAATAATGTGTACCATACCTTACCTTACCTTACCTTACCTATCAGATGTAGATGGGATCAAAGAGCTTCTCCCACCTACTCACTTTTCCTTGCATTGCTTAAATATTGGTACTGTATGTCCCTGGTGTATCTCAGTAAACTGAAGAACTGGATGCTGGTGAGATTTCAGCATAGTCATCATCCTGAAGATCTGATCATGTCAGTGAGACTGCAATCTGAGCCAGTATGCTTTACAAGACGTCAAAGAGATGAGATGGTTATGGACAGAACTGTTGATCTTATCTGATGGTTGTGTCTTCTGCTACTTTATAATACTTCCAATGTGATTTTTAGGCTGCACCTTAGTCATGTTGATGTGTCTATGCGTAGGTACGAATGTTGTGAAATGAATGACGTGGAGTGTCTGGGGAGTTAAACATGAATGTGTATTGTTTTGTGTTGAGCAATGTCTGCTGGAATGTCTATTGTGAGGGGGTGTAACTTAGGTGATGCAACAGCTGTAGCTCAAGACCAATTTCCCCTGTAGGACTATCAGATGTAGAGAGGGCGAAAAGCTTCTCCCACTTCCCCACCTACCCAGTTTTCCCTCATGTTTCCTCAAGTATTAGTGTGACCCTGGTGCATCTCATTAGGCTGGTCAAGTGGCTCATGAGAATGATCATGTTCGTGGTCAGTGCTTAAGTGTTAGATTAAGACCCTTAACTAGGTAGCATAGGAGGGGTGATCTCTCAGGGGAGGGTCGGACAACTGTGAGCCTCTAGGTTTTACATGCTTGTTTGTTTGACCTGAGAAGTAAGAAAGACAGATTCAGCCTTTTGTCAGTATGCTGAACAAAGTGATTGTCAATTGTTTTTCGGAAGGGGAAGATGTTGCATCACACCTAAAATCCTAAGGGGATTTTTTTTCCCTGATAGATCCAGTATTTCCAGTCATCTACATCAGGGTTGAGCCATTGAGTAATCAGATTACAGTTGTGCATTTGAGCCAAACGAAGAGATGTGAGATGCTCTGTGGCAACCTCTACAAACCTACTCTATGTGCTTGCCTGCCCCCATGGAGCTCCACCTAACTGACGCTTTTTGCTGCTGTCGACCACAGATCTCCGATGCAGTGTACAGGCTGGTGCAGTCCCAGGCCAAGGCCCAGTACGAGGCCATCGTGCAGAGCTGTGAGGCGGGCAGCCCTCCGCTGGAGGCCACCATACGCACAGACATGGACCAGATCATCACCTCCAAAGAGCACGTCACCGGCAAGATTAAAGGTAGGCGATTGTAAGGTTTTGTCGCTTAATAAGGTTGTCAAGGTATGGGTTCTTTTAATACCAATATTTTCAAGTCATTTTCATAGTTATTTATTCAGTCAGACTTGAGCACGTCACCAGCAAAATTACAGGTAGGCGTTTGCAAGGTTTTGTCGCAATGTAATGTTTGCTGTCAAGGTATGGGTTCTTTTAATACCAACATTTTCAAGTCTTTTTCATAGTTTTTTATTCAGTCAGACTTGATTATTAAAATTAAAGGTAGGCGTTTGTAAGGTTTTGTTGCTTTTTCAGTGTTTTATTCAGTTAGACTTGAGCCCAACTATAAAAAATTAAAGGAATGTGAATTCTAAGAGAATATTGTTCATGTCATAATAAATGGATTTACAGATTACTTCTGAGAATATGGCATTTATAAAAGATCACCTAAAATAGAATCCTAGCTTTGGCCCAGACACGGCAAACTAAAAATCCCTCCTGCCCAAAGCAATAAAAGATGACTTACCATCTGCACTGCTGCCTCTCTGACATTCAGCAGACATTGGTAATCCTTTTCCTAAAGTAACTGTTCTGAAAACTTTTACGAAAAAAAACAAAACATTGAGTTCAAGACTGTGATAACATCTTGAGACGGTTTGAATGTCAGAGGTGTCGCATTGTTGAGCAGTGACTTTGTCAAAACTAGAGTGGCTGTAAACAAACCAGGATGTCATCCAGGAGGTGTCTTGTTTCTTGTAAACGTGCTTTTGCAAACATGTGGTCATGGTGCATTTATTTTTTCCTGTTGATCAAGCTTGCCAGTCACCTTCGTGGCTCGGAGGGAATAAAGAACAGCCACGTAAAATGCTTTCAAGTCCTCTCTGTTATGGTGAACATAAGCAAGAGAACCACATTCTCTAAACCAGCTGTGGGCTTTTATGTCAGCCTTTTTTTGTCTGTGATGAGGTAATCCTGCAAAACTCTGTTGTGTAGAGCCTCTCTGACTTGACCGTGAGCTGGTATGCTCTGCAAGTGGTTATAGCAGTTTAAAGAGAAAATATGCACCCCCACCCCCCACAAACATTTCATAGCCAATGGTTGTTGCGACACATCCATGAAAAATGGCGCACAGCTTTGCCTATATGACCTGAGGGTGTTATTTACTTAAAGCCAGACGGCCATCTTATCAACTACTCCCTTTTTCGAACATCCAGACTTAATATGTGGGGAGTTGCTGTGTATGGCAGAAAGCCAGGAAGGTTTCCCCCTCACCCTTTAAATGTGTATATATATGTGTGTGTGAAAAGTGTGTGTGTGAAAAGTGATTTGGATTGTAGAGATTTGTTTTGGACATTCTTTTGTATGGTTGAACAGTAAAGTAGGTCATATGATCGTATCAGAGCCATTAGTGATAGAATCTCTCACCTTGGCTCGGTGCCACAGTCAGGTTTCTTCTTACAGTTTTCAAGTCTGACGGCTGTGTTTTTGTAATTCATCTTCCATGCTTATGCCATTTGTCTTGGTTCCTATCAGTACTGAGTCATGGTGGAATGTCTTGCCCTCGGCTCTTCTGTCCTGGCTAACAAACTTATAAGGGAAAGAAAAGGCCTCAAGTTCATGTTTTGTTCTCATTGGGGAGTGTCTCCTGGATCAGTCCGTGTTTTGACACTGTGGCCTAATGGTTAGGGAGTTACTCTTGGGATTGGACCATCGCAGCTTCAATTCCCATACCAGCAGGAAAAAAAATGGGGCTGGGGAAGCGAATAACCAGTGCGCTTCTGCACCCACATCCATGGCTGAAATGCCCTTGAGCAAGGCATCTAACCTCACACTGCTCCAAGGGAGCTGTCCCTGTACGCAATTCACTGCAAGTCCCTCTGGATAAGAGCGTTTCAATGCAGTGCAGTGCAATGTAATGTAATGTAGTGTAATATTTTTCTTCCTGACACAGGTCTGGTCCTCCCCAAGGCGGAGAAGCTGCTGAAGGTCAGCATCCAGCCGTACATCAACTCCATCCTGGAGGCTCTGATGGAGCCCACTAGCCGCGGCTTCTTCGAGGTGCGCGACGTCTTCTTCAGGGAGCTGGTGGACATGAACAAGAACCTGCTCAATGATGGCAGCAAGGAGAAGCTGGGGGAGGTGAGGCTAGGCGAGCAGTCGTACTGCATAATTTGTCAAATTTGAGTTTAGACGTCTTTTGTCTTGTGACTAAACCTCTTGCTTCATGTATGTACATAAAAGCATCACCACTATTATACCTACAACATGTTTGACTGGGCAGTATGACAACTTCAAAGCCATTTTTCTCAGTTTCTATGTTACAAGTAGTTACTGCACTTTTCCCTTTGTAGGGCACTACTACTGTACTACTACTACTCCGTATGACACACCAAAAAGAAACTGTTGATTAACAAGCGATTTTAGTGATTCAAAAGGTATTTTGTTACTTCTGCTGAACTGTGTCCAGTGGTTCGACATGCAGCTTCATAGCAACACACACTTTTCTTTTGCTGCCCCTCTTACCAATGCAGAACATCTCACCATACTTTATACCATCTCAATATACTTTGTATAGTGACAAAGACTTCTTTTCTACTGTACTCCGTGGTCTAATGGAATGGCAATAGCAATATAAGACCTCCAAATGATCTCCTGATATGGCCGTTCAGTTTGATTTAACTCTCTGCAACACTTTGACGAGCAGTGTTGTAATGACTTGTATTAGGATTGGTATGATATTGATAAGACTGGCATTATGATATGAAAATGTTTCCTAACATTCCTAAGTAAGATTTATATAATCATCGTATCAATCATTTACTGCCACCCCCCACCCCCCATTCCCTCTGCTCTGCAGCACATGGAGAAGATCTCTATGCTGGCGTTCCACCCGGTGAAGATGCAGAGCTGCTATGAGAAGGTGGAGCAGCTGAGTCTGGAGGGTCTGCAGCAGCGCTTTGACGTGACCAGCCCCTCCGTCTTCGTCCAGCGAGCACAGATCCTCATGAGAGAGGTCAGTCTCCCAGGCGCCCGCTTCCATCATCCCGACCCAAACCCCACATACAGTATGAGGGGCAGCTATCCACAGCCCCCAGGCCAGTTTCCATAATGAAAATGTCTGGAGACCTTACCCCTAAAATAACAACTTAATTTAAATACACACACACACACACTACTGCCCCCTACTGTTAGCAACATCCCTGTCTTTGACACACACACACACACACCCTATGTCTGTGGAAAGTCTGGTGCTAGGTTGCGATCAGTACAAGTCAGTGGGATTATACATTTTATTGAAATACACGTCCATTGTGTATAATTATTTTGCCATGTTTTTAAATATGAATGTCAGGTTAGTATGTGAAGTATCCAAAAAACCTCACTAGGGCATGTGGAAAGTTTTGTTTGGAATCCCAAATGTCCGCAGCCCAAATGTAGTGTGTCTCTCTCCACCTCACTTATTGTAACATATTTGACTGCTGAAGTCCTTCAATCTGAGCTGGAATGTGAAACATACTCACACTTGGGTAAGCACAGAAAAGTACTATACCATCAGCTGTCTTGACATTGCACAATCTTAGCACCCTGTTTATTTGACTTGGGAAGCCCCCCCTCCCTCCATAGACATCCCATGGGACAGTGTTTTTTATTTTTCTTTCTCCCCCACAACTTGTGGAGCTTTTGTGCGGCTGTTTTTCAAATGTCTTTATTGGAGTGACTGAGGCTCTTTGTGCATCTAAAAGCGCTGTGGGGAGCCATGTGAGCACACTTGTTTCGGGGCTGTGGTTTTGCTGTTTTTGTATTAAACAAAAACACGACCTCTGGGAGCTCTCCGCTGTTGTGGCTGGCATGAGAAAGAGAGAGGAAGAGAGATTGGGAGAGAAAGAGACAGAGAGAGAAAAGAAGAAAGAGAAAGAGAGAGAGCGAGAGCGAGGGAGGGGAACGAGGTAGATCCTTGGTTCACCGAAATAACACTTCAACCACAGTTGGGCTGTAAAGAACTTTGGGGGCTGATCCAACAGCCAACCCACAGTGCAGTCGTTAAAGCGAGAGAGGCAAAAATGAGCGGGACTATGCAGAGAACAGACACAAAGATGGCCCAGGCCGTCATGCCACCCTGCCTGGATACGAACACCACCACCACCCCCCCCCACACCCCACATTCACAGTGCCCTTAAACACACTGTGCGCACCAGTAGCAAAGGTTCACTGCGAGCCATGGCATTCATCTCGTTCTCCACGCTTCTGCACTGGTGGCTCAAGAGGATTGAGATCACAGCCTTGAGGATCTCTCTGCTCTGCTCTGTGTGCTCTCTGGAGCAGAAGGGGAGGCTCAGGAGACAAGCCTCAGCTTGTGCTGCTCTGCACTGCACGTCTCCACAAATCAGCCGTTCGTGAAACAAGCCAAACAAAACACACGAAAGAGAGAGCGCACTCGTGTGACCATGATAAGAAAAGAAAAAAGCAAGGTCTCTTGGTTCACTCACACTCAAGCCATGTTTTACCTAGTCATGTAAATACATGCCTTATCACACTCAAGTAACTGTTGTATCGTTATCTGGGGAAAAAAACTTTTGCATAACCCATCTGCAGGAGGCCTACATTTGTTTTTTTATTGCATCAAAATTGGCCAGGCGTATTATCTATTCCCATGGTTCTTATTTCTGGTTCTCTGCTCTGGCCGGTTCTCTTGGCAGCAAATGGACGATGCGGTTTACACCTTTGAGCAGCTCCTCCACCAAGGCCTGGACGGCCAGGAGGGGGAAGACCTCTGCAAGGTCATCCAGCGCTGCCAGGACCGGGTCATCAAGGTGAGATAGGCCATAAAAACACACACACACACACACACACACACACACACACACACACACACACACACACACACACACTAGGTGTGATAGAGGCTCTTGGCCGTAAAAACACACACAGACACACACACACAGACACACACTAATGTTTAAGAGCTTAATGGGTAACACGACTCTTGGACAGTGTTCTTGTTCAATTGAATGCTAAAACCCTTGGTTGTTATTTTCTTAACTCAGTTTCTGTTTTTTACTTTTACTTACTTAGAATACTACTTATTAAAATTCATTCACCTCATGATTTTCTGTCTTGATCTTCTATCTTTGTAACTTATGTGATTATTACTTGTATTATATTATAAATGTGTGTTTGTTGGGTTGCTTTTCTAATCTGAGCATTGCTGTACAATAGTTTTGTACTCAGTCAGTCTCCCTGAATAAACAATGAATAAATGGAAAGTTAAGACAAGGACAGGTTCATTAGCAGTCTTAAAAATGGACAAAGCACAATAAGGCCCTGTGTACATTCATTCTGTGTATTAACTGTCTTGCACTTCCTAATATAATACAATACAACGCATTGGTTATTTATCTTAGTTAGCTGTATTTTAGTTTATAATGAGGTATTTTATAGTGCTTTGGAGAAAAGTGTCTGTTAAATACTATAATTGTAAATGCTGTAACTGTAACTGCAACTGTGTTTCCCTCTACGTCTCCATAGAAATTTGACTATGACAGCAGCACCGTGCGGAAGAGGTTCTTCAGAGAGGCCCTTCTGCAGATCTTCATTCCTTACATGCTGAAGCAGCTCTCTCCGTCTTGTTCTCCCGTGAGCATTCATTTTGTAATTTCAGTCTATTTTCTGTGCTCGCTAAGCCAATAACAACAACAAGGAGAACTGTTCTTGTGTGTCTCCCCACACCACACCACACCACACCACACTACCCTGCTGGGTTTGAAACTCTATTCCTTTCAAACACACAGTGGGAGAATATCACAGGACTATCTACACAAGACAATTGACAGAATAAACACTCCATTCAGGGTCCTGCTGAGCTGAGCTGAGCTGTAATATTGTATCATTATTTCCGCTGTTTCATAGAGGTGTTTACATTGTGTTTTTGTTTGTGTGGGCTTTAGGAGCTTCCGCACTTCCAAGAGCTGATCTTCGAGGATTTCTCTCGCTTCATCCTGGTGGAGAACATTTTCGAGGAAGTGGTGTTACACACAGTCATGAAGGACATCATGATGGGTAAGACCACCACCTTTTCTAATCTTTTACTAGCTTTTCTAGCTTTTACTGTCAGTTCATAATAGTACAATAAATAAATAATGAATAAAAATAGTTTGCATAGTTTTCTAAGGCCTCACATTGAATTCTTGTAAGAGGAAAAAAGCTGACTTCTGGTAAAGTCTTTTGTGTTGATTGTACTTCAGTTAGTTTCTTTGACCCGTGCATTACGGGAAAGCTTTATTTAATGAAAATGCAATAATCTAATACTGACCAATTGACCCATGTGACTGGTCCTGCCCTGAAGGGTTTACATGGATAATGTGGTTTACATTATTTGATTATTAAGTCACTTGTCAGGAATTTGGACTTCGCTTTGAATGCCAGTCGTAAAAATTTGCAGCTTTGTGGTATGACAAGTATTTCCTGAAGAATGTGTCTTAATGGCTGTGTTGTGTTGATATTCTCTCCAGCTGTGAAGGAGGCAGCCGTGCAGAGGAGGCATAACCTGTACAGAGACAGCATTGTCTTGACCAACAGCGACCCCAACCTCCACCTCCTGAGCGAGAACCCCCCTATCGACTGGGCCTCCGAGTACGGAAAAGAGCAGGTGGACGGAGATACTGCCAAGCAGGATGCCGAGAATGACAACAATGAGGAGGAGGACCCAGAGGTGTACAAGAGACGCAGGATGAAGCAGGTGGTCTCCATGATCCAGGTGGATGCTGCCGGGCTAGCCGGGGAGTCCTGCCTGGAGGTTCCCGGGGTGGAGGACATCCCAGAGGAAGTCGAGGTGGGGGGTGAGGTGGTGGAACAGAGTGTCAAGAGCCAAGAGGTGCCGCCAGCGTCCCCGGATCTCACAGCCAAGGTGCCCAACGGGACAAGCAGCAATCAGTCTTCTCCAGGTCTGCTCAACGGCAACGACCTGAAAGTGGAGAAGGAGGAGGAGAAGAGTGCTGCCCCAGCAACAGAGGCCTCCCAAGAGGTTGCGGAGAAGCCTGCGGTAGAAAGCCCTCCTGCTGACCCGGCTGTGGAGAGCGCTATCCAAGAGATCGAAAATGCCGTTCTGGAGGAAGAGTGTGAGGAGAGTGAGGCACCTTCCACCCAGGAGGAGGCAGCAGTAACACTTCCAGCAACAAACCAGGAACCCACAGCTCCCCTGCAGACAGAGGAAGAGCCTGTCATCAAAGACCAGGAGCAGTGTCCAGCCACGGCCTCTCCAGACAAAGTGGATGATGGTGTCGCTGCTGTCTCGACGTCCCAGGAAGGTGAGAGAAATCCTCCAACTCAGGAGGATGTAGTATTACCTTCTGAGCAGCAGGGGGAGGCAGAGAGCACCTCAGAAACTCCTGCTGAGTCAGACCAGCCCACTGGGGAAGACTCCACTGCTGGTCAGTCTGATGACGGCAGCCTCCAGTCACCAGCTCCTGAGGTAAAAGAGGCGGAGAAGGAACCTATGCCCATTCAAGCAGAGGAGAAGCACAGTGACTCTGTGGTAGCAGAAGAGGATTCTGGGAAGGGACTATCCACAGATCCAGTGGTAGCCAATGAGATGTGAGACTGTGTTTTTTTTTTGTTTTGTTTGTTTTTTGTTTTTGTTTTTTTGAGTGAGGCCAAAGCAAGAGGTGATGGAACAATGTTGGTTGTATTAGTTTTTGGAGGGAGAGCACCAAATTATTATTATTAATATAATTTTCTTTTTTTCTTGTTGAAATCTGTTGATTTCAGCCTTCTAGTCACACCTTATTTCCATCACTGTGCAAGCGACTGCGCATCAATTGAGGCTTGCCAACAGTCTCCAGAGTTCACACTTTTCCAGGCATCTTCTCTGTGACTGCTGTTTCCTCTTTCTATGCACTCTGCCATGTTACAACATCTTAGTTGATAAATTAGGTTTTTCTTTTACATCAGGGGCCATACACCTCCTACTCTACTGCTGGCTTTAAATGTGGGTCCAATGTTCAAGAGAATTTACTGACAATAATCTGAATGGTAAAACCACTCACTTACACACACACATGCCTGCATGTGCACACTGGTCAGTGCACAACACATCACTCTATTCCAAAGCTAAAAACACTGTATGTTTTTGTTTAAAATAATCTTGACGAATTATTTGTGTTTTCATAGAAATGTTTTCACTCTACATCCAATATGGTGTTTTGTAAATATGAAATTATAGGTTTATTGGCATAGTTTGTGCTTTCTGTGTATTTTTTCCCTACTGCAGATGAAAGTTTGAGCAGGCAGAATGCGATATTGCTCTCTTCCCCTATTATATTTCAAATGAGTGCTCATGAACGGATTAATAGATGGTGTTATCTTTTTGGTTCTTTGTCACATTTTTGACCATGTTGGCCCTCTTACACATTTTCTGCACTGTGTTTCTAGTCTATGACAAAGTGCTTCACTACACTTAGGTGGAGACTGAATAGAAAATTGTGCAAGAGGGCAGGAAAAGTAGAAAATGACTATTAGGCAGGTGCCTGTATTTCAAATTAAAATGACAAGCTATCAAAATAATTTTGATGTGCAAAAAACATTAGAATCTTTATATGCCTACCCAGGCTCATGCTAGTAAGTCATTTTCACAACACTACTTTAGAAATGTAACCGTCCATAGCACGGCCCTGACCGCTATGAAAACACTTTTTTTATTTATTATATGCTGTACTTGGCATCAAATCCTTATTTTTTATTTTTCTCTTTTTATATGTCTGTCTAAATGTCTTTTAAATATTATTTTACTCGTTTAAATTCGTCAAAATAAATCATAACCAGTTACATTCGTCTGGCTTCGTCCTTTTTATCATATGAGGAAATTGTTTTGAGTTATACCTTTGGAGCAATGAAATAATTTAAACAAACAAACAGAACTTGCACGACAGAAGAGGGCGCTGCTTCTTTTGTATTTTTGCTGCAATGAACCCTGTTAATGATGCGTTACAACGCGCAGGAGAAATGGTACAAACAGCATCTGCCATAAGAATGTATAGAAAATCCAGACTAGCCTATTAGGTCAAAACAATAAATTTCATTCGGAAACGGAGAATGTGGGGTGTGTGTTTCTCGTGTGTGTTGTTTGTTTTAATTAAGAATAACTACAGGTATTGTGTTCCTGCTGAACAAATGTTTAAATTGTAACATTAAATCCTTAAATCCTTAAATGCCTTAAATACTTGTATCCTTTGGGGATTTTACGCCACGGACTCAATGCATAATATTGGAGCAACGTCGTGACGACACTGGATTACGTATGTCTGACAGCTCAGCACAGCAGCAGATCTGGTAGTTCACCACTGTAGCAGCCAGGGTACCGTGGTCTCCATGTGAAGGAGACTTCAGGAAATGTGCGGTGTCGAATTACCTCCTCAGATAACAGAAGGCCAGACGCACCTGTATTTTACATGTTGTTGTAGACCCTGACGCATCAGAAGCTGAGATTTCTTGCGCCGTATTTCAGGCAAGGGGACGGGGGAATGGTAAACCCCGGCTCCCCTCGTCCATCTATCCGTCCTTAAGGAGCGCCTCACAGGATGCAATCGATGAGCAGAAGGGTCGAGATCCGACCGTGGGCCTCGCTTCTCACCGAGCTTGTTTTCGTCACCATCCTCGCCATCAGTTCTTGCGTGCCAGGTAAGAGAATCCGTGTCCGCCGCGGAGTATGATGCCCTCTCCACATTTAGTTCTGTTTACGGGAGAAAAGCGTTTTGCTGGACAGCGCCTAGTCTTCCTCTATACTTTCTGTCATCATTAATCGACACTTGGACAAAAAATCGCGATAGATTGCATTATTGCACCATGACAAGAGTATCTGTTGTAAAGTAACCCGTTGCCGAGGCGAAGGTACTGCTCATGGCTATTTATCTAACATTATTTGTCATGACCGACTCTACATTGGTACTGTAGATTTTTACTGCATTTCTCCACTGTCCAAAACAATGTGAACTTGGATGGATATAAATGTACCTATCATTACTCACAAGTTTACAGCTGTCTTTCAGTGTTTTTATTTCAATTGTTTTCTGTTCCCTGCAAGTTCTCTGCTTTGGGTGGTTTGGTGAACATATAAATATCATTTAAAAATAGACACTGTTTGCTGTTGATTATATCCTGGATTTATGACCTGGGTAATACTGCCTAAGTTTGTACATACATGTGTACATAGCATAGACATATAACGATTTGTCCGGTGACATTAGTGTCCTTATTAGACATGGTATATTACAAACATGTGGCAGTGAATGGGCACTGCACTGAAGAGATGGAGAATGGGGTGGGGGGTTGGGGGGGGGGGGCAATGAAGGTGAATGAATGGGGAGCTAGTGGGGACTGGCTCAGTGCGACACGTCGGCTGGATGTTGGGGGTGGAGTTGGCGGGGTGAGTGCCTGGCTTGTGACGTAGGTGAGGGGAGATGGGACCCACTCGGACATGTCAGCGGTAGTTATCAGTCGCCTTCGGGGCCGGTGTGGGAAGAAGGCCTCCTCTCATTCCCACATTAGGCAATGGTGATTCCATACTGAGTCACAGTGGAGTAGGGTTTTTATTTTATGAGAATTTGGTCTTTGATAAGCTGATCGTGTATCAGGTCAAGGATAGGTACATTTTATACAGCAGTTCAGCTAATTACGTAACCTAATGTAAATCCTCATAGTTTCATAGTACTTAAAATTCCAGTCATGTCTACTCTCTTTCTCTATCACTCTCTGCCTGTCTCACTCGCTCCCTAATTTGCTGCCAAGTCTTATACTCTTTCTATTTCTCTTCCTCCTCCTCCTCTCTCTCTCTCTCTCTCTCTCTCTCTCTCTCTCTCTCTCTCTCTCTCTCTCTCTCTCTCTCTCTCTCTCTCTCTCTCTCTCTCTCTCTCTCTCTCTCTCTCTCTCTCTCACACACACACACACACATATACACACACATACACTCTCTTCCATCTTGAAGCAGGTCCCCTGAGAACATGTTGGCATATGAACATCTTATCTAGGCACCGGGTGTCATGGTAACAGGCAGCCGGCAGGCGTGAGGAGTGCGGAGTGCGGCATGCGGCGGCCCCTGACATGCTCTCCCCCGTCAGGCCTCCAGTCAGTGCTGCTTGAGTGCGCAGCCACCCACCCTACTTTACCCCAGACAGCTCACCCTACCCTACCCTACCCTACCCTACCCCAGTCACCTCACCCTACCCTACCCTACCCCACCCCAGCCTGGCCCGCCCGGATATGCCTTTGCTCTGTTCTTCTCTCCTCTGACTAAAAATAAAGGACGCGCTCAATGTCAGACAGCCATGAGTACCTGCTCCCTGGCTTCTCAACTGGGTTATGTGTCAACTTATCGGAACTGCCGCAGTGCCTTGGGAAAAAAAAACAAAAAAAAAACAAATCATGTGCCTGGTCCTAACAGCCAGAGACAGAGGAGATCACTGCAATCACACCAGCTTGGTGGGCAGTGTAAGCATTTATGAGACTTTCAGTAAAAAATAATAAATAGTTGCTCTGAATTGCCAGGCTAGTAAATATCTAAAAACAGATGTTTGATTTCCTTAAAGATGAAATAAAGTAGGTTTAGGTGTTTTTGTTAGTATGTGTATGTGCGTATCTGATGGGGGCTTTGCCCCATTGTTTTTTACTTGTGTGTTTGTGTGTGTGTGTGGGTGTCAGTTTTAAGTGCACATCAGCCTTCAGTTTTATCAATGTAGGATAAGTGTATCTCGTGACATTATAATGGAAGGGATATGAGAATAGGCAGGTAACGTGATTCCTCCTGGGCATTATTTATGCCAGATAAAGACCTTGCCAATTTTGTCTTTTAAATAAGGACTCATTTCCTCTAATACCCCTTACGACTGCTCAAGCTTGCAGCTCACAGCGAGTGTGTGTTAGCCTCGCAATTCCTCAGTCCGGAAATTAGCTTCCTTCTAATCACGCTCCTTATCAGCGTTCCATAAGCCCCCCTCGACCCCCCCTCCTGCCCCCTCCCTCACCCATTCTGTCCCAACACCTCAGATAAGGCTCCGTCTTGCAGTCGACGTTTCCTTTCCGTGACACAGCGGGGCCAAAGCGTCAACAGTGGTTATGAGGGTGGCGATGGTAATCAGTGGCTGGTGTTTGAGCCGGAGTCTCCACGGCAATCAGTGGTGGGTGGGTCTGCTGCTGTCCTGAGCCAGGAAAAGGCAGAACAGGGTAACTGTCAGGCATGTCATAAATCTTCTGACAGGCCTTTGTGTCCCAGGGTGCCTCATTTGATTGCTTCAACTCTGTCCTGTGTGCTTTCATGCAACCTTTTTTTTTCATGACATGTTACTTTACAACACTCTAACATTTTATCTGGACACAAATTCCATGTTTTTTTCTGATTTTTACATGAAAAGGCTTCAGTTGAGGTCATAAATGGGCTGAAATAGAAAGTCTAATTTCAGTGATCCTTCACAGCCTTTAAATCATTCATCACATCACACCGTCAAGTCCTTTGCAGTAATTAGTCCCACGGTGATGGGTTTGAAGGATGTTCATTCATCTATAGCCTATTCTTCACCTTTAGCACCGTCCTTCGTCTAAATGAGCTCCCTCGTCCAAAGTCACTCCATTTAAAACAGCAGTGCCTGCCCTGCCCTGTCAGCAGAAGTCTTCGCTGTACTAGTTTTCTGCTTCAAGCTGCATGGAAACTGCAAGTACGCAAGGGCCTGTGATGGTCATGGCTCTTACTGTACTATGCATCTGTTTCTGGTGTTGATTCAGTGATGACCTTACTACACAATCTTAAAAACAAATGTCACTTTGGTAAATCTAAATCATAACATTGTGCTGTCATTTCTTTGTCATCCAAACCACCAGGATAGCAAGTGACTACATTGAACAAAGCAGTTGTTATTTTTGTTGCTAAAGCCCCTGGATCGCATAGACCTTTATGTATTTGTTTTTTCGCAAGTGGAAGAAAATGTTCTGCCATCTTCACTGAAAAAGCCTGAATTATATATTAATTACTGTCCTTTATGTGCCTACCTTTGTAACCTTTTTTGTGTTAGCTAAAATTGCAGCTCGGTGTAATTAGGTAATGGGATGATGGCTGTTTATTCACTTTAACAGCAGGGTTTCAGCTACTGCTTAGTTGCATAAGTACATCCCTCGAGTGATTGTTTTCTTTATTTCACTGTTTTGAATGTTGAGAGCAGCTATGAAGAAAACATTTTCCACTGGGCAAATGACTCACAAATGTCCTGTGTGTCTGTGAATGGGTGTAGGAAGCACTACACAACAATTTCCTGGATTGCAGATGTCCTCTTTACACTTTCAGAACACTTAATCCAGGTGTCACTGTGAGGCTTTGTTTCCGAATTTAAAAAAAAACAATAGTTCTAGACCTTGTTCTTTGACTTGACAAGCAGCATTAACACAACATATGGTGTGGTCCCCCTCCCCAGACCGTGCAGTCGGGCTTTGCAGCATCATTTGGAAACGGACTCACATGGGTGGTCGTGCAAAAAGGTGCCCTTCACATTATCACTTCTTGTGTGTCACTGGTGGCCAGGTTGAAATAAGGATACAGTATGTGGAGGAAAAAATAAAAGCTGTTGCTGGAGTGACTGGAACCATGATGTTACACAGCAGAGCACCACACAGCACTGGCCTGCCACACAGCATCTTCTTATGTGTCACTGAATGGAACACTGAGCAAGTGCTTGTGACAGTAGCCCCAGACAGTCACTCGCTCTGAGAAGAGAGAGAGAGATGGAGAGGTGTTTTTATTGCAGACTCATATGTGCTAGATGCCACGGATTAAAGGATAGGCTGCAGGAGAGAAAGAAAAGGCAGTGTGCTGCTGGCAAAAATAATTAAATAAAAACCCGAAATCAGGTCAAGGATTGGTCTCGGTTGAAATAAGTTAGACGCCCACCCACTGTAATGAATGTGTGTAAGCTATTTACAACAGCTATGTGCTCCTACCCGAGAGGAGAAGGTAAGGACTGGAGAATACAGTATACTTGGTTAAAAAAAAAGTAATGTAATTTTTTTTAAAAGAAGGGTGAGAAACAGAGTTGTTGAAATCACTTAACAGCCTCAGATAACGGCATGTTGTTATCGCTGCTGCTGAAAAGTGTGAGCGCTCAGAAATAAAAGGGAACAATGGAGACTGTGGAAGGATAATGAGATGAACCCAGAGTGGGAGGAAGAGAAGAACTTATGTAACTACAGAACAAAAAGCCAGATCAATCAGCACTTTTTTGTTACAATTATTCACACAGAGAAACAGAAAAACCAGACGAATTTTGACAGTGAGTTTTAGAGAAAACCCTGGAATGACCCAGAAGTCTTCCAAGGTTGTGTGTGGGAGACACACACAACAACGAGGATTCGGCCCAGACTGGCCCAGTCCCCATCTTCCCCGTCAGGGCGAGGCAAGAGGAGTGCCAGGACTGCTGAATGGGCAGCCATCTGGGTGAGGTCACGATGAGGATCTGACTGATGCCCTCCGGCCCCCCTTTGCACAGCCAGGGTCACACACACCACAGACGTGCCAGTCGGGCTTGGAACCATGAATGGAGAGGGGGACACTCTGCTGTTTGAAGCAAAGAGAGTGAAATGGGCGAACTTGAGACACAGATTTTGTTCCATTTTTTTTTACTTATGTGATTTGGAAGGGATCATGCACCATTCCACACATAAATGTTGCCATTTGGTGCATTGTACCAGAGTTTGGCACTGGTGGCTAATCTACCTCTGCTGCATGCTATCTGTGTATACTGTATGTGAGTCATATGAAACAGCCAATGTTGAAGATTGAGTTTAAATGTAATATGAGACTTACATTATACTCCCATCCATGTGCAGGACTTGTTTTGCCGTGTCACATGAGACTACTGTGCTGTCTCTGTGGCTGTTATTGTCAGTCAGTAAATATAAGGATGTGTCATCACTGCAACACTACACAGAAATATGGGCACATCAACACAATTCCAAAATGGCCCCTTCTGGGGCAGGAGTGTCGGAGTGTTGTGAGTGAGTGCAAGTCAGCCAAATAAGTTCCCTTTTACCTCCAGTTTGACTCATCTGCCTACGCTTTCTCGGTCTCTCTCCTTCTTTCTCTCTCTCTGTCTCTCTCTCTTTCTCGGTCTCTCTGTCTCTCATTTCTTTCTCTCTCTCTCTCTCCCTCCCTCTCTCTCTCTCTCTCACTCTCTCTCTGTCTGTCTGTCTCTCTCTGTCTCTCTCTCTCTTTCTCTCTCTCTCTCCCCTCCAGTTTCAAGTGTCTTCCTGTGTGTCTCCCTCTCTTTAGTAGTGAAGAGGCTTCAGGTTTGGTGTGTGTGGGCCGCCACCAGTGTGAAAGCTTGTGTGGACTGCGGTGCTCCAGCCTTTATTTTATTACAGGCATTAAGCCCAAGCAGCAGGGCTCACGGTCCTAATCTCACGCGTTGACTGTTGACTGGGCTCCGCTGGCCGGCCCATCTGGTCAGTGCTGTTCTAGGACAGCACCTGTCACTTCGAGCAGGGATATTCCGCACACCAGGATTATTCGGCCAGATGGCACAGGGCTCCATCACTCCTCTGCACATTCTGCAGTGTGTGTCCTGCAGTGAGTGTGTTTTTTGCTCAAATGATGCACCCGCATGTTATGCCAAACCACTTTCTTGCAAAAGTACCTACTTACAAACCAGTTTTGCTCAAATAATGTGCCCGCATGTTATGCCAAATTGTTGTTTTTAAAAGTACCTGCTTACAAACAGTTTTTGCCCAAAATGAGCCATTCACATGTTATTCCAAACCACTTTCTTTCAAAAATACCTACTTACAAACCGCTTTTGCCCGAATGATGCACTCACATATCATGCCAAACCACTTTCTTGCAAAAGTACCTACTTACAAACCATTTTTGCCTGAAGAATGTATCCGCATGTTATGCTAAATTCCTTTTTGCAAAAGTACCTGCTTACAAACAGTTTTTCCCCAAAATGATGCACAAACCATTATGTCTGCCTTATGTTTGAAAGAGGTCATAAGAGTGCATCATGATCGAAAATGTTGCCATCAGTCTCTGTAGCGTCACCCCCTATCTTCTGTCTTATTGATGACTTTTAATACTGTCTCCTCTCCTGAGGACAATAAGCAGGGCACATCTACAGGCTCTGTGTGCCTGCTGAAGACAGTGATGATGTGACGAACAGGAATAAAAAAAAATCTTACATTATCTTTAGAAAAGTGTGTGTGTGTGTGTGTGCGCGTGTGCACATGTACATGTTCACGTGTGCACGTGTATGTGTGTGGGGTGTTCATCACACTTAGCCATTACTTTCCACTAAGAGAGAATCATACAAGAGATTGTTTCTCAAGCTGTTCTACTTTCAGTACACCACGAGGCAGGTTGTGTGTACATTTGCATGAACTCTCCAGGAAAGTGGACGTGACTATTTGTCTTTCCATGAGCCATTACTTCTGTACCATTCACAAAATGCCTTGTTAAACAGTACCTCTGTATGCAGTTGCACGAACAGCTGCCCCATGTCTGTGCTTACAGACCTTCTGAAATTGTAGTCCATGAATGACCTTTTTTCGATGCCTATTGTCACAGTGTTTGTGTAGTCGGATGTCTCACAAAGGTTTGAGATCTCATCATGAGTACGATAAACAAGCACAAAGAAAAAAACACTCTGGGCTGATTGCAATGTGAGACAGGCATCCGGCCAAGTAATGAAAGGTCTGCATTGGAACATAAACCACTCCAATGCAGTCCTTTGGTGGTGTGCTTTTCTCTTTTCTATGTGCAAAGGGTTTGGATTTATTTACTCAACATAAAGCTGTCTACATGCTGCAAGCAGCTCTCAGTCGCAGTAAAAGCCCAGTTTAGACTTGTTACATAAAGCCTCTTTTCCAACATCTGCCATATTGGCGCTCTCTTCATCATGAAACGTTAAAAAAAAAACTGGCTGTGCGATAAGTAGAGGACGAAAAGATTATCAGATAAGACGTCACGCATGCAGTTTTTTCCACGTTGATATTACTCAGCGAGCGCTGAGGGAAATGTTCTAGTACCTGTTGACCTAAGCTAATGGCAGTCGTGAGTAAACACTCATTGTAACAGAACTAGTTTTTGCTCTCTCTTATTGCCCAATAATGCGCAGACGATAGATGTAATTACTAAAAAGCCTCAAGTGTTATTGTGCACTTCAAATATTGTCCCGCTTTTAAATGTTTAGCATCCTAGAACACTTAACAATAATTTTCTGTAAACAGCACAAGCGCTATTCTAAGTAGTGTTGTTTTTTTTTAGTGAACCCTAAATACAGGTTAATAACTTATGTAACCTCTCATAAGGGCAGAAGACCCCTCTAGCAGTGGCACACTGGAAATAAACAAACAGTTGTCATCCGCCCTTGCCCAGACAAGCCATCACTGCAGATCTGGGGTGCTGGAGTGTAACTGGAGTGAAAATAAGTTCCTCTCACCAATCAGTGTATTTTTATGACAGTTCCATCTTAAGAATAAAAAAAAGAAAGCTTGCTATTTCTGGATGGAAGGAAATATATTATTAGACAGTCTTCTCTTTCCGCAGTAAGATGAGTGCAGTGGACTGAATCATTCTGCACCGAATGCCACATCCATCCTGAGAAAGCTTGCAGTCCAGCCTGCAGACTATCACTGATCTCAGAAAATGTGTAAGGGATATATATATATGTCTCACTGCATTTAGAATATTACGCATTTATTTCCAGTACTGAAGCAAGTTCCAAATAATTGCCAGGGGATTATTTATAGGTACCAACAACTTGTCTTCAGCCTACAGAATCTACTTATAGGATCTAGTCCACTGGTTTGCATAATATCACCCACTGGCTTACAGAGCTAAATGCTGGAGTTTATGCAGTTTAAGAATGATATTTTTGATTGTCATTGATGGACCACATTACTTTAACTCTTCCTAAATGCCAGGCCAGAATATGTTGATCGCCCCCTGGTGACTAACTACAGTATAGGTATCAGGAGCCAGGTCATACTGGTATAGGCGAATTAAAATATATGTTTTCAATACAGTAAAAAATTAACAGTACTATGCTAATTATGGTAATTATTTTTTGTTAACTGAAAGTCCTACTCCCACACTGTCTGTGTAAGTACATTCTGACCCATGAACCACAGTAGACAAAGTAGTTTTTCACTCCTGTTGTAAAGCAAAGAATTTGAGGCACAAAGGTGAGCATTAAACTGTCATATGACAGTGGACAATTCAGTCTGCATGCACATCAGGTTATGTGTCCACATCTAGGTACTTATGCTGTTTTGTTTGTGTGGTGATGAGAGCAGATATTCGATGACACTGGAATCGAAGCTCCTCAATGTTTTTCCACATCGTTCATTTTTATTAGTCTGTCTGCTGTCTGTTTTATTGGATTTTGTTTTGTTTTGTTTTGTTTTTTTTGCTTTCCTTCATTTGGTTTTGTGTTCAAAGACTGTAATACTTTATACCTTCACTAACAATATATTTTGACGTGAAAAGGCTTTCAGATGCAGCAGATGTTTCATCAGATCACCCTTCATCTGCGCATCAACGCCTCTCGTTGTAATTACAGATGGTGGTGCCTACCATGATTCAAACTCTGCCTCTTTTTTCTCCATTTATTCAATTATTTAGCAATTCCATTATGGAACTCATTTGTCTGGTAACGCCTCCTGTCGTTGGCATCTTTCCATCTGCAGTTAGTAAAAGTTTACATGATGATTATCATAAAGTGTGCCAGAGGCGGCATTGGCACAAAGACAGACCCTTTTGTTGTTGTTCGTCAGCAACATTAACAATTCATTTCTTTGCAGTTAAAGCACCGGTGCTAAATAGACAACTGTATGCATGCTAATGTGGGGAACGGTCCGTTGTGTGTTTACATGTCTAATTCCTAGATGAAGTGGCTCTTCACCTACGAACTCAGGGGCTTTGATGATTTGATGATTAGAATACAGATGAGAGTAGTGCACTAGTAGTGAACTGCCATACTGTGATGCATTCTATTTGGTTTTACGAGCTGGATTTAAGCAAAACACCCGTTTGTCTGATCTTGGTTTATGTTTCATTAGGATCTTATTTTGCAACAGCAAGTTGTTTGAGGCAATCCAACTGAAATTACATGACAGACACAGGGGTGAAAGATCTCAGGCATGGTGCCTTAAATCAGGCGTGGGACAGTAGGCTAGATGTAACATTTAGTAGTGGATAGGCATAATAACTTTGAAGCATTTTTATACATTCAGTTCTTGTGTTAAGCCTTGCAGACAAACAGAAAGCAAGAGAGAGAGACAGAAGAGAGATAGAGAGAAGTGAGTGACACACACACACACACAGATATACTTGTGTCACCTAATGTCACTAAAAACCCTACAACCCATCATAATCTGTGCCACTAACAAACAAGGGTGGTTTTAGAAGCCAAGCCACTTCCTGCGAAGATGAATGAGAATAATCGTTCGCTTAAAGGTTGTGTCCAACCTCTACACTTCAGATCATGTGCTCTCACACCTTCTCACACACCTCCATGCATGAATTATCCCTGCTTTGTTAACGAGATGCTGTAATGTTCTTCACAGCATCTCTAACACCTCCTCCGCCCTTCTTGCCAAGCTGTTCACAAGAGTGGGAAGATAAAGCTCCTGTTATGTGCACTTCATCACCCATAGTAGACTTGGAGCCTGGGAACTATAGAGCTTAGGCTGCAGTGTTTTCTTCAAGGGGCTTGTTCGTTAAGGTGCTGGTTGTCCAGGGAAGGTGCGCGGTTGTGATTGAGAAATATATCCCTTCAAAATTATTCATTGAAGTTTTTTGTGTTGTGTTTGTTTTTAGGCTTCCCAGCTGCTATGAATGGAAGAAAATTGATGAAGTTTCTATTGTCATACATATTCCTCCTATTACATATTCATCACCTAAATTTGAACACAAGTCTAATTATAGTGTTCACTTGGGACATTTTGGTTAAGGTGGTGGGGGGTTTGATTAAGGTGTTGTTAAGGTGGCCACCTTAACTATATGGCACTATGTAGGTAATCTGTGCACTGCCAGATCAACTGTTCTGTGATTCCTGTGACTGCAAAGCAAACAATACACAAGTTTTTTAAGGGTTCAGTTGCTTTTACTGGCTACACACGGTGGCTCATCAGAAATAAACAGCTATCATCAATCAATGTTGCCTCCCCTCCGGTGGACATTGAGGGCGTTGTTTTTAGTCTGTCAGTTGACATGTTCTTCTTAAAGGATCCTGTCATCTTGAAGGTGAATATTTGGTTGTAAGGGTGTGTGTGTGTGTATTGTTTGTTTATCCTTTGGGGCTTTAAAGAGACACAGACAGGCCAAAGCTGTCTGCAGGCTCTGAAAAAGTGTGTGCGTGTTTGTGTGTGTGTGTATTTGTGTTTGCTTGTGTGACTGTGTGTGTGTGTGTGTGTGTGTGTGTGTGTGTGTGTGTGTGTGTGTTGTTTGTTTATCCTTTGGGGCTTTACAGAGACAGGCCAAGACTGTCTGCAGGCTCTGAAACAGTGTGCGTGTGCGTGCGTGCGTGCGTGTGTGTGTGTGTGCGTGCGTGCGTGTGTGTATTTGCGTTTGCTTGTGTGTCTGTGTGCGTGTGTGTGTACGCGTGTGTGCATGTGTGTGTTTGGGTATGTGCATGTGTGTGTGTTTGTGTGTGTGTGGGTGTGTGCCTGTGCGTGTGATGGAGATTAGAGACTATGGTCTTTCTAAATCAGGATTAGCAGGGATCTGTTCCCTGTCACCTCCAACCCCCACACACTAACAGTCAACGGGAATCCTGCCTAGCGGGACGAGCGGAAGAGAATACGCTCGTCTACATGGGTCACTAGGAATTGGAAGAGATGGGCACGACCGTTTCCTAATCTCTCAACAATGTATTGTGTCTCCTCCTGTTTCTGATGATGTGAGTGTAGGAGCCACTGACTGTATAGATCTGTATAGAATTGTCACCCCCCCCCCTTTCTCCCACATTTTATTGTGGAATCAGCCTCTCTTCCTCATTCCTGGAAGGGTGGTTAACAGTCTTTTGCTAATTATTTGGCATTTAAATCCTATAAGTGCCTCTAATGACGGGGAAATTAGAGGTCCCCACAGTATGCGGTCCAGCTCTGGGCTCTCTGGACAGAGATGACTGTTTCACTGGGCTAATCAGATCATGGCGGACATCTGCTGGCCTTCAATCATCTCAGAAGGAGACACAATGAAGGTGTGTGTGGAGAGGAACAGGAAGGGGATGATGCAGTTTTTTTTTTTTTTATTTGCCTCAGGATCACCAGGAGATGCAAATTATGTGTGTGATGTGTTTTGGACCTTTTTTGTGTTTATAATTTTAGCTTAGTTTCCTCTTTTTTGTGGGTAATTTGTTGATGTCTGTTTTTTTTTTCTTTAATTACTTGTTTATAGCATGGACATCAGCATAAAAGCCTGAGCTGTTCACAGTGTAATGAGAGAAATATCAACAACAACAAACATGAAACCTTCATTACAATCAAACCTTTTTTGTGACTCCCCCATTCCCTGCACCTTCTATGACTGACAACGAGAGAAAGAGAGAGAGAGAGAGAGAGAGAGAGAGAGGAAGAGCGAAGAGAGGGAGAGAGGGAAATAGAGAGGTGCGGGTGGGGGTGGGGTGGGGGGGTCCTTTTTTACTCCACCGCATGCAGCAGTAATGCATCACTCAAAGTCAACCAACCCCCGAGCTCCTCAGCAGCAGGAGAGTGTGCTGCATAGCGGGTTATGATGGGAGCTCAAAGTCATTTGCAGTGAAGGGCTGCAAACACATGCATTGTGCACATGTGCAAACGAAAAAAAAAATGTTTTATGTTGTGCATTTAAAGGACCTGAATAGCACGTTATGATAGGAACTCAGTCATTTGCAGTGAACATGCACAACAAAAACATGCATTGTGTGCACATACAGATTTTTGCCATTTGCCTGTAAATGCATGGTTCTGTTTTTTTCAAAGCCATTTATCACATTGGGACTGTTGCACGAAAAAAAAAAATACTGTGTGTTTTATGTTGTGCATTTAAAGGACTAGGCTGACTCTAGGCAAACTGCAGTAACAGGTTGTTTTTTGTGTGTGCCACATACTGTAACTGCAAGGTAAAGTGTTTGGCAAAAGCTTGTGAAGCAGTCTGGAGGGGGTTCTGGGGATGCTGGTAATTTTCCATCGGTTTCCACCTCACAATAAAGCACTTTTATCTCTGTCATAGTATTCCTCCTGCTTTGCTCAGTGTCGCTGTTGTCCTGAGACATGCCCCCACCCCCCACCCAAAACCTTTTTTCTCTGCACTCTGTTGCTCCAGCACTCACAATGACTCACACCTGATGATGTCACACAGTCTCGGTTGCTATGGTCGTTGTTATGGAGACTGCAGCCCCAGGTTCCTGTAACGTGGTGGACCCGCAACAGTGGTGGTGGCGGCCGCGAGCAGGAAAGGGTTAATGCCGCAATCGATCTGCGCGCACTAACGTTAATTACTGCTCCATTCTCTCTCTCTCTCTCTCTCCCTCTCTCTCTCTCTCTGTCTCTCTGCCTGCCTCTCTCTTTCTCTCTCTCTCTCTCTCTCTCTGTCTCTCTTTCTCTCTCTCTCTCTCTCCCTCTCTCTCTTTCTGGCCCATTGAGTGCCTACAGAGGCTTGCCACCCATTCTGTGGCTCTGCAAACAGCAAGTCAGACCTCTCTCTCTCTTTCTCTCTTTCTATCTATCTATCTATCTATCTATCTATCTATCTATCTATCTGTCTATCTGTCTGTCTGTCTGTCTGTCTGTCTGTCTGTCTGTCTGTCTGTTTCTCTGTCTGTCTCATCCTAACAGTAGTAGAACATCAGCCTTTGATAAGCCAAAGTCTGTCATATGTACAGTATATTTCAGTGCAGAGATATTGTAAATGCACCCCAAGCTTTCCAGAACATCCCAGAGGGTTTTTTTTTGTTTAGTCATTTTCAGCAGTACAGTCTATAGTATAGTATGGGTGTCATCCCTCATGGGTGGCTTATGGGCATTTCTGCAGTGAGAAGTAAGTGTAAGGGGGCCGCAGAAGCCGTGTTTCTCATGGCGCTCCAGCTCCCGTTTCACCCAGCACAGATGCCTTGTGTAACAGTCGGCGATGTACGCTATGTGTTGCGTGGGTTGTGCCACTTGCGGTGTTGTGCTGTCATTGGTACCACAGCTTGTTGTTGCTCTTTTGGACAGCATGTATACACACATACACGCACACACACACATGCACACACACACACACACATGCACACACACACACACACATATGCACACACACACACACACACACACACACACAAACACATATATACATACATACACACTTGCTTTGGGCTGTCATTGATGCCACAACTTGTGTAGACAGCATACACACACACACACACACACACACACACACACACACACACAGGCATGCAGTAAGATGAACTCAGATGCACTTGCTCGCCCACTTGCACACACACCTGTGGAGACGGTGCTGAGCTCAACACAAGTCAGGCCAGACGCCACACAACTACAAAAGGCTTGTAATGGCTCATTTCCCAGTGTCAAGCGGAGAGAGAGAGCGAGGAACACCGAAGGCCTTCATCCCCTTTCTCCAAAAGCATGAATGAGTCATAATGACAAGCCTGACCCTCACAGCGAAGCATTTGAAGGCAGTAGAAAGTCAGTTTCTCCACCACAGTGAATGGATTTTACTCTTTCTCCTCTGTAGCAACACTAGTTGTAAATGAATCAAATATGAGCAGAGTGTTTTAGAGAGAGTGAGAGAGAAAGAAAAAAAACTGAGAAAAAAATGCAGGTGAAAGTGTGAATAAGAAAAGTGTGTGTCTGAATATGAGGGGGAGAGAATGGAGATGACTCAAGTCAGGTGCACATGTACTGTGCGTGTGAAAGCACGTGACAGTATGAGCATGAGAGAAGGAAAGAAAAGAAAAACAACACACTGGGAAAGAAAAAAAAAAAAACGAGTGATCGCCATTCTTAAGACGCACTGCTGTGATCTTTGCCACTGGGATGCTGTCATTCCATCTCTCTGCTGTCTCCAATGGCCTTTCCATTAATTGGTTTCAGCAGAAGAGCTGACCCCGGAGCCAGTCGACACGACTACTAAAGTAATGAGCGCATGCTGTGCTGCTTCTCTGCATAACTTATCAGTCTTCGTTTTTCTTCTTTTTCACATTTCTTTTTTCTTTTTTCTTTTTTTTTCTGGCTCTGTACCACAGTGGTGTATCTAATAGGCTAATCCACCCTGTGGCTTTTCCTTTCCGGCATTTTCTCTGACTTCAAAGCTACAGTGACTGACTCATTCCTCAGTCATATTGTTGCTGAAGATTTGAGCGGCGTTTGAGGCTCTCGTGTCAGATGTAAAGCCTCCGTGACCGACAGGCTAAGGAAGATATGTATTTAAAAAAGATACACTCGGGTTATTACCTCCGAATTTTGATTTATCCTGCAGATCTCACTGGAGGTCTGGAAGAAAAACAACCGTATGCGCGTCAATCCCGCATAAGCCTCAATGATCCACCAGAACTAATATTAGTTCACCAGTACTTTAGTCCTTAACGTGAACTCAACAAACTGTCAAATCGCTTTTCTATTATGAAACGGCTCACTGATTCTGTTTCAAGAAGATCAATCAATTCTTTGTGTACAGAGTACAAGTCTGATGTGTCAGGGTTCCCCAGTGCCTGTCTGTGTCTTAATATCTCCTGGAAAGCAGTGTGAGTTAGAAATGTGGCCCGGTTGGTCTACCCCACTCCGGCCACACACACACACACGCACACACACACACACACACACAGCTCAGTGCAGGCTGAAGTCGGTTTGAGTGGCGAGTCAACCTGACAGATCTGTCTGTGTCTCCTTGTGTCTCTGCAGAAGGACAATGTCCCCGCTCTCTGGACTGTGCCCGCCAGGGACGGCACTTTTGCCAGGCGGGCTCCTCGCACTGCGGCCCCTGTCTACCAAGACTGGAGGAGGACAAGAGGGGCAAATGTGTTGTGAAAAGGCAACACCACCCACACCATCACCTCAGTGAGTATTTCTCTCTCCTGTTTTGTTCCCTCCTTCTTTCTCTGTCTGTCTCTCTGCCTCTCTCTGTTCCCTTCTGTCTCGCCTTCTCTTTCTCTACCTCTGTCTCTCAATCTGTCTGTCTCTGTCTCTCTCTCTCTGTCTCTCTCTCTCTTTTCCTCTCGGTCGGTCTGTCTGTCTGTCTGTCTCTCTGTGTCTCTGTTTCTCCCTCTCTCTCCCTCTCTCTTTTTTTTTCCTTGTGCAGACATGTATTATGCATATGCACATGGCATGCACTGCACCCACACACACACTCATCATACACAGGAGGTTCATCTCCCCTGAGATACGGCTGCCTCGGCTCCTTATTTGTGCACACAGGGTGTGTGTTGTTGGCTGCAGTGTGTGAGAGAGTATATGCTTCAGTCTCTGCGCCTCCATCCATGCTCACAGTAGGGGCATATCCTGTATCCTCCGGTACTGCTGGAGACAGACTTGTCTGTGCTTGCATTCTTTAGTAGCCATCTTGCACTTGCTGGGAGTGTACCCTATGCAGGTGGTTGTTGATTTATTTATTTTTTTTTTTTTTTGATGTCGTAATGGAAAAAAAAGAGCCAACAGTGTAATTTTCAGTCAAAGCCCAAACACTGTATATAGTCATTTTTTTAATTTTTATATGACAGATAGACATTGTAACATTGTTTTTTTTTCTTTTCATACATTGGTAAGTGTGTGGATCTGAGTGCAACATGTGGGTTCGTCATGTAGAGTTTTTGCATATTGGTTATCTCTATTATTAGTGAGAGGGAGGTTAAGATAGGTCAAGACATAATCATGAGTAATCCTTGTCAGTACTATTTTCAGAAGTGGGGTTAAAAATGGCTAATAGACACCTTTTTTTGGCTCAGCCTTATCTAGCTTTAATATCATGCATATTCTAAACTGCTACTCGACCACCTACTGTGAAAGATGTGCAGCGATATTGTAATTTGAGTTATTTTTAGTCTGCTGAGATCATACAGTACGTCTCCAGACTTGCTCACCAATCAACACCTTATTATATCGAGCCTATCTAACTAAAGTACTGATGGACATTATTTGTGTGATATTTCCTCTTCTGTCTCTAACCAATCTGCGGGGGGCTTGTGTGGGTGTCATGAAGTAAAATAACTTTATTTCTCACTCATCCTTAGTATGTTTTCATCAGCACTCCACAGATTTTCAAAAATATTAATACAGTCATTTACATCCTTACTGTATCATTACAATATAAGTAGACTGTGCTAGGTGTGGCCTCATGCTTCGATTCCCTTACCCTAAAAAAACATTTAGATGAGGGAGTGAATAACCAGTGCTGTCCTGCATCCTCATATATGGTTAAAGTGCTTTCCAGCAAGGCAGCTAACCCCATGTTGCTCCAGGGGGAATGTCCCTGTACCTAATTCACTGTAAGTTGCTCTGGCTAAGAGTGTCAGCTAAATGTAATGTGATATGGAGCCATAGGTATCACTTTTGTTAAAAGTCCCTTTACAGTACATACCGCCTGCTCTGTGAACAACGTCTTTAAAAGAATCCTCGGCACAGTAATTACATTGCTATTTTCACTGCACCTACTCTCAGTTAGGCAAAAAGTTCCACATTACAATCTCTGTTGCATTACTTGTGAGAATTCATCTTGATTTGCACAGCAGTACAGTTATTGGTAAAGCCTAAATCGCATATCAGAGTTATTTAGCATATCTATTTTGCTGTGCTCAGCCCAGTCTCCAGGGGGAAATTAAAGGCTTTAGACGGGAATCTAAGGAAATGGGGTGAGTTAGCCATTTATCTTTAGATTGAGCCAACCTACTGCCTGAAAGGTCTATTGGCACTGGCAGAAATGCCAGCCATTGGTTTGATAAGCAGTTATACTGAATTAGGTTTGCTCATAGTGGTGGGATGACTTCAGGAGAGCTATTGCTCTTCAGGAGAGTTCCCTGGGATTTTTAACCCACTCTACATTATTCACTCTTCAGTGAGATAATCTCCCAGACTCAGTGTAGCTGACCACATAAACCAGATCTGTTTTGGTATTCTCAAATTGCAGATATGATGTCCATCTATTTATTGACCACAGCACTGCAGATCATTCAAATGTGACTTAACCAATTAAAGTGGACTTCTAATTGACTTGCAATTAGTGTGAGACAGAACTCAGTTTTGAGCATACACACACACACACACACACACACACACAGACACAGACACACACACACACACACACACACACACACACACACACAGAAACCTAAATTGCAATGCATACTCACATATACTGTTTAGTGCACCCCTATAAATCTATTGTTGGGTGTGCTGGTTATTCTCCACAGAGACTGTTTGTCGTGTTAAAGC
>CM059271.1:11793171-11840671 GCA_030347295.1 Setipinna tenuifilis | reverse complement strand
CCAGCCTGTAAACTTGAACAATGACAAGTGCATTCAGATAGAAGTGGGGGACAAAAAAAAACCTCCGCTCAGCTTATGGTCAGACTTCAGGTCTTTCTTTGGTCCAGTTTTTATGCCTTTTTTTCCCTCGCCTGGAGAACAGTATGTTACACAATACCCTTATCAGAACTCCCTTTCCCAAAGCCAGTGGTTGGTTGGTGGCTGGCCCAGTTCTGGCATGGATATGTCTTGGATCCGTCCGACTCGCCATAGTTCTAGGCCAGAATGGCTCCAGTAATCAACTGCTCCTCTTGGGGTTGTGGTAAGTACTGTACTTGACAAACTGAAAACATATCAAACCAGCCAATATCAAGTGGAGAAGGTGTTGGGACAGTCAGAACCCATTGGATCAGTGTACAGACAACATGACTTGATAATGATAACCTAATCTGCATTTATTTCGATTTTCTTTCAACCAAATGTAGTTTGTTGATGGTATTTTTTTAAAGTAGGGAAAGCATCTGTTGTGATCTTACTATTGTTTTTAATATATGTGCATATGAAAAAAACAAACCTTAAATTATATTATGTAGCCATTGTATTGTCAGTATGGTACCTCTATGCATGACTTGACAAAAGCTGTGTTATGACTGCAGAAGTCTATATGCATTTATGGTTTTGCACCTGATTGTGTATGAAACTTGGCATATATGATATGTTTCATGGAGGATTCCATAGCTTTGAATGGTATACTCCCAGGAATCTTTTTTTAGGTCTACGATGGAACACTACTGTCTCGGAAAACACACTTACACACACTGTCTATGATATCACACTAAGTATAGCTTGTTTCCAGACTTTGTGATGTTCTGTAAATATCCTCTAACCTGTACAGAGAAAGAGACGTCATTGATAAATGTATTTGCACAGACATACCTACCATGTATCTTTGATTGTTGTTACCAAATTACACACTTTCTTTTTTTCTGTGATGTCTAAGGATGAAGCCTGTTGTCACTCTGTCTCTCAGGAAGTCTGTTGACAGTAGCTTATTTATTTTTTTCCGTGTACCCTGATGTGGATAACAGTATGCACACAGTACCCCCCCCCCCCCCCAAACCCTACCACCACCCCTACGTGATACAGAAGAGAGACAAAATAGAACGTTCCAGACCCAAGGAATATTTTTGTTAGTTTTTTTGAGCCGCAGTGGTATGTGGCACTTTAGTCCCATGATCGTTGTCCACAATCAGATAAATATTCCATTATAAACACCCCTTGGTTACATGGTGATTTTGTAATGAAGTCAAAATGATTTAAATAATAATAATAATAATAATAATACAAAACAATGATGCCTTTACCAGTCATCTCTCACACTGGCTATAGTTAAAAAGGTTGAAAGATTCAGATATGACGCAGGCAGGAACTGCATTAAATGACCACCAATTTTTTTTTTGAGTATTTGATATAGTGCTGGGAAGCACTTTGGGGCTTAACACCAACCAAAAGCCAACAGAAAAATATAATCATAATCATAATCTATTGTCAGCAGTGACATGAAGCATTTATATCATAAAAAGTGTTCAGACGGCTAATAATGGCAACAAGCAATGTGGCCTAGAACATTGCCCTACTTGTCATCTGCCTGAAAAGCATAATAAAGGGTTTACCTGGACATGCAAGTCAAGCGAATGGTGAGATGTGCTAACTTTCCGAGTTATTATAATTACTAAGCAGGAAATATTAAACAGAAATATAAGGGGCCCACCGACATAGTTCCCGTTCTTTTGCCATTAGGGGGGATTCTAAATACTCTTGAAAATGAGCTTTGGGGACACAGTTGGTACCCAGCACCTCGGTGCACAGCAGTGAGCTCACTGACCAGGTGTTGGGTCAACTGATTTACTCTTTTCAACCATTCACTGTCAAGAATGGGAACAGGGCGCCTGTGTCAGGTTTCTTTGTTTTGTGAATGGGAGGGAGATCCCCCTGAGTGTCACCAGTATATACTCCACACTGTGGAGTACTTACAAATCAAATGCTATCCATCACCCCAGTACACTGGTAATTAGAGAAACTCCTCTCAGCTCTGTGACTACTACATGGGGTGTGCAATTCAAATTACTATGACACGAATGGACTATTTCACGTGCATGTAAAAACTGGTTATAATTTGATGATAAAAACATAAATAAATATTTATATTACCTTCATTTTATGTTGTGTCATCTGTAGCCTGTCAAGAGGGACTTTTTATGGCTTTAGATTAGTAGATATTCATGAGGGGAGTTTTATGTGAGCTTTACATACCCTGTGTTTAAGTTCTCTTTTGTAAGTCGCTTTGGATAAAAGCGTCTGCTAAATGTAATGTAACATAATTTGTGGAATTTGTGGCTTGAAGTGTTGAAGGTGTGAAAGTAACTTAGGTAGTTGTGATATTTATTTTTAGTCATGACTCTAAAAACTTACTATGAAATATAAATACCTATAATGATTCTTTGATAATGATTTTTTTAGGTGTTATGCATCATAAACACTGACATTCACAACCAAGAAGAGCCTTTCTACCATTTTACCCTTCTGGGCTCTCTGGTGTTAAACTGTGAGGTCGGAAGTCACAGAAGCACATTCTGTATTCTCTATTCTTGTGGATGGCGATGGAATCTGTAGTAAACTACTTATTGGGTCTGACAGAGTGTACAGATATCAGTATACTGACCGAGGATGCACTATATAACATTTAGTGACATCATTTAAATCAGCCTGAAATATGAGTTGTTTGATGAGTTGGCTGTGTTCTCTCTTTGAATCTGCTGCTAAGATAGCATCTAACTCCTCTGGCAGACCAGAAGTTAAAAAGTGCAAAGACTGAACATCTGCTGTTTGCCTGTAAGTGGTAATGTGTGCCAAAGTTTGTGAGATGTCAATGACCATACATTGCACTGTTTTAAAGATGAAACGTATACATAGGCATATATATTTTCTCGTTGTGATATGTTAATTCTTAGGAATAATTTTACTATCTCTGTGTCATAAAAAATATTACATAGTGTAGGTACAACCACACAAATACAATGCTTCCCATGATCCTCCTTAGTTTCCTCTTTCCATGGTTCTCCTTTCTTAGCCACACCTCAGGTTTCACACCCTTTAAAACAGACTGGCGGGCTATTGCTCGGCCTCTCTGTCCTGCTGGTTATCAGACCTCATGGAGCTGAAGAGACACCCTCTCTGTCTCGTGGGATCTCCCAGGCATAAAGGAAGACACCCTCTCTGCTCTGCACCAGGCCAAGGAGCCAAGGAGGCAGACCAAAACTTCGTCATGCGCAGCTAAATAGACAAAGAATGGCCTTTGCACAAGGTCACAAAGTACTTTAACTCGAGTACACAAGTTTACTGGAAAGGCGACCGGCTTCCCTTTCTCAGTCGTATAGCCACGAACAGGGTGAGCGGATTCCCCTAGGCTATCTGTTGCACGAGCAACAGTTTGAGTTTGAATGGAACGGACTACTTCTAATCCACAGGATTCCCAGCTAGACGCTGAGGAAGTACAGTTCTGCAATTGTCTATGCGTGACCAACCACTGCAGGAAACTCTTAATCGTGAAGTCGATTCCCAGCTACAGGCTGAGAGAGAACTTTTCTAAAACAAGGACTCTTCCTACACTGGATCACCACAGACCCTCCATGGAACCGAGACAACGTAACCTCCTGAATCAGCAAGGATTCCCCAACCATCTCTCTCTCCCTCTCTTACTAACCCTTATCTCACCTGGTCAAAGGGGATGCTAACGATAGAACTAGCCTATTGTTTCAAAGCAAGTTAATCATGTGTCCTTCCCCCGCTCTTGCGCTTATCTTGACACAATGCTTATCCCCCACACATTGACCATTTGGTCCTCCAACGGCGAACCCCCCTACTTCTCTCTCCCTTCTTTCTTTGACACACACATACAACCTCCTAATATCTTGTGTATATATACACGCATAATCTGTTAGATTAGTTCACACCTGTAGCTCATCAGTTAATAAACTATACCTTTGGAATAAACTGTGTTTTGCCTGTTATTGCTGCTGTATTCATGAAAGCCACCCAGTCTAAGAACTCCAATAGCCTTAATCCAGTCCAAATGTGTGTAAATGCTATTGAGCATAGTGTATTGTGATACTGTAAGTAATACATTATTACTATAGCGGTAGTATAAGCATAACATTTTGGTAATATACCATCAATTTAACTGTTTGGTAATTTATTATTAAACATAACAATTAATGGTAATATTAATGGAATTGATTTTATGAGACTGATCAATTAATGCCAATTATACCCACATTTATTATTGGCGTGCCCGTGTGACGATAATAGTTACCATGTTATGAAGGCACCACAAACAGGTTTCAGTCTCCACCCCAAATGCTGTGGTTTGTTTTGACAGAATGCAGTTTAGAAAGCAGTTCAGAAATTCTGTCTGCAACATTTTGATGTCATTTTTAACATTTCAGACACTACCTAGTTTTATAGCAAGTATTTATTATTTTGTACTATGGAATGAGTCAGAACCTCTACTAACACCTAAAACACATTCATAACACCATTATCATTGTTAGAACAACAATAATAATATCAATAATAATAATAACTAAAGATGACTAATAACATTTAACCACTAATACATTTCACAATTAATGGTCAATTTATGTTATTTTTTCTTTCTGTCATTTTAATTCTGGTTGTCCAGCATTTCCCAACAATTTTTTTGTTATTGTTGATGTTCAGTGTTTTTTAAACAGTGTTGATAACATACCTGGTGAGCGAAAAGCAAGCTTAGTATTACCATCAGACAAATTATTCATTAGGCAAAACTAACAATGCCATATCTTTGTGTCCCTAATGGTGTCTATGTACTGTATGTACTCACTGTGAAACTCCAACTCATCTCATCACAATAGCACGTGCACATGAGTGTTGGATTTTATGTATCAAATCATGTCATTTCTGGGCCCAGCCTTGTAAGTCGTGGTACACATTAGATTGGGGTAGCTCAGTGTAGTATTTGCAGATATGGCAGAGTCGTTCCCTCCAGTCAGAGGGGACATGAACAGCATACTCTTTATGCCACTTAAAGTACGACTCATAGTGGGTCCTGTTCGCAGCCAGTCTCTCCAGAAAGGAGGCCAGCTCCTCATGGCTGCTGAAGTCATCCACATGGATGAAAGAGTCACGAGGCATGAACGCCTCATAGTTGGGCCGGGGTGGCCCCAGAACCACTGGCACCGTGCCAGCTTGGAAGCTGTTCCTCCACAGCTTCTCTGTGATGTAGTCCCTGGAGATGGAGTTTTCAAAGGCCAAGTAGAAGTGGCAACGGGCAATAGTGGGCAGCAGCTGGTTTGCAGCCAAAGGCCTCCTGTTTGCCGAGCCATAGACTTTAATAGGAATGTGCTTGCGCAGATGATGATAGACTTGAGACCTCCGGTGGCGATGGTTGTAGTTGCTGACGACCCAGCTGGCCAGACAGGAACGATTCCCGGGAATGACGAAGCTTTGATTTGTCTGGCGTGGAATCATTCTCCCGTAAGGCATGAAGATATCCGCATCCTGCCTGTAGCTCATGGTCCAGTTAAACAGGTGGTTGTACCTGCTGAGGTCTCTGTTCACGGCTGGAGGTTCGAGAGACAACCATACCCACTTCTGAGCAGGCGGCCGGTGCAGGTGCAGCGGAAGTTTATTGCTCGCCTGTTTGAGCTCGTGGTGATGGAAAACCACCACGTCTGCCTGGTTGAAGAGAGACTGGTTGTCAGTGATGAGGCAGCGGGGGATGCTGTACATGTTCAGGCAGACGTCTCCCTGCAGTGGGTAGGAACGGTTGAAGGGCCAGTGCCACAGCAAGATAGACACGTTACGATGCCAGTCATAGCCGTTTCCTCTCTGCTTTAACCGATTCAGTGGCATCTGCTGCAAACACATATACTGGTATATGCTTAGTGCAAGGGCCAGCAGAATAAGTGCCAACCACAACATACAGGCTTTTTTCGGTTTCATTCTAACAGAAAAACAAGGCAGCCCTCGCCCAAAACCACAGCCTGTCAAAGTGGTTTAAAAAAATCCAGTTTTAGATATATGCCAGTTTCCCGCCACAAAACTGTGACTTCATCCTGTTTCAACAAAAAAAAGAAATTCTGACTGAATTTACACATAAAATAACTAAGCAAATAAATAAGCAAAAAGCTGTCTTTTTGTCTTTCTTTAACACTCATCTGAGGCAAATGGCACATCATGCACTGATGCAACAACATCATGGATAAAATGATCAATAACTTAAAATGTACTTTTTTGAACATTTTTACCAAATTACCAAAGAGTCCTAATCAAAATCTACCTGGAGAAGCATTTGCCAATATTGTGTATTTTTATTAGCGCTGAAATTCCTACAAACAATGACAGTTGTCCTACACCACTAATTACCCTTTTAACAGTACAGATTTAACCTTCACATAAATCATTTCAGTTAAAAACAAACTCATACTTATACATGGAGATGGCTATGTTTTTCTTCTGACCAGACAGATGTATGAAAGAAAGGACATGTACCTCACTCTCTAAACTCACCTCTGCAGAGGAGAGTTGAACCCATGGTTCCTGAAGAAATGAAGGCAGTCAGGCAGAAAGAGGATGGCTATGAGGTGGGGTACAAAGTGTGTAGGTTAGAGCAGAAGTACACAGGATGAAAATCGAAAAAAAAAAAAAGCCCATCCGTTCGCTCTCCTCGCTCTTCCTTCTCAGTGACTCTGACTGCACTGAACACTTTAAATAGTTCAGTTCCGCACAAACACGCATGACCACACACTCTGACACACACACACGCACAAGCGCGCACGCACACACACACACACGCACAAGCGCGCGCGCACACACACACACATGCATGTAGACATACAGAAAAGCAACCTCACCCTGATTTTGAAATATGTGGACTAATATATGTACTGTAATGTATATGTGGACTAATATATGTACGGAAAACCTGAGCTTATCTAATGTTTTCAAACCATTTTTGTCCCATTTCCAATTAATCTCCAGAATCTGTATAGACATACAGATTGAGTAAATGAGAAGTATGAATCAGTAAAATAGAAACTTCTTACAGACACTGAACAGCCAACCTGTTGAGGGGAAAACAGACCATCCACTGAAGAGCTGCTGATTTGTTGATGTGGTTGTGCTATGCCAACCATCGGGTGGCACAGTCATTTAGAAAATGAAACAGCGTAGTCACTAACAAACATACATCTTGCAAATGTACTACTTTTGAAATTACTCTAATATGACTAAACACATTTTACATGTATTGTGATTCATAAGATTTCAAATTTCCGTCATTTTTTATTTTATTTAATATAGGCCTACATAAAACAGTTTCGGCATCATTGTTTAGCCTGGAACGTTGCCGTCATGGTATTATGTGTGAATGTTTAAAATATTTGCTAAAATGAATGTATACATTTGTAGCATTAGGAAAAGCTGCCCATGCACCTGTTTCAAACCTGATATTGTGTATCCTGTTGACTGAGCAATTTCTTGTGTTCGATCTTTTTTATTTTAAAAACTTCCCCTTTTTCATGGTCGTTCTAATTGCATAAAAAGCGATTTCAACACCACGATCTTCCTGTTGGCAATACCGTGGGGCCAAAAAAAGTGTTGAAGGTTCCGCAAACCTACATTTCAGCACTATTTGCAAAAGTGTGCATGGCAGCACACAGCAGTGCATGGCAGCACATTATGCATGCAGGAAAAAAACTGCAAGAGTGGGCTCATTAGTCAAATGTGAAATTGCCCTCCTACTGATTGGAAAGTGGTTCCTGGGTTGTAAAACTGCCTCATGTAGCCTATTAGCTGTATGAGTCGCCTTCATCTTTTAAAAAAAAAAATCATGGTTCCACTCAATTTTTGTTTTCAGTAGCCTAGTCATCTTAAAGGAGAAATTCAGTGTGAATTAATCTATAGCTCTGTTGTTTCAGGTAACAGAATGTTGTCGGTAGAAAAAGGAATGAGCACATTTCATGTAACATAGGCCGAATAAACTGGCAGTTAACTGAATAGGGAATAGAAACTAGCTTTCAGTTTCGTTTTCTTATGCCCAGTTTATGTTAGTTACCAGTTTGCTATTCAGTTTATGTTGCATCAACTTTTGCCATTCTTTTCCCTACAGACAACACTCGGTGGCCACAAACAACAGGGCTATGGATTGAATTACACTGCATTTCTCCTTTAAGAACTCTTGGGTTCTTTAGCATAGGATCTTGGCCCATATCATATGACATCTTAGCATGATTGCTCCACATCACTGATGGTGGTCAGTCCATCTGACAGTTTAGCTATTTAGAGCACAAACACATCCATCTGCAGGGGGGAGGGTGGGGGTATTGTGTGTTCACGTGTTTATTTGAATTTGGTGGTGGTATTATGATTAGCCTATATGTTGGTGCTGGGTAATTGTCCATGTGTTTAGGCTATTATAGTTTGAGTGGTGTATTGTTGTTGCAAAACCTTTGGTTACCTGCATTTTACCTGTGTGGGGGAAATGGTTTAATCCAGTGAGCAATAATTGGTGCAAATTGGATTGGTGTGTGAATAAATGGTGCTGTTGCTACTACTATTGGTAATGCTAGCTGGTTTTGTTTTTAATAAATCACCAGTTCTTTTTTGGAACGTCTTGCTCTCTCCTGCTTCCATCAACCCTCAATTGTCCAGTTTCTCCTGACCTGCATCCGAGGTGACCGCTTGCCCCTTTCACACACTGCAATTCAACAAGACACAATGGCAAGGCTCTGAATAAGGTGTGTGTGTGTGTCAGAGAGTTGTGCTGCTCAAACACCTTGTGTGGATGTTTGCTGCAGAGCACAAAAGATTGTCACATTGTCAAAGAGACTGTAGTGTATGGGTCTAAGTGACTCAGTCAGCATACATCTGCTCACCCTCGTCCTTATGCCTGCTATGCATTAGCCTGTCCCCACCTTACACACTCCCTGTGCTGCTTTGCAGTAGTGAAACTATCACTGCCCCACCCAATCGCTTGCTTATAACAAATCCTGCAGCCTTGAGTGCTGTTGATGCCAGCCACACATGCATGCACCAGATTCTTTTATATAATATAATATTATATTACACTTAGCAGATGTTGTTATGCTCTTAACTGCTACATACAATAGATGTACATATTATATTATTCTTTGATTATTCGTGTCTTATATGTTCAAATTTATTCTTATCCTTATTAAGTGCAGACATAACATTTAACAGGGTAATTCCATACATCTGATTTTAACTTGTACTCAGCTGGCAGAAAACTAAAAGAAATATTTGGCATCGCACTGTTATGTTTACGTAAAGGCCGATGTCCACCTGTTCCTCCAATGGTTAACCAGCAGGGGGCAGAATGACCAGTGAGACCGGGGAAGTGTAGTGGACAGGGGAAATGTAGCAAAAAGAAGGGGCAAGATAATTCACTCTATCAAACTGCCCCCTCCCCTTCAGGAAGCACACCCATGCAATTCACACACTTAATTGGTGTCCCTTACGCATTTTTCAACATACTTCTCCCATCCCAGGGTATCCCACATAGTCATACTTAACCCATCACTGCGGTCGACCTAACCTGTTAGTCCCTCAAACAGTAGGTGCTCCTCTGATGGCCTCATGTCAACAATTTCACTGCTGACACTAATTGTAGCAAAGAACTAGAGCAGTCACTTCACCTGGCCTTAAACCTGGGTCTTCGGGGTACCAAACATGCACTCTGACCGCAACAACAAAGGGCCAGGTTTGTTGGAGTGGTAGTCAGCACATTCTCAACTGTAGTGATGGCACTCCATCACACTCATAGAGACTAAACAGACCTTTAGGATAGTTAGGGTGATTGTGACGGCCCTGCATTGGTACAGGGGGCCTTTGAGGACACTTTAAATAATATTATTTATAATAACAGGGTCCAATTGTTTTTTTTTTCCATAGGGCCCAAAATGTCTGTCTGGGCCCCTGACAACTGCATAATATATTCGATAATATATATGGAATTCCATATATGGAAAAATGTATTCTCATAATTCCTTGATAATTAAACAACTGTTAGAAAGGCAACATATTTCTTTACTGTAAAAGCCAAAGGCAGTCTATGCCTTTAAAAATTCACCCATCCATGCCCACATGTCTCTGCAGCACACTAGATAAATTGATTGAACAGGTGGCTAAACATGTTAACTTGGTTAGTTTTCTATGAGACTCAAGGGAGTCATTATGGAGCTGCTTCTGGCTGCTTTAACGCAGCAATTTCTCTTTGCCACCAGTAGGAGACATAAACGTGGTGGAGGCTTGGTGTCACAGGTTTTCAGTGATGCTATAATATGTAAGTCTCTGCCTTGGCCACAAGAGGGTGGTAGGTAATTGCAGTTCAGCATTCTGCAATATTTACATTATGTGTTGCTTTAATTTTATATTTCATTGTGTATACCTCTTAGACTTAAACATCATACGCAGTTCAGAGAAGCTATGAAATTTCTCTATTTACTTTCTTGAGAGATTTGTTTTAAATCATTACCTTCCCATTGTGTATTGGGAAAGTGACCCTCTTAGCTAGTTTGTTAGGCATATTCATCTGTCTCTGAACACCCAGGGCTCTATTCTAAATCAAATTATTATTCAGTCATAATACAACGTATGTGTAAATGGACCACATGACTGAGACCCATGTAAACATGAAGAAGAACAGCAGGTAGGTGCTAATATCACCTAAACAATAGGCTTGTAGGCTACCGTACGGATTCCTGTCACTGGTGATGGATTGATTGCAGAGGTAGCACTCCACATAGAAATAGTCATGCATTCAAAGACCAGACCTGATATGTATCATATCAACACTTTTTTTTTTTCAGAATTACCTATGTGAATTCCAAAACCTGACCCGAGGTCCATAACAGCCTACTGGCAGCATTGCAATAACAGTGATGATGATACAATCCTTCCAGCTTAGTGTTGCATAAAGCTCTAAAAATCTCCACAAATAACCCTACAACATCTGGCTGATGCACTCTGCATAGACAAGAACGTGGGGCACTTACTCAAGCATGCCAGGGGATAAATTACATATTACAGGTCAGTTTTAATCTAAAATGTAAGACATGTACTTGTTCATGTCACTAATATCCTGCAGAGCACAAAATCAGCTTCTGAAAACTAACATGACCTTCTTTATGTCTGTTTTTCAATTACTAAAGATGAGGATACACTGACAAACGTTTTAAGCAATGTTGCTGGGCAATAACATGCCTAATTTTCTGATGGCATGATTATGGCTGCTGCTGATCTAAGTTCTCCTGATACAACTGTGTTGCACAATATCAGTGATAAGGTGCCCAAACAGCAACCAAGGTACCTGGAAACATTTTTCAAAAGTTGTCACCATTCTAAGGAAAGATGACAGGGAGGTAACATGAGTCCAGATGCCCTGTTAAGAAGCCCATGCAGTGCGGTCTATCTATTTAAATCACTACACTTTCTTTTTAAGACAAGGCCTTTTAGCGTAGTTCTATATTTAACTGCTACGTAGCTTAGGGGTTACTATAGCCTTTCCTAGAACCATAGCGTCGCGTTGCAGAGGACTAAACAATAAAATGTATCTGCCATACGTGCCATTCCAGCAGCATCATCAGCAGACAGTGCCGTTACGGTACTGATAATCTTTAAACTCGCTGGCAGAACAGTGGTGGTGACATGCTAGTCAGAAGTGGCAGCGCGGTCTCCGCCCACAGCACCACACGGCACTGTGAAATCTATCCGGTGGGTCTACATCCAGCTAATTCCAAGGCATCGCGCACAGCTGTATCTTTCGGATAACGGTGTTGCCGTGCAATGAAAGCTCGTGTCGTCGCACTCACACGAAATCATCAACTGAAGGCAGCCCACTTCATGTGCAAGAGCAAGAAACCCTACCTAGTCACATGAGACGATTTTCTCGGGCTCAGAATGCAATTCTTTCAATGAAGGCCAAACATGGTTCGTAACGTTACAGCATTATCAAAACAAAACATCACCGTGATGCCTGATATCCTGCTTTGAATCATCCCGGGAGCGATTGTTAAGGTGCCGCAATGGGATTCCTTCACCAGCTACATCTGCTGTTATGGAAGAATGTGTCATTAAAGCGGAGGGGACCGGTAAGTTTACTACATATCTCGTCAGCCTTTAGTACTAAGGTGCTATGTAAAATTAGGTTAACGACTTTCAGTTTAGGGCCTTGACGTTAGCTGTTCACCGGTTTGATGGGAGCGAAAGAGCCGACGGGCGTCGGTGTCTTGGTTCGACTGTTGCCCATGGGCTACCCACATCAGTATTTCTGCCGGCACAGAGGGCATTCAGTATTTTGTTCATTTGCTTTTTCGTCGTATCATTCAATTTCATATCAAATCCATTACGTTTATTCATGCGGGGTCCATTCAGATTGATTCAGCTGTTACACTTGGAAGTGGCATGAGACCAGTAGGCTACTTGTTTTTGCGCTTAGAAGTGATGGTGGAAAACAGGTTGCACCCCTCCCTTCACGCAGAATAAATTGCACCTAAATTGCAGACTACATATGTAATTGAGTGCTCTTAAAACAAAAGACGAGTGTATCTCTTTGCAATTGTGTAGGTTATACAAACTTCCATATGTTCATATCGCCACATCAGTTGGTATGCATGAGTATCACCAGTAGCCTAAACTGCAAGGAGAATCAGTGACGGAGGTGCTCTGTTGTCGCCTGTCACTCTGGCTTCCAGATGGGCTTTTGGATTAAAATGCCCTGACTGGGAGCCGTGATTCATGCTCATCCCAAAGTCAGAGAAGAACCACGCGAAATGACTGCATTTCAAAGCGCCGTCACAAAAAGGAGCTTAGCCAGAATTTTAGAAGGCAGCTCCTAACTAAGTAGTTATTTGTGCCTAAAGTTAACGGTGCGGCTGTTTATTTAATTTCCAAGTTATGTGCTATCGTGGCTAGTTGATTAAGACAGTAATGATGACATGAAATAATATGTAGGCTATCCCTGTTTAAACTGTTTAATGATTCAGTGAGCACTTTCTAATTTCAGTATGGTGTTAAATAGATTTAGTAATGCAGAGTTTTACCTCATTGGGGATTTGAATGTTTAAAATGCCTTTAAACTACAAAAACAGAGAGAAAATCAGACAACACCAATCCCCAAGAAGCTACACTAACTAGCCTCAGGGGGGAAAAAATCAAGCCATCAGTTTTAAAACTGATTATCTCACATTGGTTTTTCACAGAAACTGAGGAATCTATAAAGTAATCAGGACATGTATTATTGATGTAGGCCTATATTAAGGGAGGAGTCCACCATTCTGGCAAAAGGCTGTTATTTGAGCCCCACAGACGATCATATTACACCCATCCCTTCCATGCTCCTGTTGATTACCTGAAATTGTGTTTGGCTCAGTGTGTGCCACATTCTTTGTTTACCTTTAACAGAATCAACCCTGTATGAACACTGGAGCTTATTTTTAAGAGACACACACCAAAGAGACAGCTAGAAGGCTGTGAAAAGCAATTCGGTGAAACCAAAAGAAAATACATTGCATTGAAGTCACAGACACAGGCATCTTTAAGTAGAGTCTGCACATTAGACAGCAGATCTGGACTCTTCTGAAGATGCAATAACTTGTGGCTTGTTTTTTTTTCTCTCCTGGATGCTATTACTGTAGCTATATGGCAGGGCCCATTTTTCATCATCTATTTTTAGCAACAGTAACATTTATAGATCTCGCTCAATACAGACCTCACGCTCCCGTGGGACAGGATTGCCGGTGTAATAATAGAAACATTCACGTCAGAGTGTAGGTTTATCACAAGGCCCCAGTTCAAGCTTTTTCTGATAGCCTTGCAGATTGATGCATTCTTGGAATTGGCTAGTCAGCAGTTGCCAGCAGAGAAGAAATGAGAGAGGACTTTGTTGTTCTTTCGTGCAGCCTTGATACACAGGTGGAGTCCAGTGTTGTTTGCATCCTGCCTTCATTACCTATTTCAGTGTCTCCGATTACTCCACTGACTTCACTTTGCGATGCATTTTGCTTTGTTGTTGTTGTTTTGTATGTGACCGATGTGCACTGAGGATACTGACCATAGCAGCATGTCAGATAATAACTGTTTTTTTTACACCCTGTGGAACCAAATGGGTCAAAATATGGGTTGAGAAGCCTGGAAAGACTGGAATCAGTAAACAGTCATACTGTCTACACACGCTCAACTGCTGTGAAGGAGTTAATGATTAATGTGCTGTAATCTCCATCGTTTACTGTTCCACCACCGTGACAAAAAAGAGGGAGATAAAAATGCGTTATATACCCAGGAAGTGGTGGCACAGTTTCACCTGCCCGCAGTGCCAGGAAACGCAACTGTTGTGATGGTAACAGGAGATGAGTGCCATTGAGCCTACAGTCATCTCAGCAAAGAAAAAAAAACAAGCTCTGCTTACATTTGGTGTGTTTATCTTATTTGTCTGTGGTGCCTTCAATGGAGCAGAAAGACTGTGGACGTCTGTTAGAGTAAGAGAAGCAGCAATAGCAGCAGCAGCAGTAGCTCTGCATTAAAAGCACTGGCCCTGTTTGACCGAGTGCTGACACAGATTTGAGGAGAAAGGGAGGGCCGCTTGTTTTCACTCTCTTGTCTTGTAGCCTTTGTCTTTGCAGAGGGAGATCCCCTTAGCCTTAGCCCACTGTGCCGTCTCATGTCGAACCATGAAGCTGGGATGTTTTGTCATCATCAAATGCATTTCTCTTTTTTTATCTCTCTCTCTCTGTCTGCCTCTCTCTCTCTCTTGCCATCTCTCTCTCTCTCTCTCTCTCTCTCTCTCTCGCTCTCTTTCTCTGTCTTCTTGCTGTCTTTCTTCCCACCCATATGAGGTCCTGGGAGAGGGAGAAGAGAGCGCTGAAAGAGCAGAGCAGAGCAGGCAGTGGTAGTGGCCAGCATCCTTGGCTCTCTGTAGGACTCCCTGAAATTACCTTACTGCTAAGAGCAACACCACCTGACCTACTTCCACCAGCATTGCTCACTGACTTAACTCAAATAAAGACAGAGAGAGAGTGAGGGAAAGACAGAGAGAGACAAAGAGAGAGAGAGAGAGAGATAGAGAGCGATAGTCAGATAAAGATAGATTTAAAGTGGAATCAAAGACGGAAGAAGATAGACAAAGGGAGACAAAGCCAGGATATCAAAGATACAGGAGGCGAATGGCAGCTCTACAAATTAGTAAGGATGTAATGAGATATTGACACATTTCAGTGTGGTATGATAATGATTTGTGATACCATATTGAAACAACGCACTCATTTTGAATTCATTTTAATATTTATATGCGAAGATTCGTGACAAACAGTGGTTCATTTTGTGTTATTTTAAAAGTCCAATGACCAGATAGCAGTATTTATCTCTTTCTCTCCAAAGTTTTAACAAAAATCTGAGAAGTAGCATACACTTGCACTGTTCATTGCAGCATTGCTGAAGTTAGATTTAAAAATCACAATGTACTTGTCCTTGCTTAACAGAGAAATATTTCTTTCTGGCATCTTTTAATACTCTAGCACCACAGCATATGCCAGTGCATTGAATCACCACTGGGTCATTGTATGCAACCTTTTTGTCAGATTGTTGGCAACACATAGGCCTATCATTCTTAACACCCCAAACGTACACCCATAAAGGACAGATGCGGGGTTGGTTTACAAAGGACCATAAGCCTGGCTTAGGTCTGTCACTCTATGTGTGTGTGTGTGTGTGTGTTTGTGTGTGCATGTGTGTGTTTGTGTTTGTGTCTGTTCATCATGTCAGCCAACATGGTGATTGTTTCATGCCAGGCTCAGTAAGAACTTTTCCACCACACCCATTGTAGTTGCCGTTGCTAATGCAGTAGTTACAAAAATGTTCTACAGGGTGATTCAGGTAATATGTTTGCTGTGTGTATGTGTGTGTGTGTGTGTGTGTGTGTGTGTGTGTGTGTGTGTGTGTGTCTGCCACTGTCACTGTAGAGACAACTGCTCAGCAACTGCATCAGTTAAATAATGAGGTGAGAGAGTGTAGCGTTCTTTTGTGAAGGAGAATGGCTTTCTTGATCACGCATCAGTTCCACATGTTTGTCATTCGAGCCAAAACAGCCTCAGCATTAGTAGAATAGTGGCTAGGCTCCATCACAGTGCATTGGGGTTTTATCAGTTTATACTGTTTGTTTGGACACATTGAAAAAGAGTCCAGTCCTGTCTAGGCTTTTAAGCTCCAAATAGAGCATAAACTGCATACATTTATTGCTGTAGAAAGTGATATAAAACGAAAACATATTTATTGTAAACCATTAATTTCGAAAAGAATTATTTGTTTTATGCTGTCCACAAATAGCACTGGAGTACAATGTTACAGGGAATTCCTCAGTTTACAAATTGGCTATATACGACAGGCCTACAGGCAGCAAAAGAGCAGCCTCTCTCTCTCTTTCTCTCTCTCTCTCTCTCTCTCTCTCACTCACTCGCTCTGTCCCTTGTCCCTTTTTCTCTCCCTCTCTCTCTCATCCCTATCAAGTTCTCTCTCAAAATAGAGCAGGACACACTAATGAAGATATCAAAGCTGGGAATAACTTGCAGGACAGCCAGCATTTATACAGAGTTTATTGATCAGGGTAAGCAGTTTTTTGTCAGTCAATCTTCACCAACTCCTAGTAGCAGACATACAGAGAAAATAAATCCCAGCATTTGATGTAGCACCTCTAGAGCCTTCACGTGGAAAGGGGCTCTTTTTCTGTTCTCATTTCTATGTGGGCCAAAAAAGTCTAATAGTAAAATTGAATGACTTCGATAGCTAAGTGACTTCTGTAGTTTTTGTCCGTCCATAAAAACAAAAAAAAAACACTCTACCACAAACAAGTATGTTTTCAATCTGTACCTCTTTCTATTCAACCCTAAATATAATGGTGGACATTGTGGGGTATAGTAAACATTAAAATGAACATTTTGTTGCGCCACTTGGTCTAAAGTACCGGCTACCGGCTAATACATATATTTTTGTTGTCATGACAGTGTTGGGGAGCTTTTACGATTAATTAATTGTGACATTTCTAATTGTGATTAATTACAAAAATGATTAATCATCTCATCCCTAGTGAGGATGCTGTTTGTTGATTATAGTAGTGCCATGAACACAATCATACCATCTATTCTGATAACCAAGCTGACAGACCTTGGCCTCAGCAATCCTTTCCTTACAGGCCTACAGCAGACACTCAGAGTTTTGAACAGGCATTCTTCTACTATAGTTCTGAACCCTGCAGCTCCATAAGGCTGCCGTCTCAGTCCTTTACTCTATAGTCTCTACACAAACGACTGTGTGGCTAAACATCCCGCTAAACGCATTGTCAAATTTGCAGATGACACAACAGTAATTGGACTTACTACTGATAACAATGAGGTAGCCTACAGACGTTGGATACCTACAGTAATTGTGTGGTGTCATAAAAATAACAACCTCCCCCTCAATGTGGGGAAAACTAAGAAGCTTATAATCGACTTTAGGAGAAGTAAACCAGCATGTACATCTGTTTCTATAGGTAATACTTTTGTTGAAATTGTCATCAACTTCCTAGGTTCCTAGGTATCCACATTTTTGACACTCTTTCTTGGTCTTTGCACATTAGTTACTGTATGTCATCACAAAAGCACATCAGAGACTTTATTTCCTGGGGTGTTTTAAAAAGTATGGCATGTCCATGAAGACACCTATTCCGACAGGTTGTATTGTGGTGTGGTTTGGTAACATTACAGCTCACGACCATGCACTTCTGTTGAGAACAGTCAAAACTGCATCTAAAATCATTTGGTCACCATTACCAACACTACATGACATTTACACTAATCGCTGTAGGAAAAAGGCACTTGGTATTATGAAGGATATCAGTCACCCCGCACGCTTCCTCTTCATGCATCTTCCTTCAGGCAAACATTTAAAGAGTATCCCAGCATGCACAACTCGTCTCAGAGACAGTTTCCATCCTCAGGCAATAAGGCTCCTGAACAGCAGCTCAGTTTGTAGGTGGTCTGATCACATTTAGTCCTGTTTATTTGTGATTTTTTTTTTATTATGTACTACTATGTAGTGTTATTTTATTCTGTGTAGTGTTATGTATTTGATTTGTATGACATGGCTGAGGAAATACCAGGGCACACTGAATTCCATTGCTTATGGTACACTGTACTTGTATGCCTATGACAGATAAACTTAAAACAAAAGGCTGCAGTAAAAGGTCAATGTTTGTGGGTGGACAACGTAAGTGCTCGGTCGAACAAATTCCTCAGTGTATTTTGATAATAGGACAGTTGTGTGACAGTGGAACATTTGCTGTGTAGTGTAGGCATGATGTGTGTGGGTGTCCTGTTACAATGATGCATTTGGGGGCATTTAAAGTTTTACAGCCTTGGGGAATAGAGAGGGAATAGACATAGACTCTCGCGGTTGAAGGCCTTGTGTTTTGTACGGCCTGTGGGATAGTGTGACTGCGTTATTGACTGTTGTCTGTTTTGCCACAACCCTTTTGCCAGCAGTGTTGGTTGGGTACGGGGCAGGGCAGAGCGGAGTGGAGCGGAGTGGGGCTTAGAGCTTTAGGCCTCAGGCTGCCTGCCTGGCACCAGCACTGTTGCACAGCACTGTGGTTCAGCCAGCCTGGTGAATTATTGAACACTCCCCTCTCCTGACTCCTGGGAACTGCACTGGAGAAAAAAGCGCATGAAATATACATGAGAGAGAGAGAGAGAGAGAGAGAAAGAGAGAGAGAAAGAAACAGAGACAGAGAGAGATCAGTCCACACCAGGTCCAGGCAAAAGGGAACTGCAGAGGTGCATTTGTTGGACCTTGAGATTCGTCGGAACTGTGTGGCATGGGCATGCATGCGGTACTAGTGTCTGTTGGAGGGCGGCCAGGAGTAGAGAAGGGCCCGAGGTAATCCAGAGGCAAATGGAAACTTCCAGAATCTCTGGAAGCTGAGTGAGAAAAATGGCCCTGGATAATTACATTACACGCCAGCGTAGCAAGGCTAGCGAGCAGGAGGGATAGGTGAAGAGGAGGTGACTAATGGGAGGAGACAGACCAGGAATGGAGCTGATAAAAGCAAGAAAGGATTGCCAGGGAGAGAGAGAGAGAGAGAGAGAGAGAGAGATAGAGCGAGAGTGAAGTCAAGGCATACTGTAATACTGTACTTCAAGTACAGATATATATATATACAGATATATATATATATATATATCCCAAATGTACCAAATATATTTATTACCTAACTGATATACAGGAGTTCAGCATATTATCTAAAATTATGTACTTCTTACAGGTAGTTGTTGATGGCGACCCTTATAATGTTGTGGACTCCAAAAAAAAATTGCATATGTATGCAATTTCTTATGTAGTCCTTGGCATAGACAGTGAAAGAGAGAAAGAGATAACCACTGAAAAGAAAGGACAGAAGGGAAATGCGGAAGAACTGAGCAAAGGAGTGTTAAAAGGAGGCAAGCAAGGGGGTGGGAGGTCAAGAGGAGAGCAGAAGTTGAGCCGTGTGTTTTACCAGAGACAAACAAAGAGACTAGGTAGATTGGTCTGAAGAGAGAAGGAGAAAAAGAAAGACAATGCAAGAGAACCTTGCCGAGTTATTCAGCAATGGAAAGGATAGGTGAAAGATGTGAACCCAGACAAGATCAAGAGATGGAGAGAGTGAGAGACAGACAGAGGGAGAGCTAAGATAGGTGGGATTAAAGTCAGACAAGGAGAGTGAAGAGGTGAGTGGGATGAAAGGCCCTCACAGCAGCCCGCACAGTCATGGCTGACCCTTGACCAGCAACACCAGTCACCACAGAACACATGCCATAATTGGATGCTCAGGGATTAAAGTTCTCCGGCCCCATGCCGGATTTCCGGCTTGTAGTGATTGCCCGTGGATTTAAAAAAATAATAAATCGAAAATAAATTGACGGCAATTAAAAAAAACAAAATGACCGTCGAAATCCCTCTTGTGTTTGTCAGCCAATGGTAGTAAAGGAGCGCTCTGAAACTGACAGTATTAGCCAATCAGAAGAAGAATGGGGCGGGTCTAAGGAAAGCCTTTACCCCCTCCTCTCATTTCTTCCTTGCTTCGATGCGGTGCAGTGCTGAAGATCGACACGGAAAGTCACCTCGCGCCGTTACGGCTCCATTCAACGGAGAGAGGGTAAAAAGTAAAAAAAATAAAATAAATGAACTTTTGTGTTTGGAGAGAAGGGCGAGGGAGAGAGAGAGAAAACGGAATTGCATGGTGGCGTGGGCAAAATGCAGTTCGTGAACTCTGGGGCAGATGTGACGACTCTAGAGAAAGGTGTTAAAAATAAATGGCGCTGGGCATGGCTGGAGGATACTGGGCGAGATGGCAAGCCATTTAGAAATTGGTGCAAGAAGTTGGGCATACCAGGCGCTTGCTACTGCACGCTATGTTCCAGGAAGATAATTTACGGATCCAGTGGCAAAAAGGTGCTACGTATACACGAATTAGACCTTGGCCATCAAGCTGCTGTCCGTGCGGTCCCACACACCACACGCTTGCCGGGAGCTACGGCAACAGCTGCTGTGCCAACATCAATAACTGACCGAGTGTGCGAATTAAAAATAAGGGTGTGTGCTTTCCTCGCAGAACACGACCTGTCATTCACCCTTGCTCAACCCCTTATGCAAAAGGTTGCGGGAGACAAAGCGGCTCTCAGTAGAATGTCAATGTCAAATCAGCTGGCCAGCTATTTTAATACGCACGGCATTACACCGGAGTTCAAGCGGCAGCTGTCCAACAAATTGAAAAACAACATGTTTTCATTGAACGTGGACGAGGCCACCAATAACAACATGGACAAAGTTCTAAATTATTTCAATTATTAAAACTTTTAATGCTCTCTAAATGCCATACTGAATTTCATCTACCTTTGTAACAGTTCACCTTGTGACTGTAGGTTAATTTATTACTTGTTAAGGACAACGCTGAGCACCAAAACTGGATATCAAAAGAAATGTGGTACATACAGGTGGTAGATATAGTAGATGCACTTTTGTCATCTTCTGGCCGTTGTTGGTATTGGATTTTCAAAAGTCAAATTTAATTTTCCATTCATGCAATCTCTGATCCCATGCCCCCACAAACCCCCTGGTATGGCTTGAAAATAAACACACAATCCAAAACACGTGCACACACACACACACACACACACACACACACACATATATATATATATATATACATATATAAATAAATATATATATTAGTTTCTTGCCTGTGTCGACAAAGTTCAGGCTCAGGATTTTTTTTTGCTTTAATCCCTGGATGCTGCAAAAGAGGTCTGGTCCTTCTCAAATGCTAATGACTTTGGTTAAGTGCCTGTCATGAGCCATGCTTAGGGAATACTAAGGCCAAAAGGAAGGACCAAGTGTGGGGAAGAGTACTCTGAAAGGGCATAACTAGTAGCCTGATCTGTGCAGGAGGATCAGAGACCCACTTTCTCAAAGTTACAGTTATATCTAACCACCTCAGGCTACATCCATACCAGTCCAGTTTGCACAGTTTCAGACCCTATACAATTTCTGTCCAAAACACACACCAATTTTCATTAGGAAAAGTTTCCTGTGTCCAGATGAAACCTCAGAACGCCGGAAACGCTGATCACATCACCCAAGTTTCACATGACTGCTTCTGCATGCAGGCCATGTGTGAGCGGGTACAAACAAGGAAGTAGATTGTCATGCAAGCAGTTTTGGTCCTTGTCATTGACGGATGAGAAAGTGGAACTGTTGCTAAAAGTAACAATGGACTACAAAACAAGCGTGGCGACTGAAAGCATCAACTGGGAGTCGTTGCATTCCAAATACAGGAACAATTTGCAGTGGTTCCTTAAAAACTATCCTGTATCTGAAGATACCAGTGCAACGAGAAATGAGTTCCCGCATGAAAAGGAGAAAATAGCAAAAGGTGTTACATGGATGGATGAATCTGAGTTTGTTAAAACCAGAGACAGTGTATAGTGAAATAGCCATAAACTTGCTATTTCCATCTTAAATTCATTAAAGTCTAATCAGGATGGGTTTGTACATCAGCTTTTTTTGTTTTCACTGCGCCCACATCACAACAAAATGCTGGTATTTTCAAAAAGAAAAAAAACATGGATGGCTGCATTTCCGGAACTATTTTAGGAGCTTGAAAGAGATGGGGCTGATGCGGAAGACAGGCGTAAGCCTAACAACAGCGTTATGTATTTCATTTGACAAAAGGATTGGTGTGACTCAGTGCATCACCCCAGCCACTGCTTTGCCATGCATTGTCCTCATTCGATGTGCTTAAAAATAAAGCAAAGCAGAACAATTTTAGCTGTTTTTAATCTGCTGACACCTGACCAAAACGCTGAATCCACTAATTGTATGTGAGAGACAGGATACTTGCTAGGATTTAGATTAGTAATTATTTAAGTTGCCCACATGAAAATAGATGTATCGGACTGTACTGGGTTCAGCTTAAATTGTATTTAGCCAAAATTGAATGAAGCAAGAGCTTGTGTTTTATGTTGCATTGATGAGGTCATTGAGGTTTGAGGCCAGATGAATATTGTGAATGGGAGGGAGTACTGCAGTAAGTATGACCTATGAATGTGCATGTGTTTGTGTGTCTGTGTTTGGAAGGAGTGACCAGTTGTTCTTTTTTTATTTGTGTGTCTGTGTGTTTGTGGGTGTGTACATGCTTATGTGTGTGTGTGTGTGTGTGTGTGTGTGTGTGTGTGTGTGTGTGTGTGTGTGTGTGTGTGTGGGCACTGGTTACTTTTTGGTTTAGTTTCAGAAAATCCCTGCTGTGATGGCTCGTTCCCCAGGCCTGCTGCGTGGGCCACCTGTTTGCTGCAACAGATCTGCGTCCAAAAAATAATAAATTGCGCAATGTGCCGCAGATCTCTTACAGTAAATGGCAGTAAAACATTTATTCCCCTTCTTCCACTTACTGGACAGGGTGTCATATAAGGTCAAGCCACTTTGCTTTCTGGGAAGCGAATGATGGTGTCTGTCCCAGAGACACTTATTGCTCTGTCTAGTACTTAGATTGCTCTCTCTCTGTCTGTCGCTCACACATACACAAACACACACACACGCTCATTAAACATACACATCCTGCAACACAAGAGGACCATAAAATAGCACAAGTGTTTGGAAGCATACCCTTTGCAAAACCTACTAGCACAACAAACAAAACCCTTTATCCAAACACTCCCTTCATACTGCTGTTCCAAAAACAGTAACTAACTTTAGATGATTTTAATACATGATTAATACATGCAGTTTAAATATCTGAATGGTATCAGGTTGTTTCCTCAGCAATGCATCCCATCCTCTCTCAATCTGTCTGCCTGTCCTCTTCTCTTCTCTTCTCTTTTATCTTTATGCTGTATATTCCACTGCCCATACCACCCACACACACCCTCCTATTACCACCACCTCAGTCTGTTCTTCATTTCCCCCAATTTTCTGATATTTCATTTTCGTGCATGATGTTCTCTTCTTTTTCGCTCGTTTTTTTTCCCGAACCCTCTCACTCCTTTGATCTTTCTCAGCTCCGCGTGTGTCTCTCACTCTCCTCTCCTCTCCTATCCTCTCCTCTCCTCTCCTCTCCTCTCCTCTCCTCTCCTCTCCTCTTTATGTGCAGCCAGCCTTGCCTGCTGCATTTACAGGCCCATTCTCTCATCCCCTGTCTCTTTCAATTATTAATCTCCCAATTCTCCATCTGTTTCTTTATTGTGATATTGTGACACTCTTTTGTTCCCAGCATTTCTACTTCAGCGTTTCCTCCTGTCCGGCTCGCTGTGGTTTGTGGTGTGTGAGGCAGCTTTTTCAGAAGAGGTGTCGAGCTTTAAAAAAGTGATAGGTCCTATGGATAGGGCTGTATTTATGTTTTTTGTGGTGTCGTCCAAAATCTTGCAAGTCAGTTGTGAATGAATATATTTCCTCTTATTCACTCCATTTTTGTTTCAGGCTTGGCTCACTCGCCATGTTTTTCACTCTCTCATGCTCTCGAATTTCGTCTCTGTCTTTGTCATCTCCTCTCTCTCTCTCTCTTTCTCTTTTTTTTCTCTCTCTCTCTTTCACCGTCTCTGTCATTCGCTCTCACTTTTTCTCTGTCATTCCCTTTCTTGTTCCCTTCCTTTCTCTCTCTCTTTCTTTATCTCGCTCTCTTTCTTTCTCTCTGTCCTTCTTTATCTCTCTCTATGTCTCTCTGTCTCTCTCTTTTCTTCCTCTTCCTCTTACTTATTGGCTTCAGCCTCAGTCGTAATCAGCATGTGAGTTGATGCTGGAAATTAATGAAATGAAAATTGCCTCTCAGCCCCAGCTAATTTTGTCCTCATGTATAAAGCATATCATGAAATATTTATCACTTTGATAAACATGAAATATTAATCCAGTCAGAATTAAAAACTGACCTCCAAATCAAACTTTAACACACAAGTCTTGAGATGGGGCAGGGGCATAAGGCAATGTCTGAGTCTCTCGTCAACAGCTCCCATTTGTTTAGTTTTCTGCTCAGGTTCATGAACTGTGTGTGTGTGTGTGTGTGTGTGTGTGTGTGTGTGTGTGTGTGTGTGCGTGCGCGCGCGCGCACGTGAATGTGTGTGTGTGTGTGCTTGTACACATGTATACTCAGGTGTCTTCAATGTTCCTGGTACACGAAGCACTCTGCAATAAGCACCTCTTGTGTTTGCTAATCAAACAGAAGTCTCTCCTGATGGTTTGATCAGAGAGAAAGAGAGAGCAGAAAGGGAGAGAGTGAGATAGAGAGAAAGAGAGGCAGAGAGAGAGAGAGAAAGAGAGAGAAAGAGCAGTGAGGTTGAGATGAGGCCATTTGATGCAGCCACTGCCCCAGTCATTCGTAAGGGTCTCGCCTTCTCATTAAAGCAAATCAGACTGTTTCTCTCCTAATTTGGTGCCTAGAAACCCATTATATAGAGCACAGCATGCCAAATGTACATAAAGACCTTGATGTGCCATTCATTTTTCACTTCTATGAGGAAGGGCATAAAATGGAAGGCTAATTAATGCACTTAAAATATCCCCTCCACATACACACACACACACATAGTGTGCTTTTTATTCAGTTGTGGTTTCTTTTGAAGCTTGTGATTTGCCTCTAATGACAAAAGGGCATAGGATAAAAATGGGTAGACTATGGGTAGACAAAACAATGGTCATGTAACAATGAACTCAGAGAGATGCGGATACTTGTTCTGTTCTGATGTGCACATGTAAAGATGTATTCAAAATATCTTTACCAGAACTATCCTCCTTTGAGTATTTATGTGTTTAAAATTTATGTTCAGTGTAACTGTACTCTTTTGAGCTACTGAGTAGATTAGCATGCACTGTACGGTTCAGATCAGATGGTCCTTGGTTTGGCTAAAAGGCAGGAAAGGGAAAAGTCAATTTGCCCCTTTGTGACCCATGACTACATCAACTGCTGATATTTTGCCAGAGTAAACCTAATGGTTGCCAAATGTCAAAGTGCAGCAAAATTTGCTATCATTATATATTCACACAGGATTCTCACAGTACTTATCACAGTAAAAAGGGTTCCCTGTCTTTTAGAAATACCTTCTGCATGCATTGTACAGCTTCAGTCAAAGGTATTCCCTCTTTTGTTGAGAGGTCTTCTACATACATATTCTGTAGCAAGACAGTGTTTCTTTCATTGTAAGTTCAAAGTTTATTCTCAGATGTACAGTTAGGAAGCACATGTCCCTGCACAAACATATCTTTCTTTGCTCGGGATTCCCCGCCACACATATCCACCCTTGTAATGATATCGGAAAATATGTTTTTTGATGGTCCACATGTTCGTTAATTCAGAACTCTAACCATACAAAAGACTACCAGACACAATGCACAATAGACATTCAGTGGCCTACATTTAAACCCACAGGGTTTTGTCTTCCAGGGTGACGGTGATTTTACTGACCACCTGTTGAACATGGCTACCATCTGCAGCTGTATTGGATGTATTCCAGTGGCTTGTAGCGTGGTAGTTTTATTGCTTTCCACTGCTTCTAGCTTACTGTGGTCAGCTCTAGAGTAGTGCTGGGAAATTAATCGAAAAATGAATCAAACCAACAATCGTAACTGTTAATCAACAATAGTAATCATTAGTATTCATTTTGTAAACTCTTTCTTTATATTTTGTGCATTCTACTGTGTGTGTTTATGTGCCCTTCCTTACAAGGACACTGATTCTGCCTAGTCCAGTCATTTAAAGACTTTTAATGTGAAGTTCCATCATTCAGTCCTAATCATGATAAAAATTGATATCGGTCAATATGGAAAAGTATATAGTGATCAGATGTTTTGCCATATCGCCCAGCCCTGCTCTAGAGCCTGTTGTAATGGAGAAGAAGACTGACCTTAATATCCTTAATATGACCTAATGTTTTAGCAGCCTAAGTCAAGCTCAGTATGCAGCCAGGACAAAAAAATAATGTCTGGCTCAATAGAGCTCACCTCCAGCTTATACTGATATATCGCCCACATAAATCAGTCAAAATACAATATTGATCCCACTGCACATTTACAACATGCTTATGGCCCTGTCAATTTTGCTCCTTGTTTTACCACCAGTACCTTTACTCTGTCAATAACAAGTATGAAATGAAATGGAGGCCATGCTTAAAGCAGGTGGCTAAGGTCTAAAATATCTCTATTGGAGTGCATGACAGGTTCTCCCCAGGACTTCCATATTCCATTTGCCTCACAGCCTTTTTCTTTGCTCATGTCCATCATTATGAAAAAAAAGTTAATCAGCATAGCTCTGGCATTTCTGGTTGAATGTGGTTTATTAAAACTCACGATGAGAGGCTTAAGGCACTTGGGATTGAATTCAGGTGAAAATTAATCAGCACGGTGTCAAGTTCATAATAAAGTCAGCAGGGAGTGCTAAACTTTAAGTGGCAGTAAGATGTTTTAGGCCTGAAACTTGGAAATACCAACAGTAATGGTACATTGTTGCTACTGAAAAATGATTGCTGACATGCTAACAGGTGTCAAAGCTTTATATTACGTTTCCATGGAGTGCTTGCTGCTTGCTTGGACTACAGAATGTGACCACATACCCTTTGCTCTCTGGATATAAATGACTTATAGTTTCTGCCTTCCCTCTGTGGCCCACTGTGGTCACTTCTCTTGACCCTGCTGAGGATCTGTTTCTGCTTAGTGTCCCTGTCAGTGAAGAGATACTCTACCCACTGATGCTGACTTTTAATGGACAGGTGTACGTTCTAATTTGTGTTCTAATTTGGTTTCATGTTCCAAGGAGGCTCTTTTTACTTGCCTTGTTCATTTGGTTAACGTGGGTTAACTAGACTTGACTGAAAGCAGTACTGGTCTGAGCATAAGTTGTGTTAAGCTGATACCAGAAACAGGTGCCTATAGAAATGGATGTAAATCAAATTGTTGCTTTAATGAAACTTTTTAGTACTCGTATAAAGGTCAACATCAGCAGGCCTCTTGTTTTTGTTTTTGTCTTCTGACTGGCACAGCTGACCCCCTTGAAACCTCCACAGTCTCTCTCTCACACACATTCACACACACACATCACACACACACACATCACACACACACAGGGAGTCATTCACACAGAAAAACGCCTGTCCTCCCACCATTGCCAGCGGCGGCTTGTAGACTTGAAAAATGCCTGGCACAGCAACACTTGATTCTGCTCGCTGGCTCAACATGATCAGCGCTATCCCATTTCACTAATTAGGCAGTCCTATTCAGGCTGCCTGCCTGGGCCTGGGACACCAGGAGTAGAAGGACAGTTCCTTTGCACTGTCAGTGACAACAATGCCCTGCCTTGTAACATAATGAGGGAAGCTTCAAGACAGCATGGCAAAAGCACCGGCAGTAGCTGCTACATGCTAATGTTTACGTTCCTGTGATCGTGATCGTGACACTCGAATACTTTTTGTTGTTGTTGTTGTTTTGGACTTCACACACTATTTCACACGGCTGTAATAACAAGCAATGAAAGCCAACAAAGATGATTCAATTTCAGGAAATGAATGTTCTGAATACAAATGTGCATAGTGCAACATGTGCAACATCGCAGTGGAACATGTGTTTGAATGGGCTCGGGTCTGGATTTTAAGAATAAAACAAACTTTTGCAAGCAAACAAATTGCAAACCCATTTAGATGTATTTGCCGTGAACTTGTTGTCCATCCTATCTGCCGCATTGCCCCTATTCTGACCCCTCCCTCGGTCAGGGTGCGTCCAGGAGGCAGGGAGATGCCTTTCCAGGTAATACCTGAGTGCGTCCTCAGGGGCTCATCCCACTCCAATTGATGAGGCGGAGAAGCCAAGGTCAGGCCTTAGGCAGGGAGGGAGCCCTCTGGAAAGGTCCCGGCTGGCCGATGGAGGGAGGGAGAGATGGAGGGAGGAAGAGATGAAGGGAGGGAAAGATGGAGGGAGGGAGAGATGAAGGGAGGGAGAGATGGAGGGAGGGAGGGAGGGAGAGATGGAGTGATAAAGAGATGGGGGGAGGGAGAGAGGGATAGATGGAGGGAGAGATGGAGAGATTCTGAGACTGCTGGCCTGATGGAGGGATTATGGCGCTGTCTCGGTGGATGAGTGTGAAACGAAGGGATGTGATTAGAGAGAAAGCCCAGGCTGCCCTGCACAAAGCCAAAGGGAGTGATGAGCAGTGGGTGTGTAGGGGTTTGTGTGTGTGTGTAGGTTTGTGTGTGTGTGTGTGTGTGTGTGTGCGTGTGTGTGTGTGCATGTGTAGGTGTGTGCATGTGGGTGTGTGTGTGTGTTTGTGCATGTGTGTGTGGGTGTGTAGGTGTGTGTGTGTGTGTGTGTAGGTGTGTGCGCGTGTAGGTGTGTGTGTGTGTACACGGTGTAGGTGCGTGTGTCTGTGTGAAAATCCCTCTGAAGCAAAGTGCAGAGAGATAGAGAAAGTGGCAATTAGGAAAGAGAGGGAGCGAGGATGTAAGGACAGCGGAGAGTAAAGGAAGATGAGGAATAAATGGAGAGATGATAGGGGAATGAAAGCTTTCCCCTGCTTTTTGCAAGGTTTTTTCTCCCCTCTAAACCACAGCTCACAGAGCTAGGGGATTAGCACCAGACTCCAGCTGTGACACAAACTAGATGACCCGTCTCTTCTAAGACCACAGTTGTCAATGGCATGTCCACCACATACCCCAGACTATCTGTCCCGGGTTAATTTTACCTGTTGTGACTGCACCTCTCCCTCCCTCTAATTGTCCTTGCTGAGCTGTGTGCATAGCTATTGGTAGGGCTGGGTATCAATACGGATTTACTGAATCGATAAGTTTCCAATTTTTTTATTATTATCAATTTAATTTTTTATTTGTTAGTATCAATTCCAGTTTTGTTTGTTTATCAAATGACTAAGTGAAGAATAACCCTCTGCTCGCTAATGTTTAGCCAGCCAATGTTTATATATATAAATGACACCAGCATATACAGGAAGAGATCTATTATTAAAGTATCGATATGCGGATTTTAATATCAGTCTTTCATTTTTTGAATCCATATCTATATGTATCAATAACCGATATATATCGATTTTCTTAACCCAGCCATAATTAGTAGGGGTGACGGGCAGGTGTTCTTAAGCACGGTCGTGCTGTCTTCTGTTTCACAACTTTAATCATCTCAAATTGAGTTTACATACATGATTTTGCCATAAAATCAATTGATTGAAAACATAAAATGCTGTCAGATGGTAACAGCAAAGCCATTTTTGCCACATAGAATTATGTTACTCATAGGTCTGTGTGTGTGTTACACTAAAGGTTTCCTTTGTGTTTTTTGAGGACAAGTCTACATATGCCAAAGGTCAATCAGATTAGAGTCTCTGTTCGATAATAAAATTAGACCAGTATGTCAACTTAGCGCCCTTGTTGCCATAGAGTCAGTAGAAAAAAACCAGGTGAGGCTGATGCCTTCTCCCCTCTCCCCTGCCCTTTATGCAGCCTACTGTGTTATTCATGACAGCCTTGCCTCAGTGAATATGCTATCTGCTATCTACAGCATGAGCAGGAAATGACACGTCATGCAGTCGCCCATTTTGTCCAGAGTGAAAATAATTTTCTCTTTTTCTTTTTTTTTTCTTTTTGTGCACACACCTGTCAAGCTTGGCACCTGGGCCACCTGTCATTTGGCCATTAATAAGGAGGAGGCAGTCAGAGACACACACACACACACAGATGCAGATGATCTCACACAGACACTTTTCTAACCGCCCTCTCTTTTGTGTTTCTTCAGTCCCCTTGGGTTTAGATTTTTTTTTCAGGATGTGTGGAGGAGTTGGCAATTTAACTTTCACTTGCTTAGAAGCTGGGTGCATCGACTCTGTCACACCTGTTTGTTTTGTCTCTTTCTCTCCCTTGTCTTTTTCCACCATGTCCGTCATGTTTTTTCTAACTCCCCAAATGTTTTTTTTTCTATGAAGCTTGAATTCACAAGACTCTATAAACACAGTTATAAAGGCTTACAATGCATTCATAAAGTATGTAAAATATTTATAACTATTTATACATACTAATGACTGTACTCCTAATGCATTATATGCTATGTCATAAGCCCTTTTCTAACTTCAAGTGAAACAGTGCATTCTTGGTTATAAAGCTTTACCTCTCTTATAAGTCTGTATGTATAAATAGTTATGAATACTAGTTTTAACCATTATTAAGCTTTATGAAGGCATTATAACCCTTTATGAATGTGTTTATAGAGTCTTATAAATGCAGGCTTTACAGAAACTGTTACCTTTTTTCTCTTCTTCTCTCTCTATTCTGTCACATGCATATAGTCTCTCCAGACATCCCACTCTCGTTCTCCCATTAAGTCCTCTAATATTCCAACATGTGACCATTCTTTTATCACATCCCACATTTGTAACTTTCTCACCATATTTATCGTCACTCAACATGAGTGCCATGTATTGTTTGGACACGAAAATGTGATTTAGATTTATGCTTTTCTTGACAGGAGTAAAATTACCTAGTCTAGACCCATTCCGGTTGAGTTGGCAGAAGCTTGTGTTCTGTCGGCGATTCTTTAGCGTCACGCTGTCAGAGGATGAGGATGCCTCTCTTGTTTTAGAAAATTGTTCCTCTCTATGTGACATGGTTCGCTCCATCAGGAGTGTCAGAACGATTTGTCTGTGTGTGTGCGGCACACTCGACTTGCTCCAATCCCCACTGATCTTGGCTGTTTGTGGAGCTGGTGTTTGCTCAGATTCACTGGCCTCCTCAGTCCCTGTTGCCAAATTGCAATCTGTTTGCTGGCTAATTAACATCTGGCTGTGCGGCTGTTTTTGTTGTTTGACATTATATTACAATGACTCTGATGTTAGTGTAGAAGTGTGTTATGCCCATTTGTGCGATACAAGACAAATATTTTGCCTGTGCGCATGTTAGGGTTAGAAAAAACCCTAATAAACCTTAGTAAACCCTAGTGAAAAAACTTACTAACATCATTAGATAATGCTGCTTTAATACTTGAACAGTCTTAGTTCTGTAAGGTCTGCTTTCAAAAATAAATTGCATTGTTAAAACAATGTACAGATAAACCTGTTTAGTTCAGTTTTTTATAGTATAGTGGTCTTGCAATCTACCTCATACAGTGTGGTGAGATAGTACAAGGCTAGACTAGATACCTGGGTGAGTTATGGTTTTACAGTCACCTCATGCAAGTGGTAAATGTTTAATGCAGGCTTATGAGGTTCTCCATTAGATATGAGTTCAGATTAAGGTCAAATTCTATTCCGATTTATTGTGTGTCACACATGACACTTCAGGCAAGACGCATGATGCTTAGGTGACATATAGATCCAGCTGCACTTTGGGGGATTGCTTGAAGAAAGATCCACTTCTGCTCTGCACTGTTCCCCCCACACACAGAAGGACCAGCCTGCTAAAGAGAAAGACTTTGAATGCCTCAGTGACATCAAAGCACATCTACAGTGAGGTGGGGCTGAGAAGAATGGTGATGGGGGAGTTGGTGGTGGTGGCAGCAGGGGAGACTAGTGAATACACGAAGCCGCAGCCACAGCATGGAGGCTTGCAAATGACAATGCAGAATTTCTGCAAATTCAGCAGCCACACCCAGCTTATGCAGACCTGTTTCAGGCACCCCTCTTAATGTCATGTGTACATCGTCTTCCTGTATAAATCAGCTGAAACTGGGAAAGGGATGTGCCATGTTGCATCATTAAAAGACATTTTCGCCCATGATTTCCCCCAAGTATTTGACATATTGTGGTACTAATGATGCAGTTTGATGAGATGTTTTTCTATGTTCGGCTAGGTGGGTTGGTCATCGAGCATTAGAAAAAAAGATGAGAGATTGTACTCTAGGACGTAAGAGTTCATTGCTGATAATATTTAGGAACAGTTTAAAGTTTTTTTTATATCACAACAGTCTTTTTCTTCTTTTGTTTAAAGTCTGGATATCACAATTATTATTTTTATACATTTGTATCATTATTCCCATAAATGGCATACAGTAACATCTTGTGATATAGATTTATATCTGTTCTTCCAGTTCCTAGAGAGGGGTGAGTCAGAGCAGCCCACACTTCATATTCCACTGCCACCATTTTTCTCTGGCGTTGATTGCTCCCTGTGGACTGGGCTGCGTTCTGTTCTGTGTCTGCTTTGTTAGGCCTTCTTCAGCTCAGACATGGCCAGCATGTAGCTGGCTGCGCATTAGGGCCTGTTTTGTGGCACTGCATTATGGTTTCACTGTCTTACATCACCGTCTTACATCAGTGCCCTATTTACAGCCCTCTGACCAAAGTTGGCCGGACATTACTTTATTTATTTATTATTCATTATTTTTTTATTTTTTGTCTTCCGTCTGGCCTGAGAGGGTTTGTGGATAACCCAGTGGCTAAGCATTCCCAGAGACACCTTGTAGCTGTCCAGAGAGTGCTGTGTAGCAGCTTCAGTATGCATCCCTGAGTGAATGAGCGCGCTCATCCAGGCGAAGCAAGCAGCAAGATGTTTCAGTCTCGACCTCCTCGCTCCTCTCCTAAATAACCCTGACACCCTGATCCCAGAGCAGCAGGGGGGACCTTGAGCCTGAGTGTGCAGACCAGAGTGCTGCTGTGTGAGTGACTGCGAGTGTGAGCGCTGCTGTGCTGCTTACGCAGGCAAGGAGGTCCGCACCATGTAAACAAGCCACTTAGCGCTAGCCTAACTCTCCTAGCTGTCCACATAGCATAAAGGTTAAATCAAAATTAGCGTTAGCAGGAAACCCCGAGTCAGCATTTCCTATATATGGAGCGCTGGAGCTGTATGCTCTAGTCCTGCCCTTAATTGTTTGTATAGGTACATAAATAAGACATTGAATAAGCAATATAAACCCAAGCAAAACAGCAATAAAACCCAAAAAGGAACCCATAGGGCAGTGCAGATATTTATTTTAAAATAAATAAAGAATAATAATAATAAAAAAAGTTATCATAAAGTTCTATATGTTGCAGGGATCATCATTAGAGTTCAGTAGCCTATGCATTCTGCCTACCATACAGATAAGCCTGTATCTTTGATGAAGCAGTCAGATTGCATAGTGATTTCCCCTGAGGCCTGGGTAAGGGGTGAAGGCCAGGTGGGGTGACTACTCTCTCCTCTCCTCTTCTCTCCTCTCCTCTCGCTGGAATATTAATCATTACTTTAAAATGTCTCCAAGCTCTCATAGAGTGCTGGGAAGGTGATTATTACATGACTCAAGCACCATTGCTTCTGCTACAGTGACCTAATGCAAACATGCCAAGTCTTCCCTGGTGAATTGCTGTACATCCACTTGACTTTACTCACTCACTCACTCACTCACTCACTCACTCACTCACTCACTCACTCACTCACTCACTCGCTCACTCACTCACTTACTCACTCTCTCTCTCTCACTGTCACTCTCCCTCTCTCTCTTGCTGTCTCTCCCTTCTCTCTCCCTTCTCTCTCTCTCTTTCTCTCTCTCTCTCTCTCTCTCTCTCCCTCTCTCTCCCTCTCTTTATGGCTGTATCGTATCTCTAAGACTTATTAAAACATTTCTGTACAAGTATCTTGCGGTTGCATTGCAATATTCATGCGTCCGTTCAGTTGAGTGCTGTTGTGATGGTGCCGCGGTGGTGAGGTGGTGAGGTGATGACAGCTGACGCGGTGAATGGCGGGCGGTTCACCTCCACAGAGCTGAGGGCTTCATGTCAACAGCCATGCATCACGGCCGACTGTCAGGTTAAGTGAGTGTGATGGCGAGACAGCGCTTTGATTTGTGTCACCGTCCCTGTCTGGTGTCTCCACCTATTCACGATCACATGCCCACCCTCATGGCAGGGTGAAGCTTTAAATCACACATGAGTCCATACATACATACATACATGCATACATGCACACACACACACACACACACACACACACACACACACACACGCACTTACACACACATTCACAGATGCACCCACATGCACACACACACAAACACATCGACACACACACACACACATACGCACAGATGCACTTACACACACATTCACAGATGCACTGACATGCACACACACACACACACCCACACACACACACACACACACACACACACACACATACGCACAGATGCACCTACACACACCTTCACAGATGCACACACACACACACAAACACATCGAGACACACACACACACACACACATACACGCACACACGTCAACAGTGTACACTAAATCATGTATTCACACCCATAACCATAAACATGGACAACAGCACTGGCACACATGTAAAAGAGAATCACAAAGATGCAAATATCCTACAACACACCTGCACAGCCCATCCAAAACCTAGCCGCAGGTGCAGCTGTAGTCATCTCCCTCCCTCTCATTTACCTCTCTTGCTCTCTCTCTCACTTTCTCACTTTCTCTCTCTCTCTCTGACTCTCACTCACTCTCTTTCTCACACACTCTCTCTCGCACTCTCTCAGACTATTTTTCTTTCTGTCTGTCTGTCTCTTTTTCTGTCTCTCTCTCTTTCTCTCTCACTCTTTCTTTCTGTCTCTCTCTTCCTCACTCCCCCACCCTCTCTCTCTCTCTCACACACACATGAAAATATTTACAGTTTCCCCTCTTTTCTTTCACTCTTATTTAGTGTCCCTCTCTCTTTCCTACTCTGGTCCTTGTGACACTTGCTGTGCTCCCAGTTCTGTCCTGTCCTGGCTCCCCCTCGAAAGCCTCCACAGTAATGCTTTCTCATAATCAGCTCGCTTAATTATTAAAGGACAGACGAGTACAGGACGGCTCAATAATTGATAGCCAGCATTGTATTAGAGCAGCAGCGCTGTAGGGGCTGTCGTTCTGAAAAAGAGCGAGGTGAGAGAGAGAGAGATGAAGAGAGAGATCGAAAGAGAGATAACGAGAAAGAGAGGGAGAGAAGGATAGAAATAGGTCCCATGTCCCTGATCATGATGCAGCCTCTGTGGAGAGGGACAGTACTTGAAGGGGCTTTTTTGTTGTTTCATAATGCCTGTTCTCGGTTGTTCCACACTGGTGAGATTGCTGTACTTGTAACTGTATCTGCTGCTGTAGAGTAAACGGTGTGGATGTAGAATCAGCTTGGAGACCCGGAGGGGAAGTTGTTGGAGCTGCTCTAATTCCCCCTGATCAGATATTGGGGGAAATTGATGGTGCATAATTTACTATAATGCAATCTAGGATTTACAATGGCACCAGCATCTGTCCTTTTTGTACTGAAGTCATTACAGTTCACCAACGTTTCTCTAGACTAGAGGCACAAATCACGGATCAGTTAACCGTAGCACTTAAAGTAAACGGCAGTATATATTTTCCTCTGCACTAAGGAATTTTTAAAACCACAAAGCCCGAAGAAATCCGCTTCCAGTGATAAATAAATAAATAAATAAATAGACTTGCTATTAGGCAGCGTGTGTCTGTGTGTGGATTTTTTGTGTCGACACCGGTTATTTATCAGAGTACCTAGAGACAAGCCTACAATTGAGAAGCGGCAGTGGGGCGAGCAAGGGAGGCAAAGAGAGGCTTCAGTGGGCTGGGGAGGCTGGAGGGAGGCTGTGAGGGCTGGAGTGAATAGGGGCCCCCATTGAGAGGCCGGGCTCCTTAAATAAGGCTGTGCCTGAAAGATGAGCTGGCGGCGGGAATGCAGGGCTCAGGTGGCACTGCCCTGTCATCCTCGGCCATTGTGCTGCTAAATGAGGCCCGGAAACGCCGGCCCACTCCGCTGCCTCCAATCAGAGGTCACTTGCTATCAGATGGATCAGACGGCTTGCTGGCCCGCTCTCTCGCTTGCTGGTTCGCTCCGGCTCCCCCCCCCTGCCTCCACACTGTGTGTGTGTGTGTGTGTGGTGTGTGTGTGTATGTGTGTGTGTGTGTGTTCGCTCCGGGCCCCCGCCTCCACTGTGTGTGTGTGTGTGTGTGTGTGTTTGTGTGTGTGAGTTTGTGTGTGTGTGTGTTTGTGTGCGTGTGTGTGTGCTTGTGTGTGTGATGTTTGTGTGTGTGTGTGTGTGTGTGTGTGTGTGTGTGTACTTGGAGTGGCGGGTTGGTGGCTGGAACCCAAGTTAATTCACAGATGGATGCCTAACGAAGACACAGAGGCGGTGTCCAAGTGTTAGTTTTGTGTACTTAAAATAAAACAGACTGCAAGCTGCAACCAGTATGCTTCAGCCTTTTTCTTTTGTTTGAAAGATGGATGTCTTGGTAAAATAGTTTTGAGCATTCATTTGTTGCATAAGTTGTTTTTCAGCCTCTGAAAGATATTGTTTCTGTTTGTCCCTCGTGGTGTGTGTGTGTGTGTGTGTGTGTGTGTGTGTGTGTGTGTGTACGTATTTTTTTGTTTGTGTGCGTGCTGCACTGCAATGTAATGCTATATATGGTGGTAGGTAATGGTGGATGTAATCCACAGTTCTCAGTGCCAGCAATTTGCCAGTGAGTCACAAAAACACTTGTAAACAACAGCACTGTACTCCAAGAAAGACCAAGAATTACATCCGCACTTACAGCCTGAGTTAGTAATAACCTATCGTGTACTCATGCTCCCCTGCTGTCTGTTGAACTGCACTGTAGGGAGATGTGCAGTATTCATTTGCAGCATCATAAAATGAGTTGAGCTTTGTGTGTCTGCAGAGAGGAGAGGGAGAGAGAGAGAAAGAGAAAGAGAAAGAGAAAGAGAAAGACAGAGACAGAGACAGAGACAGAGACAGACAGAGCAGTGTGGTACAGTCAGAGCAGTGATTGTACACACAAGGAAACTGAGTTCTGTGTGTTTACATTTGGGCACTTGGGCACTTTGTGAGTGTGGTCCAACACAGCACAGTGCTTCTGCCCCCCACTGAGGAGCTCTGGATCAGAGGTCAGTGCTCTCAGGAGGGTTGGCTGTCTGGTCCACTACTCTTCTGGTCGACCTGACCTACTGTAACAATTGTGTTTCAGTTTTAGAGGAGGAGTTGATTGGTATTTTCTTACGAGCTGTTTGTAATTATGCTTTTGAAGGCCATTTAGGGATAGGGGGGATAGAGTAATGTGTGTTTGTGTGTGCCAGCACACACAGTTTGTGTGTGTGTGTGTGTGTGTGTGTGTGTGTGTGTGTGTGTGTGTGTCTGTCTGTGTGTGTGTGTGTGTGTGTGTGTGCGTGCGCGCGCACGTGCATGTGTGTGTGTGTATGTGTGTGCTCTTGTTTCCAGTAAGAAGATTAAAGGTCCCACAGGATTGCTGCTAAAGTAACTGCAGTGATAACATCTCCATAATTTGGTGGTGGTGGGGTATTTTCATGCAGAGTGACTCTCAGGGCAAATGCAGGTTGATAGTTATTGATCACGGCTGACATCTGCTCAAGCGGAGAGATCAAAGTTTGTTTGAGAAGTTGAGAGTCTAATTGCACAACACACCCACAAAAAAATGCTTAGCTGTAATTAAGAACACTTAGTCTCACCACACACACATACAGACAGGCATGGCAATGCATCCTAATAGTTTTTCCTTTTCTTTCCCTTGTGACTTATTCATGCCACTCCCTTCGCCACTTTGTCTTGGTTATGCAGCTTTTTAGTAAACAGAATGGTTCATCTATTCGTGTTTGCCATTGTACAGGCGCATCTTGATGAATTTGAATATCATGGAGAAAAAGTTCATTTATTTTAATGCCGTGTGAAATGCCAAGGCAGGCCCAACCAAGTGCTAACTGGAATAAACATGAACATACTTTCCAGATGGCTGATATTTGTAACAATATATTTTTCTATTAGTCTGATGATATTCTAATTTTTAGATATTGGATACTTAGCTGTCATTAGCTGTAAGCTGTAATAATCAAAATGTAAGCATTCAAAGGCTTGTAATATGTCACTTTGTGTGTAAAAAAAGAAATATGAGTTTAATTTTTTGAATTGAATAATGACATAAATGAACTTTTCCACAGTATTCTAATTCATTGAGATGAGACACATGTAGGTGTCAAATTAACAGAAGCATCTCTCTCTCTCTCTCTCTCTCTCTCTCTCTCTCTCTTTCTCTATCTCCCTCTCTCTCTCTCACTCTATCTCTCTCTCTGTCTCTCTCTCTCGGTAGTTTTCTCTGTTCAGAGGCCCCAGGTTTCTCCCATGATGCTCCTGTGTGTGAGAGAGAGACAGAAAAAGGAGATCTAGCCCCCAGATGCTGCTGGTCCAGTGTGGTGGCTAATATGTAGGCCAGCTGCAGCCCGAGGACAGGACAATTAGTTCTGTCATGTTTTTAGCAGAACATATATATATACGTATGCAGTGATACATACGCCTGTAGTCATGCTGGAAGTCCCAGTTTGGAGATCTGACTCTAGGTGGATGGAGCTGGACAGGGTGCTGTATTACTTGAGAAAATAGTGCTTGCTCACTTATTCAGGATAGCATGCAAAGCATAGGAATGTGTAAAAAAATGTTTTTTTTATAGTTGGCATTATGTGGTCAGAATTAAAAAAGATGCCCCGAGTCTTTTGAAATCCACACTTGCATTAGAATGCTTTTATGAATCGCTCGTATTTTCTAATTTATGTAAAACTGTAGCAGTGTTTTTCTGATTATGCACGATGCACCTTCCAGCTGTGAAGTAATTTAATGAGGTGCTTACTCATTTCATTTATTTATGGCCAGGCAAAGAGAATTCATCTATCATTAATCCCTGATTCCACAGTAAACAAAAAAGTCTTGTGACTCTTTGCCATACTAAACAGCTTAACCACAACACATGATTATAAAAAAAGCACATAGGTCCCCTTATGCACAAAGAGATTGGTAACACTTTATTTTACAGTTCCTTTTTTAGTATATCTACATGTGACAATGTTTTAATATTATGTACCTACATACACTGTATATACCTAACACTAACCCTAACCCTATGGTACAATGTAAGTACATAATGTTTTAGATTATTACACACTTTGTTATACTGTGCATAATTGATGTAACAGGGACAGTAAAACAAAGTGTAACCAAAAGACTTTCCTTGGAGTGGGTGTTAATATATAGTTGGCCTGGGGCACACGGGTCTTTAGGTGGCTTCACACCTGATGAAGGTGTGGTGATGACTGAGCCTCTGGGGAAATCACTTTCTCACTCGCAGGAAGCGAGCTAGGGCCAATGCTTCCGTAAGGAGGGAACTGTTTGTACTGTGTGTTTGTAAGAGACCAATGCAGGGAATCTGTCCAGCACTATTGATCATAGTTTTCCTCCCCCCCCCCGATGGCTCAATTGCAGCAGAAGAGTCTTAATGATGGCGCTGAGCTTAATGGCTTTAGTGACTGCTGCTGTTAGCTGGAGACGGCTGATAGCGAGACCAGCTATTAGCGTGAGCTTCTTAGCGAAAGCGTCTGCTAAGGAGGAGAGAGGGCTGCTGCTAAGGAGGAGAGAGGGCTGCTGCTACCCAGATGGGATTGTAGCTGTTAGCTGCAAAAAGATGTTAATGGCATCCTGTTGTAGAGAGCAGGGCTGTTAGCCAGGTTTCTGCTGATATTCTTGGTCACTTGCTGTTTAATAGGGGGCACTTTTTACAGTAGGTTTCCATTGTTTGGTGGTGAAATATGCTGCTGCCTAACCTTCTGGCAGGAACTCTGTAATGCTGTCCTATTGGATAACTTGATGCTTGCTTTCAGTACTGTGTGTATCAGAGATGGAAATTCACACCAGTCGCCAGCCAGATGCTGGTAAAATATTAAAAAGTGGCTTGTAGATGTCAGGCACAAAATAATTTTCCTGTTGAGTGGCTAGTGAATTTTACCATTTATTTGTCAGTGGTTGTCAGTGGTAAACGTTCCCATTTTGAAAGTTAATTTCTTCCCCTGGTGTGTATGCATGTGTGTTTTTTGGGGAGAGGTGTATGTATCACATGCTTTTCATAAACTTCGGTGGTTTGTTTCTGTGCTATAAGGGTTTACTGATGAGACCCTAGACATTTAATGTTGGATATGACAATGTCTATTCAATTCAATTTTAGTTCTGCACCAGGTCTAGGTACTCTGGTTTGACCAGTCTTATTGAGGAAAGAGCTTCTTGTAATCAGTCTAGAGCTATGATCAGAACGGTCTGACAAGTTATAATGGACTTGTTCCATATATATCTGCAGTCAAATGAATAGCAATGTTGAGACTAAATAAATAATGTCACAGATAGAACAGTCCTACATGTACTGTATATACTGCATCATGTTGTACGTTGTTTAAGATCGAAACAGGCCCACAGTGTCAAGCTGAACTGGGCTTTAGGCAGGACAAAATAAACCATAGCCTTTTTTAGCCAAACAGAAACGCATAAATGCCACTCGGTCGAGACACTCTAAAGTAAGTGGCACTGGCAAGATCTGCTGTCACCATGACCATGGGCTGTTCATAGGCAGGGTAAACAACCCTACCCCCCCTTTCCCTGTTGTGCTTTTGGGAAAATGTTTCCTTGACTTAACAAAATTTAATTTGGAATGTAAAGTGATATTCTCTGGCTCTGTTGAGCCCTTTTTAAACTAAATTACAGCACTACCATTCATTAGTCTCCCTTGCTGGGAGAGAAATGTGTGGATTAAATCAGAAGGATTTTTTTTCCTTAGCAAGGGACTGTTATTGCAAAGCAGTAGAGAAAGAAAATAAAAGAAAAAATGAGTGTGTGTGTGTGTGTGTGTGTGTGTGTGTGTGTGTGTGTGTGTGCACGCAAGCTTGCAAGCTCTCTGAGCAGAAAAAATGATTGCAGCTTCAGCCAACCAAAAGATAAATGTTGTCATTAATGTCTCACTTTGTGGAAGATGTTTTTTAGATGTCTCCTGAAGGATGCGTTTCTCATGCCTGTGCTTCACCGCAGTGGAAGTACTCCATAATGGGCCTTCATCGCTGAAATCTCCATCATTATGTATGTTTTCGCAGTCACACTGAAAGCATCTTGCTACATATGTGGTCTATTTTGCTGTCGCATTCAAGACACAGCTTGCTATATATGTGGTCTACATGAGGGCTACACATCTGAACGCATGAGCAGGCATTTCTGGGCTGGTGGTGTGCCATGTTCATGATGATATATGATGCTGTTTTAAACAAATGTAGCTGTGGGGAGCTCTTTGAGCTGAATAGATTCTTAAAAATTAACAAATGCATAAATGCAAAGTTGTGGTATATGCCTTCTGCAGAAGAGAACATTTTTAGTCAGTGACTAGCAGCAACTTGTGTTTTTTTGTCTGTTTTTAGGTTCTTTCTTTTGTTTAGTCAGTAAGTGTTGTTTATTCCCTTTCCTGGCATGGACTACTCGCCCCTGTAAGAAACCCAGTTTCTGCATAACAAGAGCTGTTGTTGGAAAATAATTCCTCTTCACATACGCAGTAAGAGCATGCGTGTGGTAGGCGAACACAAAAAACGTCCTTGTGAAGCTGTGTGTCACCTTTGGCCAGTGATGGAAAAGCGACATGGGAACAAAGGCGTCAGGACCCCCTTAAATTATGGACTGGCACTTCTCGCTATGCTAATCTGGGGCCGAAGGAGGACAAAAGGGGGGAAAAAAATTAAAAAGGAATTTTCAGACTCACAGACTTGGCAGCATGGGCTGTTTAATATTCCAATCAAATGTTTCTGTTTGCCCTTTTCGGCCCCTGCAAATCAATAAGCCTGAAGAATGGGAAACGAGGCGAGAGAGACAAGCTCGGGTCTTGATGGGCTTTTTTTTCTAAATCAAGCTGTTGACTGTGTTTGTGTGTGTGTGTGTGTGTGTATGTGTGTCTTTTTCTTTGTGTGTGGGTGTGTGTGCGTGTGTGTGTGGGTGTGTTAGTTCATATGCATTTACCATTCTAAATAGCAAACTCTTTGTGAGTGTGAGTTGGGCCTTTGTGCATTGTATGTGCGTGTGTGTCTGTGTGTGTGGGTGGCGGTGGGGGCTGTTTCTAGACGTGCTGTCTGTCCATCTTGACCTTTACTGACAGTCTGGAAAGAGAGAGCAGAGTGTAAAAGAAAGAAATGAGAGAGATAACATGAGCCTGTGACGGAGGAGTTCACCATGTCTCTTTCTCTCTCTCACACACACACACAGACGCATACACACAGAAAGAGAGAGACAGAGAGAGAGAGAATCAACCTTAATTAAAATCTTGAAAATAAGGTTTATCCACATGAGTTCATTCTTCTGCATTGGCAAGCTTCCTCAGAAGTTGTGCATCGGAGAACACGTTACAAATCATTTGATGAAAATTCATTTTCTCCTACACATGCAAATTCAATCTCTCCTAAATATGGAAAAAGCATCGTATGCACTCCGCTATAGACACGTAGACACTTATGGTCTCCTTAAAGATGCAGAAGCTGAGATTTCTGCCTTTCTTGTTGTGTGATTCAGCATCTATTTAGTATTTATGGAGCAGAGGACTTCATGCACCTGTGTTGGTGTCACTTTCTCTTTTTGCTGCTCTTTGTCAGATTCTTGTTAAGTGTGCTTGCAGAGCTTGTTATCCCACCGTTTATTATTATTTTGCTGATTCTTCAACACAAAATTTTTCACCCAGATCTTTCAGACATTACTACTCCTCAGGCTTTCGAGATAGAGACACCGTTCCAACTCTAAAACGACCGGCCCGGTTTGGACCAGACCGCCCACATTTCTGTATACCGTACCTCTTGTCGTTCGTCCGTTATTGTCGTTTTTCTGCAACTTTTTGGCCCATTGAAAATGAATGGCGGAATGTTCAGGCTGATGATGTCATAGTACACTGGTCCACTGTAGCAGCCAGAGTGCGCTCTGCCCTCACTCTAACCTCCACTTCGTTTTTTAATGATTAAAACTTAACCACTTAACCTATAAACTTCATTTAAAGTTTGTAAGAGAGGTCTGGGATCTGACTGTGACCTGTGTAAAATTCATGTGGCAACTACTTAAACTGTTTGAGGCAGGACAGTTTAAAAATGGTGTCAGACAGTCTATGGGATTTTGCCATACATTTCATCATCTTACTGTAAACAGGTCAGGGTGCATGTCTGAAGTTTTAAATGACCAAAACTCAACCGTTTAACCTATAAACTTGATTTAAACTTTGTAAGAGAGGTCTGGGATCTGACTGTGAGCTGTGAAATTTTGATGTGGCAACTACTTAAACTGTTTGAAACAGGACAGTTTAAAAATGGTGAAAGAGAGGCAGAGAATACTGTGGCAGTTGCACCTGGACCAACTGCCATTTTTTAAATGTGGAATGTTCAGGAATAGAACTCTTGAGTGATGTCATAATCCCCATGCCATGGCCTGCATAATGTTCTGCCATGGGAGTGTATTGCAGCCTATAGTAGTTAGCAAAATAATTAAGTGGGTTAAAAGTGGTACTTGGTTGACTCAGCTAGTATTCGTTAGCAGTTATGCTAACAATGGTAATTATGCTAACAATGCTAATTATGCCAACTATGCTGAAATGTGAAGTAATTAACTGTGCTAACAGTGTTGTGTAGCTATATTAGCTGAAGCTATTTAGCCGTTATGCTAACAATGCTAACTATGCTAAAATGCAAAGTAATTAACTGGATTAGCAGTGTTACTTAGTTCACTCAGCTAGTATTTGTTAGCAGTCATGCTAACAATGCTACAAATGCTAATTATGCTAACTATGGTATGCTAAAAATGTGAAGTAATTAACTGAGCTTACAGTGTTACAGTGTTATGCTAACATTGTTAACAATGCTAACAATGCTAAAATGCAAGCACACTTTTTGCATTTTCTGCGGGAATGCAGTCTAGTTCTTCTTGTTCTCTTGATTCTTTTTGGTTTTTGTGGCTTGTTGTAAGTATTTTCTGTGTGTGTATGTGTGTGTGTGTGTGTGTGTGTGTGTGTGTGTGTGTGTTTTTGTGTGTTTTTGTGTCCCTGTGTGCCCCCCACGCCCTTTGTACGTCCTGACACTGCGTCACCACCTTCTTGAGATGGACTCTGGCAGCGCTGAATGACACATTGTGGTCGGGAACAGCGATGTCAACAACCGACGTCAGAGTCACTGGCACCTTTCACCACCACCACCACCACTATGACCCACACTGCACTGCCCCCCATTCTCCAACCCAACCCAGCCTCCCGCCCTCCGGGACCCCCCTCCTCCCTCACCAGCCCCCAACCTGACCAGCATCTCAACCCTCCAGCACAGACCCACAATGACTTACTCAGCCCTCCAGTCTGCCCTCTCAATCCCCCCCCCCCCCCCCCCCCCATCTCCACGCTGAGCCTCACAGTCTCTCCTTCCCTTATCCGACACACACACACACACACACACACACACACAGAAGAGGGAGGGAGAGAAAGAGAGAGATGTTGAGTACAGAGTGATGCTGTGCATTCCTAATAAGCCCACGTCTCCAGGAAACAGAATCAAGCTCCTTCTCTGCTGGGAGTTGGCTGGCTGTTTTGTTTTCCTCTGTGAGCAGCCCATTATTACTGCTCCATCTGTATATTATACTGTATGCTATTGATTGGGATGCATCATTCATTTTTCATTAATCCTCTGTCCCTGTGTGGATACATCTTTATAGTATACCGGTGTCGAAAATTGGTGGCATCTTTATTTTTTTTGACTAGAGCTATAAAACGCATATAGAACAGCATTTCCTGGTTGTCAGGGTAAAGAATCCCATGGTGAGTTACCATGAGTGTGACTATTACCCATGTCGCACAACAGTGCACAACATCAATTGTCATTATGTGAAAATGCCAGAAGGACACAAAATCAAAACAAGATCCAAAAATATCCCGATAATTGTGTTTAACGTCCAGGGCTGTGTACTGTATGTGAAATCATCTGAGAACATGCTTAGGCTTATTTACTAATGAGGGTGATATTTTTTATTTCAAATATGCAACTTAGCACATTGTCCTTTTTAGGCAGGTATGTCAGACTTGATGATTATACATTTTGGAGGTTTCTACCTGATGCGGCAGAAGACTGCAGGGGTGTGCATGCAAATATATGTGAACTCAGCACATGCATAACGATTTACCAAGCCTGGAACATTGGGGTGCAGGAACTGTGTCCGTGTTTAATAGGCTTGCGAGATGTGTGCTAATTTGTCCAGTGTTCTACACTGATGTCTGGTTAAGAGAAGACATTGGCATGACAAAGGGTCACGTAGGGAGAGGTTTATTTTTTGATGAGGTTGAAGGAAACATATCTCCTCAGCAACACCTTTCTGGAGGTCTGACTTGGAAAAAGTAAGAGGAAAGAGTCAGGTAATACCTGTCGAGCCAAAAACCTTTTGCAATTTTGCATTTTTGCATTTTTGAATCCATTGGAATCTATTCATTTTGCAATTATAGTCCATTTACTTTCTCTTCAGACTCTGTATAGCAGAAACTGTGACGGCATGCAAATTCCTAAATTTAAATACTGCTGTCTCCATTTTGTTTCCTCCTGTTGTCATTAATGTGATTATTGCCTAGCCTTAAGGAGAACCCTGTTCAAACATGCAATATTTTAAAATGTGCATCTTGCAATTTAGCATGCCATTTAGTATGCAGTATGATGCAATTTAGGTAGGTTTTTAGTAATTCTGGCCTTTAGTCAAAAGTGTTAATAGCATTTGCAGCTTTTCAATCAACACATGATGGAGCCCAGGGGCCTGTGAGCCACCGTAGAGAAGTGTGGATGGTGAAAGCTTCGCTTTATGACTTAATTGCAGGGGTAGTCATGAGAGCCAAGGCATTAGGGGGCTATTTACCCACTTTGCCAGCTGCTACCTCTGCTACCAACCTCAACTGTGAACAGTGGGTAGGCTTCTGTCTGTGTGTGTGTGTGTGTGCGCGCGTGCGCGTTTGTGTGTGTGTATGTGTGTGTGTGTGTGAGGAGGAGAGAAAGCCAGAGAGAGAGGGAAAGACAGACAGGATGGCAAAAGTGGAGAAAGTAGACATGAAAGGAAGAAGCTGCAAGGAGAGTTTGTCATTTATAAACAGCTTTTTGCCTGTATGTGCTGCCCTTGACCTCTCACTGTGGGCTTATAATTCCTCTAACAAACTGCTTTGGATCACCGCGGCAGTGCTGGCAGACCCTCTGTGTGCTCCCACACCGCTCATTTAGCAAACTGGACAATGTTCCACGCCAGCCGCTAAGATGAATGGATCGATACACGACACCAAGCAAACGCTCCTCAATTCATTCTATTGCCAAGTGAAACATGGTCAAGGGAATGGAAACTGACAAGGAGAGAGCAAAGCAAGCAAGCAACTACACAAACTCTGGTCACCTGCATTGAGTGTGAATGTGTTGGCGTGATTGTCTTACAGACTATTATGTTAAAGGATGTTTTATTCATATTGTGTTTTTAAATGCAGGTTTTGTTTTAGTTTATGTGGTGAACTTGGGTTTGACCATTAACCTACACTGGCATGTGTCCTACCTTTCCCACAAATTCAGCTGTATTTCTAGAAATATTTCTTGTAAGGACAACAAGATGCTGTGATCTTAACCTCTTTTGTTTTCTCTCTCCCCCCCCCCCCCCCCTCTCTCTCCCTCTTTCCCGCCTCTTCTACTTTTCTGTCACTTTCTCTTTTTCTCTCTTTCACTCCAGTGGGTGCTGGCCTTTGAGATCTTCATCCCGCTGGTCCTCTTCTTCATCCTGCTGGGCCTGCGGCAGAAGAAGCCCGCCATCCCCGTCAAAGAAGGTAGAAAAGGGGGGAGGCATGCACACTGCTGTGGGGGAGAGATGCAGACTGATAGAATGACAGCAATGTGGGGGTACATAAATAGAAAGGAGGAGAGACAGAGAGAGAGAAGAGGAGGGACAGACAGAGAAGAGAGGGAGAGAGAGAGAGAGAGAAAGACAGAAGAGGGGGGCAGAGAGAAAGAGGAGAGAGAGAGGGAGCGAGAGAGAGAGAGAAAGGGAGAAGAGGGGGGCAGAGAAAGAGACAGAGAAGACAGAGA
>CM059271.1:11660671-11785671 GCA_030347295.1 Setipinna tenuifilis | reverse complement strand
GCGAATAATTGAATGCAGCCACTTTTAAGATTAGCCTTGGTAAGTTCACTGTACCTTATTAGTGTCCCTCACACTGAAGTCTTCCCCTGGCTCTGCTCTATGAAAGATGATTACTGCAGTAGATGGGAAGGTTTTAAAAAGCTCCATAAATCTATCTTGTCATTTGAGGAGATTGAGTCTTATTTGGGTTGGTTCTTCATATTCTAAACGGAGGTCTGTGGCGGAATATCTTGATGCACATTGCAATTATCTCTAATCTTTGCTTTTTGAATTTGAGATCATAGCATTTAAAAAAAAACTTCATTCAGTTACCAATTGATTTGCTAATTTACAAATTTTAATTTTGATGTCTAAATGAATGACAGCAGAGATGTTTTATATTTTGTGTGTTTGTCTGTATTGCACGTATGTATGTAAGTTAGCATGTTTTTAATTATCCTCAATGTCCTTATCTGACCTTATCCCATGAATGCTTCTGGGTTTTAATTGTGCAGCATTGTTGGGTAACATGATAGGTGTTTATAAACCACATTATTTTTATGATTATTGTCATTATTATAATACAAAAAAGGCAGAAAGTTGCACAGGGTTCTTGTAGTGGGGTTAAAGAGCACATGTCTATCTTCTCTTCCAGGCTTCACGGTGGGCAGTGTGCTAAGGAACCAATCAGCATTCCACCAGTTCCTGGTTCGGAACCTGTCTCTACCCAATGACACGGCCAACCTGCTGCTGTCCTCTCCTGTCAATCTCAAAGAGGTCAGTCTCTCACAGGACATCCCAAAGACTTGCAAAATATGCACACCCTTATCCTGGTTTCCATCCAAAAAAAGTCCAATTTGTGCCAAACCCTTTTGTTGTTGTATTTGTAAGTCTTCTGAATCTTTTTTCAGGAAAGAAATCCTAGTAGTAGTTCCAGTTTTCTTATCCATTGTTATTGGTACAGAAGTCATTTAATTACTGACCAAGGTTGCTGTTAGAGGCTGTTAAGCCTTATTGCCCAATAAAGAGCAAAGAATTTGTGTTGCTTTCCTTTTCCTTTTCCTCTTTCCGTTGGTTACATTGCCTTCACCTGTCTTTCTCCTTGGCATGCTGTGTTATTCTGCAGGTGTACAACGTTGTCTTTGGCTCCTATGCAAAGGTGGGCAGTGGAGAGGGGGGCTTGCTGACGGAGGGCCTGAGTGGTGCTGCTCGCAGTCCTGGGGAGAAGGCCCTGCAGCTGGAGGTGAGAGACAGCAGTCAGACAGCGGCCATGCGGCAATGATGGCGGTAGTTTACGGGAGATAGACAGAGACAGAGCCATCTGGGCTTCAAGTCATATTCAGAGAAAGTCACTTCCTGTCTCATTAGTTCCCAATCAGCTATAAAAAAAAACAATTTACCTCTGCTAACTGTCAGACACGACCATTTGGAAATATTGTCAGACTGTGCGTTCACACCGTCCAGCTCTTTCAAGTTCTCTAAGCCAAAGCTATTCCTCAAAACTGGCAATGATGGTCAGTTATTGTCAATTAATGTTATGTGAAAGGTGGAAAAAAACAATTCAGTGCTTGGGCTGACTGCTTCCTTAACACCATCTTCTGAATGCCATCTCTGTCCATGACCTTCTACCCACAGAAGCAGCTGCTGGGTGGGTGGCGAAGTCTGGAGGGAGGCCTGATCCATAAGGCCCTGCAGGACCCCAGCAAAGCAGCTCACCGCCAGGCCCTCCTCCGACTGCTGTCCCAGGCCTTGGGACTTGCTGGGGGAACTCTGGGCCAGAAGTTTGACCCTCAGGGACTAAAGGAGCTAGAGGTAGATCCTTCAAAACAGTTTTAGTATCAATTTCAAAACACAATTTTTTTTTTGGTTTTTTTTTTTTTGGTGTTTTTAAAACCACTACGGTGCAAGGTCTTTTACTTCACACTTTAGTAAAAATAGTAGAAAACAATCAAAAACATGAGACAAAAACAAGCAAGAAAAAAGAGAGAGGATAAAGTAGTCCATTGTCCAAACTTTACAGATTGTGAAAGTTGTTATTATATTCTTATTTGCCTTCTAGTATAAAAGTGTATTTCATCTAGATATCATAATGGTAATTTTATTGGATAAGGCAGATATTTTTTAAATGTTGCATTATCGAGGTGTTTATTTTTAATTATCTCATTTCTGTTTGTGTTTATCACTATACCGACTGTGTCTCTTGAGCTTTTTGATGATCATTATTCCTTTGCCGCAGGGGATTCTGCTGACTGGCACAGAGCTTGAGGCACTGACTTGCGGAGACGGGGGCGGGAACAGCATGCTGGCCAAAATTCTATTGGTTCCTGAGAAGCAACAGACGCTGCTCCAGGCCTATCGAACGGCGGTGTGCGGTGGAGGAGCCGTCCAGAGAGCTGAGAGATTTGGCGAGATGAGCCAGGAGCTAAAAGAGCAGATCGACACACAGCGCATAATTGAAAAGGTAGCACAACAAGATGAGTTGAAGCAAAAATGAAATTAAAGGGAAACCAATTTTTTCTTTTTTCTTTTCACACATCCCGAAGGGAGCAATTTTGTGTTGTCATCTGTGACTCTACCGTAGCCTCATAATCTCCAATCCTCTATCTCATTTAACATTTCTCCTCCACTTTCCTCTGATCATTCCCAATACACCCGTTGACTTTTTCCTTGTCCCTTTTCACCCATCACGTACTTCCTCAATTCTCTAGTCATTTCTTCACCGTTCCCTCCCTTGCCCTTACCACTCCCTCCCTCCCTTCCCTTGCTGGCTTTCTCTCAAATTAAAATTCAAATAGGTTTTTCTGCCATGACAAATGAGACAAATTGTTGTTTTGTCAGAGGAAAGAATAATAATGGGAACATCTTGCATATCTCGCTCTCTCTCTCTCTCCCCCTCTCTATCTCTCACTCACCCTCCCTCTCTCTCTCTGTCTCTCTCTCTCTCTTCCTATCTCTCTCTCTCTCTCTCTGTCTTTTCCTCTCTCTCTCTCTCTCTCTCTCTCTCTCTCTCTCTCTTTGTCCTCAGTTACGCCTGGAGCAGGCAAACGTGTCGGGTGTGATCTCCCAGTCCCACCTGGGGGCTCTGCTGAAGGACCTGGCCGACGTGGAGCGGCTGCTGCGGGACGTGGACCTCCTCTCTGGCCTGGCCCGCCTGCTCCCCAAGGGGGCCTGTGCCGGACATCCGGCCTCCCCACCCACCAATGCCTCCGGAGCCGCCTGGAGCTCCAACAGCAGCAGCAGCAGCAGCACGAGCACCAGCAGCAGCACCAGCACCACCACCTGGGGCCCGAACACCACTGACTCCCCAGCCGGGGTGGATGGAGGAGGAGGGGGAGGAGGAGGAACAGGAGGAGGAGGAGCCCCTGGACAGGAGCCGGAGACGGAGAATCCACGCTCACAGTTTTCTGCTTTCGTACAGCTGTGGGCTGGACTTCAGCCTATCTTATGCGGGAACAACAGGTGTGTGTAAATGCACAGATGGGCATGATATCTTTCTGCTTTCTGTCTCTCCACCTCTCTTTCTGTCAAGGTCTGTATCGCTTTCTCTCTCTTTGTCTCTCTCTATCCCTCTGTCTCTCTCTGCCTCTGTGTGTGTGCGTGTGTAATTGTGTGGGGGAGTGAAAGAAAGAGGGAGAGAGAGACAGATACTAAAAGGCATGTTTTCAGCCTGATTTGTTACATCTTGAGTATGCTCTGCCATGTGACCATAGTTTTCTTTGATCGCACTAGGATTCTGTTAACTATTTTTCACAACTAAAGCAAACAAAAAAGTGTCAAACCGTAATCAAAAAAGAGAAATGCGTCACAAATTGATGCTGCACAAAGCTGTTCATGGGTTGTTACTCATCAGAACAGTGTTTTGTTTAAACAATAAAACTGCTTAATTGGTTCATTCGGGAAATACATCACATTTCCAGAGGCAAGTATTTGTGGCAGTATATTATCAAAAATGGCTTGTTTGAGGATTTTCATTAATTCAAAACCACACTTACACAGTCAGTGAACATAACCAGAATTGTTTTTTTTTCTTGCAATTGTTGAAATGTTTCATCTGTCCAGTCAGATTAGGCTTCATATTTGATTATTTGATAGTTGTATTTGTCATATACACAGCTCTTAACCTTCTGTGAATGTAGGGTGTCTGTTTAAGTCCATATAATCTCACAGGGGTGACTCATGGGGCATTCAGGTGACCCTTTGACCATCTGGTGTTTTGGTGTCCTGCAATTTCAAGTCTCCCATCCAAAGATTCTCACTTAACGATGACAGCAGTAGGATAGAAAGGATTAAATTGTTTGCTCCAAAGGGAAAGTGACTGGTTATATAAATTATACTTTACCAATATGTTAGCAAAATGAGAGTATGGATTATGTGTTACAAAAATGACTTAGTTATCTTAGACTACTTTCATATGCAACACAATTTTGAAACGCTCAATGTTATTTGTGATACACAATTGCACCCTAAAAAATAATTGATTAATTGTTAAAATATCCAACCAGCATAGGAGGGAAATGGACAAACATTTGCTGGTAAACAGGTGAATCCAGACTGCCAAAAGTAGTGAACAAAGACTGTTTGTCAGGAAATAACATTGTTGTTTTGAAGCGGAAAAGTACGCAGATCCTGTTTCCGAAAAACTCAAAAGTCCACTGTTTGATATGTATCTCTTCACATATTTCCCTTTCCTCTGTTGCTCTCTCTTCGCTTATTTCCCTTATGCCCTCAGAATAATTGAACCTGAGGCACTGAAGCAAGGTAACATGAGTTCCCTGGGATTTACAAGCAAAGAACAACGCAATCTGGGCCTACTGGTGCATCTTATGACTACAAATCCCAAGATCCTCTACTCCCCAATTGGTTCTCAAGTGGACAAGGTCATTCAGAAGGCAAGTCCTTGGGCCAGCCTAGTCATGCATACAATCAGCTTCCACCATACAATTGATTTGTGAGGGCTAAATTATGCCCATCCTTTCTGACACTATAACTTAATCATGTAAATGAAATAACCTATTGATCTATTTATCCAATACCACACAAAGCCTTTTCACTCACACTGACTTCTACATCACAAACAAGAGGCTGAGATTATGTTTGGCCAAAAACAAAAAAGGGACAGGAATGAATATAAGGCCATGTTTTTTTTGTGTGGAGACTAACGTCACCTTTTGGTGTTTTTACCAGGCCAATGAGACGTTTGCGTTTGTGGGGAACGTGACCCACTATGCTCGCGTGTGGCTGAACATCTCAGCGGAACTCAGGACCTTTCTGGAGGAGGGCAAGCTGCACAACCACCTAGCCTGGCTGCAACAGGTACACAAGCAGTAGATTTTAGCAGGAGTCAGAGCCTGCTGCTGACACCGTGTCAATTACGATTCGGGTGTATTTTTGCCGGCACCACTCAGGGAAGTCTATTGTTTATTATAATGGTCATAGATCCAACCTTATGATGTTTGCCTCACAGATGGTGTGGAGGTGCAAATGACATTGTCGATTTCGAAAGTATGCCACAATAGTAAAACTAGGCCTATGCAGTCGTCTTCGACTGCTAAAGGGATATCCCCGAAACGCGATGCTTCAAAGCCCCCAACATTCAAAATCTAATCAGTTCATGAATCTACCCTAGAACATTGAAACACCAAATCTGGGACAAATCCATCCAACTGGTCAGAAGTTATGGGCCAAACCAAAATTCAGCCATCTTGAACTCAGCCATCTTGAAAGTGTTGGCCTCCAAACTCGAATAAGTTCATGAACCTACCCTAGAGCATTAACACACCAAATCTGGGAGAAATCCATCCACCCAGTCAGAAGTTATGGGCCAAACAAAAATTCGCCCATCTTGAATAATTCACCCATCTTGAATTCAGCCATCTTGAAAGTGTTGACCTCCAAACTCGAATCAGTTCATGAACCTGCCCTAGAGCATTCACCCAAAAAATTTGGGACAAATCCAAACATCCGTTCAAAAGTTATCGCGTTAACACGAAAGACCTTACGCGGCGGACGCGGCGGCGGCGGCGGCGGCGGCGGCGGCGGCGCACGCAAAACCATTACATCCCCGACGCTCCGCGTTTCGGGGATATAATAATGGCCATTCCTCTGCACTTTGTTATGGTAAGCTGTTTAGAATTGTACCGAGGGAATGTAGCTATATTTAATAGTATTACAGAGTACATTGTTAGATCCAGTGGACCATTTAAGAATCGATTCCTCCTCCAAATATATAGTTTGAACTTAAATAATGCTTGTTCTGTATTGCTGTTCTGAGGTCTCTTAGCATTTAAAATAAAAGGTTAGCGTAAGTGTTTTTGTTCCGCAGGCAAAGCTGTACCTCTGCCAGTCTAACATATCATAAATCACACATGCTGTAACATCTTGACCTGTTTAGTTCAACTGTTGTCCAAATTAGAAAGTCAGTTGCCTGCTAAATGCTGACTAAGCATTTAGTATTTGCTTGTGGACACATTGCCTCTTATCTTGCTTAGGTTGACTGCATGACCTGTGTGTGTGTGTGTGTGTGTGTGTGCGTGGTGTGGATTTTCATGTGCTTATGTACTGTATGTGTGTGTGTGTGTGCATGTGTGTGGGTGTGTGTGTGTGTGCGTGTGTGTGGGTGTGTGTGTGTGTGTGGGTGTGTGTGTGTGCGTGGTGTGGATTTTCATGTGCTTATGTACTGTGTGTGTGTGTGTGTGTGTGTGCGCGTGTGTGTGTGTGTGTGTGTGCGTGTGTGTGGGTGGGTGTGTGTTTGTGTATGTATGTGTGTGTGTGTGTGTGTATGTGTGTGTGTGTGTGTGTGTGTGTGTGTGTGTGTGTGTGTGTGTGTGTGCGTGTGTGTGTGTGAGCAGTTCACCTCAGATCTGCGGCAGCACCCTGAGCTGTTGAACGCGTCGGACAGCGAGCTGATGCGTAGCCTGCTGGAGGGCAACTTCAGCCTGCCCAACACCACCACCCTCCTGGAGCAGCTGGACACCATCGACAACGCCGCCTGCGGATGGACACACTTCATGTCCAAGGTGTTTTTTTTTCACATTTATTTTTATTAAAGAAAAGTTGGGCAATACAGTGCTTTATTCAGATAAAATGTCTATTTCTGTTTTTTAAACCCAACTCAACCCACACCATAACCCCCACACACTGCCATTAACAAACAAAAAAATATAATAATGATAATAAAATAAAAACATCATAAATAAAAAAGTAGAGTAAAGTAGAGAGTGGGCATGTCCAAGGTTTGCCTCAGTTACAACAGGAAGATGCACATCCTGTGTCAAGGTGCAGGACAACATACATTCGATCTGTCATCCAGTATGGAAAAAAAGACCACACACTTGAAGTCCTTTTTTTGTGGTTTATTTTATGGCACAAAAGCAAAATGACACTTTGTCGAAACATGACTTTGATTTTGTGCTATGAAATAAACCACAAAAATCGGATTTCCAGTGCACAGACTTTTTTTTTCCTTGCTGGATTACAAGGTCTGACTCAGGTTATCTACAGTAAGAAGGCTGTTTAATACTTGCCTGTCTGTCTGGCACATACCCCGATGCTGTGACAGCATAGTTCGTCCCCTTGTCTGTCTTTCAAAAGTTTTTGATATGGGTATGAATTTTATTGAAACTCCTGGAACAATAAAGAATGACTCTGAATCTGATATAAATCTTCTTTGTGACCTTTGAACTGAAAAATAATACTCATAAAATGTTTATACAGTAAAATTGTGTGTAAGTGTATGCGGAAGGAGTCACAACAGTGTCTTGACTATTATCATGTATTTCACCAAAGTCTGTGTCTATCTTTCTCTCCATCTCCCTCTCTCTTTTTTTCCTTCATGTTTCTGTGTGTTTCAGGTCAGCGTGGACATCTTCAAAGGTTTTCCTGATGAAGAAAGCATAGTAAACTACACTCTGAACCAAGCCTACCATGATAATGTCTCCGTGTTTGCAAGTGAGTAGCCCTTTTTTGCTCAAGGTCTGCCTCCTCACTCTGTGTACAACTGGGGCCCTGCCAGAGCAGTTAGGGTTCATTTTATGCAATTATAGTGCCTTCACTTCCCAGATTAATGGGAAATACAAGTTTATGACCTGGAAAGAGCAATGACCACTAACTTAAGTTGAATAATTGGCTCAGAAAGATTGTTTTGAGCAGTTTTGTTTTTGTTGTGGTTGTTGTTGTTGTGGTTGTTGTTGTTGTTATTGTTTAAACTTCCAAAACAGTATGACACAAACAAGCACATATAAACATGCATGATATAATGAAAGTGCAGCTTAATTAAAAGCTTGATTACTTTTTGGCACACAGCAGATTGAGCACTTATTAAGAGTCGATTAAAACGTTTGCTGCACAATGATGCCTTCAGAATTCAGTCCTCTGGCCGCAGTACTGCTTCGAGCAAGATGTAGTGTGCTGTAGCGTCACAGCTGTCTTACAGCATTAACATAACAAACTGTAGTTAAGGAGACTGTTCTCATAATTCAGTAGAGCACAGTGGAGCTTTTGATTTATGGCTCTACAGGGATTTCACCTGTCATGATAATAAAACAGTTGGAGCATTATGCTCGTATTGTGTCGTTGAATCGTCAAATAAAATCGATTCATGAATGAATCAAAGCACTGTAAAGGCTCAGTCAGAAATCATTCAGTTCCTCACCTTGCCTTCTCTCTTTCTCTGTGTTTCTCCCTCTCTTTTTCTCTCCCTCTATCCATCCACCTTTTTTTCTTCATCTGCCAGGTGTGATTTTTCAGACCAACAAGGATGGCTCTCTTCCTCCACACGTCATGTACAAGATCAGGCAGAACTCCAGCTTCACAGAGAAGACCAACGAAATACGACGTGCATATTGGCGACCAGGGCCCAACACGGGAGGAAAATTCTACTTCCTCTATGGCTTTGTGTGGATCCAAGGTAAGCAGACAGACAGACTGGTTCATGAGCATTGACAACTTAATGAAAATGCTACCCTCTAAAAATTTCCCTCCCTGCTCTTTAATTCCCAGTCATAACAAAATATAAATGTCTCTCTAGATGACGTGCAGGGAATGAAACACTGAGGTATTTATTATCAAGGATTTAGCATCTGCCTCCGTGCTTTATTTCAGCTGATATATGCAAAGTTCGGTTGAGTTAAAGCACCATTTGTTATCGTCGCAGAACTCCCATCGCCCTCGGATGAACTGCGGGTTGTTTCTGCAGTATTTGCAAAGTACCCGAGCAAAATTCCAGACAAAGCAGTACATCTTCTAGGCAGAGCTGGGGCCACTGGGAGTGGGAGGGTGGGCAGAAGCCCTGTCATGCCAGGGCCCTCTTTATGCTTCATGTTTTATTGAAGTAAAACTTGGTTCTGCTTAACCTGCTAATCCTTAACTCCCAACACCTGGCTGCCTCATGGCGTCCATAATGGGGAGATGTGGAGTAAGCAGACTCGGTTGCCTCATCACTTACTTTATGAGATGCAGTTTTACCAAAATATTTATAACCAGCAAAAAACAGAGGCAAAAACGGAGCACGAAAAACGCATCCAGTTAGCATGATGTGGTAGGCCTCATCCTCCAGATATTCTTTTCTTGTGAGGTGCATACTAATGTTGCCATTTTAGATCCTGTTTTGCATTAAAAGTATCTGCAAGCATCTGAACAAGAACCAGATATGTTTTTTTTCCTTTTTAATCTTGTTCTCTTTTTTCTTTGTGTCTGTCTCCCCTCCATCTCTCTCAATCTCTTCATCTCTCTGTCTAGATATGATGGAAAGAGCCATCATCAACACATTTGTGGGACATGACGTGGTGGAGCCAGGGAACTACGTACAGATGTTCCCTTACCCCTGCTACACACGAGACGAGTAAGCAAAAAGACCAATAAGACCTAAGGAACAGCTTGTTCCATGCACCTCATTTAATACTACACTGCCCCATGGTGTTGCAGCCCAAGGGTGGTGAGGCTAACCTAATCCTCTCCCTCTTGTGTCCCACACAGTTTCCTGTTTGTGATTGAGCACATGATGCCCCTGTGCATGGTCATCTCTTGGGTGTACTCAGTGGCCATGATGATCCAGCACATAGTGGCCGAGAAGGAGCACCGACTCAAGGAGGTTTGTTTTTTGTCTGCCTTTTTCCAACACCACTGTGTTGGCCTAACTGTAACACTCACTGTCTGTCTGTCTGTCTGTCTGTCTGTCTGTCTGTCTGTCTGTATCTTACTCTTTTCTCACTCTGAGACTCTAAGGCTCTAAATGCTTCTTTTTTCTCTGTCACTTTTTTTTTCTCTGTCCTTAATGATAAGGTTCTCAATTCTCACCAAGGCTCTTAGAGAGTTCTGTGTTCATAGAATATGAGTTACTGCATTTTACATTCTGAATTCTGACTGCATTCTGGCACAGCTACAGGTCAATGTGAATATGTGGCAGAATCTACCTAGCCTGGTTCAACAGACTCTTTCACTTTCTTTTACTTTGCAAAGAGTCTGGCTACTCTCCATAGGCATATGTTTACTTTGTGGTCGGAAGACACCTTCTGTGAACGTTGTACCACCAAGCAACATAGCCCTGTCTGCATTTGCTTATTGTTGACCACAAAATATGGTGGAGGCAAGCCGAAGCCTTAGTAGAGTTGCCTGACTGAGCACTGTAGCGAAATACAATATTGAGTAGAGGTACTATAGTAGTGCTAGCCTAGCTAGCTAGCTATCCCCTCCCTCTAAGACCTGTTTGTTTCCTAAAGGTGATGAAGATGATGGGCCTCAACAACGCCGTGCACTGGGTGGCCTGGTTCATCACCGGCTTCGTCCAGCTCTCCATCTCCGTGACGGCACTGACCGCCATCCTGAAATACGGCCGCGTCCTGCTGCACAGCGACCCCTTCATCATCTGGCTCTTCCTCACCATCTACGCCATCGCCACCATCATGTTCTGGTATGGCAGCTGTGGCTAAATGGTTAAGCACTTGGGTTGGTCTTGGGATTTGGGGGTTGGTTACGGGTTGGAGTCCTTTACCAGTAGGTAAAATGTGGGTGAGGGAGTGAATAACGAGCACTGTCCTGCACCTTTGTCCATGGCTGAGGTGCCCTTGAGCAAAGCATGTAAGTTGCGCTGGATGAAAGCATCAGCTAAATGAAATGTAATGTAATGGTCTTATGCTGTCCTCTAACTTGTTGTGAAAATACGGATGAAATGTAGAATTTCTCTTCATCTCGCTGGCATCTTCCCTTTTTGAGCGTCACTTTATGCTCAGCCCCACTTCTGGAGTGAATCAGCTAAAATGTACAGTACATGCAAAATGATCTGTATAATAATGGTCTGTATATTAATGTGATGGATATCATTGCCTTTGTTAGCAGAACCCCAAAACAGAGGAGCAAAAGGGTGTTACAAAATACGGAATCACATGCTGTGTCAAAAAGTGATGGATATTTGTTTGACAAAAAGCCATATTTTTTAGTCCACCATCTCTGCCTTTGTCAGCAGGTTTAGTTCCAATACCTGACCAGCAATGGGAGAACTGCCTTCTGGGGGTTTGACAGATATGATTTAAGGATTGTGGACAAGGCTGAAAGGACAGGATGTACCCGATAGTCCTAATGATCAGAAACTGGATGCTGAAAATGTTGTTTTTGCCTTCTGGTCTCCTCAGCTTCCTGGTGTCCGTCATCTACTCCAAAGCCAAGCTGGCGTCTGCCTGTGGCGGCATCATCTACTTCCTCAGCTATGTGCCCTACATGTACGTGGCCATCAGGGAGGAGGTGGCCCATGACAAAATCACTGCCTTCGAGAAGTGCATAGCGGTATGCTGCTCTCTTACCGTTATGATGCTGTCTTACTGTTGGCCATTTATTTTTGCAGTACATTGTTTCTTGTTGTTGTTAATATTATTATTGTTGTTGTTGTTATTATTATTATTATTATTATTATTATACATTATTGTAGTTATGTGGTTATATATGTATTTATATTTAGTTATATTTATATATCTATTTCTATATATAGGTATGTACTTATATATCTGCTGAATGTCATAACTGTAACCATCCTAATAGTGTTCCCCACCCTCACACTGACTCACTGTGATGCATTGAGACATGATAAAGTGATGATATGGGGTGATGTGTGGGGTCTGTGCTTCGCAATGTTTCTAGATTTTTCTGTTGCATTTGTTTTTACTTTTCATTGACACTTGTAAACTGTTGACACTGACACATTCATTTCTTATATCCTTTTGATGTAAACTAGTTCTAAAGACCATACAGAACATGCACACACATCTGAGAAATTCAACAGGTGCTGGATTAAAAGAAATGAAAGCTTAAAATACAGTAGAAGGTATCTGCACACTCTTTTCTAATTGTACCGTAAAAAAGGATTTCAATTGTACAGCATTTTATTCTGTAAGGTCTGCAGCTGACAGACGTAATAATGTACCTGATCAAGACATACATTTGGATAAAGTCCAAAACATAAGGGATAAAAATTCCTTTTTGTGAGCATTAGAAAACAGTATTGAAATATCTTCTATATTGAGCCTTCATTGCTTTTTATCCAGCACCTAAGTTAAAATTCTTAGATTGGCCAAATTTGTCCTAACAAATGTTAAAATTCTTGTACTTTTTATTTACCCAGAATTCATTGGTCCTACCAGCAGCCTGTTGCTTGTCTCTGTTAAGTTTTGACAGTGAAGTTGTCTCTCAGCATTGTTGAAATCGTCACTTCCTCTTTCTTTCATAACTGAAACCCCTCTCCTTGTCTGCTCCACAGTCCTTGATGTCCACCACTGCGTTTGGTCTGGGGTCCAAGTACTTTGCCCTGTACGAGGTGGCAGGAGTGGGCATTCAGTGGCGCACGATTAACCAATCCCCAGTAGAGGGTGACGATTTCAACCTGCTGCTGTCCATAGTGATGCTCATCATTGACGCCACCGTGTACGGCGTGCTGACGTGGTACATCGAGGCCGTGCACCCCGGTAAGCTGCCGCCACAGCTGTGCGGTGTGGCGCGCTGGCTGGCTTTCTTGTCTGCATGCCTGGGCTGCTTACGGAGATTACGGCCTTCTGCATTCATTACGGCATTCTGAGCCTGCAGCCAAGCGTGTCTAGCTTTTTTCTACTACGCGCTCGCTTCGCTTTGACCTTGCTGCCTTCTGCTCATGGAGTCACTCGATTCAGCTGATTTAATTTGTTTGGTGAATAGGCCATTCAGGAAATATGCAATGTCTTTACTTTAACCTTTGCCATTGTGGTTTATTGCTCTAAAGGAAGAAAAAAAAAACAGAATTAGTGCCATGCTATTTGATCAACAGTTAAGTGTTTTGTCTACCTCAACCAACTGATTATTGTGCTTAGGGCATAGCGCACCTACTGCCTTCTATGCCTGTGTGTGTAAAACTGTGCCTGTGCACTTGGCATTCGACCTCAATAGAGTGTAGCAGACTGTCACAGGTAGCTAAATGGAACCTGTTGAAATGTATAGGTCAGACTGGATTTTGTTTGTGTGTATGCAGCACACAGATGTCTGTGTTTTCTGAGCAGGAAAAAACCATTTACAGCATTACCCTTGGCCTAGTATATGATCATAATTGTATTATGTTTTTGTGTTGTTAGTAAGCACAATATATTCTCTATATTGTACATTCAGATAGTTTTTATAGATTTTTTTTATAGATTTTTTATTTTTTGTTACATTTTCCATTTTATTATGTCTATTATCTTCAAATGGATCCATTTTTTTCTCATCACACACAGTACTTTACAATCTGAAAAGCTATTGATGACACTTGCAGTTAAGCCTGCTGTGCCCTGCTATCAGTGATCCCTGAAACACAGTCGAAGTCCAGTCCACCTGTCTCTGATTGAAGGCACTGTGTATAATTTAGAAAGGCACAGCTTTGGGACAAAACACTAGTAAAATAAAATATATATGTGTTGCACCGAAAGCATTTAGGTGCATAATATCCTCCAGCATTCTGCAATTGAATGGCTTTGCAATAACCAATTGTCCTACACCTGGCTGGCCAGCCAAACTCAGCATTAAGGAAAAAAAGAGCTTTGGTCAAACAGGTAGCCAGCAGCCCTGGAGTCATGGTGAGTGAAATATCTGGTTCCTTTGTGGTAATGGCCTGTGGTACATTACTCCACCACTCCTGGGTTAACGGTAGGCTGGCCAGACAAAAGCCATTCTTTCTCTAAAAGGGCACATGACAGCCCGCTGGGAGTTGGCCAAAAAAAAAAAGCACCTGAATGATTGTCAGATCTTGCAGATATTTGGACTGGACGTTCCCTGTTCCGTCTGGTTGAGATTGCACAAGTCTGCCATTAAAAAAGGGGCAAAGCAAAACCTAGCATTACTGAAGCCTATAGAAATTATCCCCAAACGGACTTAAGGATGTCATTGTTGATTAGAGTGCTTCAAATATAAAATAAATGGGGGGGTCTGAATGAATAACATGAATTGATTTTTTTTTTTTACAGACCTCTTATTTGCTTTGTCATTGTGGAACACTGTGCATAGAAATATAAAGGTGAAAAAAAGATTGCAGTCCATTTGTGGCTTAATCATTTCATAAATACTTTTTTCTTTATTTTTTATATACAATATTTTCTTTAAATGATGAAAATGTGGACTACATCCCCAAAAAATGTTACACTTATTTACAGCTCCTTGTTGTCATGGTTTCCTGTGTTGCACTGGGCAGTGTCCCCTGTATCACTTGTTGCTCCTGCTTTACGGCGAGGGAATTTTGAGTTCCTCTCATCCCTCAAGGCCTTCACACTTCCCTTTCGCCATGCTCTTAGTTGTCAGGAGGCTGAGATTTAGTTCAGTCACCATAGCAACACCTTTTTCCTATTCCCTATTCTGTAGAGTATGACTGTGTTTTCAAGGATTCGAGCTGTCTCACTCTCACTCTCACTCTCACTCTCACTGTCGCTCTCGCTTTCTTTCCTGTCTCAGTCTTTCTCCTCCCTCCCATTATGTTCCTGCCATTTTTCCCTCTACCTGTCTACTTGCTCTTTTCAGTGCAGAACATCTTACAGTTGTAAGTAATGAGAGACCATATCGCGACCTTGAAGCTTGAATGTCTTTTATCTTTTGATGTGCTGGCTGCCTAGAGATTGCAGTTTGCAGTTCACTGATGCCACCCCCTGCCTCAGCTGTCATGCTGTAAGTGATGAGTGCACAGGAAAAAAACAGGCATGTTCACAAAATGCAGAAACTGAGAAAATGTAATTAAATGTAATTAATTGATTTTTAAGTAAACGCTATTTTAAGATGCTTCTAGCTTGAGACTATGTTTATTTATTCACAGGGTTGCTTTTGGAAAAAAGCTGGGGTTTCAGAGCAACTACTGATAGGGGTAGTAAGTTGAAAAATGTCATTTTGTGACTACAGCCATTTTTCCTGTGTGCTCCTCAATGATTTTGCATTTGTTACCAGCAAGTTTAGTTTCGACTTACTGTACAATGAGCTGTCTTGTTGTCAGACTGAAGATAGTTGCTGTCTTGTTGTCAGACTGTGGCATAGTTAAGAACAGTACTTTGATGTGCAAGTTTTTTGAAGGTTTCTTTGTAGTCGTGTCTCACAAGGTCTGTCTCTCTGTCTCTTTTTTGCTAATACCTTCCCAACAGGCATGTATGGGCTTCCTCGGCCATGGTACTTCCCGCTCCAGAAGTCCTATTGGCTGGGCAGCGGGCGGGTGGAGACGTGGGAGTGGCCGTGGGGCGGTGGAGGCATGCTGAGCGTGATGGAGGAGGACCAGGCCTGCGCTATGGAGCACCGCCGCTCAGGTAGCCCCACTACACCCACTCATCAAGCTGCAGCTTATACCTGCACAACACCTTCACTCTTGATACACACAGGGAGAGAGACGTCAAGGTGGATTCTCTGTGCTACTTAACCGGGGCCTCAAACATTTAGCTACAGTTACTTTCTCTAAAATGACACCAACAATTATGTAGGTTGTATGTTATAGTCTATGTCTTGAGGTTTATTAATTAAAAAATATGTGTGTGTGTGTGTGTGTGTGTGTGTGTGTGTGTGTGTGTGTGTGTGTGTGTGTGTGTGTGTGGGTGTCTGTGTGTGGGTGTGTGTGCAGTGCATTACAAACCATTTACACCAAAAGAGTGTGGTGCATCACAACAAAGGAACAAAAGAATAACAATGAGATAAAATAAAGAGACTGGGAGTTAAAGTGAAATGGGATAAAAAAAATAAATAAGTGCATCACCAGTCCAGTTAACGGCATTGGTAAATTAATGATTTATGTGTTTTTTACTTTAAAGTGCTCTTATGTAAGGGATAATGGCCGACGAGGTAACCAGTTTTGTGGAAATAATGGCGAGGTGGAGGAGAAGGACTCTGAGTGAAGTTGCCTCCGCCAAGTCATTATTTCCACGGAACTGGTCACCTCGAAGGCCGTTATCCCTTTTATCTCCCTTTTGTATTTATGATCTAATTTTCTATGCATAAACTACCGAAATAAACGGTTAATTTTCTGCTTTATACCATCTGTTAAGAAAAAAGTAGAGCATTTAACTGTTATTTTGGCCACAAGTGTTCTCATTCATAAGCACATTGACATGGAACAGTGATTCACATTTTTAAAAATCTGCTTCAAAGGTAGCCAGTTAATTGCCACCTCATCAGCCAATCAGAAAAGAGAATTCCATTGTTAAGGGTGATAAACTGACATAGTGTCTACCCATCCATTTGACTGTGTCTTGATATAACTGCCACAGTAAATGTAGAGATGTGCCATTTTTAGTGTTATGTTAAAAGCTTTAGTGGTGTGCTCTGACTGCACTTATCATGTCTCCAGTCAGGTTTTTATTCAACTCATTCGCATCAGTTGAACACATTCATAGTCATTTAGCTTAACGAGGTGCCTATTGGTGGCCTTTTTTACACCATGAAGATGAATGCATTTCGATTTTTTCAAGAGAGGATTTCTTACTGAAATAACTGAAAAAAAAATGATGAAAACTAGGTGCTCAAACTTTCTGGACATAAATCAAAAGAGTGAAGTGAAGTAAAGCAAGAACTCAATAGTTTCTTCACATTTTTTAATCACCTAGGCAGTTTAAAAAGTTGAGGGAACTGTTCACCTACTGAAATAACTAAAATGTGCATTAACAAGTTGAAAGTAAACCTGGTTTCTGTGGCCCCTCAGATGATTGTGTCTGAATATATCTGCTATGGTAGAAGTAGAGAGCTCCAGAGAGAGAGAGCTGAGAGAGAGAGCTTCAGTGATGTGCCATGTAAGTGTGTGTTTAGGGTGAGAGAGAGAGGTCCAGTGATGTGCCATGTAAGTGTGTGTTTAGGGTGAGGGAGAGAGCACCAGTGATGTGCTCTGACTGCACTGATAGTGAGCACAGACATAGCTAGACAACAGGCTACACAGGCAACTGCTTTGGGCCCCCAGGCCTCTCTACAGGGCCTCAGAGGCCTGACAACCTTTAAACTACAGTGATCGCAGTGCAGTTCTTTAACGACAGTGGTTTTGGGGTTTTTGCTCGGAGCCCCAGCAGAGTCTCAAATTGCCTCTGATGCCGTGTGTCCCTCCCTCTGTGCCCCCACCCCCACCCCCCCGTAGAAGAGATGCGTGGCATTGAGGAGGAGCCCAGCCACCTCCCCCTGGTGGTCTGCATCGACAAGCTCACCAAGGTCTACAAGACGGGCAGCAAGCTGGCACTCAACAAGCTCAGCCTCAACCTCTACGAGAACCAGGTCGTCTCCTTTCTGGGCCACAACGGAGCCGGCAAGACTACCACCATGTAAGGGACCGGGACCACTTTGTCTGTGTGTGTGTGTGTGTGTGTGTGTGTGTGTGTGTGTGTGTGTGTGTGTGTGTGTGTGTGTGTGTGTCTGTGTGAGTGTGTGTGTGTGTGTGTGTGTGTGTGTACCTTTTGTGTGTGTGTGTGTGTGTGTGTGTGTGTGTTTGTGTGTGTGTGTGTACCAGGGCCCAGACATGCCCTGTCTGGTATTAAGGGATTAACACTGCATTTAGGGAATGAGAAATCTCTTTGTTTTTTTGTTTGAACTGTGTAGCACTGGTTAGGGTGACCTCTCAACCAAGGTAACTGAACAAAAACAAGCTACAAAAAACAATTCAAATTCTCTACTCATACACCTATAATACCATTTATTGAAATTGTATTTGCAATTGCATTTATAAGATGTAAAGGTGTATCTTCTTGAAGTGCAGCTTCTATGTATAGGAGGAACAGTTTGTTGTTCTCAATCCTTCCTGTCTTCCATTCATTAAGTGTGTGTGTGTGTGTGTGGGTGTGTATGCACATGCATGTGTGTGTGTATATGTGTGTGTGGGTGTGGGTGCGAAGGAATGTGTATATGTCAGCATTAATAGTGTCTCTCTGCACCCCCCCATCCCATCCCCCAACAGGTCCATTCTGACCGGCCTGTTCCCGCCCACGTCTGGCTCTGCCACCATCTACGGGCACGACATCCGCACTGAGATGGAGCGCATCCGGCAGAACCTGGGCATGTGCCCGCAGCACAACGTGCTCTTCGACAAGCTCAGCGTGGAGGAACACCTGTGGTTCTACTCGCGCCTCAAGGGCATGGCCGAGGAAGACATCCGCAAGGAGATGGACAAGTCAGTCAACACACACACACACATAGTCAGAGACACACACACACACACACACACACACACACACACACACACACACACACACAGAAAATGGACAAGTCAGTCAACACTCACACACACATAGTCACAGACACACACACAGACACACACAAGGAGATGGACAAGTCAGTGGACACACACACACATAGTCACAGGGACACACACAGGGACACACACAGACACACAGACACACAAGGAGATGGACAAGTCAGTGAACGCACACATACATACACACAAACACACACACACACACTCAAAACAACCCTTTTCAACCCAACCTTTTTTTATTTACTTTTCCTATTTTTATTGAGGTAATTGTCTCTTTTTTACAAGGGCCCCCTATTATGTCCTTTTTTACAAGAGTAACCAGAGCAGACAAGCTGTCCATATAAAAGTGGCATTAACGCAAACACACTAAATTCCAGTGGGAACAATTGGACAGGAAAGACAACCCAACACATTAGATGACATATAGAAGAAATAGCCAACAAACATATGGGTAGATTTAGTTATTTCTATAACTGAGGCTATAATTTCTGAAATGTATTAAGGAGGATATTTTGATGGAGAGAGAACGCTCTGATATTTGCTTAGTGTCCACTTCAGTGTTGAAAGCAGATTCTCTTCATCTCAGCGGGATGCCTCGATTGAGTTCAAACTTTTATCCTGACACATGAAAACCAGAGCCACCATTCCACGTGTCTGCATAAATCAGGACATGAATGAATCACGCTTAGCCTTAAAAAAAAGCTATAGAGGTGAGGAGGGGTAGAAAAAAAGTGTTAAAAGATATGGTAATAAGATTTTTTTTTTCCAAAGAATCCAAAAAGTTGCTCGCCTCAGCGCTGATGGCCGTGCTCCCTGCAGCCTGCTTTAAGAAGCCTGTGTGTGTACACGTGTCTCTGTGCCCTGTCAGGATGATCGAGGACCTGGAGCTGTCCAACAAACGCCACAGCCTGGTGCAGACCCTGTCTGGGGGCATGAAGCGGAAGCTGTCAGTGGCCATCGCTTTCGTGGGCGGGTCCCGGGCCGTGATACTGGACGAGCCTACGGCTGGCGTGGACCCGTATGCACGCCGAGCCATCTGGGACCTCATCCTCAAGTACAAGCAGGGTAAAGCCTCATTTATCGCTCCTTATCATATGACGAGTACAAGCAATTTAAAGCAACACGAAACCTCTTCAGTCGCCCTACAGGTTGGAAGCGGAATTATATTTACATGTACGTCTCATTCGAACAACAGATCAGCGCCCCACTTCTACAAACTTGCAGGGAAGCAGGGAAAGCAGGGAAATGTCTTGTAAAAATAAGTGACCATCTTGCCACTACCTCTCGGATTCATGCATATTTTATTGTACCTTATCTTACATTTAAAACAAGATAAATGTGATGAACAGGTTTTAAGGTAAAAAAGGAACAAAACTACCATATTCCACCTTTTTGTTATAGAGAACTATGAATGAATTAAGCACAGCAAATGGGCAGAGGCCTGTCTGTATGCAGTTTAAAATGTTCACATTAAACTGTAAAATGATCCTGAAGAACTCGGAAATGTGCTCAACCACTCATGTGCAAATCCAAATGGGTCTCTTAAGATGCACCAGTACATTGCTGTAGACTAGAGTAAAAAGCCTGGCTTATGTATCTATGCTCATTCAACTTTCAACTTTAGCATATTCAAGGACTTACTAAATTGCTCAGTAATGCTCAGTCTCAGTGTACATGTAAGAGGATTTGTTTAATCTGTGTGCTGGTATTATGCTGCATCGATATCCTCTGTGTATGTATAGTATGTCATGTGTGTGATCAGTTATGAGATGCTTACTGTGTAACCACTGTCTGCTATCTGCTGTGGTTATTGTCTGCAGCTACTGTTTTCTCCTGAGAAGAACATTGTGCGTCAGACTGTAGTTTTTGTGGTGTATGTGTTAATTCATGGTGAACTGTAAATGTAAAATAACTTGTGTTTTTTCATAAAAAATGTGACCCGATCTGACAAAATCAATTCTGTTCTTTTATGAAACCGTCTCCCCACTTTTTATTGTCCGGATAACGTTAATGTTAAGGTTAAAACATAGCTAGTTTAGTTGCACAATTAAAATATTACCAAAATGTCCAAAATAAATGTGGTTCTTTGTGGTTTTGAATTTCAAAAAGATGGTGGGATGTCACATTCGAAACAACTACATCTTGACAACTGTTAAAGGTCTGTCTCTGACCAAGAAATTATTGTAAAGTGTATTGTCTTGTCTTTTCACTGGTACCAAAATCTGAATTTCGAATTTTGGGTCATTGTGACACTGTGATTTTGCCAGATGTGGACACAAATGTTAATGCCAAAGAGCGACAAAGTATTAGACTGTATTCATGGTAAACTGTAAATGTAAAATAACTTGTGTTTTCTCATAAAAAAATGTTAACCCCAAACTGTGTGATCCGTAATGGTTTCCTCAGGCCGCACCATTCTGCTGTCCACCCACCACATGGACGAGGCTGACCTGCTGGGCGACCGCATCGCCATCATCAACCACGGCAAGCTCAAGTGCTGCGGCTCCCCGCTCTTCCTCAAGAGCACCTATGGTGACGGCTACAAGCTTACCCTCGTCAAAAAGCAGAGCGACTCGTCCAGTGGGGGTGTGTGTGTGTGTGCGTGTGTTGTGCGCAAGTGTGTATAATCCTTGTAATAATGACACATTTACAGCTAACTTACAGTTCATTTTTTCTGGGAAAATGTAGACTTTTTTATTGGTCACTTATAGATAGTGCTCGTTTCTATGAATATTGTCCTTCTTTTTGTCTTCTCCATCCTTTGTTACATCTTTGTATCACTTGCCCCCCAACTTAACCACACACATGTGAACTCACTCTCACTCCCTTCCTCTCTCACTCTTACTCTCACTCTCACTTTCTCTCACTCGCTCTTACTCTCACTCTTTGTCTTGTGTCTTTCACTCTCACTCTCATTCTCCCTCTCTTTGTAACCCCCCCATCTTAACCACACACATGCACTTACTCACTCTCACCTTCACACTCCCTCTCACTCTCTTTCTCTCTTTCACTCTTACTCTCACTCTGTCTCTGTCTCCCTCTATCACATCTACTCTCACTCTCTCTTTTACTCTCACTTTCCCACTCCCTTTCACTCTGTCTCTCCCTCTCCCCCTCACTTTTACCCCCTCTCACTCTCTCTCTCTCTCTCTGTCCACCCCTCAGGTCAGGGTGGCCAGCCCCCTGTCTCCCAGTCCCCGTCCGTGGCCCAGCCCTCCTCCCTCTCGGGCTGCTCCGAGAGCCGCGTCACCCAGTTCATCCGGCAGTTTGTGGCCTCCTGCCTGCTGGTGTCCGACTCCAACACAGAGCTGTCCTACGTGCTGCCCTCCGAGGCCGCCAAGAAAGGCTGCTTTGAGCGCCTCTTCCAGGTGTGTGTGTGTGTGTGTGTATGTATTGGTGTGTGTGTGTGTGTGTGCGTGCGTGTGTGTGTGTGTGTTTGTGTGTATGTGTATGTATTTGTGTGTGTGTGTGTGTCTGTGTGTGTTTGTGTACTGTATGTATTGGTGTGTGTGTGTGTGTGTGTGTGGGCTTGTGTGCACTAATATGGCTATGTTTCACATTGTTTAATGTGTATAAGTTCTCAGCAGTCTATGAAACCTTTGTATCCTCTGTTGCCCCTACTCCTGTAAGTGCTTTGTAATGTATTATGTGGTATTCACAGTTATTGCACCAGTCGCAACCCTTAACTCACAAATCACAACTATAAGTTGCAGTATTAGGGGGAAATATGGTGAAATACTCAAGAGATTGGATGATAGATGACTGTAAAACTTTATTATGCCCTTAGTATTTGTGACTACACAACAGGAGCTGCCATAGCACAGCATGTTTTTGGACTTTTTTAAATATATTATTTTTTTTACTGTTCAATGTTTTTGACCAGACCTAATTTTGAAGGTTTTTTCTCCTCTTAGCAGACACATTTCAGCGTGTTACCATTACCTTACCTTTCCTCTTTCTTCTCCTTTTTTTTGAATTTTTTTGTAAAGAGCCTTGAAGAAAACTTGTTTTTGTTCTTTTTTTTCCAGGCCCTGGAGCAAAGTTTAGACAGTCTGGCCCTGACGAGCTTCGGGGTGATGGACACCACGCTAGAGGAGGTCTTCCTCAAAGTCTCCGAAGAAGATCTCTCCCTGGAGAACAGCGATGCTGGTGAGATGAGGACAGCCGGCTGTAGGCTGTCTAGACAAAGTGCTCCCATGGGCATAACAAAGCATTTGATTTTCAAGGTTCAAAGAACGTACCTTGTTCAGCAGTTTTTTTTACTAAATAATATACGATATAATGAAATATACTATATATATATTGAATATAGATGAGCAATTGCATATACTATTTGCTCATGTATACTTGTTATCAGTATACTTCAGCCATGGCTTTACTTGGTAAATGCAATGCAAGTTGAATGCATTTGCAGTTTAGGTACATTTTTGATGATAAAGTGCTTTAAGGTAAAGGTTCTGAAGGTTCTCTCTCTCTCTCTCTCTCTCTCTCTCTCTCTCTCTCTCTCTCTCTCTCTCTCTCTCCCTCATTCTGTCTCTCTGTCTCTGTCTCTGTCTCTCTCTCTCTCTCCCTCCCTCTCTCCCTCTCCTCCATGTCACCTTGCTGTCGTCATCAGACATGAAGGACTCTCCGGGTGGTAATTCCGCGGGGAAGCCTCAGTCTCTGCTGAGTGGGCCGCAGGTCGAGGGGCCACCAGCAGGGGGGGGCAGTGTGATGCGGCCCGAGGTGGAGCTCAGTAACCTGGTCATGTGCTCCAGGCTCAGCCAGAGCCAGGGCTCCCTGCGCTCAGGCTCCTCGCTGGGGTCGGTGCGCGGCGACGAAGGCGGCCTCTACGCCGACTTCTACGGAGACTACTGTCCACTGTTCGACAACGGCCAGGACCCCGACTCAACCAGCCTGAGAGGTGAGCTCTACAAACTGCCAGGATTCCAAGGGCAGAGCTGGTTACTTAGTCGTGATTCTTAAAAAGAAAAAATAATATCAGGAAAAAAAGTGTTTACTAAGGTAAAACCCAAGATAGCACAGCAGTGATAGCCTGAGTACATGTCTACATTATTATGCAGTGCTTATACACTATAAAAAGTGCTGCTTTGAACTAAAAAAAGACAAGGGGTTGCACTGATCTTTTTGATGTTGGTTTTGCATAGCCACGCCATGTATATTTAAAACATAAAGGGCACAAATTCCACAAATAAAAAAAGATCCAAAGTTGTTTCTGTGCTTTACTTTTTACAGTGTATAAACCCGTCATCCAGCTTCAACTTCAATTGTAAAAAAAAAAGACATTATTCACTCTGTATTCGTTGTGTAGAAAAGTAGAGATTGTATTGTGTTGAATCATCATCTTGCTAAAGATTCAGTACTGCATTATTGTAAGTATTTGGTTGATTTAAATTGGTGGTAATGATCCCAGGGTGCAGCCAGAAATCATAAAATGGGTGTGCCTGGAAAAAAATTAGATGGGTCTATCCCAAAACGCATAGGTTATTTTTATTACTAAAACAGTCAATCCAATTTATACAGTTTTATGATTGGGTGGGCCTGATTGCCAAGTGGGTGGGGACAGCCCCCCAGCCCACCCGTGGCTACGCCCATAAGTGACCCTGTTGTTTGGGTGTGCTGCTGCAGATGGAGAGGCATCTCCGGACCCCATCCTGGAGGGCCAGGGCAGCTTCAAGCTGGAGGGCTGGTGGCTGAAGCTTCGGCAGTTTCACGGCCTCATTGTCAAGCGGTTCCACTGCGCCAAGAGGAACACCAAGGGCCTCTTCTCGCAGATAATGCTGCCCGCCTTCTTTGTCTGCGTGGCCATGACTGTTGCCCTGTCCGTGCCCTCAATAGGTAAGGGAGAAATTGATGAAATGCCTCGAGCATGCAGTGTTGGGTCTGTGTGTGAAAATGACTCAGGCCCAGGTATTGTGTTGCCTTTCCTTTTTTGTGTCGTTCCCTCTCTCATTCGTTTCTTCCCTTTCATTCCTTTTTTTCCTCAGGAGACCTGCCACCCCTCATTTTGTCTCCATCACAGTATCACAACTACACACAGCCCCGGGGGAATTTCATCCCCTATGCAAATGAAGACCGGCCACAGTACAGGTCAGCCTCAATTTCAATGAAACGCTTCAGGATGAAAAATAAGGGTGGAAAGGGTGGACAGATATATTGCTTTTCATCTTCTACTAGTCAGGTCATATATCAGGGCTCACTTTCCAAACTATAAAGGCAAAAGTCTTGGCGTAAAACTGTTTTTAGTCATATTTTTTTCAAGTATGGGTACATTTCAATGATGTTTTTTCCACAGTGGCTCAGGCAGTTGACTGCTCTTATTTTCCTGTCTGTGTTCTTTATAATTTCCTAGCAACCATAAAAACTTATTAACAATACAGTACAAATGCAAAAACACAGCAACAAAATTGAACTTTTCTTCCATGTCTTTCCCATCTCTGTCACCTTACCAATGTGTCTAGGAGTAAACATTCCCCTGACGCCAGCCCTCAGAAGATCATCAACACCCTGCGTCTGCCCTCGGGCGTAGGGGCCACTTGTGTCCTCAAGACGCCCTTCAACAGCACGCTGGACCAGCTGGCCCAGACGCTCAACCCCTACGACAACAACTCCAAGACGCTGGCCGCACGCTACTTTGACCCCATGTGCCTAGACTCCTTCACCCAGGGCGTTCCGCTCTCCAACTTCGTGCCTCCGCCGCCCTCGCCGGCGCCCTCGGATGACCCTGAGCCACGCTTTGAGGACGGACCGTGGAACTACACCGCAGCACCTCCGACCACCGTGAGAGGTCAGTGAGTGAGCACTGGACTAGCATTGTGCTGTAAAAAGGTAGAATAACTGTGCTGTTCAAACACAGAGAAACCAAATGGTATTAAATTGAACCATTTTCTGCACCAACTGATCCTAATGAACACTCAAATTATCAGACAGGCTAATTAGTGAAAACACCTGTGTTAAGTGCACAGAGAGAAGGAATGCAGGGCAGAGCTTTTACTCTCTGAAGCCAGGATTGACATCTTTGGCTGTGGTTAAAACAGAAAAAAACAGCTATTTTCACCACCAGCAAATTCAGGTGTTTCATGTTTTGAAGTATATTTAGGAATCTGAGTAATATGTAGTAAGTAGTGCTGTGTAATATACTACAACATTTCATTAGTACATGTATCACTGTTACATTTTATGTGAACATAAGTGTTTCTGAATGTGTGTCTGTGTGTTATGGTTATGGTATTTATCACACATTTCTCCAAAGCGCGTACACTAAAAAAACACCATATTATAACTAAAAACACTTAAAACCTTAACAATTTTAAATGAAGAAAATAACAAAACAAAAAAAATATATACATATTTCTCTGCTTCCACAGAGATGGTGACGTCTCCCCCCACACTGCCCCTGTCGATCCACGAGCCAGTGAAGTGCATCTGCTCCATGCAGGGCACAGGCTTCTCCTGCCCCAGTGGGGTGGGCGGCCGCCCCCCTCTCACCAAGGTGGTGACTGGAGACATCCTAGTGGACATCACGGGCCGCAATGTGTCCGAGTACCTGCTGTACACCTCCGACCGTGTACGCCTACACAGGTGAGAGAGGCCAACGCATTCGCCCTGGCTTAGACCACAAGCAAATATTTAAGCTTTGTAACAAGTAGAAGGGTTATGCTAACTTGACACACACTGGTTGTTCTGTTGAATGAAAATATTGTTTTGTTTTTTTTCTCTTGAAGTAAAATGTGCCACATATTTTTTAATTAAAAAATGACTCTAGCAATTACTCATATCGTGATTTCACCCATTTAGTCCAATGCCAACTTTAATTAGTGAATCGAAAAGAACATTCTGGAGAGTGGGTTGTACGAATTACCACAATAAGAAATTACAGGGCCACCTGCTTCTGGAACATTCTGAAAAAGAGTCATTCAAGTAATTCCAGTGATTTCACACACACACACACATTGTCCCCTCAACAGATATGGAGGCCTCACAGTGGGCAACATTCAGAAATCGGTGCCAGCCTCGTTTGGCAGAAAAATACCCCCCATGGTGCGCAAGATAGCAGTCCGGCGGTCGTCCCAGGTGAGATGGGGACAGGCTTTGGTCTGATTGAGACTCTCTGTCTGGTCCGTCTGGCTGGTCCTTTTGTCTGTGAGCAAGTGGTCATTCAGTATGAGTTGGCTTGTTGCTTAAGGTAGCACTTTCTTCCTGCCTTTTCCCAGGTGCTGTACAACAACAAAGGCTACCACAGCATGCCCACCTATCTCAATGTGCTCAACAATGCCATCCTGCGTGCCAACCTTCCCGTAAACAAGGGCAACCCGGCTGCCTATGGTGAGACATAGATGCTTTTTGGAGAAAGGAAGTAAAAAAAGGGAAGTGAAGGAGCAGGGCCGCTTACTTTACAGCTCTAGTAACTTTTTCAGCTTGTCGCCTTAAATGCCACTCAGTCAGAGTTCAATTATGTTCAGTCACACATAAAGCAAGGAACTATAATGCAGTACAATATAACTGGAGGTTTTAAAAGCCTTTCCATTTGGGTGTTTATATTGCAGCAAGCAAGTTAAATGCGCCTTTGTCATTTTTGTGTCTGCAGGAATCACCCTGACAAACCACCCCATGAATCGAACCAGCGCCAGCTTGTCTCTGGACTACCTGTAAGACCTTTCTTCCTTTTGAAAGAAAGCACATAACCTCCATTTCCTCTGGCAGGCATTTGTCCTCCTCCTCTTCCTCCTCTTTCTCCTCCTCCTCCTCCTCCTCCTCCTCACTGCCTCTTTATTTCCCCCTCAGGCTGCAGGGCACAGACGTGGTTATTGCCATCTTTATCATCGTGGCCATGTCCTTTGTGCCGGCCAGCTTTGTGGTCTTTCTGGTGGCTGAGAAGTCCACCAAGGCCAAACACCTGCAGTTTGTCAGCGGCTGTGACCCTGTTATCTACTGGCTGGCCAACTACATCTGGGACATGGTAAAAGACCAAAAGAAGTCTATCTGAGCTATATTGGGTGTTTGCTTGGCACATGTAATGGCAAACCATTTTATCCATCGATCAAAGCATTTTTGCTTTTTGAAGCGGGTCATTAAATTACACCCAATTATAGGCTGACATTTTTAACTCTCTCTGTTAACTTTGCTTTCTGGACATACACATCCTGGGGCGTTGTGTGGTTGTTTTGAAAGATCTAGGCCATCGTGTCTATAAAGCATATTTGTGACAATTCCAGTGATGAAAGGTGTTCTATAAATAATATAGTCCAGTGAACTGGACGTACTTTGAAATGTCCTGCCTAGCTCTAAAATCTCACTCTTTTTTTTACTCCCTTTTTGTCTCTCTCTATCACTTTACATCTCTCTCTATCTCTCTCTCTTTCCTTTTTCTCCCCCCTCCCTCTCTCTCTTTTTCTATATATCTGCCTCTCGTAGCTGAACTACTTAGTTCCAGCCACATGCTGTGTCCTTATCCTGTTCGTATTTGACCTCCCGGCGTACACCTCCCCCAAAAACTTCCCCGCCGTCCTGTCCCTCTTCCTGCTGTATGGGTGAGTAGTCCCCCCCCTCTGCTCGTGTAGGCTGCCACCACTTCATAAATAATCCACCTGTAGTTAATAAGCAAGGCGCCCCCCCGAGAGGAAGTCTGGTTTTTGCAACCTTAGCCACATTGCCAATTATTTCCAGGCCAGGCCTCCTAGGATAGACCGCATGAAGCGCATCACTTAAAATAGTAGCCAGTGTCGTGGATCTCATCATAGCAAAGTCATTAGAGAGAGAGAGAGATGTCTAACTTGGACTTTTTTTGGTGTCTAAAACTTCCAGCTGGTCTATCACTCCCATCATGTACCCGGCCTCATTCTGGTTCGAGGTCCCCAGCACGGCCTACGTGTTCCTCATCGTCATCAATCTCTTCATCGGCATCACTGCCACTGTGGCGACCTTCCTGCTGCAGCTGTTTGAGCACGACAAGGTATTTTTTAAAGGGATTTTATTGTTTTCACAGACAGACAGTTGTACTGAGTAGAACTTTTGAAGGAAGTTCAGAAGCACAGTTTAGTTTAGAAAACTTATCTCAAGGCAGTAGCCTTTTGATATGGGCTTAAGCACTTTGGAACTGAACCTCTAACACGGGCATTGTGACTTTGCTTCACTGCTATGTATTGCTGTTTGTCCTTTCAGGACCTGAAGTTGGTAAACAGCTACCTGAAGTCCTGTTTTCTCATCTTTCCCAACTACAACCTGGGCCATGGGCTTATGGAAATGGCTTACAATGAGTACATCAATGAATATTATGCTAAAATAGGTACATCTTTTCTGTACACTTGTATTCACATACATGTTTTATGCATGTTTCCTTGCCTAAGTGGACAGAGCACAGTAAATCTTTTAGTGTTAGTGTTGGTTTTGTACCTGGCAGCATTGTGTGTCACGTGGAAGTACTATCACACGAACAAAGTAACACATGGAAAACTGGTACTAGTCAAGCAAGGTACCAGTTATCTGAGGTTTGCCCCACAAATGTTAAAATTGTAATTAATATTGCCAGGATGTGTGTGTTTGTAAATGTGTAAACCTGCCTGAAGAAAATACAGAAAATGTTTTAAAAGACAGGATACTCAGTGTCCAGATTTTAAGAACGCTGACAGAGTGACAGGCTGTAAGATTTGAATGTGACAGTCTTCACTCATGCAATTGCATGCCCTTCTGTTCTTACAGGTCAGTTTGACAAGGTGAAGTCTCCGTTTGAATGGGACATTGTAACCCGTGGACTAGTTGCCATGACGATCGAGGGATTTGTGGGATTTCTCATCACCATCCTGTGCCAGTACAATTTCCTTAGGAAACCCCAGTAAGTGCCGCTGCCTGTGTGAGAGAGCGTGTGTGCATTGGTTAATGGTGCGTGCTGTTGGATGATATTAATAGATGCATAAACTCAGGGAGAGGTAGCGCCTTAGAAAGGTGGTTGGAAAAGCACTTAGCGTAGGTAGGGCAAGAGGCGGGAGAGGAAGGGAAGTGGCAATTGGCGCTTTAGACTGATGCTGTGTTGAGTCACATCAGTGTTAAGAGGTTTTTTATTCTCTCCATCTCACTGTCTGACTGTGTGTGTGTGTGTGTGTGTTTGTGTGTTAATGTATGTGTGCATCCATGTGTGTGTGTGTGTGTGTGTTTCCATGTGTGTGTGTGTGTGTGTGTGTGTGTGTGTGTGTGTGTGTGCGTGTGCATGTGTGTGCAAATGCGTGCGTGCGTGCGTGTGTGTGTGTGTTTGTGTGTGTGTGTGTGTGTGTGTGTGTTTGTGTGTCTGTTTCTTTGTGTGCATACGTGTGTTTGTGTGTGTGTGTGTGTGTGTGTGTGCAGGAGGATGCCTGTAAGCAGTCAGCCCATAGAGGATGATGATGTGGATGTGGCGTGTGAGAGGAGGCGTGTGCTCAGAGGAGATGCAGACAACGACATGCTGAAGATCGACAACCTCACCAAGGTCTCACATCCAATCAACACACGCACACACACACACACACACACACACACACACACACACACACACACACACACGCATGTGCACACAAACATGCACACACACACTCACACACACACACACACACAACGCACGTCAGGACAGTTAGGAACTGGGACAGAGTGGGAGTAATAATAAAGTTTATGTAACTATTTTTGATAAATGACAAAATAACCTAGTTTGAATTTGCAACCATCGAAAACATACAGGAGAGTCTGGTGTTACTGAAAAAAAGACACAAAATGGCAGACATTTTCTGTCAGACTATAAAAAGAAGCACACTATAGTCTTGGTCTAAAAATGTATATTAGCTACAATCCAAGGAAATATCACCACCTTCTCCCTAATGAGAGAACTGATTACATTACATGGTGTTGACACAGGGATCGTTTATTTAATTTGTGATACGGCTCTCTTGGGTAACACACTATTCATAATAGTGTTAAGTTGTTTGACTCACTAAGTTCCTCATTTAGGAACTGTAGTTTACACTTTCTGTAAATTCTCAGTTGTGAGTTTGTGCTTGTTACTGATATTTATGTCAGTGGACAGTCACTTAAACCCCAAAATCCCCAAACCCTAAAAAGCCCTAGTTTCACACACAAATAAGTACAAACAAGTGTGGTACCACTCCACGTGTCTGTGTAAAGCTCCAGTGACTCACTATGACCCTCTGTGGCAGGTGTACAAGTCGAGGAAGATGGGCCGAATCCTGGCAGTGGACCGCTTGTGTCTGGGGGTGAGGCCCGGGGAGTGCTTTGGCCTGCTGGGGGTGAACGGAGCGGGAAAAACCACCACGTTTAAGATGCTGACGGGAGATGAGACCACCACAGGAGGAGAGGCCTTCATCGGAGGACACAGGTAGGCTACAGCAGGGCCCTCTAATAGTGTGGACACAGGTAGGGTATAGCAGCAGTGTAACCCTAGGCTACAGTAGGCTCTCTAACAGTGAGGACATAGGTAGGGCATAGCAGCGGTGAGGACACAGGTAGGGTAGAACAGTGTAGACACATGTAGGTTTTACCAATGAGAACACAGGTAAATTACAACAGTGTAGACATAGGTGGGGTATAATAGCAGTGTAGACACAGGTAGGATTCACCAGTGAGAACACAGGTAAGGTACAGCAGTGTGGACACAGATAGGGTTTACAAGTGAGAACACAGGTAGGGTACAGCAGTGTGAACATAGGTCTAATAGTGCAGACATTAGGAGTGTTTAAAACCAACAGGTTACTTCATTACATAAATGGCCCTCTGACATGGGATTGCTGTGTGGGTGCTAAAAATCAAAGGCACAATGCAGAAAGATAAACCTAAAATGAATGTCATAAACACAGGTTAAAAATGTATTAGAAACCCCTTCTTACCTTTTTTCTGTTACGCATTTTTAATATTTCTCTACTGTGTGGCCTAGTGGTTTGTCTCTTGTGAAAAATATATATTTTTAATAAAATGTGGTAGATAATAAGTATATATAGCATAAAACTGTTAATGAATTATTATAAACATTGTACACAAGACATAAATATGCCCTTGTATTTACTAGTGTTTACTTCCAGTTATGGGTACTGATATATGGACATTGTTGTTGTTTTTGCAAAAAAAAAATATCAAATTAACCTGCTACTCTAGTCTGTCATGCTCCATATATCTCTCCTTGTTTCTATATTTATGCTGCCAGATTTGTGCTGGCTTTTGTTATTGCCTCCTCTGTTTCCTTGACTGATTGCACGGTTCCTGCAAATGTGGTGTGGAAAAGACTGATCACTCACTGTGCCTCTCTGACTGTGTCAACCCCCCCACCATCACCATACCCCCACCCCACCACCCCTACCCACCCCCTATGGGCACAGCATCCTGCGGGAGCTGCTGAAGGTGCAGCAGAGCATTGGTTACTGCCCCCAGTTTGACGCCCTGTTTGAGGACCTGACGGCCAGGGAGCATCTGGAGCTCTACACCCGCCTGAGGGGCATCCCCTGGAAGGACGAGGAGAGGGTGAGAGAACCCTGCATGCATGCATGCATAAATGCACGCACACACACACACACACACACACACACACACACACACACACACACACACGCACAACCACACACACATTTGCCTCTGTATTTGTCCACCAAGTCAAGTCAATGTTATTTGTATAGCGCATTTCATACACAAAGGTAGTTCAATGTGCTTAACAAAATTAAAGGCAAAGAACAATATAAGAAGGATAACATATGTGTAAATGAAGTATAAGGTGAATAAAAGACTTCATAAAATAAAATGCGCCATTCAAAATAAATTACACATGGACACAAATTTGGCAGTTGCAAAGGCTGGATTCACACACACACATACACACACACACACACACACACACACACACACACACACACACACACACACACACACACATGTATAAGATAATGCCGGTGCCATGCAGTAATTACATGAAAAGAAAGAATGGGACGATGGCCATGAAAGTGAAATATTTGCATTTTACTGCCATGTTTACAGGCTCAAAAATGGCCCCGGCCTCCATTAAACTACACTAATGTACTATTAATGTTCATTTTTGTGTTATTCTTTCTCTCTCGTTTTCTGTCTCTCTATCCCTCCCTCCCTCCCTCCCTCTCTCTCTCTCTCTCTCTCTCCCTCCCTCTCTCTCTCTCTCTCTCTCTCTCTCTCTCAGGTGGTGCAGTGGGCCCTGGAGAAGCTGGAGCTCACTAAGTATGCAGACAAGCCAGCTGGCACGTACAGTGGAGGGAACAAGCGCAAGCTGTCCACCGCAATCGCACTCATCGGCTATCCCTCCCTCATCTTCCTGGTCAGCTATGTGGTCAATCTATTGTTAGCACACACTGGTAGACACGTACACATACACACACACATACATACACATACACACACGCACACACATACACCACATACACATGGGTGTATATGTGTGAATGGGTGTATGAAAAATTGAGACTACAAATGGTATAATACTACAGTGTATTATAATACTACACTGTTCTTGACTTTGTTTCTATGGAAACTGCTTTTTAAAACTTTTTAGCTGCTTTTAAAACATTTATTGTGTGTAAAGGTATTCATCACGTTACACTTGTACTGACAAATATATATTAAATAAATTATTTATTGGCTGTGCCTACCAGGATGAGCCTACCACAGGAATGGACCCCAAAGCCAGACGCTTCCTGTGGAATCTTATTCTTGACATCATCAAAACAGGACGCTCAGTGGTGCTTACATCACACAGGTGAGACAGACATAAGATACAGGGCCCCTAAAATTTAACAAAAACAAATGTCTGGCTGATACACATGTTAATTGTTTGTTTGGTTTTTTTTTTTGTCTTTTCAGTATGGAAGAATGTGAAGCATTATGCACCAGACTAGGCATAATGGTCAATGGAAGATTCAAATGCCTAGGCAGTATACAGCACCTTAAAAATAGGTAAAGTTTGAATTATATTTATCTTTTTTGTTGCAACCAGTGAAACTAACTATAATGTAGTATCACATAATTATGCATTGCATGCTTCTATTGACAGATTTGGAGATGGTTATATGATCACAGTACGCACCAAAACCACAAGTAGTGTGAAAGAGGTGGTAAAATTCTTTAATAGGAACTTTCCGGAAGCTATACTGAAGGTGCGTCAGGTTTTAATGGTCTTTCTATCAAAAAAATAAAAAATACTTTCAGGAAAATCTTTTGCTTTCAATAAGAAGTTGTCTATGCATTTGGTTGTACATATCTCTCTGTCTGTTTTTTTTCTTTTATAGGAGCGACACCATACCAAAATCCAGTACCAGCTGAAATCGGAGCGTATTTCTCTGGCTCAGGTCTTCAGTAAGATGGAGCAGGTAGTGGAGGTGCTGAGCATTGAGGATTACTCAGTCAGCCAGACCACACTGGATAACGTAAGAGCCTGCTGCTTCCTTTCTCTCTTTTGTATAGTTCAATTAGGGGACATACAAAAAAATATATTTACACATGTTTGTTGTTTTATCCTCTTAAAAGGGATGTGAGACAAATAGACAGAAATGTAACTCACTGGTATAAATGAACAACTACTACTATTTCTCTTATGCCCCTTTTTTAACTCCACAAACTGAAAATCCTTCTGTCTGTCAGGTTTTTGTAAACTTTGCCAAAAAGCAAAGCGACAACCTGGAGCAACAGGAAAGTTCGCCCCGCGGTGGCGGCCAGTCGCCACTGCAGCGCCTGCTCAGCATCCTTCGCCCCCAGCCGGCCAACACCGAGCTCAACGCCCTGGTGTGCGAGGAGCCCGAGGAGCTGGAGAGCGATGACGATGAGGGACTCATCAGCTTCGAGGAGGAGAGGGTAAGAGAGCTGGCTGGCACAGGCCGGCTTAATAAGATAGAATGGGAGAGGGATGAAAAAAAAACATCTAAAGAAGAAGGGAGCAGGAGGAGTTGAGAATGTTGGATTCAGTAGAGCTTTCTGTGGCATTATGAATGGTTTATCGGAAGCGACGGGTGTATTTTCAAGCCTTAACATTCTTAGGAATAGAGATATTACTGGAAAGGGCTATAAATACAACTAGGATATATGTAAGCCCTCAGCTAGTAATACATATGGCATTACATAAGCTGCTGAGATGTTTGATGTTTTTGGTGTGACTTCTGACATACACTCTTCTCTAATGACTTGGTTCTTTGGCTTGGCAGGTCCAACTGTCTTTTAACACAGACACTCTCTGCTGAGAGGCGGGGCCTACTGAAAGAAACAAACAAACAGACAAACAGACATAAACATCAAGCCTCGAGCTCGGGTATGGACCCTGACAAATGAAAGATAAGTGTAAAGAATCTCTTTGAAACAGAGATCTCTTCATCCCCTCGTTCGTATCTGCTTGGAAAAGAGGCGCTCTTATTTTTTCTGTGTGCACTAAAAAACAAGGATGAAACAAGAGGCGGCTGAAGTGACTAGTGGAATGCACATAACAAACTCTAAAAAAATCTGAGGCAGAGACTGAGGCCAGACCACGGCCTCGTCACGTGGTGGAGTCTGAGGCTGATTTAATGGGGACTCAAAGAAGTTCCTCCAGCCATACCCCCCCACACACTGCTCCAGGATCATGAGAATGCTTGCATTTGTGAAGAGGAGACAGGTTATTCCTAGTGAAATGCACATGTATTTGTGTATCGTCCTTTGACTCTTCAGAGTTGGCAGATCACTTTGCGATCTGTTGCTCCATGGGAAGGTTTGACCTGTGGCTTAACAAGGCAGAGTTTTGCAGAGGGGATAGAGGGAGGGAGAGCAGAAGTAACTTGTTTGATTCCTGAGTCAATGTTTATCGTGGTGTTTGTGCCACTGATGTCAGAAGATGACTTCTATCATCCACTGTATGGTTTGATCACAAGGCATCTCTTACCTCTTAAGTAAATATTGCTTTGGAGCGTTGTTTGACTATGTTATCATGAGTAATATATTTTCTTTCAGCCAAAGGAGCGATGTAACTACACAACCCCCTTGTTGAAACTGTTAATCATGTCTTTTTTTTTAAGTTGTACCTGCCTTGAAAGCATGCATATAGTGTCAGACTTGTATTGTGTCATATCTACATTTTTGCTGTGGTAAGAAGAATGGTTTATTTTGTATATTGACATGTTTTGGACACATGTATGTGGTTCATTTAATAAATGATTGCTGGTTTCTTAATGCACCTTACTGAGGTGCTGTCTTGGAAAAAAAAACTTGTTTGTGTCCTGATTTGTAGGCCTTTAAAAATGACTTGATTGACCCCAATATGGTGGAAACTGCCCTCCACATAGACTAGGTCCTGTATCTTCACGTACGAGAATGTAAATGGCATGAAAATGTTTTGCACAGACTCTGGTGCCTCCTTAAAGCTTGAGCATCTTCGTTGTGAATATATATATACACACTTTTGTCCTTTCTTTCCATTAATTCATTCTTTTGTTTGCCTCATGAATGGAGCACTTTGAAAACACTTTCCTCTCTCTTTTTCTGATTTGTGTCTTATTTGCGTTGTACTGTTTAGTTGTATTCTGGGAAAACAAGAACCCTTGTATGTTTAATTATCGCATAGTTAAGGTAATCAATTACTCTTAGTCATGTGCAGGAAATAATGCTGTTAAAATTGCTTAACTGGAACTCATAAAAGAACTAGGGTCACTTACAAGATATCTGTGCTATACAGAACTAGCAAACTCATGTACCATCACTGTGATTTAAAATGCAAACACTCAAGTTGGAGTTTTTCTGAGTGTTTGGACAGTGAACAACAGCATGGAGATTAGGAATATATTTTGAATAAAGCCACGTCCTAATTGCTGATGAAATTAGGTTCTTTTTTCCTTGAATTTTATACTGGTGTGTGAGCCATAAGATGAATATTTTAAACCACAGTTGAGTGTCTTTTCTGGTTTTTTTTTCAACCTGTCTGATTAACCGTGATCAGTTGTGTTTTCTGAATTCTTTGTTTTGATTTAGTTATTCACACTGAAACCAACTGGAACTTGGCTAGTTGTAAATTTGGACCAATGTGTTTGTTTCTTTTTCCTTTTCTTTAATTTGGAAAGTAATAGAACATGGATGGTACTTTTGAAAAAAGGCAATGACTGATTTATATTTTCTTAGAATGTTTAAAGAAGACTCAAGAAAATGGAAATGGGATGGGTTGTGTGACCCTAGACTTATTTTATAAGTAAGAAGACCAAAGGGAAATATTTTTTTAAAAAACAAATTACTTATAATTCTGCGCTGAATGTGAATGTGTTTGTCACAAAAATGTAGGACACATTCGTTTCATAAAACAAAAAATTTTAAAAACTATCTAACTTGGTAGATGTGGAAAGTGGTTTTTGTCATCCCTTTCACTGTAAGGTCAAATAGTTCACTTGAACACTCACCTGTGTAACTCAGATACAGCGACCGTCGCGCTCTGTGTAGGCCAGAGCTCTGTGAAACTTCAACCTTTGTGTAATCAGCAGGATCTTGTAACCTTGCCAACACATGCCAAACTCTAGATAGCAAAAGCCTTGACCAGCATTTTGAGTTTATTGACAGCGCACTTTTTTTTCCAAGATGGCAAAAATGGCTTCTCCTTGAGTGAATGTGCTGCTTTATGCCCAGGAGTAAATCAGTGATTTAGGGGCTAGTACACCAGCAAAGTGAAAGGTAGGTTTCATGGATTATCTGCAATGAATCTTTGGAGGGAAATGTATCATTATTTTGTTTTAATATAAGGCAGTGGGCTTTGGAATGTATCTTATGTGTGTGTATATGGATATAAATATATTTTATGAATATGCCTGTTAAGTTTTTTTTTTTTTGTCTGTTTCTCATTCAACCTTTATTCTAAATTGGTAATCATGTAACATTTTTACTTGAACATTTTAAGCTTGTTTCTAATATGTTGTTTCCATAATCTTGTGTTTCAAATGAGGTGACCTGGTGTTTTTAATATACAAGTGAAGAAAAAATAAATAAATGAATATGGTGAAGTTCCGACGTTGTGAGTTATTTTACTAACCAGTTTTGAGAAATGACCAGCATGAGGATGGAGACATTTTCATCCATATATCACTCAGTAAACTTAATGTGAAACCTTTCCGCATTAGCCTGCTCAAAGATACACAAGATAACATTCTGATCAATGAAAAAAAAAAACATTAACTCGGCAATTAAAAAAACATTCATATTTATTTGAGGTATAGCCTTTTTAAAAAGTACTGCAGAGCGTACAGATATTAATGTTAAATATCATTTCATCACAAGATATTTTGGAAGCAGTCTTCATTTCTGAATATGTATGTTAAAAACTGTTTAGCATACTAGTGTTGAGTTTAAAAGAACATTCATGAGGGGTTATTGCAGCTCTAAAATCGTTCAAGTGGGACACTGCTTGAGAGGCCAGACATTGTAGATTAAAAATTCATACCAAACATTAAAAAATATAATCACAATCATCATAATTACAATCATCAGATCCACCATCATCATACGTCATCAGCATCATCATCAAAGGCCACACCAGTTGCAGGCTTTTTGCTAGATCATAAAATAGAAAAATAATAATTAATTTAAATAAACAAATCCGCTCCATATAAATGTTGACTTGTAAGGAAGCAGACCTTGTGTGGTGCAGTAGAGCTCACCTTCTAGTTCCTGGGTTGATTAAGGAGTCTCCAGGAAGGCGCTTGCGGGTTCCAGAGGTCAGGCCATTACTCCGCTGGGGGTGTCTTCGAGGCTCAAACTCTGAGAGAAGTGGCAGTTGTGTCTTTTATTGTTTGTTTGTTTGATTGAGTATTGTGCTTTAAAATTTCACTTATTACTGATTTTTGAAAACTCCAAGCAAAAGCAACAACACAGATATATCAACTTGTGTAAAATGAAAAATGTGACAATCTGCGTACCATTACTTCTCTTGTGAGAACTCTTCCCAGGGCTGTACAATGCCGTGGCTCCTAAAAAATAAGTAGAAATACCAAATAACAATACAACTCAAACAATGCATTCATTTTACTGTTTAGTGACTGGTAATATCAGCGGTAGTTTTTTTTTTTTTAAACTAAAGCTACCCTTAAAGAACATTACCATATGCATAATATTTCAAATGTCACCTAACTTTGCAAGTAAATATTAAAAAGTCTTAAAATCCTAAAGCTGAATCTCTGAGGAGGCAAACACGGCATGTTTGGTTCAAGTGGGCATTACCTTCAGTGCCCTGGCATTGACTCAGACTGTCAGCCATTCTAAACAGCAGCTGCTTCAGCTCCTCTTTCCCATCATCATCTGGGAGTTTGGACAGGGTCACGGCCATGTCTTTCGGTGATGGCCCAAGATGGAGAACCACCTGATCCACCTCCACTGACACAGAGGCATTTCCAGTACCACAGGAGGATCTATGAATTAACACACATGTGAAAGTGTCAGTGTGTGGGTATGTGTAGACACTGTAGAAAAAACTCAGCATCTGATCAAGTGAAAAACCCCTTACCTCAGTTTCACTATGCAGTCCTGTAGTGACTTCAACGAATAGTGCTTTAACTGCCAACAGTGTCAATAGAAGAAACAAAAATCATTCACTGAGATAGAAATAATATTAATTCAGGCTCTGAAACAATGACTGAGTTCCCTTAAATCTAGTTAAGCTGCAGGCTGAAACCCTTGTAACTTACAAGTTGGGCCTTTATCTCATCAGTGATCCTTGTTCTCCACACATCCTCAGCATCAGTCACTCTTGGGTGGAATAGGTGGATATCAGATTAGCCTACTTCAGAAGCAGTTTAACATGAAAACGTCGTCTATGTACTTTCCTTAGTCTGGATCAAGGTATCAAAATAGGTGGGTGTGACAAGAACAGCTTGTGTAGTCAATGGAACAGACTTGTTAACAAACAAGAATTGACATAATGGACAAACCTGCAGGCTACGCATTGTCTAATGCAATTCATTGAAAAGTGAACGAAAGAAGGAACTCACCCTATGTTTAAAGCACCAGAGCAGTCGTGAGTGTAGCATAAATACTTTGATCCGTCTGTTTTATCTGACACTGTGAAGAAAAGCTGTTTTGCAAAAGACCCACTTTGATCCATTTTATTGGACAATGCCTAGGCTACTTTGTTTTAAAACGCGCATTAATCTAGAGAGCAGTGCAGCGTGAGAGGAACAAAACAAGAAGTAATGAAATGACGTCAATAAAATGAGCGTCCAATCAAATGATATTTACCCGGAAGTAACTAATCTGTTGACCTCAAAAGTTGTTGACAGTCGAGAAACGAGTTGTAGTTGTAGAAGTTATATAAATTACTTATCAGATAGAATAGTCTTTTCGTGGCGCAGACGAAGCAATTTGTCATTCGGATATTTGCATACTTCGTGTAATTTATATCTTCTTGGTTGAATAACCAGGCAGCATTATGTGTGCCTGCTAGCCATTTAAGTAGCTAACGTTAGTTGGGAATTGGCGCTGCAAGTTTGTGGCCACATGAGATTGGTAGAATTAGCTATGATGCTATTGTAGTACTACACGTTTGCTTGAGCGTAGTGGGGAACTACCAAGCAAAGGCATGTGTTTATTCTCTTCCACTGGTTCCGTTAGTCTTCAAGTTTTAGAAGCAGTCTACACTAACCGAAGCTAACGTCAACATTTTGCTATGGCATGGAAATCGAGAACTCGTAGCTTGCAGGTATTTGACACGGAGTTGAGTGCTGACACGGTTGAATGGTGTCCTGTTCCCCAATGGCACCATATTCTGGCATGTGGGACTTACCAGCTACAGAAGAGCCAAGATGGGGTAAGGACGTTTAAAAGTGGATAATTCGTTCTGAAAGGTGCAGTTGGTTTTTAAAAATGAATTTTGTATTTGTTATGCATTTAAGGCAGTGGAGAAGTCGGTTACCCCAAGTAGAATCGGACGTTTGTATCTGTTCCGCTTTCAACAACAAGGAGCATTATGTCCACCTCTGAATGAACTTCAGCGCATTGACACGCCAGCCATACTAGACGTAAAATGGTATTTCACCCCACAATTACATTCTGTAACTGTATATGTTTAATTTAGCCCCATCTGTATTCTATTGAGAAACGGCATTCATTTATCTGTAAACAAATAGTTTATTAATCACCCATACACTTACGAAATTGTTGTGGATTAATGCCAGTTTATGTTGTAATGTCATCAGGTGTCATGTCCCCGTTTCTGGGCGGCCACTTTTGGGCATGGCTACAGCCACGGGGGAACTACAACTCCACTCGCTGCAGGATGCACAGGTGAGACAGCAGCGAGTGCCTTCATCAGACCTGCTGTACATTACATTTTGCACTGGGTGCAACCGGGCCTTGCATGCTTGCAGTAACTCCAAGTGTCTTAGGACGTTAGGACTTGTTTTGCTCATAACTATTGTCTTTAGTAGGATGGCCGCTGCAGCCTGGATAAAGTATCCAGCACAGAGCTTGGTCCTGAAAGGCTAGCACTGTCCTTGGACTGGTCTACAGGGAGGGGTGAAAGGTTAGTTACCTTTTTCCTTTTCCCTTCTCTGCTATTTTTGGCCTTACTTTCCCTTTGGGGTTTGCAAGGACTTTGTTTAGTCTGATAAAAAAATAAATATCTATTTTAATTTGTATTAATGCAGCAGGGTGTGTCGTGTCTATGTGCATTTAATGTCTCTCTTTCTCATTCTTGGTAGCTCTGCTATCCGTGTGGTGTCTAGTGACTCCAAAGGCTGTGTTAATGTTTTGGGCCTGACTGAGACCAGCCTGACTGCCCTGTCCCAGTGGAAGGCCCATGATTTCGAAGCTTGGATAGCAGCGTTTAGCTACTGGGACACACAGATCATCTACTCTGGTAAAAAGCTATTATTGTCGCTGTTCTCATCTTACCATTCCTTCATGTGTTGTCTCCATAGTTGTCATAGCTGCCCTTAGTCTGTGAGACGTGGTATGTTAGGCTATTGTTTGGTGCTGAGTTTTAATGCTGATGTAAATGTTGTCTCCAGAAACAGAGGCAGGTGTTGTCTCTTTACTTTCTGCTGTACTGGCAGAGGTAACTAATGGGAATTCTCCTGCCTCTCAGAACAATGCATGGGAATGGAAGGCCTTGAATCACATGCATCATATCTAGAGTAGTTTATCACCTACCTCTATCTATCTGTCTGTCTGTCTGTTGTCATCTGTCTGGAATGTGCCAGGTGGGGATGATTGCAAACTGAAAGGCTGGGATCTTAGGATAGGTCCCTCCTGTCCCACCTTCAGCAGCAAGAGGTGAGAGATGTGCATTTTGACCTCCACTCCCAAAGGACAAAATGCATTTTCTGTGCATCACCTGACTACATAGTTGTGGCTCTGGGAACATCAGTTGGCTTTTCTTGCTAGAAAACTTTGTCAATCGAAAACAATAGTCTGACTGACAAATCTGGATGATCAGCTTTTGTTTACTGTGCAACTGCACCCTCCCTTGACGACAGTGCCTGAATTGACCAGCAGATGGAGACATTGTACATATTTCACTCAGTCATGTTGCTGCTCTGTATGTTTTTATATTGTGCATTGAACATTTCACTGTGTCCAATTGCCATCCCAGGACACAGATTTTGAAGAAATGCTGTGTGAGTTGACGTATGTAGATTATATACGTTCAGTATATATGGTGGTACAGTATTTGTCCTACTTTGAAAGTATAATCATTCTGATTGACAGGTCAGGTTGACTCTACTTCTTTTCATTGCATCCCACACGTTAGTGTTGACATGCATGTCAGATGTTGCCATAGTGTGATTGTAAACACTTATTTTACATTTATTATAACAGATTTTTTCCTATCATTGTTTTTATTTTGGGCAAAACCAATGCTACCCTCACCAATTCCATTTTGTTTCCCCCCAGTCACTCCATGGGCGTTTGCAGCATTCACAGCAATCCACATCGGGAACACATTCTAGCGACGGGCAGGTAAGCACCTGTCAGTCAGTCAGTCTGAATATAAGCTACCAGCTGGAGTTCACCGCTAGCTGTACTCTTGTGTCTCATGAGCGTGTGTGTGCTTTGATTCAGCTATGACGAGCACGTGCTGCTGTGGGACGGGCGCAACATGCAGCGGCCGCTGAGCGAGAGCGCCATGGGGGGAGGGGTGTGGCGCCTGAAGTGGCATCCTACCCATGAGCACCTGCTGTTGGCAGCCTGCATGCACAATGACTTCCACATACTCCACTGCCAAGAAGCTATTGGTAAACAATCTGTGTTTAGTCTATTTACAGGCTTTCCTTGTAATGACTAAGAGCTCCTAGACATTAGACACCGAAGGGGTGTAGGTATTTAGAGGAATTAGATTTCTAATTTTTTTTTTAAAGAATGCTGTTTTGTTTTCCTTCCTATAGAGGGCAGTGATGGACCATGTCCCATTCTGGCCTCCTATGTTCTTCACAACTCCCTAGCCTATGGGGCAGACTGGTCCCAGGTGTCTCTGGACAGCCCTCCCCCTGCCTCACCTCAAGAGTCAGGAGAACCAAGCCAGATGCAGCCAGCTCAGGTAGGCGGCCACCTCAGGATCCAATACGAGTCCCCTACAGCCAGCTTCGACACCTCCCTGGAGGACGAGATGGGACGCTACATACCTGAACCCCCCTCCCCCCAGCCAGACCCTCGTTCTGTTGTTGCAGCCCCCACCCCTGCCCTGGACTCTCCCTCCATCTCCTGTCTGCTGGCCAGCTGCTCCTTCTATGATCACATGCTGCACGTGTGGCGCTGGGACTGGTGCCCAAAAGAGGGGGCTACAGAGGTGGCAGGAGGGCAGGACCAGGCTACTGGTGACAGTGCTGCAGCCGCTCCATGACATCCCTCTAAAACACAGTGATGATGGAGAGGCTACAAATCAGAACTTGATGGATGCAACTTTCCGACACGATGTTAACAGTTTTATGCCGGGTCAGGTATGGTCAGACTTATCTTACAAATGTGCAGATGAAAATTTGGGTGTTCCTGGCCACCTCAGGCACTGTATGGGCCACATTAAAAGAGATAAAACAAGCAATGAATGTCACAAAAGACAGTAAGTACTTGTTCTGAATCATGTCTAAGCTAAGGCAGTCCGGTAATGCACAGGGGAGGAAAATTAGGGAGCTTCCAAAAGTAAAGTGTTGTGTATTTGTTGGGCTTGCGTTTACTTCAAAATGGCAAACTTTTCCCCAGTGCCTCTGGTAGTGTATATGGAGGACTACTGCAGAAATTCCCAAATGATAAAAGAATGTTCAATTCTACCCTTTGGCTTATTTCCTACATATTATTTCCTTCATCCAATGCAGTTTTTTTGGAATGCCCACCAATACATGGCAGGAGACCAATGCATGTTTCAAACTGCCAGGAAGGCATCGAAAATAAGAGATTTAACAAAAAAAACAGCAGCAATGTCTTCCTATTTATTCTTCAACCTGTTGTTTGTTTTTGCAAACACCAAAACTTTGTTTAAAAGTAACACACGGTTTGTATGCAAGACTACCAAGGCAATAAAAAAAGTTTTAGTATCATTTTTCATTTACTGGTCCTTTATTATACTTTTTACATGTTGACTTTAATGAAAAAAGGTTTCATAAATGTATCCTCGGGTCAGTTTAATTTACCCAAGACACAATTCAACTTTAACAACAAACAAATTGGCCAAAAACAGTTGAATACATGTTATATTGCTTTATGCTCAGCAGTCTCCAAGAGATGTTCGATATCATGTCCATCATTTTGCACTGTTTTAATTTAACAATGAGTTACTTGTAATACAGTTCATACACATTAACTTAACGCACATAGTTTTTGGGATACAGTTTGAATAGTTTGCCCTCCTGTTTAGAGTCAAGGCTGTATTTCTCCAGGTTGTTCTTGTCAAATGTGCCCTCCTCAATATCCTTTTGAATTTGTGGGGCGACAGTTTGTCTGAAGAGTGTCTCAGCAGTGAGAACAGGCTCTGTTCCTTGGGGTGCACGATATGACACGTAGGGCTTGAGATTAAATCCTTCCAGAGAAGGCACAACAAACTCGGGAATCATCTCCTTAACAGCAACAAACTTCCCACTGCATGTCAGACGGCCAGCTGGTCTTGAACCTCTTCCCTTGTAGTGGGACCTTGGACCACGCTTGCTGGTGAACGCAGACATTCGGTCCGCTCCCCTGATAAGTCCACGAGTCAGTGTTGACAGCAACCCCATCTTGGCAGAGCTTCTGTCGGTCACTGTGGCGTAACCTGGCGTTGTGGTAGACGGCAGTGAAAAAAAAGAACAATCATTAAAGTTGCAGATGATCATCATCAATCTGAAAATATGTGACTTAGATAAATAGTGCAGTAGTATCCCAGCCTGCCCTTCAAATTACTTGACACTTCACAAATCATATGAAATAAATTCAATACAGTCACTTATTCTACATAGTAGTTTGTTTATTTTATTCATTTTATTATTATTTAGGTGAAAGGTCAGTCGGTAATGCATACATGATAACGAGACAAGACAGGCTAATACGAGACGAACTACAACGAACTCATCCTCACCAACCTTATCCCTAGTCCCCATCCCTAGAGATACATGAAAAGCTGCCATAATGCACCTTAAAGTCTTGCAATGACGAATACATCCAAACACTTTTAGTGAAAACACCTGCCAGAGACTTTGCCGCTGTTCGCCAGGAATAGCCAAGTAGTTAGCTTTAGGCTAACCTGCTTAATTACGAAATGGTGCTTACCCCCACAATCAACACATTTTCTGATTGTTATGTTAAACACATAACACAATTCATGATGAGTTTGCTTCTGGAAATGCATGTAATTAGAACTGGTTAGGCATGACACAAAAATGTTTCAGCAATGCGTTAGCTTAAAAGCACAGTAAAAGCCATGAACTCTTCCTGTTGTGAAGCTTCCAATATTTTAAGTTAGACCTAGTAACAGACACACATATAAAGACCTAAATATTGTACGATATCAGCCCATGAAACATAACCGTTGATTGCTAACGTAGAGAAAACAATCTTATCCAAGTAACCAAAATAACGTTAACTCACCTTGACCAGCATGCCAGAAGACGAATACCTTGGCATCAGAATGAAACTCTCTGGGATTGGTCAAAAGCAATCAGAACAAACCAATGGTGAGTGTAGATACTAAGTACGGGGTGTTTGGGAGCTCCCATACGTTCGCGCACACATCCAAGCCTGAATGGGTGAAGTGCCAAGTCTGAATCACGGAGGTGACATAAAACGTTTTTAGAGTAAGTAGTATACTTTCAAAACACGATACCAGTACCATACAGTTATACCAGTACATGGGGTGTGTGAATAATACCAAGCATTTTATGTTACTATTTCAGTGCAACTTATGTCGTATGTTTCGCCAGGCAGTCACACACCGGCCACTTTGTTGTTGCATGTAAACAACGAAGTTGTGCACTTCTGAAACCACTTACAGGTTATCTCAGAGGTCGTTGTTTATAACGTTTTTAGACGCAGCTATGCAATTAGATCAAAGACTTTCTTATAGACGCAGCTATTTGTGTGTGTGTGTGTGTGTGTGTGTGTGTGTGTGTGTGTGTGTGTGCGTGTGTGTGTGTGTGTGTGTGTGTGTGTGTGTGTGAAAAAGAGACCTCTCTGGTCTTAGAAATTTCACATTGGTGTGTGTGTGTGTCAAGTGTACAATGTTGCTTTAATGGTTGTATGGTACAAATAATTGGGGTTAAAGAACAAGCATGTAGCCTGTTTGGGTATTGGGGTACTTGAGGTCTAGCACAGTATTGCAGTGGGTGTCTTGTTACAGTGGAGTATGGCACAGAAGAGTGATCTGCTGTCACGCTGCCTACACTGAGCGCATATTATGTTCCCTCTAAATAAAGTCTCACTCTTATCCATTCATATAGGCTACTTTATCTTAGATGGACTCTGACCATTGCCAGTACCAAGGTGTTTCAGTGTATCAGTTTTGTTTGTTCTTCTCGGAGCAGTTTTGTCACGAGACTTGTTTGACTTGAGTGAAACAAAGTAGACTGTCAGTTTTATCCGCTTAGTGTACAACCTAGCTGGACATTATAATACTGATCTAAAACAACATCTCTGTAATGTCTTATCAAAGGATTTGACTTAAAATCAAGTTTCTTTGATGTGGATGAATGCGTCTGCACTAATGTATGATTGATATGACGAAACCCTCACGTAATCTCAGAAAAGTTCTGAATGGATAAAATCTCAGATTTTTTTTTCTGTGACTATAGCAACGATAATCAGTTTAGCCTCAGACAGTTTGAAGCTGTGGCATACCAAATTAACGTTAGCCATAGTGAACATGCACTGAGTAAATAGTCTTATGAATTACACAATTTTTCACATCACATTTGTGTGGTGGGATCATGGATATTTTTAAGTCATGGAACCTGGTAGGATCTTCTGGTGTGTCATTTGTTTCAATGATCAGATTGCAACATGTTTTGATAAACACTATGGCTCACTGTTCTCAGCAACCTTAGCTATGAGTATGGTACTGTTTGTTCACACAGATGGGTCAGGTTGTGTAAACATCTAGATAAATATTGTTTTTTTAGTAGCCTGAAAAGTCGATGAAAGTGTCTGCCATCCCATCACGATGTCTACCAGTTTGATAAAATAAGCTAACATGTTAGCGATAGACTGCTGGCAAGACATCTATTGATATAGCTGTCCAACATACATGTCCGTGTACTAATAACTTAAGAGGTTTTTTGTTGTTTTTGCTGAATTTAAGTCACAGTTGGTACAAAAAACACAGCCATGTAATCAATGTGTTATACCAAAAACGTGATCAGGCAGGCAGTAGAGTAGGCTATCTAACATGCTTCCTAAAAGCAATAATTTGGCCTAGGTTCCAGTGATTGAAAAGTAACCAAATGTTCAAAATTGTCTGAAAAGTAATGCTTTAAACATATTAGTATAAAACAGTTTTGTTCATTAGTTTTGATGCAGAATTTGTAGGGCTAAGCTAAATGTTTATACAATTATTCGACTATGTAGCCTACACGAAGATGCAGGACCGTGTCACTTTGGCAAATGAAATGTTGTTGACATGTAAATGCGACTGAGTTGGTTGTGTTATAAATCACTTTTTGGACCTACTTTGTTGACGTCTTAGCCTAGCCTACCTTGAAGACGTATTCCACAGAGGAGCAACAATCCTTATAGTAATTCAGATAAGGCACAGATAGCATAGGCCTAGGCTACATGGGCCTCACCAGGCACAGCCCAGTATCTTTGTTGTGTCAGTGCGTAGAAGGAATTGTAGTAGAATAAACTCCTTTTTATTGATGAAGAGGAAAAGAGAGATGTATGTCACTGGCAGCAAAAAGATTACCTTAAATAAAGGCCTTTATAATTCAAAGACCAGGTCTGAAATCTTAGCTTTTTTAATACCCAGATTAAGAGAACTACATCCACGAAAAAAAGAAAACAGTTTAGTTTAGTTACTTATAGAATAGATTTTAAAGTGTAGATATCAGTCTATGAACCACTGAATGGTTTACGTTTTGAACGCTTCTCTCATATAAAGACTTATCAGGCTATAGATTACATGTAGCTAGCAGAGCCCTGTCCAAGCCAAAAAGGATGAAGCAGAGTTAATCCGTGATGCTCTGCATAGACATCTACATTTAAGTGTGCTCACACCTAGAGTTTGGTTGCTTTAGGTAGGATGTAAGTTATTGTTTAAGGAAAAGTCTATCTGTAGTCCAAGAGTCATCACACTAGGGATAGAGATAGCCTAACATAAGAAATTCTTTACCTGTAGGAGATCTTGAAAAAAGGATGGATGATTCATGTGGAGGTAAGTTGTCTTTCACAGGCTAGCCCTAATGTCACCTATTTGATTTTGCTCTGTCATGTCTAGGCATATTAGGCGATCTGGGAAGAATTCTGGAGCTGAATTTCTTTAAAAAAAAAATACAGGCTATAACACAGTGTCTTAAGTTGTTTTAACCTTTTTTTCTAGAAATGGGGGATGACACAGAGGAGGATAGCTGCAGCATTTACCCGGTAAGTTAAGAGCATCTCAGATTCTGCATAGAGTTAACCAGAGTCAGCCCTAGCTGATGTGACAGCACAGGATGGAGTGACTTGTGTGAGTGCTCCTTGTTGATGTGGCCATTTCTGTTATCTCAGCAGACGGTACTGCCCATCGGAAATGAAATCCGAGTTCGAGTTCAGCAGTTTGTGGAGGAACAGATGCAGACCACTATGGTAGAGAAAGCCCTTTTGAACTATCACTATATTGTGGTGCAAAACAGATGTTACCAAAGACCTTTACAAACGACCACATATATCTTACACTTTTACTTGTCTCGTTTGTCTGTGCCCTTTAGTGGACTGGTGCTTTAATTGGTGCAGGAGTGGTCATCTCCTTCATCGGCATCATGTTTTTACTGTACAGAAGACGAAAGGCCCGTGAGTGTCTCCTTTTTTTTCTAATCTGTTTACATTAATGTATTTAATTATTCAGTCATAATCATGTTCAATTCTTAATCAAATCAATCATATTTATGTTGATATTGACTTAGCTGTAAAGGAGTAGAGGCATTTAGATGTATATCTTGTGTTTATACAGATAGGACTTTCATACATACATTGCTACTCTGATGTTTTTACCTGAACATATCGCTGAAAATTGTAGTTCAGTCTAACACCTGTTCATGCTCACTTTGAATCCCCATATGCAGGGGAAGAGCAGGCAGGAGTGCCCCATTATCGCTTCAGGAAAAGAGATAAAGTGCTTTTCTACGGCCGTAAAATTATGAGACAGGTAAGCCCCTTTGGACTGTGCGTCTATTGACACGCAGGATTTACATTTTTAATAGTTAAATACAATTCCTTATCAGAAAGTGCTCCGGTATTGACAGCACCTCATTATCAGCGGTTTACAGTTGCTGTGCACTATTGCCTCCAGCAGTTTAACAGAAAACTTAAAAAACACAACTTGGAATTCAAGTAAGGTCTATAAGCTATGTGTGTGAGAAAAAATAAACTTTGCTGAGAGTGTGTATGTAAGCATGATGATGTCCTGGCTGATGACGGAGTACTTTGTATAGGTATAGGTATAAGTATAGGTACTAAAAATTCTTCAACTCATACAGCCCTGGCCCATCTGGACACCAGAGATGTTTTTTTTAATGCAACACGTTTTTTTGCCCACTTTTATTTTGACTCATGCAGGTACAGACTCTGTCCTCTCCCCCCTCCAATGGCCCAGTGTCGTCCCGGCAGAGAACCACTCGCAAGAGAACCAAAGTCCTCTCAATAGCACGCAAGTGTGTAAATGAGAACTTGATTCTTGTCAACAAACAAAACTGTGAAATACTGTGTAGTAATGTAAAAAGCTGATCAACAGTGTTGTGCTGTTTTATGAACAGTATGTATGAGCAATATTTGATGGAGTGTTTCCCTTGTACTTCCAGTAGTTATTGGTGAATGAGAATTAGTCACAGAGGTGTTATTATATTATATTACACATATATTGTGGCATATTTTTTAAATGATGCCGTAGCTCTGTTTGCCTCTGTGTCCAGGATCCTGCGTATCCGCAGCGCACCCCCGACCCTGGAGCCCAAGGAGCCCCCTCCCTCGGTACTGGAGGCTGACCTCACCGAGTTCGACGTGCAGAACTCTCACCTGCCCTCCGAGGTCCTGTACATGCTCAAGAATGTCAGGTGAGGGTCACCTCCACCTTTTTTTTGTCCTCCTTCTGTCTCCTTCCAATCGATCGCGTCTTCTCCCAAATAATCCTGTCGGAACTTTTTGTCTCAAGGGCCCTTTAAAACAATGGAGCTGATATAGCTATATTGCCATGGTGTTGCATCATGTCCTGTGGTGTCGGATGCCCCAATCTCTGTCTCCTGCAGGCTTTTGGGTCATTTTGAGAAGCCTCTGTTCCTGGAGCTGTGCCGCCACATGGTGTCGGTGGACCTCCAGCAGGGGGAGATCCTCTTCCGGCCCGGCGACATGGACGACAGCATCTTCGTGGTGCAGAGCGGACGGTTGGAGCTTCTCATCCATGAGTCCGTAAGTTAGACTAGCCTTACTCCAATTAAGACTGAAGATGACATAGACTTTGTTTAGTCAGTTTGCTATGTGTTGCTGCTGGACTTTACAGTAGCAAAATGTTTATGTAAAAAAATTAAATAGAGACAACACAATCACAAGTTAAGATTAATATTATAAAATATTAGTACAAAGTAGTGTACAATATGTGGGTGTGCCACCATGAGACACCACAGGGTGTGCCAAAGAGCAAAGGAAGCTGAGACTGTCTTTGTGCTCTTTCTCATTAACAGGATGGCACAGACTCTGTGGTGAAGGTGGTCCTGCAGGGAGACAGTGTTCACAGTCTGCTCAGTATCCTGGATGTCATCACTGTAAGTAAGCTCGTGCACTTTTCACCTGCCTCAATGTCCACCACCATCTTTACAAATGTCACACTTATACTGACACGCTCTTGTCTCTCAAAAAAAAAGTTTTTTATTCACTTCCTCTTGTTTCCCTGTAGGGCCACCCAGCCCCGTATAAAACGGTGACAGCCCGAGCAGCTGCTCCCTCCAGCATCTTGCGCCTGCCAGCCTCAGCCTTCATCTCCGTCTTCGAGAAATACCCAGAGACTCTGGTTCGCGTCATACAGGTACTGGAGGAGTATGACACATCCTTGCACTAGTCCCTTGCACTAATGACCATGTTGCCTGTGAAGTTCTAAAGCCCAAGTTTCTATTTAGCTCAGCCAAACTTGGCACTGAGACTCAGACTTACTCCATGCTTTGCATACACATGAAGGCATTTGGCCGATGGATTGATCGCGAGCAGCCAGCACTGCATGGAGAGAGAGAGAGAGAGAGAGAGAGCACATTCATCAATACGCGTGCTGCGAGACCTGAACCCATGACCGGTGTATTGCTGCTGTCATGCTCCGTCAATCGAGCCAAACACAGGGGCTCATTGCCCTAATGAATGCATGACCATAATGGAATTTGTCCTGCATAATTGATTGGGCAGAAACAGAGTTGACAAGAGTTCACAGAGGTGTACAAAGCCCAGTGCAAGCAAACAGCCCAATGAAGATTTTAATTAAGGAGCAAGGAGGAGAGTGGTTTAATTAAGCTGCATTTCAGACAGCGGTCCATGCAATCACATTAATTCCCTGTTATCAGCAGTAGTGAACAATGTACAACACCCTAAACCCAAAAATGTAGGAATAAACAGGCTCTGTCCTGTTGGCTCACGTCATGGTGCAGAGCAGACAGTATGGCTGGTCAGTAATCACTGTACTGCCGTTATTTTATGCTTAACTAATGGTCGTTTTTGTCCTCTGTTTTGTCTTTTTGTGCACTCTGGTAATTCGTTACTTTTCTTCTGGCCTGTGACCAGATCATCATGGTGCGTCTGCAGAGAGTAACGTTCCTGGCTCTGCACAACTACCTGGGCCTAACCACTGAACTCTTCAACCCTGTATGTAGTTATGTTTTACCCACAACACACACACACACACACACACACACACACACACACACACATGCATAATAACACACACGCACACACAATTTTTTTTTTTAAACCATTGCAAATATGTATTTCTTTGGAGGTGGTTCTTTGGGGTTCTAACAATCTTTAGGCAACATAGTTACATAGTTAGCATAGACTGTCAGTCAGAGTGATGAGCCTTTTGCCTGCTGTGCTATCGCAGGAGAGTCAGGCCATCCCGCTGGAGTCGGTGGCCAGTGTGCTGGGGGAGGCCGTCCAGGGCAGGAACCTGCGCAGACACTCACAGACCCTCAGTGCAGAGGAGATGGCTCTCAGAGAGAGGGGGGCCACCAGGCCTGCCGACCAGCAAACTGACACAGGTACTGTACCATAGCAGGCAGCAGGCACACTCAATACATGGCAGACATATCTAGGGCATCCTCGACGAATGAGAGACAGGATAGAGCATAGAGTGTGTGTGTGTGTGTGTGTGTGTGTGTGTGTGTGTATGTGTGTTTCATTTCTGAAGCAAGTTTTAAACATATGTATTGTAAAAAAAAAAAAAAAAAGGATAACTTTGTGTACTCTGTGTTCATTTTTAAAAGGCAACAGACTTGTGAATAGTTGAGAATTCAATTCTGTTACACTTGTACAATCTGGTACAGTTTGTTCTGTATGTTTCTTATCACCTCAGAGAGTAGAAAACCTTCGCCTTCGCCATCAGATAGCCCGTCTTCTATTTTCAGGAAGACTCGCTCACTCTCCTCTCCAGCAGACAGCTCTCACCAAGGTACATCATTACATTACGCATCATAAGTGTCTGTATAAGAATGAGTCTATATGTTTTATTCAGGACTGAACTCAGTATTTTAAGGTTTGTCAACCCTATACATTACTTTATTAAACAACAAAAGAACCAAGTTAGGTAATAATTAACCAGTCGATGTTGTCTTGTTTAATGTGTGTGTGTGTGCGCGCCTGTGCGTGCATGCATGTGTGCATGTGTCTGTGTGTACATTGCACAGGTGTGTCAGGAAGTGAGATCAACAAAGCACTGGAACAGCCGATAGTGATAAAGGAGGACTCTTCCACCAGTTCACTCGCTCATAAGGTAGAACTTACAATATACAGTAGGTGCAGATGCCCTTTGCAGATGCAAATTCTTTACCTGTCATTTGCAGCTTATATATTATACTTGCTTTGGTTACATTTTATTTTACTGTCCCTGTTACATGAATTAGGTACAGTGTAACAAAGTGTGTAATTATTTATGTACTTACACTGTAGCATAGGGTTAGGGTTTGTTTGTACAGTGTAAGTACATAATAATACATGTTATTAGATATAGATTTGTAGATACAGTAATATCTAGATGTAGATATGTAAATACACAAAAATAACCGTTAACATAAAGTGCACTTATTATTATTATACCTTATTTATATTATACCTTTTGCTCCCTTTGCTCCCTTTTTATTTCTCTCACTAACTCCCATTCACATATAACACATACACAACACACAACACAATGCGCACAAACACACACACACACACACACATACACACACACACACACACACACACACACACACACACACACACACACACACAGCCACAGCCCATCCGAAAGAAGAGTGTGACCCTGCAGTCGTCTCCGTCAGCAGTGTTCCACTACTCCTCCTCCTCTTCTTCAAGCCACTGTGGACACGTCCACCACAGCAAGGTCAACGTCATCTTCCAGGCCGCCAAGAAAGACCTGCTCAAGGTCATCCTGCTCCAGGTCTGTCTGGTCCTGCATTGTCCTCAGCACCTCGTTACCCTCCTACTGCATTAGGCTGTAAACAGCATTCTCCATATGCATGACAGTTCATTGGTGTCACACATGCTGGCTCAGACATAAAGGGGAGACCACACACAGAAGTTTAAAATATAAATGTATTTTGTTTTAAGAACATAGAAAAAGTCAGCACAGTGAGTGAAAAGCACATATGTGGGGCAAATGAACTATGTGGCATTTTAACTGGAGCTAGGCAAGTATGGCCTCAAACAACATTAACCATTAATTGAACGTTTTACATCTATGTTGATCATTAAACGGTAAGTCTGGTTAACTATACAAGCCATGACATCTTTGTCTAATTTAAAGGAAAATACAGAAGCATACATGGTGGAATATAAAGAAGCTGCAGAAAGAATTAACATAATTAAAAGAACTGCATCAGTTAATTGACTTGAAAAAGTTTAACAGTTAGTTATTGTCAGTGTCAGTTTCCATTATTTTTTTGATTAATTGCCCAGCCCTAGTTTCAACTGGAGCTACACCTGCAGTGAGTATGAGTGGATGTTTGTGTTTCTGTGTCTTTGTAATTGTGTGGTAAAATGGCTCTTCTGTCTGCCCCCCCATCAGGACCCCAGTTTGCTGGAGGGAAGGGTATCCTTGAGACAGGTCAAAGCAGGCACTGTACTCGCTAACCAGGGTGACCAGGTTGGTCCATTTTCTGATCATCTCAAATCACACTCATACATTTTAAACAACAAGTCTTTAGTTGTACTAAACACTTTAGAGTGGTCCACCTTCCCTGGCCTAATTTTCAAAGCCGTCATGATCATGGTAAGTCTACAGGGACCAACCGATCTTTACACTGATCTGAGTTCAGCTGCTATAAATACCGAAAACCCTGTCCTGTGTCCTTGCCTGTCCTCGTGTCCATGTGAAAGCACTTGATGGGCTTAATGAGTTTGTGGATGAATAAACATGCTGCCCTCAAAACAAAAATAAGTGTTTTTGTTGTTCGACTGGGTATTGGCATAGATCCCCCAGTTTTATGTGTCGTTAGGATTCACAAGCTTTCACAAGATTCAGTTTTTATTCCATTAAATTCATTTCTGTTTGATTTACAATGCAGTATCAATAAGCATCTGGTAATGAACCTCAAAAACTGGAAAAATGCGTTATAGCCTTAACATTGCTCCATAAATTTTATATGTTGATATGGAATCATTTTGCACACCACTAGTTTATTATTTATCATCTCTCGTGGACTAAAGGGTGGGCTATTTGCTGCTTGTAAGGACTTTTATTATTTAGGTGTTCCAAGGACTTCATGGCTAAGTAAAACTTAACCGTCTAAAAACAACGATTATCCCCCTCTTCGCTCTTACTCTCTCCTTCTCTCTGTCTCTCTCTCTCTCTCTCTCTCTCTCTCTCTCTTTCTCTCTCTCTCTCTGTCTCTTTCACACACACAAACACACACACACACACACACACAAACACACACACAATTTTTCCTGCTCACTTCTTCCCCCTGTCCTCCTTTTTCACAAGTGGATTTTAAGTTGATCTTAATTTGCATCGCAAAACATTATTCATTTTTCATTGCCCTGTCACTAATAAAACTGGGGGAAAATGACCCAGACCAGTGTGTGCTGTATGAAAAACAAACCGCTGGGCTGACTCTCTCTCTCTCTCTCTCTCTCTCTCTCTTCTCTCAGGACGTGAGCGTGCTGTTCATCATCTCAGGGTCGCTGCATGTGTCCCAGCGCATGATCGACCGGGAGAACGAGGGCCTGCTGTTCGTGGCGCACCCCGGGGAGATGGTGGGCCACCTGGCCGTGCTGACCGGAGAGCCGCTCATCTTCTCGGTGAAGGCCATGCGCGACTGCAGCTTCCTCAGCATCTCCAAGGCCCACTTCTACGAGTGAGTGTCTGAGCCCCGTACAAGAGTACACTAGACACTTCACATACATTTCTGGTTTTCTTTCTTTCTCTCTCTTGCTTTCTCTCTCTCTAACCCTCTCTCTTTCACAAACACACACACACACACATCCAGACAGTCAACTGCGACTGCACCTATCTCAGCATTTTCATTTCCCTTTTCTACGAGTGAGTGTGTTAGCCCTACAAACTTGTTTTGCACAAATACAGCCACATATCAGTGTATCACACTATTGTGGAAAAGTTTTATAATTTTTGTTACTTCTACAAGTGAGCCCTATAAGAGTACTGGCACATCTCATTAAATTTGAATATTGTGGAAAAGTTTGTTTATTTCATTTTTTTTAATAAAAAAGTAAAACCTATATACTATATTGATTCATAACACACAAAGTAAAATATTTCAAGGCTATTTTATTGTTTAATGATTACAACTAACAGCTAATACATGTTATTCACACTTCTATTATACACAATATTCTTTTTTTTTTTAGCTGCGCACACATGCACACATACATACACCCACTCTCACTCTCAAACTCGGCACATGCTCTGCTTCCAGACCTCTAATATTTCAAGACCACTCGATATTGGCTTGACCTGTTCATTGGTCCTATATTTGTCAGCAAACATCACTTTACCGCAGTATATATCATGTCATGACCCTGTTTTTGGAATGTATACTCTTTAATGGACAGCTTGGATGTTTTTTAATCCATACAGATGCTGGTTTCTCCAACCAGCACCCAAGCGTCTATGTGTCACATAATAGTATAATGTGACAGTAATAGTATGCATGATTTGCTTGATGTAAATCCCCAAAGCTAGTCTCATGGAGGCTTTCATTACCTTAGAATAAGTTTCTACTCCTGTCACCCAGTAATTAAACCCCAACCTGGCTGAACTGTACAGTTTATGTTAAATGACCATTTAATGATCAATTACTACTTGCTTTTCCAATACCCTGCATGTGACAGTAGGTATGGCTTCATGGATTGACCAAAGCTCCCCTCTGACCTCCTTTTAATTATCAGTGATTGATTTTACCTCGAGGTTCCCTGAGCTTTCAATGTCTGCGCCGTGAAATTGTGAAGTGTTAATATCAGCTTGTCTGATTATGCAGTTGACCTTAGTGTCCAAGAGGCAAGGCCCGTAGTTAGAATTTTGTAAGGCACTGTTAGTGGTTGTTATTGACCATTTCAGAGGAGGCCAAAACTGATGTCATTATAGGTTTCCCAGGCCCAGTCGACCGTGTATGCACACACAGAACAACGAATAATTTATTTATTCTCATTGTGTTGTGCCATTCATCATAGTCCAAATGTGTGTGGGGTGAGCTTAAGCTCCCAAAAGTTCTATTATATTTTACTTGGTCATCAGAAAATGTTATTTGAAAAGTCTTATTACAAGTGTACAGTACATAGCTGTGTGTGTGTGTGTGTGTGTGTGTGTGTGTGTGTTGTGTGTGCACATGTGTGTGTGTGTTGTCCCCCCATCCAGGATCATGCGTGCTGAGCCCCGTATGGTGTTAAACGTGGCCCACACAGTGGTGCGTAGGGTGTCCCCCTTCGTGCGGCAGATTGACTTTGCGCTGGACTGGATGGCCCTGGAGGCCGGTAGGGCTGTGTACAGGTACCTGTCCCCCCTCAATGCTCACCACACTCAGCCAGCACATGGGCTGTTCAACACATCCTTGCATTACTCTTGAACCAAAGGGTGGAAGAATGCCTTGGCATGCAAAAAACTTTTAACACTCTTTTTTTTTAATACATTACGTCTGACTCAGTCTTCAGTTCTATTGTGAATCATCAGTGACGCCAAAACTTAAATGCCAAGGTTAAGTTTAAGACGAATGCTCACCAAACACAAAAAGGGCAAAGCTTATATAAGTCAATAACAAAGCAACCCATGCAAGTTCATATTACTTTATTTTATACTGTATCCTTTTTTAACAATGTTGTTTTTTTATTCTTCCTCATTGTTTCACTACTGCTCAGACAGGGCGATGAGTCAGACAGCACGTTTATAGTTCTGAGTGGGCGTCTGCGCTCCGTCATCCTGAAGGATGATGGGAAAAAGGAGCTTGCTGGAGAGTATGGACGCGGTGACCTCATTGGAGTGGTGAGAGTCTCCAGCTTCTAGATTTAAAGCGCATTCAGTGGATAAGATGAGAAAGGCAACAGTGACACAATTAATATTCATAAAATCTTTCATGGAGGTTTTTTTTTAATTGTTGTGGAAATTATTTGCATTCTGGTAATATAAATGTAACAAACTGTTTGTGCAGGCTCGGTACTTCACTCGGTTCAGTTCTGTGCTATTGTATTTCTGTCATAGCTTTGTCAACACACTAAAACCCCCTACTAAAAAAATGTCTAAGTATCCATTTGTTTATGAAAGGCTGCCATGTAATTTCCTAAAGTGCTGCAGCTGATATATAGAGCAGTACATATGACAGATCTGCTCTCCCAGTAAGCTCTGTGTCCGTGTCTCTGTGACTGACCAGGTGGAGGCGCTCACACACCAGAAGCGGGCCACCACCGTGCACGCCGTCCGAGACTCCGAGCTGGCCAAACTGCCCGAAGGGGCACTCAGCTCTATCAAGAGGATCTACCCACAGGTCAGTGCAGTGGAGAGGAAGCCACCCCCCCTCTCTCTCTTCATTACTTACCTTTAATCAGGCCACTCGGATGGGCAGATGGCATCGCTTCAGTTTGGCTCCTTCTGGTCTTCGTGAGACCTTCATGATGCTGTTAAACGTACTTATTATATTAAATTAATTATCATGGTAACACTTTATTTCAAGGTGTCATATGGGCCCTTTATAAACATTACATGAAACATATCATGAGCATTAATGACACTTCATTCATGTTTACAAGTTGTCATTAAGTGTCATTCGGTTTTTGCAGTCTGCATCCCAAAAAACATCAACTTAACATTACAACAAACGACACTTAATGACAATATCTTTAAATATTAAAGCTTTTCAAACAATTCCTAAATGCATTTCAGTATCTTTTCCTATCTTTTTCATGTTTTTTAGTTAGTTCACTAGACAAGGAATGTGTCCGTTGATGGTGTTGTGAGTTTGCATTTTATCATAGCACAGATGATTTGTGTTTAAGGTGGTGACTCGTCTCATTCACCTGCTGGGCCAGAAGATCCTGGGCAACATGCAGCAGGGCAACAGCCCCCTCATAGGTGGGTGTGTGAGGGTACAGAAGCACTGACAGAGAGCAGGCCACAGACACAGATAAACAGACAAAGGGAGAGAGACATACACAAACTACGGGAGAGCTGTTGTCCGTCTCTTACAGTTCTGCCCTATTTCTTTATCTGTCTCCTAAATTCCCAAGTGAGACTGACTGACGAAAAAGTTAAGCTAGGCGGAGGACAAAGCTGTCATTGATTATTTTTATGTTAGGTCAGACACAGACTGAGAGACAAAGCCAAACAAAGACAGATTAAAATATACCTCTTGTGAGCTTTGTATCACTGCAAAAACTATTTGTGTTGTGTTAACTTTCTATTTCTTGTTACTTCTTCCCTACTTCCTCCCTCTCTCTCCTTCTCTCTCTCTCGCTCTCTCTCTCTCTCTCTCTCACACACACACACACACACACACACACACACACACACACACACCTATACCTTTGCACAATCCTTCTCATTTATTTATGACGTTTTATGAGTAAATATCATCACCACCATCCGTTCACCCTGTTCAACATGTCATCTCCTGTGCCATGCAGCTAGTGGTCTGGGCATCCCGACTGCTGCCAGTAAATGGGATGCAGGAAACCCAGCCTCCAACCTGTCCACCGTCGCTATCTTACCTGCATCCAATGATGTGCCGCTGACCGCCTTCGCCCTGGAGCTCCAGCATGCCCTACAGGCTATAGGTCAGCACAGGCCAGCTGCCTGAACACACAGAACCGCTAAAAATGTTAAAAATGTTATTTGTTTTCTGTTTGTTTGTTTGTTTTTTGTTATTCATTTCTTTATTTATTGGACAATGAGAAGATTTCACCAACATTTCAGACACAAGGTCTCAGGACTGTAGGTAGCAAACAGACAAAAATCTGTTGTTTTTAATGGGGCATAAACAAAAAGTGCCGTCGAAACGTCAGTCACTTTTTGTTTCTGCACCATTAAAAACATTGCAAACGGAGTGCTCCGGTCTTGCTCCTTAGTCCACAGTTGGACAGAAGGTCCTAATATTGAAGATTGTGTCCTGGACCGTGAGCACCAACGAGGTGGAACCGCATCTGACTCCTAGTTACCAGACAAAAATAAAACATAAGAAGTCCCCGCTCATTATCCATTTTTTTCCTTTTTTACTTTATATCAGTCCTAATTTTACTCTTAAACGTATAACTGGAAAAAATAAGTGGGATTTAACAGATGCTGTGACCAGGCTTTTCATGATTTGGAAATCAAATCTAGGCCAGGGGTTTTCTGGGTGACAATACTACAGCCACTCCACCACCAAACCCCACATACCCCACCTTGAAGTACTTGGATGTTTCTCACAAAAACTAGTACTTGACATCTCATCTTTAATGTAAATGAAAGTCATGTATTTCACTTGTATGTCACCAACAGCACAATTAACAAAGAATTTTGCTTTCTTTCTGTCTGTGATTAATCAAACTAGGTCCCACCTTACTCCTCACCAGTGACATCATCAGGCAGCAGCTGGGTGGTGCAGCACTGGACAAGTGAGTTGGTTCCCACATTTACAAGCCACACACAGTGTGTCTGTGTAGACTGTATCATAGCTGCAGTTCTCTGTGTGTCCCCTCATGTGGCACGATGTGCTTGCTGCTGTTGCATTGATGGACTATGCTGTGGTGTGTAAATGTGTCATTTCAGTCCTAGCCACACGCTTCAACTTCTGGGCATGCCTACTTGTTCTTCTAGTGTAAACAAGTCTTTTATTAGCCGAGGGGGTGAGAGACATTTGGATGCGAAATTAGTTTGAAATAAACTTTACAAGTTCACTTACTCAAACCAAAGGTTAATGGGAGCTAAATCTGTCTAGTTTCACAGGGATAACTTCTTTTTTAATGAGTAAAGCCTTGTTTTTAAGTGGAACAGCAATTTTTTCTCTGTAATGTCAGGTCCTCTACTTGTTTTCCCTACTTCTCACTCTACTTGTCCTACTGTGTTTACCTCCTTTGCCTCCACGTGTCAGTGTGCATGAGTACCGGCTCTGCAGCTGGCTGGGTCAGCAGGAGGACATCCACCGCATCGTGCTCTACCAGACGGACGAAGGCCTGACGCCCTGGACCCAGCGCTGCCTGCGGCAGGCCGACAGCATCATCATCGTGGGCCTGGGAGAGGGAGAACCCACTGTGGGAGAGGTGGGTATTGAGGAGAAAGCTCTTAACCTCTCTGTTCTCGGAAATTTCACACACTTTTGTGTGTGTGTGTGTGTGTGTGTGTAAGTGTGTAAGTGTGTAAGTGTGTATGTGTGTATATGTGTGTGTGTGTGTGTGTCTGTGTGTGTCTGTGTGTGTCTGTGTGTGTGTGTGTGTGGTGTTTATCAGTCTTTTTAGTCCGATGACCTACTTTACAGTCTGTGCAGTATAGTTAGTTTTCAGCATGTGTATACAAATGCAAGAAGTAGGTCTGTCGTGTCTTCAACAGGTGTCATGATAAAATGGTCTTTATGTATTAGATTAAGAAAACATGTTAAATTGAAATACAAATTTTAATCATGACCATAGTACAGCCAGAATATTCGCACTGTAAAACTTCATTTACAGCTCTCAAGTTCCGTGAATGCTTAGATTATCTGTTTTGCTTATTGCCTCTAAAGGGGGAAATAAAGCTTTACAGGTTTTGGCCACAATAATTGTAATAATTAAATTGTACAGGTTTTGGCCACAATCCTACAGGAAGCACCTTGAAAAATGTTTTTTCAAAAGCAGAGTCAGTAAGATCAAACCTGGTAAGGTACCATAAGCTCAATGACATATTTATGTGTGACAGCAGGGTGGTCATTGCATCCTCATAGTACTGTGTTGCTTTTGATTTTATCAGTTACACACCTAAACAAACAAAAGGCAAGAGGCTGGTACAGATATCGCATATACACACACAAGTGAATGCTCACATACACATGCAGGCACACATGCATACATGCTCCACCACCATCATCATTATCACTGTAATCATCATTATCTCTGTTCTGTATCCAGGTGGGCAAACTAGAAATATTCATACACCACAGACACACACACACACACACACACACACACACACACATCCCTATAACTATGCACCTCCACTTTCAAACACTCACAGACACAGAGGTACACACACTTACACACAAAGCTACACACACACACACACTGACCCTGACTGTGCTTGTGTGTGTGTGTGGCAGCTGGAGCGTATGCTGGAGGGCAGTGCGGTGCGAGCCCAGAAGCAGCTGGTGCTGCTGCACCGGGAGGACGGGCCTTCACCCAGGGGCACCGTGGAGTGGCTCAACATGCGCAGCTGGATCTCCAGACACCAGCACTTGGTCTGCCCACGCCGCGTCTTCTCCAAGAGGAGCCTGCCCAAACTGGTAGGATCATCATGTGCCCATCGACATACGCCATTCAACAATGTCACTTACATGTACATATACACATACAAGCACAAACAGAGACAGACAGACATACATGCATGTACGTATCTGCAAAGTAAGTATTCATACACAAACAAATACACTTTCACAGAAACACACACATGCTCAAACGATCACACACACATGCTCACATGATCATGCACGTACACACACACACACTAATTTGCACACCCTGAAACATTCAAAATACACACAGGCTTATATACATCCTTGCCAGAATAATACACAGTTGAAGATCACACTTTTCCTGGAGAGACCCCAAGCCCTTTCAAGGATCTGGCTGTACACTTCAGTGCAGCTGAGGCAACTAACCCCCCCCCCCTTTAATCCCCCTCTTCTCTTATCTCTCCTCTCTGTTCCCCAGCGAGAGATGTACCAGAGAGTGTTCCAGAAGCCGGCTGACCGCCACTCTGACTTCTCCCGCTTGGCGAGGGTTCTGACGGGCAACGCTATCGCCCTGGTGCTGGGTGGTGGAGGTGCCAGGTACTGTAGTAGCCTTTGCCCACCCATGGCTATGGCCTTTTTCCTGCCGACACTGGCACTGATACACATCCTGACACGTATGCTCACCACCACAGGGCTGCTGTGCCAGTCTCCGCAGGGGTCAGAGTGTTATGCGGATGTCGGTGACTGTAGGTGACTTTTGTTTTTTTTTAGGTTTTAGAAGGCAAAAAATGGCTCAAGGTTCATAGAGTTACCCATGGTGCCACTGGTGACTCTATGGGGTAGAGCCCACATTTATAGCACAGACGTAGAGCATTTATCTGTGTGTGTGTGTGTGTGTGTGTGTGTGTGTGTGTGTGTGTGTGTGTGTGTGTTTCAAACCTACAATCCTAGTGCTGTGAACATCTTACTATCAGTCAAAAAAAGAGGTGTGCATGTATGTATGTATGTATGTATGTATGTATGTATGTATGTAAAAGAGTGAGAGTATTTTTGTTCAAGGCGACACAGTTGTAAGTGTCTGTCAGTTTGTCTGATGTCTGTCCTTCTGTCTCCTCTGTCAGTAGCACTCAGGAGCTCAAGTCAGGTGGGTGTGTGTCTTCAGTCTCCCTAGTTTCACTGGTCTGGGGGTGTCTGTTTGGTGATATGTGTTCAGCCCTCTCCAGTTTCACAGAAGACCTAGAAAGATGTATGCTAGAACAGTTTGTTGTGTTTGTTTTTGTTGCTTACACTGTTGTTTATGTGACAGATTACAGACACAACCGCAAAGGTGGGAAAGTCAAGGTTCCGAGAATGACACAAACACCATATATTGATTCAAGCTGTGTGCTTGAAATACAGTTGTGCACAAAATTATTCAACCCCCAATGCTGTAAAGGGTTTTAGGGAATTCAGTGTACATTTGTAATTGTGTTCATAATAAAATCTTACTAGGACTTGTTAAAGAACGAAATGCATCTAAAATGACATCAGTTGTTTTTTTCATAAAGTATTAAATGGCTTTTTTGTGATTTCTTCATTGACACAATTATTCAACCCCTTTAAGACTACCACTCTTGAGAGGCTCTTGAGAGCCGTGCCTCATTCAAGTATTTTCAATTAGGTATTGGAAATACCTGTGGATGTTAACGAGCAGAAATTAAGCATAATAAGCACCAATTGGGCAGATTTAAAAGGACTGTGATACTCTGCTCCTTTCTAGACATTTACTGGTGTGTTTACAACATGGTGAAGTCAAGAGAATGGTCCCAGAAGACAAGAGAAGAGGTTATTCACTTTCACAAGAATGGCAATGGATATAAGAAGATCTCAAAGATGTTAAATATCTCAAGAGACACTATCGGAAGCATCATACGAAAATTCAAAGTGAAAGGCACAGTGGAAACGCTACCTGGTCGTGGTAGGAAGAAGATCCTGACAGCAACTGCTGTGCGCTTCCTGAAGCGCAAAGTGGACAAAAATCCCTGAGTGACTGCTGAGGAACTGAGAAAAGATCTGTCAGATGTGGGCACTGAGGTTTCAGCACAGACAATAGGGCGCACACTGCATAATGAAGACCTCCATGCCAGAACACCCAGGTGTACCCCCTTGCTGACCCCAAAGAATAAGAAACGTCGACTGGAGTATGCAAAAAGTCATGTGGACAAGCCACAAAAGTTCTGGGACCACGTTCTGTGGTCAGATGAATCTAAATTAGAGTTGTTTGGGCCCATGGACCAGCGCTTGTTTGAAGGAGGAAAAACCAGGCCTATGAAGAAAAGAACACCTTGCCTACTGTGAAGCATGGCAGGGGATCAATAATGCTTTGGGGCTGTTTTGCTTCTAATGGTACAGGGAAGCTTCAATGTATACAGGGCACCATGAATTCCCTTCAGTACCAAGAGATCTTGGAAGCAAATGTAATAGAGTCCGTCACAAACCTGCGGCTTGGGCGACGTTGGACATTTCAACAGGACAATTATCCAAAGCACACATCCAAGTCCACTACAGCATGGTTGAAGATGAAGGGTTAGAACACTCTAGAGTGGCCATCGCAGTCACCAGACTTGAATCCGATTGAGAACCTCTGGTGGGACCTGAAGAAGGCAGTTGCAGTGTGCAAGCCGAAGAACCTGACTGAACTGGAGGCTTTTGCCCGTGAAGAATGGGCCAAGATACCTGTAGGTCGCTGCAAGACACTTGTGTCAAGCTATGCTTCATGCTTGGAAGCTGTAAAAACTAGAAAAGGATGTTGTACAAAGTACTAAAAATGAATGACACTTGGGGGTTGAATAAAACTTACAATGATGTGAGCACAGAAAAGACATTTGTGGTTATTTCAGTGTAAATGCTGTGTTATATTTGTAAAATTTTCAAGTGCTTCTTTGATTTAATGGTAAATAAGATGACTAAAATGATCAAAATTGATGTCAAACTGGTCAAAGACTTAATTTCAGTGGGGGTTGAATAATTTCGTACATAACTGTAGATGGTTTCACTAATTGGATCATTTGCCTGACTGAGGAGTTGTGTTTACTAGAATCATTTAGTTAAGCAACTAGATATATAGCTGCAGACAGAGCTTTTACTGTCTGAAGCTGGACATTTCCACCTTTGTGCAACTGTAAAGGGAAGTGTTTCTCTCTTTCCTTCTCTCCCTCTTTGTCCTGTGTTTTGTCAAAACATTGCCATTTGACTTTTTGTTGCTGTGGGTCAAACACAACTTTGAAGGGAAACTAAAAAAAGTTTTAACTTTTTAACTGAAAAAGTAGACGTTCTACTTCCAATGTTGTGGTCTATTTCTTCTTGTGTTGATTTAATCTTTAAGGGTTGTCATTGGTGACCTAAATTAAAGGATGGAGGGTGAAAAGAAAGACGAAAAAGAAAGACAACAGTACTTCTAGTTCCCCTTCAACTGTCCATCTCTACAGCTCTCCAGAACCTTCTCTCTATGGCTGCTCTACTTTCCACTGCTGTGCTGACTTTCCTCTCTTGTGTCCGGCGTCTCTCTCTGCAGGGGCTGCTGCCAGGTAGGGGTCATTAAGGCCATGATCGAGGCAGGTATTCCTGTGGACCTGGTGGGGGGCACCTCTATCGGCTCCCTGATGGGGGCGCTGTACGCGGAGGAGAGAAGCACCAGCCGCATGAAGGCCCGCGCTCGGGAATGGGCCATGGTGAGAAAAGCCCACCCCACATATCTCAGCCACCTCAACCCCCCCTACTGTACATCAGACGGGCCATCAGTTTAATGGCTTCTAAGATATTTCTAAATAATAACTACCAAAGAAAAGATTGAAATTGCTGAATTGGGTGTTATTGCTTTGGCCATATACGTAGGTCACCCCATTGCTTTTTTCACAGATTTTTTGCCTCTACATATTATATTAGACTATTACTCACCAGTTGCTGTCTTGTTTGTGTGTTTGTTAATGGAGCTGTGTTTGCCTTGACTTGCCTATATCTTTACTATTTAGATATGTCAGTATTTTATTGTGTGTATGGTATATGCATTCAGCTAAAGGTGAGTGTTATTGTTTGCACAAGGGCCAGACACTACACACAAAAACTGGAGTTCATCAAAGGGTTTAATTTTACCAGGAAAAATGCAGGGAACAAATCAGCTATACAGAAAGCAAAAGACCATACCGTAGCGCAAACTGGGGGACAAAAAAACACAGCAAAGACGGGCAACAGGAACACGGCTAACACAGCAACCAGGAACAGGCATCAAACAAAGTAACAGAAACATTTAATCCAACAAGAGACAAAAAAACAGAAGAGCTTAAATATACAGAAAACTAGAACGCTAGAATGCTTAGAATGCTAATAATAAGAAACACACGATGGGCTCAAGAGAGAACAGGACACAGGTGAGCACAATGGGGCAAAAACAAGCAGACAACCAGAAAACGAGACACAGGTGAACACAATGACAGCACAGGAATCACAAGACAAGGAACAGGTGAACACAATAGGAGCACACAGAAGCAATCAAGACAGGGGAGTGTCCAGGGAAGGGCGGAAAAGGACAACAAAAGCACATGGGACAAAACTGACAGGCGACATACAACAAAACAATCAGGAGGGGGCTGCAAGAAAAACTTGAGTCAAAACATAAAGCACAAAACACCGAATCCTGACAGTGAAATGTTTCTTAACACTTTGTCTGGAAGGAATGGCCCAGGATTAAATATGTTGTTTGGTTGTTCCACAGGAAATGACATCTATGTTCGCGAAGATTCTTGACCTGACGTACCCAGTGACCTCCATGTTCTCTGGAGCCTCCTTCAACAACAGCATCAGTGCTGTTTTCAAAGGCAAACAGATTGAGGTGGGAAAATGAGACTGTGCTCTTGTATCACCCAACAAGCAAGTTCAGCACAATGACTTTGGCTCTCTATTCATTTTATTGAGCCGTCTCCATAATAACTAAATATGTCCCTAGGAAAAGGAGAAATCAAAAAAGGCGAAAATGTGTTTGTGTGTGTGTGTGTGTGTGTGTGTGTGTGTGTGTGTGTGTGTGTGTGTGTGTAGGCCTCACTACTGGTCTTTATCTGCATTCTATGCTTTCTTTTCTAAAGGATATGTGGCTTCCATACTTCAACATCACGACAGACATCACTGCCTCTAGCATGCGTGTTCATACTGATGGTATGTAAAACACACACACACATATATATGCAGTGATTGTAATAACAATAGACCATGATAATGCATCAACATTGTAGTATGATAGAATGTCATCTGAATGCCTACTAAGCTCTCTTTCCTCTCTATAGATTGACTCATGCCCTTATGTCAAATTAGATTTGAGAAATGTTAAAATAAAGCAGAATAAAGTCCCTCTCTCTCTCTCTCTCTCTTTTTTTTTTTTTTTTACTTTGCCCCTCTCTCACTTAGTCTCTCTTGGTCTCGATTCCTTTCTTTCTCCATCTGTGCCATCATTCCTCACATATTTTGTATTCTTTCCTTATCTTTCTGCTGGTGCTGTAACAGGCTCGCTCTGGAGGTATGTGCGTGCCAGCATGTCCCTCTCTGGCTACCTGCCTCCTCTGTGCGACCCCAAAGACGGCCATTTACTCATGGACGGAGGTTACATCAACAATCTGCCAGGTTGGTTGGCATGCATGCCCACTTTATCCAAACTTCTCCCTCCTAACCACCCCATCTCTCATCTGTCATCTGTCTCTTCCTGAAAGAGCCCCACATACACAACGAGCATTTCCTATTACTTACATACACTGTGAGCATCCATCATCTGGACGTTTCCAAAAAAACACCCAGGCACAGCTTTTGCGGTAAAACTTTATTTGGATGGTCTTACAGAGGGTCTTAAAGAATCAACAGATGCTGAGAATATTAATAAACCATCTGTTGAAGCTCTTTGTCTTGTTACGGTAAGGGGTTCGGTTTCGTTAAGGTGATTTGTCATTCAATAATAAACATAATGACATTATTGTTGAACAAACCATCTGTAATGTCACTATGGGTGCACTATGCAAATACAGTGCTGATGCAAGAGAAAATATAGTCACTTGTCTGTGACAGTGCAGGGTTTTTCTAGAGTATGTCATGCTAACAAAAGATTGAAAACTGTCCACTGTCCAAAGCCAATCTGGATGACTGCAATGACTGAGCGTGAAGGCCACATCCATCTTGTAATGGTCTCCCTGTGACTGTCCTCTCGACGTGCTCTCGTAAGCGAGCCATTAGCTACAGAAAGGTCATTGGGTCATAATGTTAATGCAAAATATTAGCCTGGTAAACCAGCCCCTCATACTTCCCTTCATTTCATACAGAGGGTCTGGCTGTGGTTTCACTGATATGGTTGTCTCAGGCAGCATCTTGCCTCACTAGTCAGCGAACAGAGGCAGTCACGACCAGAGATTAGTGAATGGGTAAATGTATATCCAGCCGTTCTAAACTTTAGCAGAGTCTACATCTCCAGGAATAAATTGTTCGCTGATTGGTCAGGCAAGATACTACCTAACACAACCATGTCAATGAAACAACAGCCAGACTGTCTGTATAAAATAAAGTGAAGGACGAGGGGCTGGCTTCCCAGCCTAGCAAAATCAATCCTCTTTGTCCAATTTGTCCACAGAATCATAGATTTCCTGCTAGCATAAATATTTCCCAAACTGGCCTTGGTGTGCTGTGTGTGGGTGGATGGATGAATAATAACACACCTCTCTCCTCAGAGAAAGCTTGTGTCCCCTGTGTGACTTGAATTGAAACCTCTTTGTGTCAACATTAAAACCTCTCTGGGTCAACATTTCCATTCCTCCATTCCCACAGCTGATGTGGCACGTTCTATGGGGGCCAAGGTGGTGATCGCCATTGATGTGGGCAGTCGTGACGAGAGGGACCTGACCAACTACGGTGACGCCCTGTCCGGATGGTGGCTCCTGTGGAACCGCCTCAACCCCTTCTCACATGGCGTGCGCGTAAGCGAGCCTCACCTGTTTGACTTATCAATTACTCCAAAACCCTGAAAAGCCTGTTTTTTTTGGGATCTGTGATATTATAGAGGGACAAGCATGTATAGTCAGAGTTTTGAGTTTATTTCAGCACTGACATAATTCTCCAGTCATGCTTGCCCAAGGGAAAGTTCTAGAGAAAAGGCCCAGAGTACAATACACAGCAATGGCCTTTATGCCAGTCAATCAGATGAGAACATGTATATGCCAATTAAGTAAACCTGGGACACTTTTATAGACACAAAAGATACATTACCAAGGGCCACAGGAGAGCATACCATATAACATCAAACACATTACCATGTATGTGACTAAGAAAGGACAACAAGCAAAACTTCTCTTGCAGATCTTTAAGAGATCAAAGTGTAGACAAATGGTTGTAATATGATATCTGTTTGGAGCTGAGGTCCGTGTTGTTTTGTTGTTTCCTGCAGGTGTTGAACATGGCGGAGATCCAGACCCGGCTGGCCTACGTGTGCTGCGTGCGTCAGCTGGAGTCGGTGAAGAGCAGCGAGTACTGTGAGTACCTCAGGCCGCCCATCGACCGCTACGGCACACTGGAGTTCGGCAAGTTCGATGAGATTGCAGTAAGTAGTCTTCTCTTTCTCTCTCTCTCTCTCTCTCTCTCTCCCTCCCTCTCCCTGTCCCTGTCTCTCTCGCTCTCTCTCTCTCTATCCATCCAACTTATCTGTCTGTCTAACACACTCTCTTTATCCATCCAACGTTTATAACTATCTATCTATCTATCTATCTATCTATCTATCTATCTATCTATCTATCTATCTATCTATCTATCTATCTATCTATCCACTCCCTTTGTCCATCATGTGGCCTGTGTCTGTCTGTAGGACGTGGGCTACCAGCACGGTAAGACGGTGTTCAGCGTGTGGCTGCGTAGTGGCGTGGTGGAGAAGATGCTGAAGGACTGGCACCAGGAGGAGTTCCACAAGACCAAGAACAGAGAAGTAAGTGGCGGCAGCATCAGCAGCATGCCTCTGCACTGTGAACTCTCTCATTAGCAAGCGCTCCTCTTTTTTAATTAAAATTGTGTTCGGCCTCTGACAAGGTGCATGAAGTTAACAATTACTGTCATGAAATGCACCGCAATGTTTTTATGATTTATTGGTATAGCAACTATGGCAATTAATTGTGATTATTAGACAGCCAGATGAGGGCTTTTTTTTATTAATGTGAACACTTGTTTCCCAGGCGCTCACCTGTCCCAACGCGTCCTTCACTGATCTGGCGGAGATTGTGTCGCGGATAGAGCCGGCCAGCAAGCTGCCTGCCCTAGATGGTAAGGGCGAGGACAAGGGACAAGGGGTCACCTCAGGAGAGACCGCCGGGGCCTTTTCAGAGTCACCGCAGAAAAGTCCTAGTTCTTCCACTCCATTAGATCACAGTGTTCTCATTCCTCTGTAATTCAACACCACCACCCTGCCACACACACCCCCAACACACACACACACACACACACACACACACACACACACACGCACCCACAAACACTTCTCGCTGTCTTCTGACCGCTCCATTATTCTTGTCAAACCACAGATGAGTCAGAGTATCAGACGGACTATGAGGAGGAGGGCATGCTGTCCGACTTTGACTTCAGCGAGCACACCGAGGACGAGACGGCCGACACGGGAGACACGGTAAGGTCACCGGGGAAGAGCACACGCTGCCCGCTGGCCACGGATTAGAAAGGGGGCGGGGGGGCAACAGTAAATAGAGAAAATCTGACCCTTTGGCTTTCAAAAAAAACATCCCTAAATGCAGCGAAACACAGGCACTGTGGGGGTTTTTTTCCAACAAAGTCATGTGGTTCACAGGGATCAACATGTTATTTTTGGAAAGTTCCCTGCTCTTGAAACTGGGTAAAAGTTACCATACTTACATACTTAGTACTTACCTATAAGCCGTATGTAACCCTAATAGAGTAAAATGACTATAGAAAGACTGTGGTCACTATTGTGGACAATGTGGACTTATAAAAAAAAAGGTTTATTAATGTGTGCGTGTATGTGTGTGCGTGTGTGTGCGTGTGTGCGTGTTTGTGTGCGTGTTTGTGTGCGTGTTTGTGTTTGTGTGTGTGTGTGTGTGTGTGTGTGCGCGCGTGTGTGTGTGATATCTTCCTCTCTGTCAGGATGAGGATGTGGTACTAAGGCGCAGGCATCCACACCTAGCAGACCACACTTCCGCCTCCTCGTTCTGAGATGCACTGAGACACTCCACCCTTCATGAATGTGCAGCCTCTGTTCCTCTTAGTGATTTATAAAGTAGTCTCTAGTGCAATACTTTATTTGATTACATTCTTTGTTTTGTCATGTATTTTACACCAAATCGATGGTTTGTCTTTGGTAGTTAAACTTTTGCAGAATGGTTATCTTAACAGTGTTGGCTCCATATAAATGGTCATGGCCTGACTAGGAAGAGACTGGTCCTGTGTAGACATGTATTTCTTTTTTGCCTGTTTTGACAAGTATTTTAAATGATTTAAAGTAGGCTACTTACATGCTAACAAAAAAAGTGAAAAAAAAATGGGAACTTGATAACTTGAAAATGTCTTCTGCTGATTGTCTTCCACTGAACGGTTACAGTATTCTAGTACATAGTCTCAGTATTTTATATCTAAATATGTTCACTTTTCACAAATGGGTCTGGTCTGGTCACTGCATATGTCCAGGTTTTAAGCTATTATTTTTTTCAAGGTGTTCAAATCGTTTCCTGTTATGAAGGAAATGGATATTTTTAACATGTCAAACTGCATGTATTTTCCTTATTTAAAGACACATATCAATGCAATATGTCAGTATTTTGGTGCTGGCACTACTGTGATTTTTGATGGCTGCTGTTAGTAACATGGTGAGGCGGTTTAATAATTCATAAAGGGAAACATATGAGTAGTGTTTTTGTTTGTTTGTTTGTTTTAAGATGACTGAATTGTTCGAACAAATCATTTCATATACATGTTATGATGCTTTGATTGTCACAAAGAAGCCATATGTGTTTTTTAACAGAATGAATGGCTAATGATTTTTAGAATGGGTATTATTAGTTTGAACTTGAAGTATGTTTTAGTTTATAAAATAATCGCCTGTGTCTTTGTAGGGTATAGACGAATTGCAATATAAAACTAATCCAATACAAAACAGTTGTGTTTGTTTTTTATACATAGAGTATGTGTGTTAAGCCAGTGCTTTCGTGCAGAAGGTCTAAACTGCATTTGCTATACGGTATTTATGTACTGAGGCTTACAAATGTTTTAAAGAAAGAATCAACGGAATTAACTGTAGGGTAACTATTAGGCCTACCTAACGTAGCGGCATCAAGAACGCCATTGATAGAACGCTGTTGTCCTGCAACTGCGTCCGGTGACACCTGAACGCATTCCGTTATTTTATGACGTACGGTGGGAAATGTTAGGCCTACAAATTTGTTGAGCAAGAGATGGATTGTTTCTCCGACGACATGGGTTCAACGGACACGGAGAATATAAGAGGGCTCTCCTTGCGGGAACAGAGACTTCGAATTCAACAACGAGGTAAAATATCACCATACTCTGTACGACTGTATTTGGTCGCAGTGTTTGAATAACTTCTGTAGACATGTGTTCGGTTCAAAAGAAAACAACTTGTTAATGCTCCGTAACCTGTAGCAATGTTTTAGAGTTTTCTTGTTCTAAACTCCCATAAAGTGCCCTTTGTAGTTTATTTCATTGCAATACATCACTTGCTACAACTCAACAGCTGGGCCGTTATTTAAGATTAGCCGTTTGGCCTAGCCTTGCAGTTATGCCCACAAAGAGTGTGTTTTGGTAACGTAGCGTATTGCCCAAACTTTAAGCATAATTAATTACATGTGATCTCAACAGAGAAGCAGAATCAGTCTGAATTCAATTCCGTACGAGAGATCTTCGAAAATGAACACAAAATGCCTCGCGCTGCCAGGACATTGGGCAATTCTTTGCCCAACCCAAAGCCGGGACTTCAGGTAACGTTTGAGTTGTCCACACTGTACAGTTACAATACCAGTAGTATTTTACTTTTAAAAAGACAACACATATAGCGGCTTCCTAGCTGCTCAATGGACCGTCACATCAAGTTCTGCATTGTGTGTGTGATCCAAGAGCATGGTGGAAAAACAGCAGCGTCGATTATGCACCATGGTGGAGCAGTCCAATGGCTTGCAGCACACACTTCGGTTACGCGAGTCTCAGCTGCAGGAGATGGAACGAACCATAAAGTGTCTGGAACTGGACAGCAATCCCGACGTGGATGAGCGACATTATGATCAGGCAAGGCAATGGCCACAGCGGGCAGATAGCATGCTGTCAGCACCATGGATAGCAGTTTGCGATATTGAAAAAAACTTCGACCTTGGTTATTTACAATAGGTTGTCCCAGTTCTTCCCCTTAGTGCCTGGTGAATTTTTTGATGCTACTTTTTAATGAACTCACAGTGTACGACAACAGATGGCCTGTAAGGTAATACAAATACAACTTTATCTCCCCATCTTTCTCTCTCTCTCTGTATCTTTCTGTCTATTTTCATATTCTGTATGCAGCGGGTTCGGCAGCTGGAAAATTGTCTTGAGAAAATGAGCATTAAAATCACGGAGGCAGAAAATATTCACAACACATATATTCAAGTGCAAGAGCATCTACATCGGGTCTGTGTAAAAACTTACACACATGTAGCATACACATGCAGGTGCAGCAAGAAACACACAAATGTGACTGTTAAAAATGAACTTTATGTAGGCTTACTCCTAATCTCTGGTTTGGTGTGACCACAGGAAGTAAGGGAGATGCCACTGGTGCTGGAGAAACTGCAGTCTACTGTGATGAGAGGCCAAACGGAACTCAGCCATGTGGCCCAGCTGTCCCATGCTGCCCAGGCTGCTGTGGAGAGCACTAAGGTTGGCTCTTTTTTCAGAGGATGGGCCAGCTTAAATTAAAATAAGTCAGATCAAATTCATTTTTGTATGAATTCCACAGCTGGGAGTCCACCTCCTTGCTGTGTATTTGATCTTAACTCCAGGGAGAGAGAGAGAGAGACAGAGAGAATTTTTGATGCATTTGGCTATACTGAATTTTGCATTCAAACTGAATTTCATTTTCCAGTTCCTCCTGGTCCATGGACTTGCTTTTTTCTGCTCCACCAGGGTGGGTGATTCTGTGGTGTTGTAATTCCTCTGTGTGACCTGTAGGGGATGCTGGTTCAGTTGGAGAGACAGCTGATGATGGAGCGGCGTACATTAGAGAGCGAGCTGAACTCCAAGCAGCAAGAGAAAGAGAAGGAGGTGGAAGCACGCATGGAAAGAGAGAAGGAAGGCGACAGGCGTGCTAGTCGTGCCCCAGCCAAATTAAAGGATCAGGTCAGAAAAAAGGGAGAAAGAGAGACAAAAAGGGACTGACAGAAAAAGAGAGAGAGAGAGACAGAGAAAGAGAGTGACAGAAAGAGAAAAAGAGAGAAAAAAGATGATAAATGTTCCTACCAACAAAATAATGTGTATGAATAATATCTTTAGCACTTTTTAAGTGTCTGCATTGTGAGTAACAGTAGTGATAACAGCTTTGTTCTTAATGTCACAGAGAAAGGCAGATGGAGCCAAAGATGCTTTCACCGACATCATTGATTCTGCTGCTGTCCGAGGTATGGCATAGCATTGCAATCTTAACGCTTAGCCTATTCACTCAGCACACCCCCCTCAGCAATACATCTCACAACACATCACATTTTGAAGTTTAATTGGCCAGTGTACTCATGTGCTCGCTCTAAAGTAAACGATGTGTGTTTCAGTGGTCCAGCAGTCAGCCACTCAGCCCAACACACAGCAGTCCCAGGTGAAAATGGTGAAGGAAATGGATGACCTGAAAGAGGCTCTCAGCTGCACTGACCTGCAGGTAGTGTGTGTGTGTGTGTGTGTGTGTGTGTGTGTGTGTGTGTGTGTGTGTGTGTGTGTGTGTGTACTGGTTTGTGCTTGTGTATTTGTGTCTTTATGTGTGTGACTCAGAGCTGATCGCTGCCACAGATGAGGAAGAGTGTGTATAGTGTGCTTAGGGCTCTGGCATCAGCTACACAATGTTCCCCTGGTTTTACCAGAAGCTGAGTTCTTATGAAGTTATCAGCAGCAGCATCACAACCAGGAACGCAGCCCTATGGGGGCTGGGGTGAGTGGTAAATGGAGAATAGCAGACTAACAACAGTTCTGATTCAGATTGCCTTTTGTAAGGGTAGGGCAAGGCATTGCGATGCTCACAAGCAAACTGTTTGGTTATACTCTTGCCTCACATAAGACAATCTCAGTCAAAACGGTTCTCTGTTGTCTCACAAGCTGCATATCTGTAGCTTGATTTGTGTCCTCTATTGTAAGTCACATTGGATATAAAAGCACCTGCTAAGTGTAATGAAATGTAATGCATTGCAATGCAGTAAAAGCGTTGGTCCTCTCTCTGTGTGGCCTGACGTGCCGTGGACTGCGTGTCTGCCTGCAGGAGCTGGAGAGCAGGCTGGTGTCCCAGAGGGCCACGCGTGAGCAGCTTCACACCCAGATGAGGCAGTGCGAGGAGCTGGTGGCCCAGAGGCAGCAGGGCCTAGCCGCTCTGGAGCTCCAGTACGCCCAGAGCAAGTTCAACCCTGGCTCCGGCTCCGGCAGGTGAGACCCACAGCAGAACAACTCACAGTGTAACGACCCCCTGTGTAACAACCAACAGTGCAACAATTCACAGTGTAATAATCCACATCATACAACAGTTAGGTCCGGGCGAACTATTTAGCAATTTCTGATTGGACAACAGGCATTCTAAGCGTCACTAGGAGTGAGGATATCCCACGGTATTTCATGGGTGACTCTTCACAGTTGATAATCACTCTGCAGAAGATACAACGTAACCGTTAATTTGGGTGCATTTATAAACTATGGCAGACTTTAACAAGACACCCAAGACACCAAGACCCAACAATCATATCTCAGCAGCTGCACACACAACACAAATCAACATGTAGGACACTTGTTGCATAGCAACCATAGACACTGTTAACTCGAACTGGAACTATAGTGTGGAGTGTAGACTTGAGCGAACTGAAACAAATGAAATGAAATGAAACTTTAAAACGAATGTTAAAATGTTGTCTCTACACAAAGTGTGTTGGCAATGGAAATGTTGTATAAAAGCAATATAACACTCATGTTCGTGAGGGTGTTTATGGATATCCTCACGGGTGTGGTTACCTACAGCCGAACCACACCCATGAGGATATCCATGAACACCTTCACTCCCACTCGTGTTATATTGCTTACGTAGAACAATCCACAGTGGAACAATGCACAGTAGAACAACCAATATTGTAATAATAGTATAATTGTTACATAACAAAACCACTTCACTAAACTATTATTATTTATATTGGTATTAACATATTAGCAACAATATCAGCAAAAAAATAAAGTAAAAAATATAATGTCTTGCAGTGCATTTTTAGCTGTCTGCAGTTATACCATAATAGATGGTATATAATCACTTTCCAATTGAATTGCCCCCTGAAACGAGCTGAACACCCAATCATTGGCACTTAAGAGCTTGTGGCCATCATCACTTCCCCCGGCCGACTCTGCAGTCTTCACACTGTTATGCTTTGACGTGATTCTGCTGTTTTATTCCTTTGACCAGCTGATTAAACATCAGCAATAAGCCCCGTCCTCCCTCCGCGGCTCCCAATCTGCACTGTGGTAATTGTTCAGTGCCAGTGGGAGCTGTGATGATGACAGCCCCTGTGATTTACAAAAGCACTGTGCTCTGCTTTGCGTGAGCAAACGCTGGAGCAAATCAGAGCAGTGACCTCCCTCCTCCCCATCTCTGGTGGCTCCTTGCAGCTTGATTGAACTCAGCTTTTGTCGGTTCGCTGCTACTGCTGCTGCTGCTGCTGCTGCTGCTGCAAGGCTTTTTGTATGTACAACTCCTCGCCCCATCCAACCCCTGCAGGTTAGCAACCAGTTAAAGAGTTGTGGAGTTGCAGGCAGAGGGTCATGGGTTCAATTTCCTTTTCACTGACAGGTGAGTGGGGAGAGTGAATGACCCGCACTGTTCTTCATCCTCCCCTGAGGTGCCCTGAGGAGGTGCACCACCATCCCCACAAACTTCTTCCCCCAAGTGTTGTGTCATGGCTGCCCCATGGGCTGCCCCTCTGCTCACACATGTGATGGGTTGAATTCATTTCATTGTGTGCACTGCACTGTGTGCTGTGTGTTCACAATGGCAAATGGGAATCACTTTCACTAGCACCTTACACACACACTCGCACAGCCCCGTTTCTGTCTGCCTCACTCCCATGTCTGACTGCAGTCACTATAATGATTGATGTCTTACTTGATTTATATTGAGATGTGTCTCACCATCAGCTCCACCAGCATCACCCACCAGCACCTCTCCCATTCTCTCACACCCACCCACATGCACTCACGCACAGACAGACACACACACACACACACACACACACACACACACACACACACACACACACACACACACACAAACACACACACACACACACACACACACACAAACTCTGACTCATACTTGGACCTCATTTCCAGGAGGCTGAGAGATTACGTGTCATTTGGTGACATATTTGTCATCAGCAGCAGCATCTGCACTCAAGGCCTTAATCTAATTAGACACGTGACTTGACATGGACTTCCTCGTTTCCCGCCCTGTCCTGTCTCCTCTTCCCTCTCCCCTTCAGCAGTGTGCAGACTGAAGAGGAGTGACATGCACAATTACAAGCTGCAAGGCATGCTGGGAGTGCCGGGCAGTCGAGGCCCATTAAAGAACATGAAGGTGCAGAGCTGCTGAGGAGAGGGAGGGAGGGAGGGAGGGTTTATGGGTGCATTATAAGGGCCAGCAGTTTTTACTGGGGACATAAAAGAACGCATAAGTGAGGATTTTAGCACACAGAAAAAAACAGCTATTTATGGCTGTCAGTCTGTCTGCCTGCCTCCCTACTCGCCTTTCAGTCTGTCTGTTCATACATGGGTGCTTCCAATGTGTCAGTTGCAGCTTTTCAGCAGTCTGAGTCTAAACAAAGCCAGCTATTTATCTCTGTCTAAAAGTGTGTGCCCCATGTGTGCGTACGTGCGTGCGTGCGTGTGTGCGTGCATGCGTGAGCTCATGGGTGTCGGTGTACTATGTGTGTGATAGTGTGTGTGGGTGTGTGTCTATCTGTCTCTCTGTCTCTCTGTCTATACACAGATATATCCAATGTTTGTCCCAGTATTGCGTCTTCCAGCACTGACCTTCTGAGCACAACTCTCTCAGCATGATTGCATGCTTTTTCCCAGGTATTTTAGCTATGTGTTTGGTGTGGTCCGGTCCTTAGGTACAAGCAGATGCAGGCTGACCTGTGCACCGAGCTGGAGCAGGAGCGTCAGCGCTGCTGGGAGTGGGAGGCCAAGCTGGGCAAAGCCCGCACCGTCCTGCGGGGGGTGGAGCAGGGGGTCAACAACCTCTTCTACCTCATGACCTGCCTGACTAACAAGGTAGGGCAGCACTACACACTACTTAGCTGACCAACTGTAGCAGAGCCAGTGCTCTCTTCTACCTCATAACCTGCCTACGTTATAAGGTAAGGGAGCAGTACACTACTTAGTTGATCATCTGTAACAGAGTCAACAGACTCTTCTGCCTACCTGACTGCCTGCTAAGGTAGAGCAGCAGAACATTACTTAGGTTAGCTTAGCTCACGATGTAAATATGGGTTTGCGCTGCCACCTCTTCCTGTACAACACCTGCCACATGTACAATGTGCAATACAGACCTCAAACTGCAATATTGTTATTCATAGCCTCTGTACATAGCCCATTTATAATTTATTATTCATCATTCCCTTGCATATACTCCCTTCTTTTCCTTGCTTTTACAATGCTTCTTCACGTGACACTTTCCCCTTGCACCTTTGTGGACACCTTATGCTATAGGAATAATAATGAATGAAGAAACCAGAAGGTAGCACTGCCTTAGTAATTTGTGTGCAGCATTTGATGAACACAGATGTTGGCTCTAAATCTTTTTATCATTAATAAAAACTATTGTGTGTGGTCCCCTTGTCATGTTTGCCACAGACCAGAGAGGTGTTGTTGTAACTACGTTAAAGAGTATCCTGGCCGAGAAAACTTCCCTTGTTTTTTTAAGTCCCAGGCGTGCTGGGGTGTATCTGAGCAGGGGGTAATCAAAGTCTCTCTTGAGCTGTCCCTCATCACCACACACCTCTGTGCCCTAGCCATGGCTTCCCCTTCAGACATCGCCCCCCCACAGAGATGTGCCGTAGCTAGGAGAGCATTGAGGTCAGGCAGTGCAGCCTAGTTGTGTGTGGTGTGTGTGTTTGTGTGTTTGTTGTTTACCAAATATATATCGGCATGCAGCAGGGCATCACGGCACAAAAACTATCTAAGTAAAAGGTAAGAGGTTAGAAGGTGTTGTTTTGAGTTTTATCACACAGGATTTAGAGTTTGTCTCTCTCTGCTGGGTTGTAAAGGAGTTGGTGACAGAGGCTCCTCGGGACGCTGTGGAGAAGCTGCAGGAGATTGACAACCAGCTGCCCTCGCTGTCTGCCCCGGAGCCTGAGAAGCCTGAGGAAGGTGGAGGCAGTGACAAGGTACCCTGACTTCTACCACTGTCCCTCTGTGAGGCCAGTCAGCCATACTTGGGGCTACAACAGCACATATATACTGTACTCTCTCTTTTTAAAGTCTCTGTAAATTTAACCTTTTTTCTTCTGCCCACCAACAGTTCTGTCTAGTCTTGCGTAAACACACTTCAGCAGAATTACAGGGTCTGGTTTTATCTCAGCACTCACTGGACAGCTAATTACCTGCCTTTCACCCCCTGTTGTCAAAACAAAACAGCCTAACTGCTGCTTGTGACTCTGCTGTTGTCATGTGAACAAAGTTACTCGTGCATTTTTTCTCCTTTTTTTTGTTGTAAACACCAAATTACCTGTGACCAGTGGTTGATGAAAATGTTGCCTCTTTGGGCTCTACTGGTAATATCGCTTTTATTTTAGTCTCTCTGGAAACCTCACTTGTATTTTTGTATGTATGAACTCTCTGCTCTACCAACAAGCTAATCTCTGAACTCTTGTATCCTGCAGCTGTGGACGTTTCTTGTTCAGAGCACTATGATGGAGCCTCGAAACTGCAAGCGAGCCAACAGCCCAGCATACAACAGCAACACCGAAGGTGGGTGGATGGGTGGATGGGTGGGAGGGTGAGTGGGATGCTAGGTCTCTGGTGTCTAGAGTCCTCGCGTAGCCTGAGCCCGCCCATATTGCCTGTGATGCTACACTTTTATTATCACCGCGAAAATCAAATGTTACTTTAAAGCGCCACAAACCAATCAATAATCAGCAACGATCCTACATGCTTTCAATTAAACATATGACAAAACAATTATTTTAAACCAACGTTTATTACATTGGTTAAAGACTTTTACATTTAATATATGAAAAATAATTAAATATAAAAATGAATATTGTGTGGCCTGTGCTGGGTGGGTAATGGAAGGGGCATGTCCCCCCTCCCCCTCATGAAGCTTGCTGGCAGGGCCATAATGGTAGTCAGGCACTCCCAAGCACAGGATGTCTCATCCAATTGCTGCTCACTCATTCTCCCTCGCATTCCCATTTTGCCTTCTGCAGACACATTCCAGTTCCGCAGTCAGGAGGAGGACTACTCTCTAAGCCGCGATGAGATCAAACGACGCAACAAGCAGCTTATCGAGGCCCACCAGCCCAAGAAGAAGGCTCACAAGAGCCCCAAAAAGAGCTAAGAGCTTAGACAGAGGACAGGTGGGGCAGTGTGGAGGAATGTGTCCAACACAGCCAGAGAAGCTTAAAGTTCAGGCTACAGAAAATAAACAAAAGCCCAAACTGAGGTTTTTATGTCTGTGGACTTTAGTTTTGAAATTATCCTATACCATAGGTAGGGGTAATTAATGTCAGTGATGCTGATCTTGTTCTTAGTTAGTAATCTCATGGGTGTTACCTGCGGCCCACCATACAGATCTTTAAGCAGACATCAGCAAGGTATTTAGAGCAAAAGCACTGTGGCAGGATGTTGTCCAAACACAAGTCTGCAAAAAAGGTAAATGAGTTTTGCAAAGTGTACCTACCTAGATGAGTCTATGGCTATAGTCTATGGTTTTGCTAAAAGAAAAAGTGATTACTGTAAGCAATAAGCCACGAGAGGATGTGGGTTTGTGCTGGATGTAGAACAGCTAAGGGGGGGGGGGGGGGGGGGGGGTTAGGCATGACGCAAAGCAGAATTGAGTCATGCGTTCAATATCTGAGTAATGAACGTGATAAGGTTACTGGGTCAGTACTGTGACATACATATTGGTACAACAATTTCTCAAAGTGTTGTACGTAAGAAAAACAAAAAAGAATGTTTCTGTATTTTTTAACACATCTTGAACATTATCATAATAAGCTTATACCATACTGTATGTGTATCAATCTAGAAACTATTTAGAATTTAAAGCCTTTTAATATTCAACAGCAAAAACCTATACCTAAGCATTGACATTAAAAAAAAACATCTTCAGACAGTTTTGCTAACTTGTTCTTTTTATCACACTTTACTGCCAAAGATTCAACTTTTATGTTCCCACACATACATACACACACACACACACAGTTAATGGCATCAATATTTCAGACGACAGAAGCCGGCGTAGGTAAATGGGTCAGCGCACAGGGAAAAAAGCTGGAACCCCTCCAGCTCCCACACGTGGCCACACACTGTACCTGCAGAACCGGCAATTGGTCCCCGGAGTAATTAGTCACGTGAAGTGGCGGCATGTTTTACCGACCGGAGCCGATCAATAGGAGGTTATTTCTGAGGGGAAGGAAAATAAGGAGTGTGGGTGAAGAGGGAATAAAAATCACACTATTGATTTTGGCCCTGCCTGCAGAATTGACGGTGTCATTTGTCATCTGGGAATTAATTGTGGAGTTTGTTGTTTCTCCTATAGCCGCGCTTGGCTGTATATACATAGCTTCCCTGAAATGACAGGTGGGCTATTTAGAGTGAGTGTGGCATTTGTCAGTGCAGGGACAGCGCAGATTATCTGATTTTTGCCATTCACCAGAGGAGACATCCCCTGTCTTTGTCCTCTCCATGTTCAATCTCTGACAATCTCTGAGTCCATCTGTAGTGCATGGATGTCTTTGTGTTCTTTATAACCCAACAGGGTAACACAGATATGTTCCCTACTTTTGAAGGTACAGAAAGGGACAAACATTTTTTAAATCCTATCCACAGTGTATACAATTCGATAGATGTGTATTTTTTGCAGAATAACCTCTTTTGTTTTTAGAAATTACTGACCTCAACTGAAAAGTGAAGTTTTTTGTGTGGGTGATAGTGGGCACCAAAGTTTGCTTCTGCATTCAAGGGTCTTTTGAAACTTTCTCTTAGACCTATATATAGGGTGCACAAGAGACCTGCCACCACTGTTTGCTGTTTGTGACTCACTTGGATTTTAGCACTGGGTTTGGCATCTCTTTTAAGGAGCAAGATTAAAGGAGCAAGCACCAAGTCTGTACAAATAAGTTGCCTGTCTGGTACCAAAATGATCTGAATGTCTTAAATATTAGTTCTATATGAATTGAGGTTATTGAAAAAGAATGCCAATTTCTTTCAAAAACAATCACAAACTTGATGTGAGTGACCAAAGAATCCACTGCTGTGAAGATGAGACATACTATCCCACTACAGCACGACAGGATCCATTTTGTCTAAAGGTTTTGACAACAAAAATCATAGACGACTGGAGAGACTGAAAACACTTGATGGTCTTGCCTGTTTCTTCTTGGTAGATATGATGATTTTAGTTGTTTACTCTCATAGTGCAGGCTACCCATCCTGATGTGAACTACAGGCAGACTGACTTTTCATATAATTTAAAATGACACTGATTAGCTGCGCCCCTGGTTCCAATTAAGCCCAGTAGGATGTGGGTGGGCTGCACCAGGCTATGACTTCTTCCCCTGTGCCAGTAAATCATATTTTACAGCAGCTGCTATCAGCAGTGGAAGGGTCAGTCATACGAGCTGGCTTGGTATGGTATCACACCAGTGATGCAGTAGGAATACATGGCACTTTTGGGACACAGCAGCTAATCTAAGTCTAAAACCAGGGTGTCTTTCCATGCCTGCCAAATATTGTTTTTTATTCCACATCAGGTACATAAGCTTTCTTGTATTTTTTTTATTACAAAACAATGTAACAACTGTAACGAGAACTTTAGCGAATGGTCTACAGCCTGCTTCAACAAAGTATTTTATGACCACTTTGCACATTGATGTTACTTCTTGAAACGCTATATATAGTATATAATCTTCAGGGACAAATAATGGAGTACAGTTATACCTGCTCACAAAAATGCACATTGGCCAAATTTGCTGAAGGAGCCCATGAGGAAGCAGATTTTTCGTCTTGCTGCACACAATTTCTTAAAGTTAACAGAGCAGCTTTTTCAGAGTGACTCAGCCGATAAAGCACAGCAAGGCACTGCTGTAAACTTGGAGCACTACATCACTTTTCTCCATTCTCTGCACATTAGTGGGCATCACGCTCAGTGAGTTTCAGGCACATGATGTAAAGCCTCGCGTCGCGGGTGTTCATCCAAACAATTTACAACCAAGCATCCAACAAAAAAGCCCTCCCTTTAGTACAACAGCAGTTACATAATAGAGTGATGGTGTACTGTATGTATTCAATCCCCACAACTTTTTTTTTCTTGGCCTTCATTAAGTAAACACCACTTGTGGTCATCTAAAGTCAAAGTATGCCTGACCTGTCAAAATAAACATCACGCTCAAATTGAGATTGTATGTGGGCTGTTTATGCATCCAGGTTTAGACTGGAATCTGTCCCCCTAAAAAGAGCCTGGGGAGGTCACAGGGTTGTCTTGGCCGCTCTGCAACTGTGAAGGACCCAGGGCGGGTAATTAAGTGACACCTGGAATCGGGCCCGTCTCCCCGAACGGCACTGGCGATGGGAATTAAAGCACTAGTGAGTGATGATGATGATGATGGCAAAGAAATGAGGATGAGCAAGCTGACAGGCGCTGAGTGAGAGGCAGCTGGGATGAAGCACGTACCGCGGAGACTCACTGCAGGGGATGCAGACGTACAGGTGGCGAGCCCCCATCCCGGTGAAAATGAGCAACCAAATTGAGTTCTCTTCTAATGGCGGTCCTACGCTCCACCCGTTATCACAGCAGCCTTCCTGCTGAGCCCAGAAATGAATTCAGTGGCTCGCCAACACAGCCGTGACCCCAATTGGTATTTAAGTAAACCAAAAGGAATATCAGAAAGGAGATGATCTGCGAGATGAGCAACATTTTAGTTCACAAACGACCCAAATGGGCCATTCCCCAAGGCTGATTACAGGAGCTTTGCACGGCTTATGCTAAGTGATTCCCATTTGTCATTGTGATTACACAGCACATAGCGCACACAACAAAATTCAATCTCTGCATTTAACCCATCACACACGTGAGAAGGGTAGCAGTGTGTCGGGATGGTGCCATGCTCAGGGTATCTCAGTGTGCTTTTGGTAGGTGGTGGATTCAAACGTCAACTCTCTGTTCATCCACAGGTACGTTAACTTACCTGGTGGATTTAAACCTTTGACCCCCCCTGCTTGCCTTGCAGACCACACTACAGCCAACCTCACATGCAGAGGTTCTGAGTTGCTGAACAATATGTTGCTCTTGAACAGTATGTGTCTATTACAGCAGGTTGGAAAACCACTGACCAACTGTTTGTGTGCGTTAGTGACAGATGTAAAGGTTTGGCCTTGCCAAAGGATAGGCTAGCTTTTTGGATTACACATATTATATCTTTTGCTTACTCTTCTACAGGCCGTGATACACCAGTGCCAGTTAGATGTCACTCCACCTGTTCTGTGTCCGCCTCCTGGGCTGCTCTGAGGGGTGTAAGCCTGCAGGATATTCTTTCAGCCGCAACTTGGACTTGGACTACAATAGCCCCGCACATTTTCCAGGTTCTATAGGGTAAATGTTGCTGTGAGTTCTTCACCTTCTACACTGAAGGCTGTTTTTAGTGCTGCTCCAACTGGTCATTTGTCTTCAGCGTCTGTCTGTTAATTACATAACTAAGGCACTGCAACTAAGATACTATGTTCAATATAGTGTAGTAAGTCACAATACACTGATGTGTTCATTTCTCTCTGTCCTGTCTCATGTGAATACCAGTATCATGTATGTGCATGGGGCCTCGTTACAGCTTGACTGTAAGTCGTCCACACAGTCTAAACCGATATATTTGTGGTCTGGAGACAGGGAAGTAGAACATTGGTTACGTATGCAACCATAGTTCTATGACTGGTAGAGGACCGCCATATAGACCATACGTCATGAAACTTAGGTATAATTTCTCGGCACGAAGTGCGGCTACCACAGGGGGTTTCATGCAGTAGAACCACAGTTACGTATGTACATGTAACCAGCGTTTCACTGGATCAGTCAGCACCTTATAATCAACATCACATTTACTTAATCATTAAATATTTCTTTATGGACTTTGTTCCAAACCAAAGGAACTGCAAACTCAAGCAGGATGAATGTTCATAAATGACGATTTTTCTCTGTCTTTCACTATAAATGGGGAAAGAGGCCATCATGGAATTCACAGTGTCTGACCTTTTTGAAGGACCCTTGGTCAAGAATGCATTAGCACAAGATGCTCATCCGATTTGACAGATGTTTTCATTTCAAACTATTACTAATGGCAACATGGGACTGGGAGGCAAAGAGTTCACATAGAGAGTTTACATAAGCGCACTTTTGTGAGTACAGCCTTTTCGAGATAAGAGTCTGTGACATTTAAAGCGGTGTTAACAGACATTTGGGCTACCTGGTTTGGCAGCAGATGACTTTTATGCTTAACAGGTTTTGTGCAGTACATATATAAATACTTCTGCATTTTTGCTTCTTGTTTTTCATTCTAAATCAACCTCATGTCAGTGACCTCTTTCAGAGCAAATCACAGTAGCTGTGTGTGAACTGCAAGTCAAACTTGTGGTTATTTTTATTGACCTTTTTTAAAAATATATAAAAAACTGAAGTAGCCTGCTACAGCTAATAGATATAACAGATTTCACCACAGTAGCATTTCCCCATCAAATCATCTCTCTAAAAAAAAAACGTCTCTCGATAATGGAGGTTAACCTTTGAGTTTTGATTAGACCTCGCTGGCAACCACCATGCCAGCAGTGCAGAACACGGGGAAACAGCTATAAATGGCCACATCAAATGTCCTCCAATTGGGTTCAATAAAGTGAACAAGCACCAGCTGTGGACTTTAAAGGAGTCACTGGGTGTGGAGGGCTTTGAGCCATGCTGATCCTGGGGGCACTCACGTTGACCTCCACAAGCCCTCATCTTCCACTAAAGCTTGTCTGTGTGTGTGTGTGTGCGTGTGTGTGTGTATGTGCATGTGTGTGTGTGTGTGTGTGTGTGTGTGTTGAGGGTTGGGGGGTTGAGACAGACAGATCGATGCAGAATTAAAGCCATGGGGAGATGGCAGGTAAGAATAGCCTCTGGTCAAAGTCGGTGGAGCTATTTTGATTAAGGGTCTGTTTTGGCAGGCGGCAGACAGGGTGCAAATGTGCCACCGCTTGATGTGTGCGTCACTGAGCGGCCCCACGGCAGCTAAAAACAGCATGGGGAACATGTCAGGATCTACGCCAGCTGCAGCAGCAGCATACACATACACTCCTCTCTCCCTCCCTCTCTCTCTCTGCCTGTCTCTCTCGGTCTCTCTCTCTCTCTCTCTTTGTCTGTGTCTGTCTCTCTCTTTCTCACGCACACACACACACACCTCTGTCCACCTCTGTCACAGACACAAGTATTCACATTCTTTGGTATTTAGACACACATATCTACACACACATATATACTTTGTCACCCTGACACACACACACACACACACCCACCCCCACACACACACACACACACAACCACATAACCACATGAACACCACTCTCAACATGGTGGTCTTACCAAGACAAACCCCTTTCACATCTCCACATTCACTTTCAGGTAACAGAACAAAATCATGCCATGTTTTAAAAGCAAGCAAAACCACCCCCTCATATCCAATACGGACACCTGACTTCCACTGTCTACCGCATTGAGAATAAGCTACTTTTGTGGCCAACATTTACCGATGTGCAATTCAAAGACCATACTCCCTCTCTGTTGCGATTAGTGATGAGTCAGAAGGTTAATCTGGAGAGGTCAGGGGATGATCAGACTGTATGGTTGGAGAATTACACGCTAATGTATGTTCCCCTGTGTTTTGACCTTTTTGTGGCCCCCATTTGAAATATTTCCAGCAAAGCTTTGTTGAAGGCAGACCTTAGCCTGGTAAACCAGTCCCTCGTACTACACTTCATTTCATACAGGAAGGTCATGCAGTTGGGTCTGGCTGTGCTGTATTGAGAAGCATTTGTTTCCTGGAGGTGTAGACTCTGGTGAAGTGTAAAACAATTGGATCTGCCTTTACCCAATCGCTAACGATTGGTTGTGACATGCAGTTAGCCTGGCTATAAGCTATGCACTACAGTTCAGATGTAGCAGACAGTCGACGTCATTGCTCACAAACACTCCCTCTTATTGGTTAGGCAAGATTCTGCCTGAGACAACCATGTCAATGGAACCTCAGCCACACTCTCTGTATAAAAAAGTAAATGAAGTACAATAGGCTGGTTTACCAGGCTAAGACCTTGTAGCCTAAAGCAGCAAATCAGCAAGGCCTGTGAGCAAGAGATGGGGGAATATGCCTTGTGTGCAGTGTTATTATGCAGTGTTGCTCTGTTGACTTCAGGGCTAAACGTTCCTGATATATTTAGCCTGGCCCCTGGACCTCCCTATCTTATTTTTAGATGTTGTTTTGGTGAGCCACTGTTTCCTCTCTGTTGAGGTTATTAATTTGCTGCTTGACCATTGCTATTAACCACAGCAGGGAGAGCAATAAATATCTTTCTCTTTTTGTCTTTCTCTGTTTCTTTCTTTCTTGCTCTCTCTCTCTTTCTTTCTCTCTCTCTTTATCTCTCCTCACCGAGTTTAAGGCCGAGAAAGCTTAGGCCTTCCTTTTGTGGTGGCAGTGGTGATATCTATCTTTTTGCAGCATTTCCTCTGCTAACTTGTAGTGCTTGCAACTATGTGGCTGCATGGAGGACAAGAGGAGACGAGCTGTCATGTCAGTAGTGATAACAACAAGTGCTGCCTGGCTCCAACTGCAATCTTTGCCTTTTGACCACCAGGTTAAATCAACCACACACACCCTTAAGAGTTGCCACCTATAAGTTATAATTTAATAAAAACTACAGCATTTGAATGTAAGCATAGACCACCTTCTTCTCCACAACGTCTACGTTCTGTGCAATCTCTTCTCCCCTATTTAGTCCATACAGTAGAGAAGCAGCTTGTCTCGCCTATCAATACATGATGATCTCACAGCAGCAGCGACACACATCCACAGACCTGAATGTGCCCTACAGGTGTCACTTCCTTATTTGTGTTGTTTAGCTAACACCTGTGCATGGCTGCAAGATGGTGTGAATTCTGAGATAGCCCTAACACTGCTGGACATTCCCTCAGACAATAACAAAAACTCGAACTGCAATAGTGCTGCTATTTTTAGTTGTTTATTCGTTGAGCTAATAATGCTAAGGCACGTGTGTCCAGTACTCATGGAATGTTGGAGATATTCTGCCCTCAGGCCAAAGACACAGATATTTCTCTCTCTCTCTTCCCTCTCTCTCTCCCTCTCTTTCTCTTTCTCTTTCTCTCTTTTTTTCTGTTTGTGTGTGTGTGTGTGTGTGTGTAGTTGTGGTCCATTCCAACCAGAACCAGTTCTAAAGTCAGCATCTTCTTCCTCTGTCTTCCTTTTTCATCAATCTCTCTCTCTTCCTCTCTGTTATTCTCTCTCTCTCATTGTGTGTCTGTCTTTTTTTCTTTTGTCTGTTTCCACTCTGAGGTCTCATATGTCTGAGAGAAGTATTGGGGTCACAGTCATCTGGCTGGTGTTCTCCAGAGATGGAGGCTAGTGGTGGCTCCATGCTCTTTAATAAGATTACTGACTGATTCACCTGTCAATTTTATAGCTCAATAGATGTGAGCTTGTTTTTCTGCTTGTAACTCTGTGTGTGTGTGTGTGCGTGTGTGTGTGTGTGCGTGTGTGTCCGTGTCCGTGTCCGTGTCCGTGTGCGTGTGTGTGTGTGTGTGTGTGTTTGTCCGTGTGCGTGTGTGTACATGCTGCCCTAGTTATAAAGATGCGTAGACATGCGCCAGACTGAATCACTGCAGACCCAGTAAGAGAGATAGCAGGATGTTTTCTACCTCAGTATTACTCACCCAAAGGCCATAAATACATTGATTGTCCTGTACATTTTCCAGCAAAGTTCAATTTTGACACTGCACAAACTCCAAAATATACAGTGGTTACACCCAGTCAGCAAAGACAACTGAGCTAATTCGCTTTAACTGAGGTAGAGAGTTTCAAAGTTCATGTTTCAAAAATAACTAAAAAGCTTAAAAAAAAGATATTGCTTTGAAATTACTTTGCTTGTCTGTCCATTAGTGCAGAGGAGGATGCAGAGGAGCATAGGATAGAACTTGTGTTTTAATGGAAAGTTAAATCAATTTAGTTTGTTCGATTCCTAGGTGACTACCAGACTTTAATTTATTAAAACATTCTATGTCACAAGACGGCTTGTATGTCACCTCGAGCGCTCTTAATTAACGCTTTAATACCCCAATGCATGAAAGATAAGATAAGACTTTATTTGATAACCACTAACCAAATACATGTCATAACAGCCAAGGGGTGGATCAGACAAAATTAAAAGTATATCGTTAGCCTCATAGCATAATTTAAGTCATTTTTTGGCCACATTAAGATATCTACCTAACTTTACTCTCCTAACACTGCTGCATCATCCTGCATAACTGCCTAAAAACATTGAAATATGACTTGGGCAATTAAGCTATGAGGCTAACGATATGTAAATGCTTCCAAAGAAAAACTACATCATACAGCAATGCACTGAATATTCACCATAATATACATGGTCATGAAAGGCCTAATGCATAACAGTACACGGTTCCATAACAGTGGTATTGTACAGTCCAATGGCAAATGGAATGAATGACTTGCGATCTGTCAGGTCTCCTTCTCATCCTCCTTTTTCTCTTCTTCCCTCCACCTCATCCCTCTTCCTGCTTTTCCGCACTGCTCTATGTATCTATCAGCCCCTCCCCACCACTTCCTACACGCTTTCTCCACTCATCTACTCTGCATTTCTTCTCTCTCTTTCTCTTTCTCTCTCTCTCTCTCTGTCCCCCTCTCTCTCTCTCTCTCTCTCTCGCTCTCTATCTGTGTGTGTGTGTGTGTGTGTGTGTGTGTGTGTGTCCCCTCTCGCTCTCTCTCTCTCTCTGTCTCTCTGTCTCTCTCTCTCTCTCTCCTTGGATATCTGTGTCACGTTCCTTCGCGACAATCATTAAAAACCAGCCAACCAAACAAGCCATGATTTAAATGCCTTTAGATTGCAGTATCTATCACTGGCGTGACTCCCTGCTTGCTCATATTTTAAAGTATACTGCTGGTCGTAATATTCAGAATGAGGCAGCCTCGCTGGGTCTCTAGGGCCATTCCCTACTGTGCCCTTGGACAAGGTTAAAAAACCAATACATTTCATGGAAATGTACCCTTGGTTTTTTTCATACTGATCTAATAAGGCAAGCATGTACGGTAATCCTAAAGCAGGCAGGACATAGACCGTGGAATCAATATTAACGGTCTTATAGAGTAGAGCCTGTTTTATATTCTCCTTTCTAAACTAGGTTTTACCCATGTAAGGTTTGTAAATCATTGTGTAAGTTAATTTGCTTTTTGTTTTGTTTGTTTTTTTTACAATGGTTGCTGATTGTATGTGTTTTGTGTTCTTTGCTACACATGTAATAGAAGAGTCAGGATGCATAGAACATTTTTGAATTAGAAATATGGAAAACAGAGTCATGACCCCTGACACCTGTCAATCATTTCACGTCATTTATTTCTTTATTTCCTTTGGTTCTGCAATCGACAGTCAGTAACACACACAGACACTCCACATAATAACATGGCTTCAGGCAGCCATCAGCAAAATGTGTCAATTAACTAAAAGCGCCATCTTATGAAACTAGTAAGATAGGATGAATATTACCCCAGCGATGCAAGCAGTGACTTTCCCTGGTGGATTGTGGGAGATGTGTGTGGCGTGTCTCTGTGTCACCACCTACAGACATGCAGAGCAGAGCTGGGCCTGTGCTTCTTACCTGCTCATGTTTTTGCATATGAGAAAGCACTACAATCTAGTAACTAAGGTATCACATGTCTCTGACTGCACATATACACTTTGCTCTATCAGCTCCATCACACACACATACACACACACGCACGAGCGCGCACACACTCACACACACACACACACACATAAATATTTGAAAACATATTTTATGTGCAGGTAGAAAATGCCAAGGACATATAGTTAGGTCTGGACATCTCTGATCTTGACAACAGAGACAGATCTCTAATAATATCCAGCGACTGATTTTGAATGTTTAGGCTACACCAATGGTTCACACTCTTTTGGCACGCATTGCTACCCAAACATTTGCAAACTTCGTAGTGAAAGTAGCGTGACAACAGAACAAAGGGATTTTTTGTCATTGTGGTTCATGTTTCTTTGCACCACACTACCACATTTAGGTGGGGGAAAGTAGTTAAGGTAATTATGCATCATTTGTGTTGACTTCTTGTTCTCCCTGTTTCGCTCTCTGACTCACACTTACCCACACACACATACACATACTCACATCTAGCCTGATGCATCAGACACTTTCACATCATTTCACTTTATGCAAAGCATCTGAAACCTATCCACTGGTATGCATTCGCTTCACAATGGGCAAGCACAGTCCTCTTTGTCTGCAAGGGTTCCCAGTCATCCAGATCATGGCAGGCATAAGTACTTAGTTGCAGGCAACTAGACTTGGCACCTCAAGCTACAAATAGGAAAAAAGTGAAAGTCATTCCCATTGGTCTCTGTGATCACACGGCACATCACAGAACACAGTGCAGACAATGAAATTCAACCTCTGCATTTAACCCATCACACACGTGAGCACGGGGCAGCCATGACAACGGCACTCAGGGAGCAGTATGTGGGGATGGTACCATGCTCAGAGTACCTTAGTGCTACTACTGGTAATTGTTGGATTCAAACCTGCGATCCTGCAGTCACAAGTTCGTTACCATAACCGCCAGGCCACCACTGCCCCAGTTGCCTAAAACTTAGCACTTACCACAGTCCTTTCTATGTCTAGCCAGGACCAGAATACTAATACTGCTGATAATAATGATCGCTTTACTGTCATACATCATAAATGATCAATAAACACAACACTGTCATCAAGGCTTTGTTGGAAAAAAAAACCTACTCTCCATGGGAAACAGGCCTCCCTGTGTGTCTCTGAAACCTGTTCAGTTTGGTGACGCATACCATCATAACCACACTGATAGCGGAGAGCAGCTGAAACTAGGTCAATGGTGAACAGCTATTTATAACCTTAAGAAAAAATGCTTTCACTTTAGTGCGTTTTCAAATTTAAAAAAAAATTAAATAGAACCAGTGTTTATCTTAACTATTTGACAAAAGTAAGAGATCTATATGTCAAGATCACAGTTCATTTTCCTGTAAGCAAAGAATAGTCATAATAACACAACCCACATTTACATCAATATTTAAAATAGTAAAAAAAAGACAAGAGGATGGTTGTGGCACAGGCCAGCCAAAACAGAGTCAGGCACTTCAGTGCTAGGGAGAGATCAGGCTGAAGCATAGTCATTGTATCTCTGAGATACCCTTGCTATAATGTAGTTATAAAGAGCTGCAGACTGAACAAAAATACACACAGCACAGTTTGCTCTGGCACACAAAAGTGGAAACCACATGTGTACTTTTTACACTGCACAGCATAGGGTTTAAAATAGAGATAGTGTGAGCAGCTGGTCAAATAGCAAAATATGTATCTGACCATAAGACCTGTATGTCTCTTCCTCATAGCCAAACAAATTTAGTTGTGCTTTCTCACTTATACAGGAAGCTACATCTGTTGGTGAGCACAAGTCATAACTTTTTTATGTGATATGCACACTTCACTGATAATTATATTTGGTGAGCAAATCAATATTTAAAAATAACGGATGTGTATTTAGATGATCTTTAGATGATCTGGGCTCTTAATGTTGATGAGTGTGTAGAGAAAATTCACAAGGTTTACAAGTTTTAATTTGACAGAAACCAAAAGATATAGCCTACTTTATTATTTTTCTTCACAGCTTTTACAGCATACTCATAACTCAGTTACTCAGTTAAACTTGTTCAAAATATAAAAAGATCATTGTAATCATAATCATAGCTATTACCTGAATTTTTATTAATATACATATTGCACGGTCATAAAGGTCAGTAGACAAAGCATTTTGCTACATATTATGCTTTTTAAGGTTTTACATGACAAATTATATTTAAATTTGAAAATAGTTATTTGTACATACAATTACAATGACCAGTACTACATACAATGTTACATGTTTAGTATTGCGTGAAAAAAATTCTGGCAGTGGAAAAAAACTGGGTTGAATACTCAAAATGTAATACATGAACATTTTCATATTATTCAGCACTGGCACATGGACGAGCAGTGACACGATCCATGCAGGTCTCCTCTTAATTGTAGGTAGTGGCCATGCCCAAAAACAACAGACTTTAGGACCTTAATGGCTTGTGCCCAGTCACACTCACATCTACAGTTATGAAATGTTTTGAGAAAATTGTTTTTTTTTACCTTGACTCAGTCTTTTCCACACACACACATACACACACAGTTACATATATATCCAAGGTATTAAGATGCAGTATTTGATAAGAGCAATTTACATGATTTCCTGGCCACCTATGTATGGAAAAACAGACTGCCTACGATGGCATCATCTGTCGCAGATTTTGGTGAACAATATTTACTGGAGGGAGGATCCAGTTGCCTCTACCGCAGACGTGCTGTTTGGATTGAGATGAACGCTTAGAGGCTTAGCTGTGGAGCGTCGCAGTGCCCGGTGAGAGAAAGCATACAGCAGAGGGTTCACACAGCTGTTAATAAAGGTCATTGCCCCAGTGACCCCTCCTGTGATCTTACTTATCTGCAAAAGGGCTGGGGAGCCCAACGACACTGCCAGGATGGTGAGGAAGTTGTTGAGGTGGCATGGAATCGAGAAGATGAAAAAGGCCACAATGATACTAATCACCAGTCTCTTCATCCGTCTGTGACCTGAGCGGACGGTCTGCTTCACCCTCCTGTGCAGGGCGATGTACAGGGAGGCCAGGACTGAGAACGGCAGCATGAACAGCAGCAGGCTTTCCACCAGGAGCGTGGCAACCTGCTCCCCGACTGACCTGTAGCGCGGCAAGCAGTGGAGCAACCCATCATCCTCCAGTCGCACCTCTCTCTGGACCAGAGCGTGGGATGACATGACAGCTCCCAGAGCCCAGACTATTCCCAGCAGGACCTTCCGCCCGGTGGACTTGAGCCTGGTCCAGCGCTGTGGATAGAGCACCTGGAGGTAGCGCTGCACACTGAGGAGAGTGACGCACAGCACGCTGGTGTAAAGGCTGAAGTACACCACGTAGGAGAGGAGCTTGCATGGCGCCCGGCCCAAACTGAAGCCGTGGAGCAGAGTGTGGATCCACATAGGCAACGTGAGCAGAGTCAGCAGGTCTGACACGGCCAGGTTCAGCATGACCCACAGCGTGAAGCTTCCTCCGCCTAGCTTGCGTCCGAGAACAACCAGCACCATCAGGTTTCCAGGCAGCCCCACAGCACAGCATAAACCCAGCACAGTGGCAGTCAGCTGGATCTCAAGCGAGGCCTGCACAGGTGTGCTGATGTTGGAGATGTTGACCTGCTGCTGCTGCTCGGGCTGTTGCATGATGGTGATAAGCTGCTGTTGGGACGATGTGACAACCACTCTGAACAGGCATCGTGAGCAGCAGAGAGAAGTTAAAGATTAAAGGAAAAAAAACTGTAAGAGCTGGCTTCCTCCTCTGCACTTCGTCTTTTCACAGCTTCACAGCTGACGGCTTGATAGCAACACCTCAAAAACCACGCAACTTTCATGTCTGCAGGCGTTACCACTGTCTCTCTCATGCACACCCACTCAAATTTGTGCATTCTCACAGATGGACTGCGTCCAAGTGTAGAACATTATCTTACATAAAGTATGCCACAGCCATTCAAAAGCAATAAAGTGCAGAGCAGTAAAAAGAAAACAAAATGTATACAACTATTTGGTTAAATAGTTTAAATCTCTTTAAATCTTTTTTTACTCTTCCTAGGTGCACACGTACCTTTGTGTTTGTGTTTTCTCTAAACATGGGGAAGACTTTGTGCCATTGCTTGCTTTAGGTGACATATGCCAAAGCCACTAGCTAAGAAAAAATGATGGCCAAAAAAGAGGAAGTTAAAGGAAGTATCTGAGTCAGCCAAGAAAGAAGAAATTTCTTGACACTTCTGTTTCTTTTTTTTTTTTTAGTAAGCAGAGGCGTGAAAAGGAAGAAAAGTCCGCACACTTGAAGTCTGTCAGCACTCGGTCAGTATAGCATTCTGGGTAATGTAGTAAAGAACAAACATGAAACATACAAACAGAAAAAAGAAGAAAGAAAAAAGAACAAGTCTATACACATCAGGCCCTAGCCATTATAAAACAAAGCACAAACAGTTCAGAGTTAAATCCATATTTCATAATCAGAGCAGAGGCGCCCTGCAGGGTGGAAGTGGAATTGTTTCTCATGGAGAACTACAGAGAGACGGTCCCCTCCTCCAAACTTACTTGTAGTATGGTTATAGCCCATGACCCATGATTGACACATCTGCGAGTGAGGGGCTGCTGGGCAGTGTACTTACAGATAGGTAGCTTGTCAAAACAGCATGTCTTAAACTTGTAAAAAGCTAAGGGAAAAAAACACTTTGCACCAGAAAGGGCCTACTTTTACAAGATGGCTTTTGAGAGAATGTTGGTATGTCATGCAACATATCAGTGCATTTTTTGTGATGAATTATCTTAACTAGCCCACTATAACACTATCTTGGTTGCTCACAATTGTGCTAAACAGATGAAATTTTGTGTAAAGGTCAATGAAACTGAGACTGTGAAAAGCTTAATTTTGATTTTTAAGTAGGAGACAATGTTGGTTTGTACCATAAATGGAAGATAAATCTAATAAACGATTGTGTGCTGTTTTTTCTTCACTCTTCACTCTGTTAGATATTTCAGATCCTTTTAGCAGGCACTTTGTCTGGGATGCAGTGGTGTGATGCATTAGATGTCTAAACCTACATCAATAAGAGGGTGTGTAAACAAGCAGTAGAAAGTTGGTATGTGCCATTGTGTCATACTTTTCTCACAGATATCTTACTAAATGTTAGTGCAGGAGAGAGAGAGAGAGAGAGAGAGAGAGAGAGAGAGAGAGAGAGAGAGAGACAGAAAGACAGACACACAGACAGACAGACAAACAGAAAGACAGACACACAGACAGAGAACAAGAGAGAAAACAGAAGATACAAAAAGAGTGCCTTGTTTAATTTCCGAGGCTGTGTTTACTGTTGCTGATGTGTGCTGTTAGCCAACAGCCAGAGAGGCTAGGCGTGCGTGCCATGGCAGTGGCACACACAGATGGCTACTTTTAAAAATTCATACACTCAATTTGTCAGCACGCGTGTTGTAGTGGCTGCTGCTGCTGCTGCTTCACTGGCCTCACGTGCCAGTGTGTGAGAGTGTTGCTTGCTTATGCCTCAATGTGTGTGTGTGTGTGTGTGTGTGTGTGTGTGTGTGTGTGTGTGTGTGTGTGTGTGTGTGTGTGTGTGTATACACTTGCATGTGTGAGTAGGGCTGTATAATTGCACCATTATGGTCATTTGTATGCACATTTTTTATTAATTTTTTTTTGCTTGTGTAAAATTCTCCATATGTGTAAACTTGGTGGAGCATACTGTATGTAGGTGGAAATGTAGGTGTATGTTTTTTGCGCTTGTGTCTTTGCATGTGTTTGTGGGCATTTCAGGGAGAGAGGTGTTGCTACAGCATACATTTTTACAGCTTTAGAGGGCACTGTCTCATGTGCTTCACCTAACAACAATGAAACTGGGTGCTGTTTACTGATGTGCATATCTGTGAAAAAAATGTAACAGCATCTACTGCAGCTCAACTGTCTCTTTACTTGCCATAGACAGATATACACTTGACTTTTTATATACATCACATACAGTAGACTCTAATTGTTTTATAATTTCAGAATAGTGTTAGCAACAAATATCTCCAACAGCTGTGATAATTCGGTGCATTTAGATTTGATATCCATATCTCTTTGGGCTATCGTAAGCTTCAGAGCGAAGACTGTGGAGTGCTCTGCACTTCAGACGTTGTCAATTTAGCATCACAGGCAGGTCAAGCATGCTGACCAACTACCTCTGAAGTGCTGGAGTACTGAGGGATTTTCTTGGACTATACATTATTTACCAAGGTCTTCAAACTCTCCTGCTCTTCTAGCTTCTTTTCAGATACAGCTGAAATGACATACATAGCTATTTCTCTCGTAGCCCTATATTTGAACCTTTGCAAATAAATATGCTAACATGCTGCTCTTCTGTTGCCCCATATTGCCCTCCAATGATAGAAAATAGCCTACCCTACTAACTCCCCACAAACAGCCATTCTTGTCATAGTCTTGCAAGTAAATGTTTGATGAAGGGTAAGTTGCCCAAAACTTTACATTTAGGTAGTAGCCTTTGTTTTGGGAGCATATTAAGGTGTACAGACTTTCTCTCCTTTTTTATGTTCCTCCGGTGACTTAAGCTTTTCTTGTTCAGGCAAAGGGATCACATTGCATATGAAACAGGTCAGTCTTTTGTGCTCTCAGTACACCTGAAGATGCTGTTTTCCTTTACTCCTGACTAGTGCAGAGCCTGTTCAATACGTCATTTTTTGTGTATTTTGTACAGCTTCATGGTTCCTCTCTGTGGGAAAAATTGATGTCACAATTCCTTAACATAATGGGAGTTGGCCTAGCTGTCTCTGTAGGTATCTGTGTGTCTCTTTCTCCCCCTGTTTCTCTCTCTCTCTCTCTCTCTCTCTCTCTCTCTCTCTCTCTCTCTCTCTCTTTCTTTCTTTCTTTCTTTCTCTCTATTTACCAAATGTGTATTTTCATAACTGAAAATAGATCTTCTTCAGCACAGACTTTTGGCAGTCAGTCAGTCATGTTCAATTCAGTTTGTTAGTGTCATCTCCAGCACAATAACCACCAGAGTCCTTGACTGAGAGGTAGTTCAGTGTTTCCAGGAAACTTTATATAATACATTTTTCTAGGGCGTACCGTACAGTAGCCTATATTTCATCATATGTCTGTGACTTTTTAGCTTTCAAACCTGAAACAGAATTTTCCCATACCAATGTTATGAATCCAGCAGTGGCATGATACAATGGGCAGTGGTGTGTGATTCAGGCTTGGAAAGAGTAGAGACAACCCTGAATGCATTAGTATACTAACCATGGACTGTATATAAGATACTAACATAATCATGTTGTAGACTGACGCCAGAGAGTGTTGAGGGAGGGAGAGTCCCAACACCTGTTTCCTTCCGTGTTTTATTTTCACAAGTGGGATACAGACAAACTAATTTTTTTTGTCTGAAATAAAAATTTGTTGGCATCATACACGATCATAGACAATAATAAACTACACAGAATTATATTTGTATTATGTTATAGTTTATTTAAATAAAAGGTTTATGTTGTGAGGTCTTGTGACACGCCCATTTATGCAGTCCGGAACTGTCCATGTTTGCTCCTATGCTTTGCTACCATAGTAACGTATTATATTGCCATATCTTTACTGTGCTGCATCACTCATTACACAGCTTACAATTGCAGCTCAACCAAGTCTTTAAGTTGAAGACAGATCCTTTGAAAATAGTCTACTTTATTTGCATTGTTTTGCTGAACATATATATATATATATATATATATAAATATATGTATAAAAACTATTGTAGCAGAAGCTAGGCTGAATATAGCATAGACCCTGGGGCTACATCTATTCAAAAGGCCCTTTCAAAATGATCAAGCTATTTCCGGGCCATGTAAGAAGTGGCTATGGCTATGCCAAGTCACACCACAATGAAATGCTACATCTTGACTACACTACCATCAGCAGCACACAAAACCCTAAAGAAAGAAAGTTAAAGAAGAAAGTTAAAAAAAGTGGCAAAAATAAAATTTCAGCATGCACATCCAGATCTTTTATTATTACAAAGTGCAAGTACAGAGGAAAGTAAGCTTTTATATTCTATTTGTAACAAAACACCTGCAATATTCATCTTATCACTCTGAACAATAGTCTAGAAACAGTATGAGTCACCGCCGAAAAAGCTGAAGCTGCATTGTCTGCAAACCACAAACTTTCTGTGACTGCCAAAACCTTTGGCATGACTACTCAGCTGAAGTACTTTCACACTGATAGAGTCCCTGGTAGATAGACAAGGCCATCTTTGAGCATGTCTGTGTGGTCAGCCTTGACTGGCAGTAGGCTAGCAGCTGCAAGGTTTGTTGTCAAAACCATTATGTATAGGTCATACACAGACTGAAATTGCAGTGCCCCGCAGTGTTATGATAAACATCATACATAAACATAACATCAGTAATAGTTAAAAAAAAATGAGTTAACTTATACTATAATAGTAATGGACATATTGTGTACTTTATAATTACTGTCGTGATACAACAGCTTTGTGCTAAACCCATTTCGATGGTCTCTGGGTTTTGGTGCTAGGCATGGAGACCAAGGTTTTGATTCTGAACTATGGTCATTTCCCAATCCAACCCCATCTCTTTCTACCACCAGTTTCCAGTCTCTCTTTACTATCCTGTCAAAAAAAGCCAAAAAGGTCAAACTTAAACGTCCTTAGTCTGAGCCAGGCTGCTGAGCAGTAGATGCTTTGGTATGGAGGACAGAGACAGCAGGAAATGCTCCCCTTGCCCATTCTCCTTCACTGAGACAAATGTGACCCCTCTTGTCTGGATGAGGGCATGAAGCACAAGCCCCTCCTGGTGGCTGTTATTTAAACATAGAGGGCAAACAAGAGGCAGGTTGGCCATATGTGTGCATGCCTACAGTCTTCGTATTCCAGCAACATGCAGGGAGCCTTCTGCCAAGCATTAATCAATGTTCTCTTTCCAGTGGCAGATCGACTGAGCAGCTGTTGAAGCTTTTTGCCAGTCTGCCACTTGGACACCGTGGGTCTTGACTGGCCCTATTCTTTCATAGTGCGGTAGCTTTGAGGTCATTCTCCTTAGGTTTTTTTTAATTGGTTCTGATGTTGTGATGCCTTGAATAAATAAGTTAAAGTTCAAAGTGTTTATTGTTATATACAGCAAGAAAAACAGGTTTCTTTGTAATAAAATTCCAGGATCTCTAAATCACAGCTGTCCTAACACCTAAAAAACTAAAACTAAATAAAAACAAAAAAAAACTAAAACTGTGAATGCACTAACCCTAACCCCAACTCTCACCCTAACTAAAACTAAACTAAAACTAACAAATTAACTGAAAAACTAAATAAAAATAAGAACTAATAAAAAAATGCAAAGTCTACAAGATCATCAAGTGGCATCCTCTGGTAGCTGGAGTGAACACATAAACATTCCCAGCTCCTGATTCAGATGTGGCACAAGCACAGATGCTCCCACTCCAATGCTCCTATGGCTGAGGACACAGCTGGGCTTCAGATGATTTGTTGGCGCGATGGTGCTTGTCCATTGTGCCTTTGGAGTGCCCTCCTACAGTCACTACAGATGTCCAACATTCTCCACTTTCAAAACCCTACCGAAGACACATCTTTTCAGAATGGCTTCTTACTCTACCTGCTGCCCCCATTATTTTAGACTTCTTCTCATACTTGCCTCCTTCTGTTTTTTTTCTAGTACCTATTTGGTACTGACCGTGCTGTGTCATCAGTGTTTGTGTAGGCTACTATGGTTTTTTGAACTTTTGAACTGTGCAGTGTCCTTGGGTCTCTTGAAAGGAACTCCTAATGTGTAATGATATTATTTATTTGTTTATTATTATTATTACTATTCTGATTATTAAGTGTGCTTGCTCTGCAACACACTTATAGTCCTCCCACCATTTATTCTTATGATTTTTCAACGTTTACCCAGATTTTGCCTCTGCTACTAGTCCTTAGTCTATTGCAGCCTATGGTGCCAATTGGTAAACACTTTTGAAATTTAGCATACATATTTGCACCGATGATCATGAAGCATGGCACATTCACACACACTTTTACCATGCCGTCTAGTTCTTATTGTTATTCTTTTTATTGTTGTTACAACACTCCAGAGAGAGAATCATTGGGTCATGCCCCCATGACAAGACATTAACAACCCACTCACACAAATTAGGGTTGCTTCTGACCTTCTTGTTACACACACAAATAAACTTTATATGTTTCACATTAGTGTGGATCTTTTAGAGAAACATTATACACACTGAATAGAAAATATTTCAGACCTGCTCCACCAGGGCATTACACATGACATGCAGACTGTTAAATACAATACAAATACAATGCAATAAATACAAATTCTAAATTAAAGCAATAATGGTAAAATTACATATACACACGATTAGATTCGCGTTCTATCTTATAGATGCTGCAAAATAACCCTTGGTGTTGTAGGTAAAGGTGTAGGCTATTAACTTAATTCACCTAATAATTTACGAGTTTCTATCTAAGCACGTCGTTACTTAACAGTCCACCGTTCTCGAGTTCATTCTATGCCACTTTCAAAGAGGCTAACAGGTGGACATGTCCTTTTATGGTGCAGGTTTCCTTCCTCCCCCTAGTCTGCATGGATCGGTGAAGGGGGTTGGGAAGATGAACTCGGGCAAGAGGAGAAGGGAGGGGGAGAGACGCTCTCACTGAAGCTCTTGAGCATCTTTTCAGATGAATCTCAGTCAGCTGGTGGACTCTCATCACGCAGCCCAGCGAGAGCGCTTGTCACGAAGAGAGTATAGGCTACATCTCGTGGAAAGTATGTTGATACGCGGAATGAAGGGAATTTGACACATTAAAGTGATATTTCCAGCAGTTCGAAGGAAAGAAAGAGGCGCATTTCATCCGCTCGGCGCGGAGGTTTGTTTTTTATTCTGTCTGTTGTGCTGAATAATTTTTTATTTGCCGGTTAACAAATCAGTGGAATGAGTTTTTCTCTTGCTTTTGTGTTAACGCAGCATGGGAACTGCCGTGTCCAAGAGGAAGAATTTAAGGAACGATGCGATTTCATCAGTGGCCGCAAAAGTTAGGTGAGTCGGAGAGTGCAGTGTTTTTTTGCAGACCAAGTGCAGCAAGATATTGAGATGAGTGTGGAGTCAGGCGAAAGCCCCAGATGATAGAAAGCAAATATTCTGCTTTTGGACTTGCTACTCATGATTACGTTTGGTCTCGATTCTGTTCTTTTTAGTTGTTGTGATTGCGACATATGTGAAAATGGTGTACATAGATAATTCTGCAGCCTGTAAGCGCTTAACATGCCACTAATAATGCTAATACGTAACCAGTAAAACAACTCTGAGGTGACCATAAAGTTGATTTTGGATGGGTTAGAACAATCAAACATTTAGTACATAAAAGTAACTTAAGCCTACTTAATGTAGGCTACAGTGCAAAGCATTTATGGGCAATTTGCAAGTACAGCATGAATGCATATCATTGTGAAACGAGGGGTTTGGGTCTGCTGTGTAAAATCTTCATTTCGCACAGGCTTGAGCTATGCAGGTATGCACAGTGAAATTAATTTCACTTCAAAAAAAAAAACCACCATGCTTTGAGTATCACTAAATAGAGAGGATGCTCACAAGGTTTTTAAGTTTAAGAGTAAAAAAGAGTAGATATGATGAGTAAAATGTGAATGATAATGTGGATAAAAATTCTCCTATCCATCATAGTCTGTAAAATCTTTAAATGAAAATAAAATACTGGTGTGTAATATAGGGCATATCATCTTGCTCGGTAATTCTAGTTCATCTGGATAAGAAATATCTTCTGACACTTTAGTCTATGAAAATAATTTAAAGCAGCAGTAAGTATGTAAGTAAGTAATATTAAAGCACATTAAAACCCTGCTAACAGTTCACAGCACAAATAGAATCAGTTAAGTGCACAGACATTGAGATATAATAATAATAATAATTCATATTGCATTTATTGTCTTTGGCATCGTTGTGTTTGAGAGGGGTGGATGGTTGTCTCAATCCCTGTATCAAAGTAGTGGCGGATTGGCCCCATTACCTCTGGCTATTGTAATAATGATGACTTCTTGCTCGAGTTCGCTTTGGAATGATTCACTCTTGGCAATCTTTCTGCTGTCAGTGCACCTTCATGTGATGAGCTGTGTGGATGATTCACAGTATACAGGAAACGGGGTCTATTGCAGAGGGTATGTCAGGATCAGTAAGCAGGTTTTATGGTCCTGCTGTCAAAACCCCTTTGGCAGAACGAACAGGCATAGCATTCATTTTGATATTCACACTGCCAGTGTGTTTCTTTTTATGACTTTTCTGTGTTTTGATATTCCACGCTGTATCTGTTTTTTTCTTCACTGATGTACTTGTATACTTACACACACACACACACACACACACACACACACACACACACACACACACACACACACACAAACCTACGCACACAGACAGAAACACATACATGCACGCACACATACACGCACACAGTTACACTTGTCATCTAGAGGTTAATTTGTCCTTGGATCCATGAGAGCAGTATATGGATTCTGTGAAGTGGATAAGGACTGTGCCTTTACCTCTTAGCTGAGATGACCACTTTAAATGGTAATACAACCGCCTGTGGGCATCTAATCGCACAGACAATACCAGCTCAGTCTTAGAGTAGACCAGGAACAACTATAGCCACCAAAACCACCAAAACAGTTACCCACATAATGCCCAGTAAGGCTTCATGCGTACCCCTCTCTTCGGATCAGTGGATCAGTTTGAATTGCATGTGTTGAGTCCTTGCTGTCTGGATGGACTGGAGACTAAGACTGCCGGTTTGAATGAGAGGATTAACAGACCTCACCACCCGCAGCTTATCACTGAATGGGTCCAGCCCAGGTGATTGACGGCACTTGTAAATTATTCACATGTGACAATTATCGCATCAGAAGGTGTCAGGCAAACAGGGCAAAGGAAGGCAGGCACATGCAGGGATGGACACCGCAAAATAGCAGCCAGGACAATTTGCAGGGTAATTGTGAGTCTGTAGTGTAATGGACACATACACACACAAAACACACACACATCTACATCCACACTTGCATGAACGCACAGACACGCACACACACACACACACACACACACACACACACACACACAAAACACACACATCTACATTCACACTTGCATGCGCGCACGCACACATACGCACACACACACACAAACACAAACACACAAAAACACACACATCTACACCCAGACCTGCATGCGCACATGCACACACGCACACACACACAGACACACACACAGACGCACACACACAGACACAGACACACACACACACACACACACACACACACACACACACACACACACAACCACACACGCACACACATATAGACACACACACGCAGACACACAGACACACACACACACACACGCACACACACACACACACACGCACCCCAGCCATTCCACACTATCTTATTGGCACCTTGTCGATGCATCAAGCTGAGCATGCAGACGGATGTGATCATTTATTAATCCATGTTTGTCTATAATTCATACACTCACACACACATCTGGCAGTCGCAGGATGTGGCTGAGGTCCGGCATGAGTCCGTGCCCTCGTGTAGTAGGCTAGGACCCTCTAGGATCAAGGTCCAGATCCAGAAAAAAGATAGCAGTCTGAATCTGGATAGCCAAAAAAAATCTATTCTGCCCTACTTATATTATGTAAATGTAATGTAGTGGGAGGAAGATTCGCCAGAGATTGGGAACAGGTGACAGATTGTAAAATGCTCCTTGCAAACACTGTGGCCTGGTTTACCTCCCATATACTGTAGATATAATTTTTTTTTTTTGCTCCGTGCCACCTCATGGTATAGTTTTGCGTTTTGTAAGTGTTCTTGGTGTATTTAAAGCCACCTGAGTTTGCTCTGTCGAGATAATTGCCCGTTCTTGGATGCCAGTGATCAGCATACACTCCATGACGAAGACCAGTGTAATTAAAAATGTTAGCTCACCACACAGAATGGCAGTCCCCAGGGTGGAGCGGTGTAATTACCCTCAGTTGGTGCAGAACTTTTGAGTTTTTGATGAATTTATTTTCAGATTTTTAGATGTATTTATACAGAAATTATGCAAAGTGATGCACTTATCCTCCGCAGAATGATCCGGTGTGTTCATCATACTGAGATGCGCTCAGATGTACATTATTGCACCCCCAACACCAAGGAGTTATGTTTTCACATTCATGGTTTAAGATGTTGGATTGATGCTATATGAGGTGCTTCCTGAGTGCAGCAAGCTGTCCAATGCTTCAGTCTGGTTCCAAGGGTGCTGTGAGAAATATCGGATCCTATAAATTATAATTTTGCAGCCCCTTATTATTAGTAAAAGAGTGTTCTCAAAGGGCCCCTTGTCAGTGTTTGGCCCTTAGAATCGTACAAACCTTCCAGACCTTGGCTGCGCTCATGACTGACCCTCATAGACAAACTCACCTGGCCAAGACAGTTACAGAATTTATCCAAAAAATGCCAGAGAAGACAAGGACCTGACTTGTGGCAACACATTTCTTGTGGCCATACATTAGTTTTTTGTGACATGCTGTTGGCCTACAGTGAGATCCAGTTAAGACTAGACCAGGTCCCAGGGGGCAGTAAGACTGGACTCAGGCGGTGATGAAGATGCTCCCACATGCTACAATCTCCCCCTGATCTCATTGACTGCCTGCTCACATACATGACCGATGTGAGGCCAGGGCAATAAATCCACAGCAATCATGTAATCAATGCTCATCAGCGCAGCCCCACTGTCCCCCATCGCCTCAGACCCACAATGTGTTTTTCTGAGTGCCCTCGCATCTACAGTATGCTCTTCTCGTGTGTTTCTGTTGTTCTCTCTCTCTCTCTCTCTCCCTCTTTCTCTCCTTCTCTCTCTCTCTTCATTCCCCCATTCCTTCTCCCTGACCTGCCCTTTCTCCCGCCTTTCTCACTCTCTCTCCATTCTTCGCTTTCCTTACCCTTTTGTTTTTCTCTCTCACTTTTTTTCTCTCAGTCTCTCTTTCCCCTTCTCCTACTTGCTTCCTCTCTCTTTATTTTTCTCCCCATCTCTCTCTCTCCATCCCTCCCACCCTCTCTCTCTCTCCATCCCTCCCTCTCTCTCTCCCTCTCTCTCTCTCTCTCTCTACCTCCCTCTCTCCCTCTCTCCATCCTGTACCCCAGTTGCCTGTCAGTGGCAGTGTGGGGTTATTGGGCTGTAAGGGGGTAGGCTGTAAGGGCTGTAATTACTGGCTCCAGTGTGGCAGCAGTAGGGGTAGTAGGGGTGTAGAGTGCGGGGTGTTTGTGATGAGCCGTGTAATTATGGCTGCTGCCGTAGCTCCACCGCGCTTATTGTGTGCCGTGTCAGGGGCCATTTGGGCCGCACCGAGCCGGTGTGCAGTCCTCCCCCCCTCCACCCCCCGGTGGCAGCAGGGACGGCAGCAAATGGAGATTAAATAGCATAGCAATAGCGTATTGCCAGCGAGAAAAGGATCGTGGATCGTTCGGTAGCTATCTTAAAAAAAAAAACACTGTTATGGTAATGTTTAATGGAATAATCAGGAAGAGACCTGTTATGCAACACTGGTAACACCCATAGGATCGTTTGTGGCCTGTTAAAGGCTGTGTCTGGTGATGGCAGCTGTCTGCGTGCTTCTCTTGCTGCCTCTCCATGTTACTACAGGGGTACGTTTGGAGAGCCTTGTGAGTCATTTTTAGAGACAATTTGTAGAGAAACAGTGGGTTATGGACGTCGAAATGGAAAGGCAGCAAAGCTTCGGCAGGGGTATTGTGACCCAGACTGTGTGAAATAAGTAATCAGACATTAACTCCCAGAGCCTTTTGAGAACAACTCTAAGCCTCTTTGGTTGATGGGGAACAAAAAAGAAAGCAGACAGACTGACAGAGAGAGATGGTTTTGATAGTCTTGAAACAGTTATGAAAAAGATAAGGCCTAGTTTTCTCAATATGGGTTAAGAAAGAACCAAGGAGGACTTCCAGAAGGTCAAAACAGTTGATGTGTACATTTGTCCAGGGCCTCACTGAAATGCAAGAATAACAAATGTGTAACACGAATGTTGAAGGTGGTACATCTTAATCTTTAAGTTTGTACCATCAAACCAATCTGATGGTAAATGTTGGGAGAATGAAAGTTCTAAAGTTCTAATCTTAGCACTCATGTCAACCAGTTAGGGCTTTCACAAAATACCCATCTTAAACATGTGATACAAATATACAAATAAGCTTAGTCCAAGACTAAAACATGCTTTACATATGTACATGCATTAAGCCAAACCCAAAAACTAAAAGCTTTTATCTTCAATGGGAATATTCATTGAAGTTTTCTCTTTAATCTGGGACTAAGATTAATCCATGTACAAGAAACCAGCCCTGAATAAACGGGAGGGAAAATGGAGGGTTAAAAAAAAGTAGCGATGGCGGGTGTGACTTGAGATTGAGAAACAGGTCATGTAGTGGATGCCTCTCTTCCCTCCCCGGGTGCCAGCAGGTAGGGCACATCATGACCTCCTTCCCAAATTAGGAGGATCACACACCACAACCATGACTATTATGTCACTGGTGCAGGCAAACTATACAATAGGAAGAGGGGAAAGGGAAATATATCATTGGTGCCCCTGTGAACTGATATAAAAGGGAACTGTTGCACTTGACAGAACAGCACATAAAAAGCTGTGGGCCATGTTTGCTGCTGCGGTTCCACTTCATTCCGTGTGTATTTTATTGGTTCGGCATGAAGCATACGTCTCCATTGTGGCTCTGCTGTCAGGGACGATTGTCCCCAGGCACCATTTGCTTCTGTGTGGAATGTATACAATATGTGCATCCACTGTGTCTTCCCTTATCTGTTAGTCTACTGAGTGCAGGCTTTTGTGATAGACTAGGGAAACACACATTCTCCTTTATTGTGCACGTGCAAAATACACTCATCCCTCCCTCTTCATGTCTTCCCTGCTCCCCCACGTTCATTCTACTGTTGTCAATGTCTCCTCTTTTTTATTATTGTTTTTCATCGTCCTCCTCCTTTTCCTCTTCCTCAATTTCTATTTTTGGTGTTTGTGCAGCATCCAACCACCCCCTACCCCCCCCCCACCCCCCCACCATGTGTCTTCGTTCTCTCTCTCTGTTTTCTTTTCTCTGCCCACTTAAGCTGCACCACCCCCCACCACCACCACTACCACAACCCCATCTCCCCGATCCCCCCAACCTCCCTCCCTCTCTCTGTCACATGTCTGAAAACATGTGTGAGGCTCCGCAATGAAAAAATGCAAACTACATCTTCAGAGCGCCGTAGTAGACAGCACGGGAGTCAGATCGCATCTGTGTGTGTATGTGTGTGTGTGTATGTGTGAGAGAGAGAGAGAGAGGGAGAGGGAAAGAAAGAGAGAAAGTCAAACAAGTACGTAGTACTCGCATCTCTCCTCCCTGCTCCGCTCCAACACTCTCCTCTCCTCTCCTCTCCTCTCTCGTCATGTTTTATTCATGCTTTAATTTTCTCTGACTGAGTAGCTTTTTGTTGTGCTTAATCAAACCTCAGTGTTTCTGCAGACTCAGTGCTTAATCAAACCTCTGTGTTTTCTGAAGAAGCTCAGAGCAGCCGAGCGCGTGTGTGTCGGTGTGTGAGCTGTGAGCTGTGAGCATCGAGAGCAGCAGCAGTGGTGCCGGAGCCTCAGTGACCGGTGGGACCCAGCGTGACGAGCTTCAGCTGAGAGAAGATTAGGAGTGTCAAACAGAAACTAAAAAAAAAACTTCCGCCCCTTGCTCCCATAGCTACAAGGGACTTTGTTAAATTGCCTGTGTTTGCCCGTGTTTGATACGGGGATGTTTGAGGTTGGCTGTGAGTCGGGCTTTAACTGTATGCACAGCTGGCTTAGTTCCCTCTCTCCCTCTCAGCACTACTGCTTTTAAAGTACACATCTCTTCTGGAGTATAATGGAGTCCGTGTTCCACTCTTATCCCTTCATCTTTCTCTGTTTCCCTTGCTTCTGCACTCTCCTCCGCTGTTACTTTTTTCTCTCTTGCTTCCCCCTTTTCCTTTCTCCTTTCTCCTTTCCTTCCTCTGTTTCCCGCTCCTCATGTCCCCTCCTGTACCCCTCCTCCACCCCTCCCCCACGTTTTCTGCTCCACTCTCGCTCTACATCCATCCATGTGTGTGTTGATGTGAGCGTGTGTAGTTTTTTTTTCTCTCTCTCTCCACCAGCATGCCGTGGGAGTGGTTGCACGTGCAGCCTCATGTTTAATTATTGAGAGTGTCGTTTGTAGGTGGTGGGGGGGGATGGGGTGGGTGGGGGATTGGGGGATTGGGGGGTGGGGGGAAACTTGTGGGTGGAGCAAAGGCAGCTCGCGTGGACTGAATCCACCGGCAAAGCAATCCCATCATTTCAAAGGAAATTCACGCGGGGATGCTTGACTGTGATTATCGGTCTAGGTGTCTCCGCTGGGTTGGAAGGGGGGAAAAGAGGGGTAGAAAGATGAGGTGAGACTGGGCAGCGGGAAGGACGAGAAGGAGAAGGGGAAAGGGGAAGGGGAAAAGGATGGGGATGGCTGCAGAGATCTGTCTGGTTGGTGGTATTGATGTCAGTGCTGCGTCCCTCTGTCTGTTGGCCCATTCCTGAATAGAAATGTTCACTGGGAATTGGAGGCAACCATGATACTGTGCCATCATTTCAAAGCAGACTATGTTCTCTATCGGTGTAGTTTGTGGCTGTGAACTAATACATTTACTTACTGTTCTTCTCACCTTGTTTACACAGTAATCCTGTAAAGGCTAATGAAAGCACGGAACCAATTTTTGTCTCTCATTAAATGTCATCAAAGCCGAATACCTGAGAAAAATTACAGTTCAAAATAAATTGTGAATAAACACACCCACGCTTGTGGTGTGTATTTGTGTGTTCTGTTTTTCTATTTAGTGTTAAAGTCTTCCAAGTATCATTTTCTCCTACACGTGCAGGGATTGAATGTCATAAATAATTATATTCACAAACGTGTTTGGCTTTGAGCCCATCTTGATGGTTGTTCCCATACCATACCAACTAATCAGTGTTGGTCACTGACTGAAGGGTGTGTGTGCCTGGGGCAACACAGTCAGGACATTTCCTGAGGCCAAGCATTGGCAGGAGCCCCCCTTTGAGGATATTAATTATTAATGTTCTCTATTATTAATATTAATACCAATAATAATAACAGGCACCAAATTTCTAGCTTTCCGTAGAGCCCGAAACTTTCTGGCGGCGGCCCCGTGGTGATAATACATTAGCAGCAAACGCAAACAAACAGTCTAGCAAACAAACCAGCTCCCAGCCTGCAAAACCCAAATGGGGTCCGCAGAGAGAGCTGAATTTCATGGTCTGATTTGCATCTGGTTACAGAGCATAGTGTCGACAGCCAGCACATAAGTGGGGCAAGGACGTGATTAAGGAGAGAACATAAAAAAGGAGCAGTTCTATTTTCACAAGGACAAAACCAGCGGACTTAGTAGTCCTCCCATCTCAACAACCACCTCAACCACCAACCACCACCGACCCCGTCCCCCATCTTCACTTGCTCCCTCTACCACCCACCCTCTCTCCCCTCCTCCCCCTTATCTCATTTCATCCGCACTGATGCCTGTTGGTTCATACTGGTTGCGTCCGACACTTGTGCAGGTCCTCTGCAGGCCGTGGAAGTGATTTGCCTTTGTTGAGTTCTCACCCGCGAGACCCATTCCAGACTGATTCCCCAGCGCCTTGCCCCCTCTCACACTGCTCCGCACCTGTGCCTGAGATTGCTGCATTCTGTGTGTGTGTGTGTGTGTGTGTGTGTGTGTGTGTGTGTGTGTGTGTGTGTGTGTGTGTGTGTGTGTGTGTGTGTTTGTGTGTGCAGGACATATAAAAGTATTAGCCTTCTATAAAAAAACCTCTGGGAAATCAGTGTTGGTGCTTACACCCGCATTCTCCATTATTTATTTTACAGCTCTCCGTACATGTAGTTTAAAAAAAATCCCACAGCCCAGTGCATAGCACATGCAGGTATAACACAGACCAGTGAATCTGTCTATGAGTGAGGAAATGGGAAGAGAGAGAGAGAGATGGAGAAATAGGGAGAGAGAGACAGAGTGAGGTAGGAAGAGACAGATGGAGGAAGAGTGAGACAGCGATAGACACAGAGTGCCTGAAAAAAAAACAGGTTTAGAGAGAGGAAGGAGGAACAACATGTGATGTGCTAGATACTCTTGTGTGCAACATACTAACAAAAAAAACAAGAATTGGAAACTGAGGGTGTTTTTTTTAGCCAGACTAGTGCCACCGTCAATTTCGTTTTTCGCTACAGTACTCCTCCAGGCAAATCTACTCTGGCTTGCACCAGTTTTTTGGTTTTCAATCAGGCATAATTGGTTGAAGGCAGGTCCAAATGTTTTAAAATATTAGCACAAAGTAGGTACCCATTATGAAGTTAATGTATACCTATGGAGAGTAGCCAGTCTCCTTATACAAAGTAAAACATAGTCTGGTCCATAGAGTCTGGTCCACTAGGGTAGTACTTGTTTGTTTGTGTTTTTGTTTTTGGCTTGGTAGGATATGCTGAAGCCATTCCTGTCTCTCTCTATCTCTTTCTGCAGAGCAGCCCGAGCATTTGGAGAGTACCTCTCACAGAACCACCCAGAGAACTGCAACGGATCAGGTGAACGAGCTCAGACTGCTAACCATCCGCACTAATGCACACTTTTATTTAATTTATGCATTTTGCACCAGAGAATTCTGCACTAGGTGTTTTTTCTTCTTCTTCTTCATCTTCACTTCTGTCTGAATATGAGTCCATGTAATAATGTGTGAGTCAGTTGTTCTGGCTTCTCTATGAGCCATCTCTGGGACTCCTGTTTCACTGTCATTTATTAGAAGGCTTTATTGGCTCCCTGATGTTAGCCCAACTGTTGCCAAGGTGTTGCTCTCAGAAGACAATATTGCTGCATGTTCCAACTCTCTCTCTCTCTTTACTCTCTCTGACTCTCTCTTTATCTCTTTCTGACTCTATATTGCTCTCTCTTTCTCTCTTTCTCTCTCTCTCTGTCCCTCTCTTACTCTCTCTGTCTCTGTCTAACTCTATCTCTTTCTCTCTCTCTCTCTCTATCTGACTCTATCTCTTTTTCTCCCTCTTCCTCTCTCTCTATCTCTTTCTCAATCTCTTGCGTTCTTCTTCTCTCTCTCTTTTCTCCTTTCCTTCCATCTATTCTTCCTCTCCCCAGCACACCTGCTGTCTGACACATATATTGGCCAAGACACAGACTCGCCAGACATAAGCGGCCTACACAATAACAACCTTCACCCCTACCCCCGAGCCACTCCGCCCAGCAAGCCCAGCCAAGCCCAGCCCAGCCACCTGGCTCTCCCCACCACCACCAGCACCACCAGCAACACCACCACCACGACAGGCTCCGGCGCTGGCACCACCGCCTCCTCATCCTCCAAACGACGCCTGTCGGTGGAGCGCAGCTTCTCCTCGGAGAGCGACTCCCACCCGTTGCAGGCCAGCGTGAGGAGCAGCGGGGCGGCGGCAGAGGGGAGCTCGCTGAAGCCGGCACGCGTGTACACCATCACCCGAGAGGGAGGCATGGTGGGTGGGGGCCGCAGCAGCGAGGAGAGCCTGGAGCTGGAGGTGCTGAAGGCGGCCGGGGAGCCGCCCACGCACATCCAGATGCCCACGCATGGGCAAGTGCAGACGTCCCACTCGAGGCCCCAGCTCCAGTCCCAGTCCCGCAGCCATCACCGTGGCAACAGCAGCCACCACCAGCGTGGCAACCCTGATGGACCCGGCCAGCAGTCCCAGCCTCAGCCCCAGCCCCAGAGCCACCAGCCCCTGCAGAGCTCACGCAGCGCCCACAACATCCGCGAGTGGAGCGGCCGGAGAGGAGGCTCCCATGAGGACTGCAGCCCGGACTGCGTGACTGCGTGCATCCGACCGCCCTGCCGCAGCCAGCGCTCGCTGGACCTGGACACGTCACCCCGCGACGGCGGACGACACCGCAAGAAGCTGGAGAGGGGATACAGCGAGGACCGCACCTGCATGGATGACAGAGGTGAGATAAGAGGGGAGGGTGGAGGTACTAGATGGGTCGGGAGCCATTCAGACTGGGATGCTTTTTTTCTCTGCCAGGCGCTTGAATTCAATTGTATTACTATGGAACAATGCAGCTGACAAGTGGTTTGAGTGTTGCGACATGCCTCGAGGTGCTCAAAGTCTTCAACTTCTGGAACACGTTTTTTTTTTTCTACAATGAGTCATTGCTTAGCTACAGTGACTCGCGGACAGCTGAGGTTTAAATATCAATGGTAAAAAATGTAGGACCATATGTAACTTAGCAACAGTAAGCGAACATTTCCAGCTAAAATTATATTTTGGGTTTTGGAATACTAGAGATGCTACTAGTGTCACCGTGGGAGTGGCCCCTGAATTGACAGTTAACTGTGATTGGTCGAAGTAGGTCAGCTGACCACAATGGGTCCTTCCTGATATTTTTTTTGGAAGCGTCATGCTTAATTTGTGTGCAAGAGTACATACATCTACAAGACGTACTGTCCTGTAGAACAAAAGAACAAAAGCAGCCTTTTTTTAGCAAAAGGCCTGAAATTATAGTTCATGAATAAACAAAGACTTGCACTTGTCATTAAAGTACTGTATGTGCAAAAAAAAGATGTCCTAAAGCAAACTCACTTCTGTGCAGCTGTCTCACTAAGAAAACTTTTACAATGTCAGACTGTGGAGGTAGAAGGACAGTGTCCTGTGATTCCATCGAAAAAAGAGAAAATAAAAAAAATGAATAATACATATGAACTAAATATTAAAAAATGTCACTTCTACCTAACTGCTCCATTCAACACTGCCCTTTCTCTCATCTCATTTTTGGTGCTGTGCAAATGGGAAAAAAATGTGTCTATTGCTGGAAAAAAATGTTTAATAGAGTGTGCTTTTTACTCTGAATTTAGAGGACGGCACGAACAACTGGTTCCCCAAAGAGAACATGTTCAGCTTCCAGACGGCCACTACGACAATGCAAGCGTGAGTATGGAGAAAGCCTAGAACATTCTCATATAGCTTCATATAGCCTCATTTTCATATTTCAACCAGAAAGACTCTTGGGTAACCTGAAAAATAGCAAAACTTTAATCTATTTTATAATCTATGTTATAATCTATATGGATATAACCAGGAATGAAACAAATACATGTATCTAGCATATAGAAATCAAGGTTCAGTGTCACTCCTGTAAGCAGCAAAGAGGTACTTAAAGGTAAGGTACTTAAACTGAGGCATTATAAAGACAGGTTGACAGTTGATTGGACTAGAGATGAATAATTGACAGACATTGAGTCTTTTTGGCAGAGATTTCTCTACGCTTTCATATCTATACATCCCTACATGCATTCCTGTAGAAAAGTAAAGGAAAGGGTGAACATGATGATGCAGTCTGTTTGAGTAATGGAGAGTGGTTTGGAGAGGGCAAGGGGCAAGGGGTTTGATTACGACCCGTGCTCGTAGAACATTCTCATATAGCTTCATATAGTCTTATATTAATATATCTACACATACTGTACATACATGCCTTTCCTGTAAGAAAAAAAACAGAACATGAACATGATGACTCACTGTGGTTGAGTAATGGAAAGTGGTTTGGAGAGGGCGGAGGGGGGTGGGGGGGTGGTGGGGGGGGGTCACGACCCGTGCTCGTGAGTGCTAAATGTTGAGGGGCGGTGGCGGGTCCCAGTCGGGTCGAGATGCAAAGGGGGGTCGATCCTCTCGTCTCTCGTCTCCAGCGCTCCCTCTCTCGGCAGGGCCCCGGAGTCCTGACTGCTTAATTATCACTTGTCTCTTGTCAGGTAGCAATTATCCAACCCCCGCAGAGGCAGGCAGTCCTCCGCGTCTCACCCCCCCCACCCCGCCTCTAACCCCCCCGCCTCACCCCCCCACCGCCGACGCAGAGCGCCTCACATAGTCTTGTCCTCTTTCTCTTTCCAGTCATCCTCTTCTGTCTTCCTTTTTTGGACTTTCTTTCTTTCTTTTTTCTTCTCTTTCTCTCTTTCCCTCCCTCCCTCCCTCCCTCCCTCCTTCCTTCTTATTCTCTGTGTGAGACTGCACCTCCCACCTTTTCTTTTGCCCTTCCAAATTCATCACCGATTCTTTCGTCTTGTGCTCCTGACGCGTGTCACTGTCTCACACCCTCAGCACCCATCATCCATCCGCCCTCTGCCTTGACACTCTCTCTCTCTCTCTCTTTCTCTCTCTCTCGCTCTCTCTCTCTCTTTCTTTCTCTCTCTTTCTCTCTCTCTCACTCTCTCTCTCTCTGTCTCTCTCTCTCTCTTTCTTTTTTTATTGTCTCTCTCTCTTTCTCTATCTCTCTCTCTCTTTCTCTCTCTCTTTCTCTCTCTCTTTCTCTCTGTCTCTCTCTTGCTCTCTCTTTCTCTCTCTCTCTTTTTTTCTCTCTCTTGCTCTCTCTTCCACTTCAACACACTCCTTTTTTGGAGCCCTTTCATCCCCAAGAATCAAGCGCAGCGGGGCATCCGTGGGCTCAGGACTGTGTGTGTGTGTGTATGTGTGTGTGTGTGTGTGTGTGTGTGTGTGTGTGTGTGTGTGTGCGCGCGCGCACGTGTGCATGTGTGTGTGTGATGCATGGCAGCCTAACTCTTTTTGAGAGGTCAGCCATCTCGCTTGTCCGCTTTGCACACTTGCACACTTTCTACATCCCCTTTTTCTACAACCCTTCTGTGCTACAGCAGGTGATACAGCTGCTCCTCTCTCTCACTCTCCCTGAATGATAAGCAGTGCTCATTCTTACGCATGCACCTAGACCTTGCTGCCAACCTCTTTTGCATTCTAACACCTGTGTTTCCTCTCTGTTCTTCTCTCTCTGTTTCTCTCCTTCCCTTTTTTCTCTCTCCGACCTTGCTCTTGGACCTAAAGTATATCGTGAGTAGCCCTTTTGATACCCAACCCTGCCCCCCCCCCCCCACCACCTCTCTCAGACTCTTGACCTACTGTATGTGTTAACCTGTGTTTGATCCTGTCTCCTGTCTTTTAAATTCCTTCTCCTCGCTTTGGTTGGAGTGTTTGAAGTTATCACTATGCTCAAAATCCACTCGCTGTCTCACTGTGAAATTGAATTTCATGTTTAATTTTTTAATATATAAATGATTGAAAATAGATACTGGGCCAACATGTATTAAGGTAGGCGATATAATCTACTGATAAGGCTCCATTGACTATTTATAATTTATTACTATTTCATTTTATTTTTTGTTGTTGACAGGTTGTAACTCACAAACATCAGACATTAGAGCTGACAAGCATTAGCTAAATGTGCTGGTAAATTTGATAAAAGACTATGACCTAGTTCAGGAATTGCATAAGTGTACTCAGAAATTGGAGGATAAAGCTTTAGTGAAGGTAAATGCTGTATAATAACCTCAGTGTCATATGCTTTGATTATGGTTTCATACTGAACAAACAATTTAGTGTTTTACTGCACAAAGCACAGTAGCAGAGGTTAGCAGGAGAATACTGATTGAGTTTAATTAAACATTTAAACACACATGCACACACACACACACACACACACACACACACACACACACACACACGCACACTAACACACACACACATGCTTAACTTGGATTCGCCCTCAAATTTAAATAAGCGCTGTCAATCTGTCAGTGATTAACGGCCGTATCTTTAGGACATAGCTGTATCCCTGACAACAGCTGTCAGTGGTGAAGACAATCCTTTTTGTCAGTCTGTCAGAGACGATGGTCTAAGCGCTTGCGATGGCACGGGGGGCAACCGCCCACGCACAGGCACTAGCATTAGCCCTAACCCTAGCACTAGCACACAAAGATGGCAGCAGCACTGGGCTGTTGGAACCCCCTACCCCTCTGGAGTCTAGTCTGACGTTGTGGTTGGTCTGTGTTTGTCTGTCTTCGGGCTGCTGTTCCAAACACCTGGCTGTGTGAGCAGTGTGTGTGTGTGTGTGTGGTTGTGTGTCTGTGTGTGTGTGTGTGTGTGGGTGGACAGGTGTCAGTGTACATGTACGTGAGTTTGAGCAGTTTTTGTATGTGTGTGTGTGTGTGTGTGTGTCCATGCTGTCAGATTGTGGTTGCTGAGAAACACCTGTCGTGGCTCTATCCCAAATGTGCTCCTCTTCCACCTCCTCCTCCTCCTCGTTCTCCTCCTCCTCTTCCTCTTCCTCCCCCTCGTCCTCCTCCGCCTAACTACCTGGCTCCTGTTGTGTTTGCCTGAACACCCCCAGCACTCTAAATGGCACTCACCCCCAGCCCCCTTACACTGCCCCTAACCCCCAACCCCGCACCCCCCTACACACACACACTGCCTGAGGCTGTGGCTCTTTTAACCCTGTGCCACGTCCCAGCAGGGCTTTCCGGGGCATTGCCGAGAGAAAGCGGAGAAAAAGAGAGCAGGAAGCAACCACACTGATGGAGAGGTACGCCGATGCCCTCTATGTGTGTGTGTGTGTGTGTACCTGTGTGTGTGTGTGTGTTTGGTGCGCCTTTCGTGCTGTATTTGTGGTCCTGCTAGCTTTCAGGGTTTTTTAAATGCCACCACCCTTCACTCCACATAATAAAAAAATTGTTCATTTTTATATTCGTACACACAGTGTTTTTTGCTTGCACACTTGAGGTATACAACGGCTCCATCAATGGCTGAAGGGAAGCACAGTAGCACATGCATACTGTACATGTACAGATAGAAAATATGCAACTAAAGATTTATTCCCTATGGCCTTCACACATACGATTGCCCTCCCACACATACATATTTCACACATGCATCTACAGTCCACCCACTAACCCCCTCCCCTCCCCACACACATAAGGAAACACACACACACCCCACACTTACACATCTACACTCACACACGCACCATCAGCACACATGCGCATATTCACAGCCCCCCTTCCCCCCACCACCCCCCTTGGTTTCCCAGCGCTGCTGTGTTGTGGTGGTTGTTTTGTTTAGTGGTTGTGGTTGTCAGTGACGATGGTGGCCACACACCCACTGGAATCATCCCTGTTGAGTGTTGTGCGCACAGTGTGTGCCTGTGTTTTTTCATGGTGAAGTATTTTGTGCGTAGTTGTGGAACAGCGTACTGTGCGGAAGCTGTGTTGTTTCAAGATTTAACCTGTGTGTGTGCGTGCGTATGTGTGTGCGTGCTTGTGTGTGTGTGTGTGTGTGCGCGCGCATGTGTGTGTGTATGTGTGTGTGCGTGCGTATGTGTGTGCGTGTGTGTGTGTGTGCGCGCGCATGTGCGTGTGTATGTGTGTGTGTGCGCACATGTGTGTGTGTGTATGTGTGTGTGTGTGTGTGTGTGTGTGCGAGAGCACGTGCGTGTGTGTCTGTGTCTGTGTCTGGGTCTGTGAGCTTGCTGCCCCAGATGCAATGGCAGTTCACCTCAGAAGCAGAAATGATCCTGCTAATCTTCTGATTCCACCAGCCACCGAAAACCTCATCTGCTAATTCCACCAGCCACTGATCATGTTTCCGCAGCTTTGTGTGTGTGTGTTTGCGTGGGTGGACAGGTGTCAGTGTACATGTACGTGAGTGTGAGCAGTTTTTGTATGTGTGTGTGTGTGTGTGTGTGTGTGTGTGTGTGTGTGTGCGTGTGTGTCCATTCTGTCAAATTTGTGGTAGCTTTTAAACCCTAATCAGCCTATCACACTATCAGCTATTATTTTGATGATTCTAGCAGGCATGTCTAGCAGGAGTGGGTAAAATCGTTCATGAATGTTGCATCGTAATGACCTACATTCTGGATGCCCTGATTCCCTTAATTGTGCAAAGACATCCAGGTTCAATACTAGCCTCACGGACGGGGAATCAATTTAATTAATTTATTTTATTTTGAAACATTAATCTTATGCTGGACATTTACCCCCTGTAAAGGTCATTGCTTAGGTTTAGTAAATTAATCTCAATAATCTACCACCAGAGCAGTTTTGCTGTAAATAGTCAAACTGCACCAAATGTTGCTTTTTCATATTAAGGCTAGAAGGTGTTGAGTTATAGTTGCTGCGTTGTTGTAACCAGCAGGATGTAAGAAAACAGTAGAAATAGGCATTTTCAAAAGAATTTGCTCTCTCATCATTTTCAATGCCCTTACAGCCGCATAATTCTGGCAGGTTGAAATATATGTGTGTGAGACTTTAGATGTGGTGTGTGTGTGTGTGTGTGTGTGTGTGTGTGTGTGTGTGTGTGTGTGTGTGTGTGTGTGTGTGTTTATGTGCCTGTTTGCATAGGGGGTGTATCGTGGGACTGTGGGCGCATGCTGGTCCCTGCGCGCTGTGTGACAGTGGGCAGTGGTGTGTGTGACAGGTTTAATCAGTGTGTGGACTACCGAAACACAACGCAGCTGTATGTGACTGTGTTCACCAATAGCCCACTGCAGTTGACTGCTGAGAGGAGAGTAGGGGGGTGGGGCTGCTGGACCGTGTGTGTGTGTGTGTGTGTGTGTGTGTGTGTGTGTGTGGGTGTGTGTGTGTGTGTGTTTGTGGAGAGGTGTGTGTGGATCTGTGTGCACGTGCGTATAAAAAGCAAGGCGTTGGGACTGTTCTAGTGTGAGACAGGAAGAGGAGAGTGGGTGTCATTGTGTTTGCGTTGGTTTGTACATGCACTGATGTAGTGGAGTGTGTCTAAATGTGTGTTTACAGGAATGTCTCTTGTGACGGACATGTGATGTGTGTGTGTGTTTGACAGTTTCTGTGTGTGTAGGGGTTGGCCACGTGTCTAAAAGTCTAAACGAATGTCTATCCAAATATCAGTGCTTCTGTGTAAGTGTGTGTGTGTGTGTGTCTGTGTCTGTGTCTGTGTGTGTTTGCCTGAAAGTGTGTTTAATGTTTCTTTTTAAGAAATGTGATATGTGTGCATGTGACAGATCCTGTCTGTGTAGTCTTTGGGCACGTGTTTTTAGAAGTCTGAAGGAATGTCAATCCAAATATCGGGGTTTCTGTGTGTGTGTGTGTGCATGTGTCTGTCTGTGTGTGCGTGTGTACGTGCGTGTGCGTGTGTCTGTGTGTGTGTGTGTCTATGCGTGTGCGTGCATGCCTGTGTGTGTGTGTGTGTGTGTGTCTGTGCGTCTGTGTGTGTGTGTGTGTGCGTGTGTGTGTGATAGTTCTTGTTTGTGGCAGCAGCTAAACCGCCTTCACAGGCTGCAGTGGGGCTGTGTTGTCACGTGCGTGTGAGTAGGCTGACATACGATCACACACTACGGTGTGGCGTAGCACAGCGCTGCAGTCAGGCTCTTGGCGCGACGCCAGGCAGGCCAGATGACTGGACACCCTAATTGATTTTGTTTCAGGCTCCTCTGAGACAAACACGCGTCATGACAAGACAGCGCTCGTGAAAACATCTTCCCCATATGGGAAGGCTGCCCAAGACTATGGTCTCAGGCAATACACAGTAACTGAGACAATAGACCCTTATGTATCAGGAATATGTATCATTATGTACCGTACAGTTAACCCCAGAATTATTATTTCAAGATGCATAAAAATATTGTACATATATTATATTATTTTCTTAATGAGACTTATAATAAGTCACAATTTCATAAATAACATAACATTTTATTCTATACAAGGGAATCCTGCAACAGCATTGTGTTCCCTTCAGAAAATATGTTAAAAACATCTCAACTCATATACAACTCCATACTGCTAATAAATCCAAAGCAAAGAACGTTCTCCATAGTATAAATACGGCACCTACACATAAAATCCTTTAGTTATCCATTAGCATAGTTTAAATACAAAAAGTTGTCATTTACATAAGCATAAAGCACAATAAGAGCTGTAGTAAAAAATATATTAAAAAGCATAGAACTGTTTAAAGTATGCCAGGAGGCATGTAATCCTACACATAGTGAGAGGGTGGACAAAGGTGGCAAAGAAGAGCCACAAGATCAGTTTCACAGCTGCCAAGGTTAGTTGAACCACAGGGCTTCGCTGGTTTTAAAATCAATAGTGAGACACCACTACTATGACCAGAAGCATCTTCGATATGTTCCAAGAAACAAGCCCTTTTCTAAGATCATGACTCAAATGTGTTTTTGCAGAGCAACAACACCAGTGCAACTGAAAACTTGTGCTGCAAGCAGATGAGACAAAAGGGTTTTTTTTTTGGCCACATACACCACCATCATGTTTGTTAAAGGCAGTGGGCTGCATATTGTACCTTTTACCCATGGGGATTATGGGGCTGACTTAATGTTTTGGGGCTGTTTTTGGCTGCCATTTGTCTAGTCCCTGCTGTTTAGTTCAGTGGCATAATGTACTCCACTTAATAATACTGGAACATTTCAGTCCAAACTCTGGAGCTTTTGCCAGCAGCTAAAAGAGATTGTCTGGCCCTGGGCAGCACTTTTGGCTCCCCAACAAGATGATGACAGGAAGCCAAGGTCAAATTTGGGGGAAAAAAGAAATGGGTGCAGCTACTCACCATCAGCTAAGAATTAATAGCATAGGGAAAAAGTTTATTTTGTTCCAAACAATGACTGTATACCTTATGGACACTTTCTATACACTGTCATTGGCTCCAACAATCATTTTGCAAAGAACAAGACCTATTGTTTATGCCCAAAATATCACTAATTACATGTCGTGTTCTGTTTCTAATATTTTTCACCTATTTACATGAAAGCTGTCAATCATTCTGGAGTTAACTCTTAACTGTACATTTGTAACACATGAACTCCCTTCATGGAGGTCAGAAAACTACCTCCAGCATCTGTCAAGTGAATATGAGCTTCTTACTTGACAACACCTACACGTGATGATTCTGTATTAGAACACAGAAAAGTGAGACTTATGATGAGTACTTGATGTTATTCATTTACTAAAAGATAGTCTTCTAAATTCGTCTCATGTCAACATGCAGTAGCTAATAAGCAGCCAATGTCCAATAGTGAGAGCAATTTAAAAATCAAAGTTGGAGAGCGTATACGTATGAAAATAGACAGATTGATTAATAATGAACAGCAGGAGCCGAGAGAGTTAAAGCCTAGCGGAGGCTAATGATGAACATGTCAGTGCTGATCAACCTGCGCCGTACGTAGACACCTTGAGTGAGTCAGCCGTCTATTTTGGGCTACTCGTGTCTCACATCTTAACGGACACGCTTGCCTTGACTCTCTCACTGCAGTCGAAACACGGTCCACATGATGTGCGAAAGTCTAATTTTGGACATTTCCCAAAAGACTCGTCCCATCTCCATTGGCACATCTGGTTCATCATGTTGAATGACTCTGTAATTAAAGTGAGGCAAGTAAGTAAGTGCTTTTTAGGCACATAGTTCAGTCAAGGAGCATAAGCTGAAAAGATTGTCACTCAAGTGCCATTGATACTTAAGCGTTAAGTGCAGATGCTGATCAAGGTATCGCTGAAGTACTTGCTGGTAACCTACTTAATTGGCTTAACGATGATGCCCCTGGCTTGAATCTAAATGAGGAATGGCTGCCAGAGTAACCGGCATAAATTAAACAAAGCACCACTTTTGGAATATCATCCATTATTTCAGCTTTGTTCCATTTTGGCTGCCCCCCTCACCCCCACCCACCCCCTGTTTTTGTGAGCACTGGGTGAGGCGAGGACAGCCTGGCTATGCGCTCCCACCCCACCGCTGTCGTTTCATCCACCTGGTGAGCTAACTGGTCGTCATGGTTACCTGACGCCCAGCTGTGCGATGGAGGGTTAGGATTAAAAGGGGATGGGAAGAAGGGCACGAGGGAATAGTGAGTAGGAGAGATAGGTATCGTGGAAAAAAAGGCAACGAGGTAAAAAAAGGAAGGAAAGTAGTGGAGAGGCCGAGAGTGAAGAAAAGAATGTCATATCTGGCTTCTTTAATTAAATGAATTGTGCATTTCTGTTTGTTGGCTGTGAATTAGTTTGTTCATCTCGTGTGAATTATTTGGAAGCAGCATTTCAAATCTGAGAGGAATCGAATGAAAAAAACAAAAAACAAATTATTGTTGCTTAAGATGGAGTGTCTTGATTGATTCCGCACATTTTCCTGAAATGAACCCATTAATCACAGTTCAGTGAATCAATGTATAGAGTCGCTCTTGACTGGCGCGTCTGATTGATTTAGTGTCATATCTACCGAGGTTCAGTAATCAGTAATCTCGTCTTTCTTCTGGGTGAGGTGATTAATTGTGCATATGTGGTGAAGCTGGAGTTGATAACAGTCGAAAGCAGACATCCAGAACGACAGACTTAATTTATGACTTAATTCTTCGGAATATTCCTGTGTTGAGCACAATTGCTGTAAGTCTCACACTGCCCTTGTTAAGCCCTTTTGAAGTGTGCTGGTGTTTACACTAAAAGGAGGTTAAAAACCCTTTTAGCTATGATGACTTAGACACATTTGGTGTTCTTATATAACTTCAAACACTCCTCCAGCTTAACTGGCTCTTTTCTCTTACTTTCACTGTTTGATGTATGAAGAGTTTGCACCTAAATTAAACGAAAAGAGTATCCACACAGTGGTATAGATCCCAAAAGCTTATTCAGTCCACAATAGCAATGCCAACCTTTCAACCCACCGAATGCCTGATAACAACCCTGGTGGGCTGGGGTGTCTTTTCTGTTGTGAATAAACGTTTTGGGATGTAATCCAGTGTGCAGACACTCTTCTCCTTTTGTTAAGTGCAAATTTTGTCTTGCACCTGGTCTCATTAAGGAGGGATGCACAAACCTGTTCTCTCTTTTTTTTTTTAACTAAGACTTTGCTTGCTCCTACCCTTTTCCACTGTCTTTCTTCTCCCTCCTTTTGTCTCTGTCACTGTCCCCCTTTTCTTCGTACTGTGTCCCTTTCCATTCAACACCAAACACCCTCTCTGTGTAATCCTGTCTGCCACAGAAACTTCCGGAAACACCTGCGAATGGTGGGGAGCCGAAGGATGAAAGCCCAGAGTGAGTCGACAGTGTGTGTGTGTGTGTGTGTGTGTGTGTGTGTGTGTGTGTGTGTGTGTGTGTGTGTTTGTCTGTGTTGTTCTCTGCAGTGTGTCTAATAGATTTTGTCCTAAACTTCATG
>CM059271.1:11638171-11658171 GCA_030347295.1 Setipinna tenuifilis | reverse complement strand
GAGTCCCCTCCTTTCTTTCTCTCTTTTGCTCTCTCTCTCTCTCTTTTCTCTCTCTTTCTCTCTGTCTCTCTTTTTTCACACTTTTTCAACTTGAGTCCCCTTCTTTCTGTTTCTCTTTTGCTCTCTCTCTCTCTTTCTCTCTGTCTCCATGTCTCTCTCTCTTTCTCTCTGTCTCTGTCTGTCTGTCTTTCTCTCTCTCTCTCGCTCTCTCTCTCTGCTTTTCTCTCTCTCTCACATACACATACACACACACTCTTCACACTGCATACACATATATAAAGCTTTCATACAGATGAGGTTATGCACATTAGAACAACTCCTTCCACACAGTATTGCAGGACATTTTAAATGCAATGTTAAAGAATAAATTCTCTCTCTCACACACACACCTACACACACACCCCTATACACACACACACACACACACACACGTGGACACACACGCACACACATATACAAACACACACACACACCTTTATTTCCTCTTGGATCTACTCAAAGGTAGGTAGGTGAATGTGATTTGTTGTTTCCTCGCTGTCACGTTGTTATGCTTCTCTTTGCTGTGCCATGTGTCTGGTCCATGGGTCTGATGATGCATAGGGATGGATGTGTGTGTGTGTGTGTTTGCCATCCCCTTACTGCATTGCACCATGGCATTGTGTCTGACTCCCAGCATTGGCTGTGGCGTCTGCAGCTGATACATGAATCAGACACACAACACACAACACAGACCACCGTGTGTGCTCTGGCCTTGGCACTCTTCACCTCTCTTTCAGTCAGGACCTGAAAGATGAAAGGTGAAAGTCCAGAATGTGTAGTCTGTGTGATTAAAAATAGATAGATATTTATTTTTTCTCTCGCCTACTTCTTTGTATCCCCCCTCTCTCTCTCTCTCTCTCTGCTCTCTGCCTCGTTCCTCTGCCCTGTTTATTTCTTTTTTCTTCTTTTTCTTTGGCCCTTCTTTCTTTTTTTCCCTTTACTTTCCTTCTGTTGTTTTCCTCCTCCTCCTCCTCCTCCTCCTCCTCCATGTTTGTGTGTCAGGTGCGGACTTACAGGCGTCGTCTGGCACTCTGGATGAGGTGGAGTGTGATGACGTGGACTGGGAGGAGGAGAGGGAGATGGAGAGACTGGCCTGTGAGAGGGACTTCATCCCACCCAAAATTATGGTGAGACACACACACACATCATAGGTTGAGGGAAGTAGAAATGGTGTCTGCACCTATGTCGAAGTTCTGCGTTTTGCCCAGTGCGAAACTCCGAAATAGATTGTAGAATTGCAAAAAGAATAGAGAACGCACACAGGGGCTGAATGATTAAAAAAATATTTATTGGATGAATAAGCTGAAAACAATACAGGCTGTGCAGAAAATATTCTAAGTGTTGTTTTTGTCTTATTCATCCAATCCAGATTTTTTTAATCATTCAGCCTCTGTGTGTGTTCCCCACCCTCATTGCAATTGAGACACACACAGACATTCACATAACATACCAACACGCACGTGCGCACACACACACGATTGTATAAAAACCCACACTTGGTCACTGGTACTTGCTTTTACTGTGTCCTGTGTCTTTATCATTCTTCTCAGGAATTCTCCGTTCCACTAAGTGCTGTAATATTTGCTATTATTATAAGTGGAGCTACTTGATCATATGCACATGTGAATGTCAGGCCCTTGGAGAGTAACTGTTGCCCTGTGTTGCCTACGTGAGAGTGGGATAATATAATACTGTGAGCTGCAGAATTCACTCATGTTCCAGTCCACTCGTTTTTCACATAGCTCTCTCTCCTCCTCTCTCTGTCTCTGTCCTCTCACCCTCTCTCTTTCTCTCTCTCCCTCTCTCCCTCTCTCTTTCTCTCTCTATCCTTCTCTCTCCCTCTCTCTCTATTGCTCTCTCTTCTTCAGTTGATTTCATCCAAGGTGCCAAAGGCAGAGTATGTACCCAACATCATCCGCAGGGATGATCCGTCGATCATTCCTATCCTCTATGTGAGTCTGCCAATACACTCACACTCTCTCTCTCTCTCACACACACACACACACACAGACACACACACACACACACACACACACACACACACACACACACACACAGTAGACACCACATACTCACACACAAATACGGACATGTACACATACACATATACTACAGATACACATACACACACTGCATCAACACACACATACACACATACAAAAACACTTTCACATAAAAATCATAAAGTGTTGATACTATTAAACGTCTAGTAGTCAGCTACACTGTTAACTGTCCCCTCTGTCCCCACACAGGACCATGAGCACGCCACATTCGATGACATCCTGGGTAAGTGCAGCAGCCTGGTCACAGAAATCAATTCAGTGCTGTAAGCTTTGCAACAAGTACAGGCATGACAGTGCAAGACGTGATTTTGCACTTGTGGTAATCGAGCTCTGTCTGCCTGTTTTTCTTTTCTCTCCTCTCCTCTCATCCCTCTCTTTGTCCCTCCTTTCATCCCTCTCTTTCTGCTCCCTGCTCTTTGCTCTCTGTGTGTCTCAGAGGAGATCGAGAAGAAGCTCACCGCCTACAGGAAAGGCTGTAAAATCTGGAACATGCTCATTTTCTGTCAGGTGAGTAAGATGCACACATTACATAGTGTGTGTGTGTGTGTGTGTGTGTGTGTGTGTGTGTGTGTTAGTGTGCAATTGGCCTACGTTTGCCTGTCTGTGCCTATGTTTGTGTATGTGTGTGTGTAAGTGTATGTGTGTGTATGAGTGTTTGTGTGTTTAGGCAATTCACCTGTGTGTGTGTGTGTGTGTGTGTGTGTGGCATCTGTGGCACTGTGTGTGTGTGTGTGTGGCATCTGTGCTACTGTGTGCGTGTGTGTGTGCACGCTTGTGTGTGTGTGTGTGTGTGTGTGTGTGTGTGTGTGTGTGTGTGTGTGTGTGTGTGTGTGTGTGTGCATGAATATTTATAACCAGCCTCTGTACTCTGCAGGGAGGTCCCGGGCACCTGTACCTTTTGAAGAACAAAGTGGCCACATTTGCAAAGGTGGAGAAAGAGGAGGACATGAACAAGTGAGTGACCTGAGCCCAGCACCCCCCCCTCTGAGCCTTGAACACTGCGCCATACAAACCTCTCCCTTTGTGCATCCCTTTTTTCTCCCCCCAGTCTTCTCAATATTATTTATACCCTGTGACTGCGTCAGAACCCAATCAATCAAGTGCAGCGTCCTTTGATGCTCTCTGTTAAACCAGTAATGTGTCTTTTTATACCTGATATTTTTTTTACTGTAGCACCAAATCTCTTTTATTATTTTGTGTGTTTTTATATTTCATGTTTTACTATTGCTGTTCTTTTATTGACTCTAAGTGTGAATGCACGTAAGAATGTATGTGTGCTTGTTTGCCTGACCTGAAAGGAAGGCTCTGCCCTAATTTTACTGTTTCATGCGTGTAATGGCAATAAAGGAAATTCTATCTATCTATCTATCTATCTATCTATCTATCTATCTATCTATCTATCTATCTATCTATCTATCTATCGATCTATCTATCTATCTATCTTTCTATCTATCTATCTATCTATCTATCTATCTATCTATCTATCTATCACATAGTATGTTAGAAAAAATGTGTAATTTTTTAATTTATTATTCATTTTCTTTACTATTATTTTTTTCTTTTTTTCACATTTTTTATTATGCTATTTCAAGATATTATATATATTTAAATAATGACTTATCATCTCGAAATAATGAGATAACATCTGGAAATAACTAAAATAAATAAATAAATAAATTACACATGTGGTTCAGAGCTTCTTTTACACATCCGGTTCAGGGCTTCCGTACTATCTGTCTGTCTGTCTGTTTGTATATAAAATCCAACATCCTTCTTTTCCTTCTCCTGTCTCTCCCCGACTGTTAGTTTCTGGAGGAAGCTGAGTCGTATGATGAGTCTGCTCAACCCGGAGCCCAACCTCATCCACATCATGGGCTGCTACGTGCTGGGCAACCCCAATGGGGAGAAGGTATGTTGGGACGCCCACTTACAACAAGCCCCCCTGCTCTTTACAGTTAAAAGGCCTCCGTGTTCCTTACGCAGCGGAAGATTTATGGCTCGAGGTGGGAGTTCGCAGGAGTGTTTGTCTCATTTCCCGTAATGAGCCTCCCACGCCATGACAAGCGAGAGAAATGCCGCAGGTTTGTTAATGAGGCGAAAGGCCCGTGAGGGGGGCGGGGGGTACTGTACGTGTCCAGTGCTTTGTTCATTATCACCTCCAGTAAGCCCCCACGTACTGTAGAGTGGTTTTGCACTGCGGGGACATCATGAGCCAACACCACTGCGTGTGAACGTCCAACTCAACTCAACACACACACACACACACACACACACACACACACACACACACACACACACACACATATATATATATATATAGTCCAGCTCTGGCAGATCATTTTGACACCACTACATGTAAATGAGCCAATCTGCTCCAGTCCAGTGGTGTAGGGGTGGACAGTCCTCCTGGCTCTCTGCCTGAGAGTGAATGAGTGAGTGAGTGACAGCTTTACTGTCCAGAAGCACATGGTTGCACAAGCATTCTAAAAAAACAATTCTTCTACCAGTAGAGAAAGAATGGAGGTGGAGAAGTAAATAACCAGTGCATTCCTACACACTTATCCATGACTGAGGTGTCCTTGAGCAAGACATCTAACGCCACATTGCAGTAGAAGACTTTACCTTGACCTAATTTACAGGTGAATGAATTACTCACTGTCGATATGAATATCAACTGAAAGGCACGTGATAGTAAAAAACCTTGATGTTGTTTTCTATTTACACATTTAAGCAGTTGGCCATATGGTCCACCATCTTATTGCAGGTAGACATGCCACACATGTACAGTTAGAAAAAAAGATTAAAAAGATTTATTTTACACAGCAGTCTCTGAGAATGATGCAGTGTCACTTTGCTTAAAGATGTTAAGGTGCTGGCTTTCTGTTAGAATGAAACTGGTACTGGAATTACATGTACCACAGCCCTCTGCAAGTGTTGCTGGATATGCTTCAGGACATGTTTGCGGCCAGAGAGTGCAGTGTAGTCTGGGTACAGCCGGAAAGCTATTCATACGCTTCCATTAAAAGCAGCGGCCCACTACAGCGGTCCACTTTAATAGTCTGTTCTCAGAACAGTGTTAATTGGCCACCCAAGGATTCTGCTCTATTCACACGTGCTGCCCCTTGGTGTATCTTTGTGTGTGTCTATGTGTGTGTGTGTGTGTGTGTGTGTGTGTGTGTGTGTGTGTGTGTGTGTGTGTGTGTGTGTGCGTGTGCGTGTGCGTGTGTGTCTGTGTGTCTGTGTATGCCCACAAGTGTGTGTATACGTAATATGCGTGTCTGTGCATGTGTATGTCTATGTGTGCATATGTATATATGTGTGTGTGTGTGTATGCCTGTGTGTGTTGTGTATGTGTATGGGTTTGTGTGTGTGTGTGTGTGTGTGTGTGTGTTGTGTATGTGTATGGGTTTGTGTGTGTGTGTGTGTGTGTGTGTGTGTGTGTGTGTGTGTGTGTTTTGTGTATAAGCGTGCGTGTGTGTTGACCAGTGCAGAGCTGTCCTGTGTGGATGTGGTCTGCTGGAGTGTGTGAGGAGATGAGATGAGCGGGGCTTTCAGACAGCCGGCGTGCTGATGGAGATGGAGATGACTGAGGCCGGTAGGGGGGAGGCAGCCTGGAGGTCATCGTCTGCCTGCCTGCCTTGAGTGGGAGTAGGCAGGAGATGGAGCACACGGATATGGAACAGACAGAGAGGCAGACAGACAGACAAGCAGACAGACAAACAGGCAGGCAGAGAGACAGGCAGACAGAAAAGCAGGCAGACATGCAGGCAGGCAGGCAGAGAGACAGGCAGAAAGACAAGCAGGCAGACAGGCAGGCAGATAGATAGACAGAGAGACAGACAAGCAGCCAGGCAGGAGTGGCTTACTTATTTTTTTTACTCCTGTCTATTTATTTTTTTCTGCTTTTTTCTTCTTCTTCTTTATGTCACTTACTCACAGAAATGTTCACAAATACATGCACACACACACACATGCAATCACGCATCCCCACTGACCTCATCTCCCACACACTCCCACACTCTCTCATATGCAGAGAAACAACACAAACACTAACAGAGTTAAACATAACCTTTATAATGCATGGGGGGCACACATAGAAATATACATTATTTTTTCACACACACAGACACACACACAGACACACACAGACACAAACACACTTTGTAGAGATGTGTTAAAACAGAAGCTGTACTTGCATGCAGACATGCACCGCTGGTGACAGTAATGGACATCATTGTTCACGCTCCCCTGACATTTTCCCGCTCTCCCGCTGCGACATGGCTCTGCTACAGCGGTCGTTTGGAGAGCAGGGTGCTTTCTGCAGTGCAGATGGAGCAGAGAGAGATGGAGGAGAGAGAGAGAGCGAACGAGAGCAAGAGCGAGAAACAAGTAGAACAGGAATACTTGCATGTGCTCCATTAGGCAATACTCTTCCCCTCTGCTTGCTGTCTGTGCAATCCAGTAGAGAGAGAGAGAGAGAGAGAGAGGAAGAGAGAGAGAGAGAAAGACAGAGAGAGAGGAAGAGAGAAAAGGAGAGAGAGAGACAGTGAAGGGGAAGAGAGAGAGAGACAGTGAAGGGGAAGAGAGAGAGAGAAAGAGGAAGAGGAAGAGAGTAAAAGAAAGAGAGATGGGCAGAGAGAGAAAGAGAAATAGAGAGACAGACAGAAAGAGGATAAGAGCAAGGGAGAACAGGAGAGAGAGACAGTGAGGGGGAAGAGAGAGAGTGAGGGAAAGTGGAGAGAGACAGAGAAGAGAGCAAAAGAGAGGGAGGGAGAGGGAGACAGTGAGGGGGAAGAGAGAGAGAGAGAGAGAGAGAGAGAGAGAGAGAGAAAATGAAGACAAACAGAGAGAAATAGAGAGAGAGAGATCTATTAATAGATAGGCGGCTACGAGCACACTTGTTATGCTAGTGTCGTGGGACGTCTGCCTCGGCTCCCAGTGCCGCTACAGGTGTGTGTGGAGTACTTCCTCTCTCTGGGGATGGGGATGGGGGGCTCGGCGCAGCACACACACACACAGCACAGACACACACTCAGCACAGACACACACTCAGACTGAGGCAGAGACAGGGTGTGCTGCCCAGGCTGGCCTGCCGCTCCAGATTCCTGCCTTAGGACACACACACACACACACACCGTACTAGCAGAGTTCTGTTTCCTCTTTCTGAAAGTTTAAGGGAATTATTTCCTCTTGCGTTGCTTGACTTGTTGTTCAACACCACTATAGATATATCGAAGTATGAGTAGTATAGAAGTGAAGAGTATAGATGCATACACACACACACACTTAAAATCACACACACACAAACACACATACAAACACAGGCACACAAACAGACAGACAGACAAATGCACACACACACACACACACACACACACACACACACACAAAGACACACACACACACACAGAATCAGTACTCCTGCTAAAGTTGTGTAGGGCCAAATATGTCTCTATAGGCAACAAGAGATCACTGAGGCCCACCCAGAGTTAGCTTAGGAGGAATCAGAAGGAGAAGGTTCCGGTTGATGGAAAAAAAGTCTATTTAAATCCATGTGCATTCCAGGTCTCTAACTGCTAGCTCTCAGAAACTCACTCCATGACTTCTGTACGAGATTTAAGTCGGGGAATAAAAGACCTTGATGCAACCAGCCTGTAGTCAGTTTTCACCTGTGGATGGATGGATGTGGTTGTGTTTATCTTGTACAGAGGCGAAGCTTGAACTCCCTTCAGTTGGCATTCACTGTTCTCACCTCCAGGTTGGGGGGGTTAGAGGGCAGGTGGGTTGGAGGATGGGGCTGGGGGGGGGGGATCCGTGGAGGGGGGTATTGATTAGTCACCCTTGGGCTCGCTGGAGCGTGCTGAGGCTTTAATGGCAAAGCAGAAGGTGAAGGCTGGGTTTCCTGGAAATGAGGAGTCATGGGCTTCCATGGTCCTTAGGGGCTGCCAGTATATATATTTAGATAAGGGAGAGAGAAAGGGAGTGACGTGAGAGTGATTCAGTAAGCTAGAGAGAGAGAGAGAGAGAGAGAGAGAGAGAGAGAGAGAGAGAGAGAGACTGAGAGAGGGAGACTGAGAGGGAGACTGGGTGAAAGACTGAGAGAGAAACTGAGAGAGGGACTGAGAGAGAAAGACAGAGAGAGAGAAAGTAACAAGCTCTGACAACTATGGCCTGGTGCTGCCCTCAGATATATCAGCTCCTGTCCATCACTGGGCAAAAGAAAAAACTAAAAAATATATCGCTAAAAACTCAGAGTACCTTGCTCAACCTTTACTCATACACAAAAAGACACACACACACACACTCACACACACACACACACATACACACACACACAGATTAACACACACATGCACAAACAGACAAACAAACAGTTGCACAGACACACACATTCACACACATGCACACACGCACACACACACACACACACACACACACACAAAACGACAGACAGATGCACACACACACACACACACACACAGATTAACACCCATGCATAACTTTTGACTGGTGTCTGCTGATGCAGGAGGCGTGTTGGGCGCTAGGTGAAAAGCTGATGTTGACAGGTTGTGCAAACTGATATGGCGAGAGAGCACACTGTAGGCAGACACACACACTTGGGCCGGCCAGAGATACATGCTGGGACTCTGACAGTGGAAAGTGTTACTTGACTGTCTTCAACATCCCTGTCCACTGCAAAGGGTTATCTTATGATAGACTGTGTTGATGAGCAAAGAAAAAGATCAAAAAAGGTTAAAAAAGTAGAAAGTCCAGTGGTTCATTAATTACGTTTACATGGACAGTTTTTTTCTAACCTAGTTTTTTTTCTAGATCTAATCAGTTAGTCAGCTAATTAGACCTGAAGACATCATAGAACCCCGTCCACAAACAATCACAAAAAGTGTATACATGAAGACTGTAACGTACTACATCACCCCTTCCAATCCGATTAAAATTTGAATCACATCAGATAAGTGTTAGGTTTAAAACACTAACATTACTCAAGAACAACCTGCACAAAGAAGACACAGAGAGTTTAGTTTGTTTTACTTGCAAGGAGAGTGACCGGAGACTGCTCAGTTACAATCATCCAAACTCACTCTGAAGCAGTCTCCTCTCTACATGCCTTTTATTTAGGAACGCCCTGTCACAAAAGGGGTCTCAACCGCTAAAGGGTGGGAAAGGGCAATCTAACCGGTTGAGACTGGATTCATTGTATCAAACATGAAATATGGTTATTGCTGACATTACGCAAAGATGTTCAACTTTGCAACATATACATACAGACACTTGCTGAGCCAAAACAGAAACCGCACCAGGATCTGCTTCCTGTTTTAGCTCTGACAGTCTGCGCTTCTGCACTTGAGAATGACATTTTGATGTATCTCTTCAAAGTTCAGGGAACGGTCAAAGAGCCTCAGCTCTAGATAACTGCTTGAATAGACACAAATGGCATGACAGACATTTAAAGCATACATAAATGAATAACATAGTATTATATACATAGTTCCAACATTTCCCTCCTGTTTATTCCATTATGTATTCTTTACACATCGTCTGGTAACTTCTTCAAAATGATTTTCAGTTACAGAGTCATAAAAAGAACAACACAAACAGAATTACTTGAATCTAACCATCATAACTGCCTGGATCGGGGTACAAGTCAGGAAAGCTCAAAGAATCGTTGTCTTGTTGCGGCGGATCGTCACCACCGAAAGTTGTTTCAAACTCAGCGTTATGCACATCATCAGTAGGCAACAAAGCATAGAGGGTAGATACTTTTGCATTTACGGGCCCAAGGGCAGTGGTAATTATTCTGGTACACAAAACACGAATGCAGGGAATACAACAACATCCACACAAGGTCAGAATTGCTGCAAACACAGCCACAGACATTAATACAGTAGCAACCAGTTGCTTGTATTTGCCAAACATGTCACCAAAACCGTCCCACATAGAAGTGTCCACACCTGAATGAGCCTTCATTTTCCAGTTAAGGGAGCGTAGGCCCTCTATGGCCTTGGTAAGGCTGCCGTTGGCAGCTGTGTTGTTAGGTATGAACGTGCAACATTGGTCTCCGAACAGAGAACACACGCCTCCCTTTTCAGCAAGCAGCATATCCACTGCTATACGGTTCTGGAAGGCCATCAGTGATGTGGCTCGTAACTGGCCATGGACGGTGGTGAACCCATCTTCAGTTTTATTGCCTAATTTCTGTACGTTGTAGTGGATGTAATTAATCCTGTCTACATTCTTGTTTATAGTACACCACCAACAGATAGAGGATTCAAAACCTGCTGCCACCTGGTCTGCTAACTTGTATTTATCTGGTACCCCTCTTGGCACCCCATTGCTGTCGATGTAAGTAGGATCATTGTCATCAGACCAAAACGGTTTTCCCGCGGCCCGCTTGGGCCTATTTAACCAGCTCTCTGGCATCACACTGTCAACAGAGGTCAAAAGATCCGATACTGTGGTAGGTATTACTGAAACTGGAAGAATTAGAGACACTAGGGCACAGATTCCTGTTGTATTATAGGGGAGTCTATCATACAACTTGTCATCTCCACACCACCACCATACATCACTCCGTGATACAGGTTTAAATGTAATTCTAACATTTACTGCTGTCTTACAGTCTGTAATGTTTAAAATACCCACACGTTTACCTCTTCCCAGTCTTTGTATGCAAGTGAAGTTATTTGGGGCTACTTGGTTAGAGAAATACGGCTTTCGTTGTTCTTCAGACGTGAGGGGAAACACCTCATCCCATTTGCTACAGTTCTTTGAAGGAACAGTCTTATTCATTACATTCACAAAACATTTTTCGTCGAGAGCTGCCGGCACTACCTGCAGTAGTGGCCTTGCCCCCATGCAAATTACACAATCGGTCTTAGCTCTTTCTGCTGCTTGTTCGACCATCAATAACCAATTATTGTCTATCTTTGATATTCCAGTAGTAATTTTAAACCAGTCATCAGTGTCAGGCTCTATAAATATTTTGGCCTTGATAGGAGAGGTCGTCTTAGGGCCGTATGTTATGGCAGGTAAGATTTGTTTAGGGGTATTGACGGTGGTTATATTGGGACATAAAAGTATTGGTACACATGGGTCGTTTGCGTGTGGTCGCCACACACACAAAAGAAGTCCATGGCATGGTGGTTCAGCTATCTCTGGGTCAGCGCTCGTTAACATACTCTCACCCCAATTTCTTGGTTTGCCTAAGGGTACAGTCGTTGGATTAAGGGACAACATTGGTCCCCCACTCGTGAGGGTGAGGGTCAGCTGTCTTTTCCAATTGTTACAATAAGAGTGGCTACCATAGGTATAAAAGGAACCCACTTTTCCCCAGTTCCCAGTGGTGGCACATACCTTGCCCCACCAGTATCCTCTTGTCTTGGTCCCTGCCACATCTAGGTACCAGTCATAGTCACTCCAGCTAGACCAGCGATATCCTCCTATCTCAAAGTTAGTACCAAAGGTAAATATTGCCTGGGTCCTATTGCTTTGATAGCAAAAATACAACTCGCTTGTAGTCTTTGTGTCACCATCAGTTGTATTACAGGGGTTAGTTATCATACCATATTGCAATCTAGACGTGTCTGCCCACCTGAGGAGGGTATATAGCACGACCACGACAACCCCTGTCTTACCCATCTCCCAGATTCGTTTATTCGCCGGTGACAAGCACTGTTTTGAGTAGTCTTATTTCTCTTCCTATGTGGGTTCTAGTCTTTACATATAGCCTTCACCGGTTTTGAGACAGCGGCCACCTATTGTGTGTCGCTCCCTTTGTAGCCGGACTATGCTAGAACTTTATGTGAAGAGAATCAAGATAACTTACAGTGCTGCTCTTCTAGTATTAATTTGCCTATTTTATTGTGTCGTGGCTTACAGAACATTCTTCATCAGGGGGACATATTTTTTGTTTGTTCTGCTGCAACATTCGCCTCATGTAATCTGCTAATGTAGCTTCATCATCACTTTCCCAGTTATTCCTAAAAAATGGTAGCCGGTAGGGTCTGCCAAACATTATTTCATATGGTGACAACCCGCTTGAGCTTGTAATGTTAATATACAGTTTTACCAGGTCTAAACATTTCGTCCACGGTCTTTTAGTTTCATCCATACATTTTCTGAGTCTGTTTTTTATAGTTCCATTCATTCTTTCTACCAATCCTGCACTCTGGGAATGGTAAGCGCAGTGATTCTTTAAGTCTATATGAAAGGCTTTGCCTATTTTGGTTATTATTTGATTTACAAAGTGTAAATCATTCCATTGTCGCTATAGATTCTTTCAGGTATCCCATATCTTGGAATTACATCTTGACACAACGCTTTTGCTACAGTTTCTCAAACACACTATCTTGTGTTTATGATGGTATCGCATATAGCCTACTTAACGTCACCCACGTGACCTAAATTTACTCTTAAACTATTTTTTCATTCAGACAATACAGACACACACATACACCTTGTAACAGAGGACCCAAACTCCTTTTTGCTAGTAACTCTTTAAGGTTAGTCGTGGATCATTTTCCACTGTATCCATATTGTTTTATCCAGTAACATAGGGGCTCTATGGCTGAGGAATTTTCCTTCTCTACTACCTTCCAGTCTTTGCACTGTAACTCTTCAAGGACCTTTTGTTTTTCTTTACTTTATCCCTTTCCCATGTTGAACTAGATTTGGGCCCAGTGGTTCTTAATACCTACAGTATTCTAACACTGGGCTTACTTTTCAACAAGATAGTGATAAACAACCTTTAGTGGTAAAACTCTCTTCAACCCTTTCAGGTGGAGTTTTCTTGCATACGGGCATCCACAAAGGCTCACTATTTGTTCCTTGTTGATTTTGCATAAAACACAATTACCTAGTGGTAATTGTATTTTCTTTCACACACTCACATTCACACTTTCATACGCTTGTTTCAACACAGAGAATTCCGCCGTCCTTCGTAGAATTTAACTAGTCATACATTAACTAGGGGAGTCTACCCTCCTACGGAATTTAACTGTTTGAAACTTATTTTCACACTTCAACACAGAGGACTCTGCCGTCCTTCGTAGAATTTAACTAGTTACACATTAACTAGAGGAGTCTACCCTCCTACGGAATTTAACTGTTTGAAGATGCTTTTACCTGATAGAGTCTAGAATTGTCAGGGTTTTTTCTCACTGTCTACTTTTTAGCGTATGTCTCACACATTCCTTTTTAAAGAAAAATCTACTCACAACTCTCTGTGTCCTTGGGTTTTCCTTCAACCATCGGATCCCAGCCCGCAAGTGAGGAACCAGTCCCGGAAAGGGTCTTTATGCTGTGGCCACAGACTTGCCTGGATCTCACTCACCCGCTGGGATCGTCAGGCATCTTGGAATCCGGCTCGAAGGACCAATTAAATGTTAGGTTTAAAACACTAACATTACTCAAGAACAACCTGCACAAAGAAGACACAGAGAGTTTAGTTTGTTTTACTTGCAAGGAGAGTGACCGGAGACTGCTCAGTTACAATCATCCAAACTCACTCTGAAGCAGTCTCCTCTCTACATGCCTTTTATTTAGGAACGCCCTGTCACAAAAGGGGTCTCAACCGCTAAAGGGTGGGAAAGGGCAATCTAACCGGTTGAGACTGGATTCATTGTATCAAACATGAAATATGGTTATTGCTGACATTACGCAAAGATGTTCAACTTTGCAACATATACATACAGACACTTGCTGAGCCAAAACAAAAACCGCACCAGGATCTGCTTCCTGTTTTAGCTCTGACAGTCTGCGCTTCTGCACTTGAGAATGACATTTTGATGTATCTCTTCAAAGTTCAGGGAACGGTCAAAGAGCCTCAGCTCTAGATAACTGCTTGAATAGACACAAATGGCATGACAGACATTTAAAGCATACATAAATGAATAACATAGTATTATATACATAGTTCCAACAATAAGTTTATTCCGATCCGTTTATTCTGAGGTGTTTATATGTGCATTCCTTTCCCGACTGAGTAATTATTCCGTTTCTAATCGGATTAAAAGTGTCCATGAAAACATAGCTAATGTTGATATGAATAGGCTTTGTACTGCAGTTTCTAAAGAGATGATTTAAAGAAAGCATTGCTATTTGTGACAGGATGCTTTTTACTGGTAATGATGATGATGATGATGATGATGATGATGATGATGATGAGGATGATGATTGTGATGATGATGATGATGATGATGAGAGTGATGAATACATGTAATATAAATGATCATAGAATCCTCTGAAGGTTAGTTGTCATTGTCTTTACAGCTTTTCCATAACCTTAAAAGGCTGATGAGACCATATGCCATTGAGTTTAAATCACCGCTGGAGCTCTCTGCACAGGGTAAGACACACACACACACACACACACACACACACACACACACACACACACACACACACACACACACACACACACACACACACATTCACATACACTTATCAGGGTAATGATATCCATAATCCCAGTGACCCATATCTCTACACTACCCTGCTTTATTTAAAATGAATATCCACAGATCCAGTAGGCTCACATACATACATACATACATACATACATACATACATACATACATACATACATACATACATACATATACACATACACACATACACACATACATACATACACACATACATACATAGATACATACATACATACATACATACATACATATACACATACACACATACATACATACATACACACACACACACACACACACACACAAACACACGTACATACATACATACATACATACATAGCCATTTCAGAGCACAGACCTACATGTATGCATATTCCCTGTGCGACCCCTGTTCTGACACAGGCTTTATTGATTTAGCTGCCATTATTCGCCAATTAAAATCTCATTATAGTTGCTGGCAGTCTTGTCCTCTCAGGAGAGGGAGGAGCCCATCCCTCCTCCCTCCCTACGGCCATCTTATTAGATTTCGGTCCTCCCAATAGAAAACATCTGCCCCCATCAGTAATTACACCATCAAGCTTATTTACATTGACTGTCATCTGGCATTTGAGTGTCAAGACGAAACAAAAGTGGAGTTTTGCCCTTTTCAGGCTTTTTAACCATATTTCGTATTAAAAAGTCCTCTGCTGATTTGTAATTCAGAAATGTTCACGTCAGTTCATCAACACAGTATGTTTTTATATTTGTACATGTTATTACAAGATTTAGAAAAAAAACAATATTTGCAATACTATGAATATTTTAACAAGTTGTTTACCATTTCCAGCTTAACTTGATCTACACTCTTGAATGTTAAGTCTGTCAAAACAGTGCATCCAATCACGTAAATGAGAGGTTTGTTTGTGAAGCTCGAGCACTCTAATCATGTGAAAGCATGTTGACTTTGATCTTCCCTCCCCTCCCCTCCCCTTGCTACAGGTAAGGAGATGATCGAGATGTACTTCGACTTCCGCCTCTTTCGCCTGTGGAAGACCCGTCAGCACTCCAAGCTCCTCGACTACGATGACCTTTTGTGATGCATCGGGGCTCCGTACCGGAGAGTCATCTTTGATGAGGCAGCTTTCTCGGCTTGTGTTTTTAAAAAGAGCCCTTTTTTGGCGGTGGTGACATTTCCCACCATGGCTGGGGCTGGCAAAGTGGTCTTTAAGGAGACACACGGGCAGCCAAGCTGGAGGAGTGAGAGAGCTCTAGTCTAGTTGGCCTGCTGTGCTCTAAGCCCTTCTGAAAATGGGATGGATGGAAGGAGGGAAAGAGGGAGAGAGAGAGAGAGACAGGAAATGATAGAAAAACTGTGAGGAGGAGAAATGAAAGGGTGACAAGAAAAAAATGGACTCTTAAAAGGTGCTGTTTTTTTCCCCTCAGTTTTACATCCATTTTTACCCTCTACTCCAAGCCTACAAAGCAGAAGAACTGGGCAGAGAGAAGAGAGAAGACGGCGAAGATTAGAGAATGCGAGACGTAGCATTGGTCACTTTGAAGACTTGTGTGAGGCATTGACATGACGAACACAGAGGTGGAAAGGTTGAGAAAAGCACCATACACGGTGCCAGGACAAAAGGTCAGGAGGCACTGAAAGAGGCTGCTCCACCTCTCCTAGTCCGTAGTTAGATGGAAAACACCAGGACTTGTATTAAATGTCTGTATACCTTCTAGGGGAAGACTCAGAGTGACTTAAAGGTCATTTGTTCTCAGAGTCTCTCCAGTAAGAGTAAGATATATTTATTTATGTGCTTTTCAGCAGGAAGGAAAGCTAATATTTCATCTTTCAGCTCATGTATCCCATAGAGACATGTTAGTCTGCTATCTATCTATATATTTAAACATACGTATATATAAAACTGTTAAGTCATATACTCATATATAGTCATATCCAGAATATTCACGTTTTTGCTGCACATCTTTGCTTACTGTGCTTGTGTAGTGTTTTGTGTGTTTTGGAGACTGTTGGGTGAGATATATCTCAGGTTCTTCAGCTATCGCTGACCTCCTTAGCGCATCCATCGCCGCCTTGCATCAGCAACTTTGCCAGGCAAGGCCAGGCGTCACGTTGAATATGCTGCTCTGAGCTTTCTGGAGAGCTCAGCAGGATGTCAGCATTATATCAGGACACTGGAGGTTCTCAAGGCGATGGTGTGTGCGTGCGTGTGTGCGTGTGCGTGTGTGTGTGTGCGTGTGTGTGTGTGTGTGTGTGTGTGTTTGTGTGTGTGCATGTTTGTGGAAATTTTTTGGGGAGTGATGAAAGGGAGGCAGGAGTCATGATGATTACAACTGACATCAACGTGCGTTGGTGTATGTATATGGGCGTTTGTGTAAGTGTGAATGTGTAAGGCAAATAGGGAGTGTGTTAAATTTCTATAGTTAGTTTGGTGTGAAACATCAGCAAATGTAGTGTCTTTTTCCATGTTCTTAGCTTTGGGGGAGACAGCAAAAGCCAGTTAGTTTTATCTCAGCTTTTTTGCTATCCCTTTTAAGTCGTGGTCAACGTCAGTGCTGACTGTTTTTTCTTAGAACTTTCTTAGTGATGATGGCTGCTTTCAGTCACTCAAACCTAATTCAGACTGTGAAGTTATAGACAGTGATCTCCTGTCAAATTGTGTTGTGATGTACTAAGAAGTCCCTATATTTTTCCCCTTAATGTCATATGTATTTGATCTACATAGAGTATTGGTTACACATTATACATTTCTACATTCTCAAGACCACTGATGGACATAAAGCATGAGGAAGAAGAGCTGAAACCAATAGATTGTACTGACAAGTTAATGTGAAGTAGGTTATTGGTAGGTTATTGTTTTTTTCTCTCTCAAAGATATGTGGTGTGTAGTTAGATCATTGGAAACTTAAGAATAACACGTAATACTGTAGAAGAGAGTGTGGCTGTTTATTAAGTAAGGCATTGTTGTCATAGTCAGTGAATGTGCAATATTTTCTTCAAACTCACTAGTTTGCTGTGAGTAGAAGACAATGTCACATTTCTATGTCAGCCAAGCAATGTTCCCAGCTCCAATAGGCCCTTTCTGAAGTAAATATAAAACACTGGTGTCTACATAAGAGTGACATGAGCATGTTATAAACATGACATGACACATATCATGAACATTAATGACCATTAATTCATGTTTATGACTGTTGTCAATGAGTGTCATTTGGTCATTTTTTTTTAGATGCAGACATTGCAAAATGACATAACAACAGTCATAAACATGAATGAAGTGTCATGTAGACACCCTTTTGTAGACACCTTAAAAATAAAGTGTTACCAAACAATGTTTGAACGTTCTATTTCGTTATGAAACTACTTTAGCTACGTTTTACGTCCTTGGGAATGTTAAAACAGAAACCCTTCTGGAACAGCTATGATATGACATTAATAATCAAACTCTCTTAAAATGATCTATACAGAACTCTATCTGGTTTGGAGTGAGACCATAAGGCTTTGGGGATGGCTGAGTGTTTGAATGTTTGTGGAGGGGTTTGTGTGGTCTGTTTGATTCAATGTTTGTGTTTTCTCATGAGGGCTCAGAACACTGCAGTCACTGAGCTATTGGGGGGGGGGGGGGGGGGGATATCAGGTCAGTGAATGTGAGAGAGCTCAATGTTCACTCTCACTATTCTATCTGTAATCATTTTTACACCAGACTGACATTAGCAATGTGTTTTTTACACTGTACCTTTTAAAAGCATTTTTATCATCACACTGTTCTTCAAACAGGATAGTAGGATCTTTCTAAAGTCGTAAACACTGCATGCTCTCACCTAATGTGAAATCCATCAACCTTAAAGGTGTACAATGTCTAATTGAATCCATCACAAATGAATGTTTAGCTGTATCCCTTATATAAGCAGGAGTGACTGGTGTGTGCGGTGGTGGATTGGTGGTGGTGGCATGGAGCATGTGTTGGAATGCCACAGCACAGGCTGGCAGCAACTGCTGCTGGGTGGCGTGGCGACACTTTAGGGGGGAGTTGGGGGGGGCCCTGCGGGATCAGGTCCCACACGCGCTGGAGGAATTTAACGAGCCATCTGTACACAGCCGCGCCGTGTGGCATTCGTGCTGCTCTGTGAGACTCCACGTGGGCTCCACGTCATCACTGTGGGTTGTGGGTTGTGGGCTGGCTGGGTGGGTGGGGGTTTCTTTTTTCCTCTCTTTTTTTCCTCTGCAATAATGCCCAAACCCAGTGTTCCTTAATGTCATCCTATTCACGTGCTGTGTGTGTATCTGGGTGGATGTGGTGTCGCCAGAGTGACGAGCCACTGTACAAATACCACCTCGCCATAACCTAAGTGTGACAGGGACACAGGCAACCCAGGACAAATAATATACAACACTATATATTTATATGATAATAATAAATGAATATATTTATATACATATACATCTCCATAATACATACACATATTATATATAAACTAAGAGGTCTAAATATTTAAAGATACATAATAACATATATAAAATCTATTAAAAAATCACCATTTCAATTTTCATGTCAGTCTTTTCCAATGTTTTCATAGTTGTATTGCATGCTTTCCACAAGCTGAGCATCTTTAGAAGGGAATGTGTTCCAACCCCCTACCTCTGCCCCACTCCACCTGTCCTCTTCATCCCCAGCACTGCACGTGTTGAATCAGTCCATGTGAAAGGCACCTTGAGAAGCCCTTTGTTTTCCCTGTAGCAATAGACTTTTGTGACTTGAGCTATAACTGGAACACCTCTGCCTTTATTTTTAAGATGGGAACTCTGTGTGATTGTTTTTACTTATCAACACTCAACAACACTACTGGCTTTTGCGATGAGGAACATGTGGATATGTTGCACAGAAAAAAAAAACTTTGTGTTATTATTATTAATTTTATTTATTTATTAATTTTTTATCTTAGCCCATGGGAATTTGTAAAGTATACAACACCAGACTGAGTGGTATGTTGATACAAATTATTTGATGTGTATGCTCCCTGTTGTGAATAATCCCATTAGTCATTTAACAATCAAGAGTGATCACAGACACACCGTGAGGTACTCTACATTAGTACCCACTGCGGGTACTCCCAGGAGAAAAAAGTATAGAACAACTCTCGACAGTGCAGCTAAGAGAAACTATCTTCTTGACTTAATTCATGCATTCTTAAAGAGTGGCTTTAATATGATCTCTGTGCAAAAACACATTTAGAGTTTTCAGTTCAGAAGAAAGATTCAGCCAAAACCAATTTTCTCAAATCATATGGAGGACACCATCTCATTTCAGGGTCTCTAAGTGCCATTCAGGTACTTACTTACTGACTGGAGCTCTATTTTGTAATCGACTACATCTTGGAACTGAAAGCTCACAAATATCTGTATTCAGCACCATTGTAGAATAAAATGTGCCTTTCCCATCAGTTGCAAAAAAAAAGA
>CM059271.1:11603171-11633171 GCA_030347295.1 Setipinna tenuifilis | reverse complement strand
AGTTTAAAAGCTGTTAAAAACAAATGTTTTCTATTTATCTTGGGGCTGGACTGGTGAAAATATGCGATGGGCCAGTAAAACTCCACTAGCCTGAGAGGGTCAGTGAAAAAACGTGATGTTGAGCCCTGCCCAGTGTGACATCCACTTTTATTATGTAGGACAAGGACAGGCAGTGTCCCCACAGCCCTTAAAACTGGTGTTTAATCAGGCTAGATACTTAAGAGCAGAGTTCATCATGGACCTGATAACCCAATTTAGACCAGCGCACACTAGCAGCGGCTCTCGCCTACCCCACTTCCACCATCATTTAAAGGGTTTGTGTGTGTGTGTGTGTGTGTGTGTGTGTGTGTGTGTGTGTGTGTGTGTGTGTGTGTGTGTGTGTGTGTGTGTGTGTGTGTGTGTGTGTGTGTGTATGTGTGTGTTGTGGTGGCCTGGTGGTTAAGGTATTGATTTGTGACCACAGGATCACAGGTTTGAAGCCACGATCTGCCAGTAGTGTCACCACTGAGGTACCCTGAGCATGGTACACTGTCTTCACACACTGCTCCCTGGGTGCTGTAGTCATGGCTGCTGCTGATGGGTTAAATGCAGAGTTCATTTTGTTGTGTACTCTGTGTGCTGTGCCATGGAATCACAATGACACTGGGTGCTGTTCTGTTCTGTGTGTGTATATGTCGTAACCTTGCATTAGAATAACAGTAACTGTTGAAATATATCTATTCGTATGTAATTCTTACTTTTATGTAATACATATTTAAAATACTGCATTTCATATTTTACTGTCTGTCCATGAAAGGCCCACATTACAGTAATATTGTGGATCACATCACATCCTCTTTAATTGTTTTGGCCACGTTCACGAGTGTAAAACTGCACGTTTAACTGTACCCGGCCCTCCATGTGCTGGCACGCTCAGTGCATGTGGACCCGCACGTGCACGTCAGTGTAACCAGCTCTGACAGCTCTCGCTGAGTCTAGCACCACTCTGGTGGAGCTTTCATCCCAGTCATCCCTCTCTCTCTCTCTCTGTTGGGTAAAAAAAACACCCAAACATTTACCGTTAGCCTCCTCAAATGCTCCTTAGCCTCCCCAGCCTCCCCCCTTCCTACAGCCCTTAGGTAAAGAAACAGGAAGTGGGTTCTCCTATGGGTCCTGCTGTTCTAAAAGGTTGTTCTATATATAGATTAGTGAAATGCCCAAAGGGGAGAAAAAAAAGTTCAGTTTTTCTTGGCTTGGGACTTCTATCCAATTGGTTACTCTGTTATCCCCCCCTTCCACATGCTCCGTCAGCGCACACTCTATTTGCTTTGTAGCGTGAGCTTGCTTTGCTACATTAACATGCCCAGGGGACGCAAAACAGAGGGGCATGGGGAGGAGAGAAATGGGATGTCAGCTGGAAGACAGAGAGACTTGGTGTTTGCTGAGTCGGGTTCCCCCCTCTTCTCTCTCTCGTCTCTCGTCTCTTCTCTTCTCTACTCTTCTCTTTGATTTGTTTCCTTCTTCCACCCCCTCACATTTCTTTTTGCTCCCATTAGGAAGTGTTTACCTTTTCTGACAGGCTGAGAAATGGTGCTCAAGCTTTTATGCCTTACAGTTCTCCCATGCGTGTCCCTGTTTAAATTTGATTAAACATTTCTAAATGACTCTGCAGTTAACGCCGTAGTGATTCATTCAAGTAGACACTTTCATGCAGAGAGAAACGCTGCCATTACAGTGGCAAAGAGGCAAACATTTATTATGGCTGCCGCAAATGCTCGATTTTGTCACAGTACAGTTTTTTTCTCTTAAGAAATGTCTGGTCAAAGAATCAAGGCCCCTGGGTGTACCAGTCCACACAGACCTACAGGAGGAGTAATGAGTGAGGCATTCAGGGTTGTAGATCCACTAAGTGAAAAAAATTGATTGATTTGATTTATTGATGAATTGGCACTGGGCCATCTCCACTTGTGTACTAGAGGGCATGAGGGCACGGTGCACTTGTCCTGTGCATTTAGTGTCATTAGTCTACAGCAGTTCACGTGTATGTTTTTAATAGCCATGTGGCTCAGATCATAGCAGTTGCGCTCAATAGCAGTGCTTAAAATAGTGGGCTAATTTCACTTTGGCTTCACTTTGGCTTCAAACTTAGGTCGGCAGGGTACCAAACATGCATTTTGACCGCAACGCCAAAGAGCCAGGTTCATTGGTATGGCAGTCAGAGCACACTCACAACCCTTTCATCACACTGCCTGTCTAGCTGGCTGTTTTTGTAGAGCAACATTTACAAGCATGTAGTCACCAAACTGGAAAGCAGCTGGCATAATTTTGTACAAATGTCACACTACAACATGGTGCTAAATCTTTGTGGAAGCAACAAAAACTTAAGCCAGCTGCCTTTCAATTCGATAGCTGTGGTTTATACTCCATCTATGTTGCCAGTCCAAATCTTGTCCAAACTCATTTGCAGTCAAGCTGGTCAGCCTAGTGAAATAAGCCCACTGCCTCAACGGCCCCTTTTTGAAATATAAAAGCAGCAGACAAAGACAGCGAGTTTACTTTTAAACCAACATCCAGCCAAACTCTCATCCAGGCTACAACAGATCAAACTGTCAATGCCATGCCGCCCAGCCCAGTTTGCCAGTCTACAACTCTCCTCCATCTTGTGCATAGAGATGATTCTGTCCACTGTTGGTCCAAGTCTGCCAAGTGACGGTATGGTCTGCTTTAGTGGTTGCTGGGTCTGCTGTCGTTTCCTGGATCTCTCTCTCCCTCTCTCTCTCTCTCTCTCTGTGTCTCTCTCTCTCTCTCTCTCTCTCCATTCCATTCCTTGATGGTGGTGGTGCTCTACTCTGCTACTGACATCAAATGTGGCAAGCCAGCAAAGTGGGTTGGAGATGTTTTATGGCTGCACTTGTGCCCCATAAACCGCATGACCCCCAGAGTATGCTGTTAATTTACACACACCCACACACACACACACACACACACACACACACACACACACAGGAAGAGTCTTAAATCCACATGTCAAGAGGGAGAAACAGACATCATTCACGCCCGCAATCATGCAGCGATGCACAGCTACATTAACCTAACACAGGGAACCGACACATCCATAAATCATCACATCATTACAAGACAGAGGCAACATAATAACAGTAATGCACGCCAGTGGAATACATAAAAAGGGAGACAAGCAGAAGTTTGCACAGCCATTCAGTAAACCTGCTGAACATGAAAAGGCTTGCACGTGACAGTACTTTGTTGTTACCCATTGCTTTTTTTACTCACTGTTCATGTAGCAATCCTTAGTGTTTAGTATCATTCTATGCCCATAGTAGGCCTAAACCATCAACATCTTGATAGCCTAACCCTATGAACACCAGATTCACACAAAACAGTAGCAGAGAAATAGACCAGTCAGATGCTAATGGTACACTGTAAAAAGGGAATGCTTAGAACCAACAAAAAATATTTTAAAATACTTATAATAATAAATAAAAATATTAAGACAACATGCTGCATGGATCTTTTTAGGTTAATTTAATTTCATTTCATTTAACTTGCAATCGTAAAGTAATGTGTTAATGATACTTGAATTAGTGCAAGAAAAACAGTGCAATAATGTATAACCAAAAAAGATCCATGCAGCATATTCTCCTATTTTTAAGTCACCTAGAAGCAGCACATTTTACAGTGTACAAGTAAATGGTTCGCATTTTCTCAAAGCACTTTGGATAGAATGTCTCACATTCACTCCTACATTCACCCACTACACCGAGGGTAAAAAGCTGCCAGGCAGCACAAGGGGGAACAGTATGGGGCTCAGTGTTTTGCTCAAGGACACCTCAACCTCATCAGGGGGAGCTGGAATCAAAGCAGTAACCTTTTGATTGCTGCTTGACACCTCTACCTCTTCAGCCTCTGTTCAGCCAGTCAGTTCTGTCAAAATGTTCACAAATGTGTTTCTGAAAAAAAAAGTGCATGGCGTGTGTATGGCCCATGTGACACACACATGCACACATACATACACGTGCAGACACACACACACATACACACACACACCGCACACAGACACGTGCAGACACACACACACACACACAAATTACAGCACCACCAACACCACACTGATACAAGAATCTCAATTTTAAGTAAAAACAGCAAAACTCCAGCAAACTGCTTTCAAATTATGTAATCGATAAAAAAAATCTCTACGCTGATGACTTAGTGACAGTTGTTGTGTGTGGAGTGTGGAGAGGCTTGCCGGGGCTAGTTTCAAATCAAGTCTCCAGGGCACAGCTATACTTTTGTCTCCTCCACCCAATCACATCTTCACACCTCAGATTAGGCTCCTCGTTGGCCTAATCAGCAGCACTTTATCACTCACAATGTGTTGTTGGAGAGCAGGTTGTGTCTGATGGAGGGCTGAGCATGTGTCAGAGAGAGAGAGAAAGAGAGAGAGAGAGAGAGAAGAGTAGAAGAGTAGGGGAGGGAAGATGAGAGGCTTGACTTGACAATTCAATTTCGATGTCAGACTCACAAGAGGTTCCATGGCATGTTGAAGATAATTACATAGAATAAATACAGAGATGAAATAGCATGTCCGTGGTATGTAAAATATAAGTAAAGAGAAGCTAAAATCCTTAGAGGGAGAAAGAGAGAGCACGAAAAGATGGGGAGAGAAAGAGAGAGAGACAGAGACAGAGACAGAGAAAGAGAAGATGGGAGAAGAAAATGAACGTGAATGATGAGAGGAAAGAGGAGTCTATGCTGAGGCTGCTCTTTTACCACAGTTATACTGAAAGTCCTCTTTTTTACACTTAACTCTCCCTCCCTCTCTGTCTCTTTCTCTCTGTGTTTCTGTCTCTGACTTTCTCTCTGTGTCTGTCTATTTCTGACTTTCTCTATCTGTCTTTCTCTCTCTCTCTCTCTCTCTCTCTCTCTTTCTCTCTCTCTCCCCTTCTCTGTGTGTGTGACTGTATGTGTGTATCTCTTCAGTAACTTGGCTGAAGCCATACACATAATTCTCCATCTCTCTGACCTACTGTAAGTCACACCTGCTTCAGTGGACTCCTGAGTAAAAGACGTATATTTCATTTCGTGCTTCAGTCTCTGTGTTGCCCATATGGCTGTCAATCAAATATTAATCACAGTAATACTTTATCCACAGACCACATACTTCATTCGAGACCATAGCCACTCTCTAGCAACTTTTCCTTTTAAGGACAAAGTCAGGGACTTGTCAGCAAGCAGCTGACTGATGTTTTGATGTGCACAGGGAGGGAGTAGGTAAGAGACTAGGTCATTTTTTTTGTCCTACTCACATTGTTTTTTTCTAGACTTGTGTTTGCGTTTTTTGACGACAAAGGTACGTCTGGGGGGTTATGTAAGTGGCATTTACAGTAATGGGAAATATGACACATGCCATGTGGGTTTGATTTGATTTGCCCACCCACTGTTGTGCATGCTTTTATGCACTTGGCGTCATGTTGTGTGTGTGTGTGTGTGTGTGTGTGTGTGTGTGTGTGTGTCTGTCTGTCTGTCTGTCTGTCTGTCATTGTCTGGCGTTCCTCGCTGCTACATTCAATAGTTTTTTTTCGCTGTTGGGCTCACAGTACGTGACATTGTTCCTTTATGACACCAGGCTTTAGGTAAGGTAAGGTGGGCTCGGCTCTACAGGGGGCCAGCATTAGCTTGACCCAGCCAATCACAAGCCTGACCCAAGCAATCACAAGCCTAGCCCGCCCTGGCCCACCCAATCACAGCCTTGTTCACCCACCTAAGGGGAAGAGGGAGATTTGAAAATGCTGTATATTTTTATATATTGATCTGTAATCGTATAAGTCTTGTAAAAAACATATTTAGTGTCACAAAAAATAAAATAAATTACATCTATCTATCTATAGATAGATAGATAGATAGATAGATAGATAGATAGATAGATAGATAGATAGATAGATAGATCTGGGCCTGTAAGGTGGCCAGGGCAGGGTGAGGGACGTCACTGGCATCCAGGCAAATTGTCTTGTTTTAATTTCCTGTTGTTCCTTTAATGCCAAAGTGCTCTTTGACTGGCCTCTAAGTTCTGGCATTCAGTGTACCGGTACGCTTTTCTCTGATCTGAAAGCCATTGAGGATCCTTACATGGCAAAAAGACAAGAGCCCTATTCTCTGGGGTTACTTCCAGGAAGGCATTACTTTAATCCTGAGAGCAATCACATCGGGGAACTATGCTTCAACTTATGCCATATCGTCAGCCAGGCAATTCCATTCTAGTGCTCTCTAAGGATTTTTCTTTGTCAGTTGTACAAAAACAGGTTCACATCAACAAATTTTAATAAAGGGTGCAGAACAAAAGCAGTCAATACGTTTTTGACAGGCTTCCACAGTCTACTGAGCTAGCTACGGCTACATTCAGCTCAGAAGACACAAATCAGATAGTATGATAAAACAAAACAAACACATCCTGACCAGATCCCCTTTGGTATTGTATATATGGAAGATTTGGGATGTTATCATGGTGTTGAAAAAGGAATCTTTGTCATATGGTTACATCACATACACTTTTTTTTTCTAAGTGACTTATCATAGTTTAGATATTGTCAGCCGTCACATTATTTCACTCAACAATATGAAACACAAAAACATATATCTGTTCGATGCCCAATTGTTTATTTACTTAACAGTACAGGTGAGTGTAATGTCAGACAGTGCTTTCGATTTTTCCTTTTACTTTAAAAGTTTAGGACAGTACACAATGCCCCCTCTGGCTAGTTAGCCTTCGAATAATAGCATCATCACCAGTTTGTTGTTGTCGTTGTTAAGGGAACACTCTCAAAGTGGAGGTTTCCCACATCCCACATACCAGTACATTGTTAGACAACAGCTGACTCGAGGTCAAGTCCAATACAGATCTGGACACACATGATCCACTGCCATGCCATCTTATAATGACAGAATATTGAACAGGCCAATAAGGATGAGGAAGCTGTTTTCCTGTGAGTCCCGTTCGGCTGGTGACAGGCAGCTTGCCTGCTGCGGTGATGTGATCTGGGGGTCGGCGGGGGGGTTGGCGGGGGGTTGGCGGGGGGCTGGCGGGGGGGCAGCACAGGCACTGTAGAACTACAAGTCAGATCAACTGTCAATACCCATCACATTCATTGTACAACTCCGGCCACACATGCACACAGACACACACACACACACACACATAGACTAAAGACGCACATAGACACAGACACACATACACACATGCACATGCACACAAAAAAGAGAGAGAGACACACACACATACATGCACGCACACACACACACACACACACACACACACACACACACACACACACACACAGACTACAGACTACAGACGCACATAGACACAGAAAGAGACACCTACACACATGCACACCCACCCACACACACACATAGACTACAGACACACATACACACAAAGAAGCCACACACACACACACACACACACACACACACACACACACGGCCTCTGTCTGTTCTACATGTCTGTAAATGACAGGCATCTATCACAGCTGTGTTACTGATGCAGAAGAAAAGAAAAGTGACTGGTCATAATTAGTTTTGAAGTCTCATCGAGGTCTTTTCCCCACACCAGAGGCAGGCAGACCACATACCAGACCAGACATATCTCCACTCACTGTCTGCAGCCATGCTTTGTTTGTGCATGTCCATGTGAAAGGACTGTGTCTGCTGTACGTGTGCAATTATCATGCATCATTATGAGTCATCCTGCATTTTGTCACTACAATCAACAAAGTGGGTGTCTGCATGGCAACACAATAACACAGTTGGACATGATCGTGATGTATGAGAGTTTACACCACCAAGGAAAAGCTCTTAACACATCACAGTTCTCACTATATGTGAGAAGTCATTTGTGGGAGTGATCTTCAATGAGCATTGATTTTTTTTTCTTTTCTTTTTTTCTTTCTTTCTTTTTTTCACTAATGTGCCCTGAAGTCACTACATTGCAGCCATGTTGTAAATGTCATGATGCAGGTGTGTCAAGTCCCACTAACCCTCACATCCTCACATATTACTTCTGATCCAATGACGTGAAATCTGCATAGCGACTGCATTCTGCATAGAGACAAAATACAGCTTTACACAATTACAAAGCATGCTGGTAAGGACGATTAAAATCTCCATTGGACCCTACCGACATCAGGGGCTGAAGTTGATTTATTGCACAGCCCTTGACCTAATGGCCACTACACCATTCCTTCAGGGCTAAACAATGAAGCCAAAACTAAACATTGCAATACCTCACACGTCCAATGGGGGCTGGACACAGAAGCGAGCAACTTCCCATAGACTGCCATGTTGAAAAGTCGAGTCCATAAAAACTCTGAGAGGGGTAAATTTGTTTAGAATGTGCTAATTAAACCTTTGATTTAGGTTTCATCCGGTCTGTCAGAAAGTCAGTGTGTGACGCCACAGAGGGCTTGTCCAGTTCTCTTATATACAGTCTATGCACCATACACTTTTCACACCCCCTTCCCACAGTGTATTCATATGCATATACATATACATATACATATACATATACATATACATATACATATACATATACATATACATATACATAATAGTCTTAACATCTGTAGACCATCTATAGACCATCCAAAGAAAGTGGGCAAATATTTTAGCGGTGTTGTTTGCTCCAGTGCTCCATGCATTACACAAACTACCGGTAAAAATATTTCTCGCTGATGCACATCTCCTCAGTGTGTGTGTGTGTGTGTGTGCGTCTGTATGTGTGTGTGTGTGTGTGTGTGTGTGTGTGTGTGTGGCAGCTGCACAAATTAAGGCTCCTCAGCCTAAAGTGGCCACTTACCGAATACATGCTGATGCAAATATAAAGGAGGGGCCGTCCCTGGACTACACAACACACAAGGCCTCTGGGGGGTGTTCAGATTTGTCACTGTCAAGGGTGGGGGTAGAAGTCTGGGAAGTGGAGGAGAAGGAAGGAAGAAAGTAAGGAAGGAGGGAATGAGGGATGAGGATTGGACCTTGAGCACACTGACAAGTCTCATGGGTGGGTGCTCCCCCCCTCTGCCTCACACATCCCCCCAACCCTCTGCCACACCCCTACCCCCCACTCTCTGCACCACACCCTCCACCCCCCTATATAACTGATGGGAGTGGCGGAGAGGGGCAAACGGCTGGAGGACAGTGGAGGTGCTCCTCATAGCTGTAATTAGCACTGGGGGCTGATGAGGAGCCTCCACGGTGGGAGACATTACAAGTGTGCCAAGCACTTACCCTCCTGGCCCCATCTCTATGCTCATTTGACAAGGGGAAGCCTCAACACGGGCCACGGGCCAAGATTATATAGCTAATGGAGAAGTCGAAAAGTGTGGATCGGAAAAAAAGGATGACTGCGTGGACGTCAGCCAAGTCAATTTAGTTTGAGCATTTCTCAGTCCGGTAATACATAGCCGGGCCTCCTCTTCGCTATGGTAAAGATTGCCTTGCTGTGGCATCGAGAGTCACGTGTAGAAGTCAAGTGACTTACAACGCACACACACGCACACACATGACAGTGTCACACACAATGTCACACATACACACACGCACACGTGCACAGTGTCACACACAATGTCACACCCAATGTCACACACATACACAATGTGTCACACACATACACACACACACACAGTGTCACACACACACACACACACACACACACACACACACACACATGAAGGACATAAAAATAGGTAAAAAAAATGGGTAACTTCCCACAGTCCCAGCTCATGGTGTAGACCATGTAATATTTCTTGTGCCTTTTTTCCTTCCTTCCATTCCCTCTTAATGTGGTTAGGATGTTTATGAAGGACTTTGAGGGTGTGAAGTGGCAGCCTCTGTATCTGTGAGCTCATATCGGATAATTGCATCTCTGCTCTCCTTTCTTCTCGTCCTCCAGTGGGAATAAGAGTGCCTTATGTTTGAGCCACAGCAGTGCGGGCTAGAGCACATTGTTTGTTGATAGATGTGGCTGAGGCTCTGCATTCTGCACCCGCGACTCATCATCCCCCTACCCTATAACAAACACCCCGCCCACACACTCAGTGACAAACTAGCAGGCACACACACACAGACATACACACACACACACACACACACACATACGCAGACATATACACAAACACACATACACACACACACACACACACACACACACACACACACACACGCGCGCACATATACACACACACACATACACGCGTGCACACACACACACACACACACACACACACACACACACATATACACACACACATACACATACACACACACACACACATACACACACAAACACACATGCACAAACACATACACACAAACACATGAACACACATCACATAAACACACAGAAAAACATACACACACAAATACACACAGAGACACATACACACAGACACACCAACACAGTTTCAATATCTCGCAAAAACACCCACTCATGTATGCGCTCAAAGCGGTCCTAGGCACACTTACACACATACGCACAAATTGTTTCTAAGCAAACACACATACAAAACACGCACGCACGCACACACACACACACACACACACACACACACACACACACACACACACACACGCACGCACACACTACATATATCATTTTAAACTAAAAAAATATATAAAGTCAAGTCAACAAATCTGCCATGAAATCCTTTCCCTAGGTCGTCCAGTTTGGCGGAAAGCTCTGGCCCTTTATCAGAGCTCTTTGCTTGCTGCCAGCGCCTAACAGCCCAGCATTTATCATCTCCATATTGTTCCTGCTTTGCTCCATCCAGCCTTCCTTCCCCTCATCTCTTTCTCTCTCTCTCTCTCTCTCTCTCGCCTCTAATTTCTCTCTCACTACATTCCTCCATCTCTCTTTCTCTCTCTCCCATCTCAGTCCATCCCCCCTTTCTGTTCCTGTCTCTCTCTGTCTCTCCCTCCTTCTCTTTCTCCTTGTCCTGTTTCTCTCTCTCTCTCTCTACTCTAATTTCTCTCTGACTCCATTACTCTAGTTCTCTTTTTCTCTCTCTACCATCTCTGTCCATTCCCCCTTTTCTCTCTCTGTGTCTGTGCCTCTCTCCCTCTTTCTCCACCCTCCACTTTACTCTAATTTCTCTCTCACTCCATTCCTCCATTTCCCTTTCTCTCTCTCTCTCCCATCACTGTCCATTCCTGATTTTCTCTCTCCGTTTCTGTCCCTGTCTCTCTCTCCCTCTCTTTCTCCATTCCTTCTCTCTCTCTCTCTTTTCCATAATTTTCTCTTACTCTATCTCCTCGTACCACTATCCCCCTCTCTTCCCGTACAACCTTCAGTATGATTGCTCCTCTCTCTCTCCTTCTTCCCCATATTGTGTGGACTTGCTTTGTCATCTCTTCTATCCCTTTTTGGCACTGTTCCACCTTTATTTGCCTCTATCACTCCTTCTTCCTCTGTTCCTCAGAGCAACGTTGCAATTCATCTGTGCCTTACTTACCCATTAAGCAACAAAACAATCCATAATGCATGAGTCGTCATTAATCTGTTTTTTTCCATGATTTACTTCTGATCCACTGAGATGAAATCAGCATGGCTGAGACAAAATACAGCTTGACAAAATTACAAAGCAGATATGGTCATGGCATCATGATGGTCGCTATTATGGTCATGATTATAAAATATGCTACTGTTGACCGATCTTTTTGGTACCATATGCAAAAATCGTTCTTTGATACATCACAAAAGCAAAAAAAAAAAAAAAACCCTGTAATACATATAATTGTGGAACTCCTTGCAGCTAACCATAGGCAATATAAACTAAGAACAAAAATATATTCCATATATTTGAATATGCTGTGCATGACTCATCTTGCACACTGACCTTCTCTTGTTCTGCATGTACCTGAGAAGTGCTGAGGTGCACTACAGGGTTCCAGGTTTCTAATCCAAAAGGTGAGGTGTTCGAGCAAGTTGACGCACGTTCTGTTTTTTAAAAAAAGTATCGACTAAGCAAATCAGCACCTCATTGGCAGGCAGTACTTCATCATATAAATTATTTCTCTGCGGAACCTGCTGATGCTTTGTGCTTTCAAGGAGCCTGGTGGCTGGTACACCTGCTGTAACGGTCATTATTGGCGCTGGCTTTATGAGAGAGAGAGAGAGAGAGAGAGAGAGAGAGAGAGAGAGAATGTGTGTGTGTGTGTGTGTGTGTGTGTGTGTGTGTGTGTGTGTGTGTGTGTGTGTGTGAGAGAGAGAGAGAGAGAGAGAGAGAGAGAGAGAGAGAGAGAGAGAGAGAGAGAGAGAGAGAGAGAGAATCAAATTCTAAGGAATCGTCTAAGGATGTCTAATTTTATTTTAGAAAATTGCTTTCCAAAATCTCACAGCACCTCTGTCAGCACTTCTCAGAGACAGTGTGCCTGTTCTTAGAGTTCTAATAATGCTTTCCCCCAGACTCTGTCTACAACATCACCCTCTATTTGTAAATTTTGGTTACTTACATGTGACTGATAATTTAAAATTAGAGAAATTATTTGCTAGTTCATCAAGGACTGACTATGACATTCAGTACCTACACTCACAGAAAAGGCTTGTCACACCGGCAGTACCCTCAAAGGCACATAACTGTACCTTTTAACCTCTGTTTTACAACTAGTTTGTACCTTCCTCAGAGCTGAATAGGTACATATCAGTAGGTACATATACAGATTTGTTCCCCCACTGTCCCATTATTTCTGAGACTGTACTCAGCCATGTCACTGCACTGACACTAACAAAACCACAAAAAGCATTTAAGTTACATATTGCTAGCTTAACATGTGAGAAGAAGAGTGGTTTTCTGTTCTAGAAAATGTGTTGAATTTCATTACTAATACTACTAATTTCTTTGCCATCTTCTGCTCATTTTGCTCTTAAAAGTGACTTTTTTCTTGTGTGCATCCTTTAAGTGAAGGTTGGTGCATGTGTCATTCATTGCAATAGTTTCTACAGCTAGTATACAGTAGCTTACTTAGGCAATTAAAAAGGTTAGTTGAGAATACTGCATGTGACAGCTACAAGTGTCAGTAACTGTTGAAGACAGATTACACCAGTCAGCCTTTTCCTCAGATGCTCAGATGATGCTCAGATAATTGCCTTCCACTCACCAAAAATATATCTTGGCCAATTCCCTCCTGTCCTCCTTATGTTGCCCAGCATTTTCTATCTCTTCCAAAGGCTGTGTGTGTGTGTGTGTCAGGAGGAATGTCATGAATATACCGCTAAGGCACCACAAGCAATTATATAGCATGGAGGAAAATTGGCACACATGGTGGAGAGTGACAATGGTCAACCCAAAAGTGCAGCCAGTGTTTGTTAGGGATTTGTTGTAAAGCCCCAGAGCACAGCACAGCGAAACACCCCCCCCCCCCCCTCCTGCCATGTGTGCCTGCTCTCATGAATGTTTGTCTGACCTGCTCAGACATGTGATAAACAAGCAGAGGATTGTTGTGACTGCTTTGGCATGTCCACATATCTTGATTGATGAAACCCATGTTTGGTTTGTTTGTGCTTTGTTTGTGCTCTTACCTAGGGGCCAGTCACAGACACAGCACTAGACAGGACCAGAGTTTCATTACAGAGCATACAGGTAGTTGACGGCTGTAGACATCTGATAAGACACTTTGCCAAGTGAGACAAATATGTATTCTGTAATGTATGTTTAGCGGTTTTGTCATTTCCTAATTTAGAATGTAGTGTTTATTGATCTAAACAACACAAGACTAAGGTTTATTGCTTTAGGTTTGGTGTGTGTGGGGCGGGGGTGCTTTCCATTCTTCACAAGTGGCCAACCCCTTTACCCTCTCCATCAACTGGCTCCCTCTCTAGGGGAGTCCAATACAAAACAATTGGAGCTTGACATGGATACGCCCAATGAAGGTAGCCTAGTTAAAACATACAGTTTAATGTGCATAGAATGTGTTCAGTAGCCTGTGCTTTTGTGAGATAACCTTCAATTATTGGAGTGGAACTTTATGTCTTTGGAGCAGTTACTGTTGTATGTCAGGTTCTTGCTCTCTTTTGTGACTCGACAATCACACAGTCCGTGTTTCGGTCAACCCAGCTCCTGCCAGGCTAATTAATAAACGAAGTGAGCCAGAACAACTACAGACGGTTTTATTGGAGTGTGTCTGACTATAACAGGCTATGTTTTATTCCCTTTCTGCTCATACTGTCACCCTGTCTCATCCCATTTTACGTCAGTATATATTCTCATCCCCAGAACTAGTCTGAACCTACTATAGCCAGGCTTGGCAACGTCAGAACCATGACCAGGCCCTTTTGTGATGTATGTGGATACTTGGTCTATTTTCCCCTCACATTTTATAGTGAATTCCATACTTCATTCACTGGCCGTCTGAAAGGACTTTTTTTGCCGCTGGTCACTGGGTAAGGTAACGTACAACCCTGTCAGCTGGCCGATCCAATCTGCGCAAGCCTGGCTGCGTCTGATCTATCCTGAAATGTCTGTTATCGGCACAACTGTAAATCCTCTGTCACTCTGGCATTTCAATTACTCTGCTGAGAACAACACCCTTTTGTAGCCTACACAAGACCATTTGCACCTGCAGAGTGTCTGACATACACACCAGCAATGGGCCACCGATTGACCATTGCAACTCTGTCCCCATCTCCCCCCTGGCTACATCCATGCTCCTGCAGCAGTGGACTGTGGATGGTCATTGGAGCGTCTATTCATTTACATGGGAAACCTTGAATGTCTGATACACGTGACTGCTTTTTTCGGTGCTTTCAGCACTTTGGGAAGCCATCGGCATGGGTAGATGAATGAGTCAGGGACATCCAAGGGAGCTCTGCAGTCATCAATTGAATGTGTAAACCGCTGAACAAGGGCTCAATAGAGTGGCCCTCATTTGTCGAAGTAAAAATGGAAGACACGCATCAGTTGGTAATGCCAATAAGCACAGAGAAATGCAAATGTTCTGCGGTCACAGGTTTAAGAATACAAATGAACGTTTGGATGCTTTCTCCTGGTCTTAACAGATTTGTGTGTGTCTTGAGAGAAGTCTATGTACATGTATGTATGATGTTCATAAGAGTGACTGTTTGGCTTGATTGGAGGGTTCATTAATCATGTTGTCTCCTCCTCATGATGAGTGGAGTCACCTTGATATCGACTCCAAGTCCTACCCTCTGGCTGTTGCTTGACCTACATAGACCACACCTGGCTTACATTTCGCCAGTGCTGAAAACCGAGGAAACCGAGAATCGACAAAAAGCAACCACCGTTTGAGCACAAATGCCAAAGGACGAGGCTTCATGCAATTTTTCAGGTCACTGCAGCCTTGAAGCGCTCAAAGCGCCATCTAAATTTACCATTGCTTAACACACACACACACACACACACACACACACACACACACCTCCTTGTGTGTTGTGTATCACGGGCTGATTTTTCAGTGCACTGAGCGCTTATCATCTTAAAAGGGCTTTTCATCGATCACCGAGTCTGCCAACCGGCAACATGAGACTTCTTGACCTCGCTGTGGCCCCTTTCTCCAGCTGAGAGGTGGTGGTGTGTGTGTGTGTGTGTGTCTGTGTGTGTCTGTGTATGTGTGTGTGTGTGTGTGTGTGTGTGTGCATGGGTGTGTGTGTGTGTGTGTGTGTGTGTGTGTGTATGCATGTATGTGTGTGTGTGTGTATGTGTGTGTGTGTGTGTGTGTATGTGTATGCACGTGTATGTGTGTGTGTGTGTGTGTGTCTATGTGTGTGTATGTGTATGCACATGCATATGTGTGTGTGTATGTGTAAGTGTGTATGTATACACCTGCATATGTGTGTGTGTGTGTGTGTATGCACGTGCATATGTGTGTTTGCGTGTGTGTGTGTGTATGCACGTGCATATGTGTGTGTGTGTGTGTGTGTGTGTGTGTGTGTGTGTGTGTGTGTGTGTGTGTGTGTGTGTGTGCGTATGCACGTGCATATGTGTGTGTGTGTGTGTGTGTGTACATGTGTGTGTGTTTACGGGGAGGAGTTGCCCATGCTGAAGGTCACCGCACGCATGGACTGGCTGATCGAAGTTGAAACGAAATCACTTCTATTCGCCACACAACATTAAACAGGAAGAGCCTGGTGGCCTGTGGCAGACTGATTATAAGTCATGATTGGGTGGGGAGGAACCGGAGAATAGAAAGTGTTGTAAAACATGGGTGGTCGTTTTTTATTGGGTCCCCCTCCATCAGAGGCTTCCTTCCATCTCTTTGTTGGGAGCATAAAACAGGCTCGTCAGTTATCGCCAACGCCATGTTATAAGTTATTTGTGGCTTCAGTCTCCGGATAAATAGATAAACAGGCCGCTTCGACATACTATAAACCTGCTGCACGTCTCAGAAAAAATGGTCTTCATTAAAATCCCATATTTTCTACTCTGAGTTATAAGTAAAATGACTGTAGACAGGCACACAAATCACAAGAAATTTCTGCGTCTTCTCATCTAATTACAGAACTCACTAGTCTCTGCTCCTCGACTGATACACTGCAGTTACACGGCAGAGGCTGTGTTTTAATCATCAGGAGTATGGCTTATGAATGTGCTGACAGCATTTTTGGTCTTCAATTGCTTCATTTCATAAGATGTATTTTTTACATACTGTATATCAGCATTATAGTATATTGTCAGTTGCAACCTTTCATCAATAATTATTGCCATTACTGTCCTAAATTACTCATCAGAGGGTACTTCATTAGAGATAATGAGCCTGGAATGGCACAGACACTAGCACGAGCTATTAGGTAACATGATTCCCTAGTCTGGTTATATTGCCTCAGACGATGCCTTGATAATTATAATGATGGCAATAAAAAGTGATTTACTTTTAAGTAATCATACAATGCGAAAAATCGCCCAGTACATGTATTATGGCTGTAATTGAAAATGATATGTTGCACAGTAGGTTATTCACTTTCGAATCAGAGTCCCTTACATATGCAAACTAAATGGTCCCTTAAGTGCCAGTTTCACATTAATTTGAAGCCTTGTCGTGCATGATATTATAAACTATATTGAATAAATATAACAAAAATAAGCATAATCCCTATAATATAGAAATGATTATTCCTCCAAAGAATTATACATACAGTATTTTAAAACCTGAATTCTTGAAAAACAGTGACATCTGCTGGACACATTACTATTCTGATGAAGGCCACGATGATGAGCATATCAATGTTCAAGTCATATATATACATATACATGACACTAAGACCTCAGGCTTTAATTATCATATGCTGGACAAAACGAGGGAAGTACAAAGAAAACATAATAAACTTCGAAGGATCACACTCCCCTTCTTTTTAGTATTGATTTATTGGAAGATGTCCAGCAAACGTATACACGTTTGGGTTTTTTTTTAAAACGCACCCAAAGAAACATCCTTGCGCTCAGAAGTTGAGTGTGCCTGTTGTTTGTAACTACAAAGAAAAAGACCTCCATACTTTACGAAAAAAAAAACCCCAAAAAAACCCCACTGATTTTCTGTCTGTTGTTCACCTGCTTAAAATGAAGGTGTGGTTGGTGACCACCGCTGCGTTGAAAGCCTCTAAGTTATGATTGTGCCTAGCAGGAAACTGAGTGCAATCACAGTTCATTATGATGTAACGCCACAAAACAGCGCTCAGCTGGGCCTCTCAATCAGAAGATACAGCAGGGGAGAGGCCCCTCACTGTTCCCAATCAACGCACAACGTTTACATCAACATCAACACACCAAGCTGGCAAACAAATATGTCAACACACAGCATTTAAAGTGTAAGTAAAGAGCAGAAAGAGGGCCCTCATATTTTAAACACATCCAAGTCACTCTCCCTCTCTCTTTCTCCCTCTGTCTCTCTCTCTCTTCGGCTGTCTGATTGTACCATCCCGCAGTTTAACACAACAAAGGTCCATAATTAAAACATCATGAATTAAAACCTAAGAGCAATGCTTCAAAGCCTCCGTCTGGAACCAGCTGTGAAGAAAAAAACATCAGACAAAATCCCATGAAGGAAGAGTCTTTTTCCTGAATAATTTAAGCGTTGTTCATCACTTTTAACATGGTCACAGACATGTTGATAGGGCTGTGTAAACACTCACTAAATGAACCTGCTAAATCTTTCACCATTTCTACAGTCCTTTTATATCATGTGTGTGTACGAGAGAGAGAGAGAGAGAGAGAGAGAGAGAGAGAGAGAAGAAGAAGAAGGGCGGTCATCTATTCCCAAAGATAAACAGTTCTGACAGGGCATCCATCTTTGAAGGAGTGGCACAAAAACAACAAAGACTCCATAACACTCAATATTTAATACAGAGCCTTCACTCCAAAACACACTCAACTCAGCATGTTAACCTGCCAACAACACACTTTTTTATTCTATTTGAGCATTTCCAGAAACCCTATGTAATAGTAAGTGTATTTTTTTATTATTTAAAAGTGATTGACAACAAAAACAGCAAAAAATGAAAAAATTTAAAAAATCAAAATATACAACTTTCTTGCTAGTTGTTAGCCTACTTTATTTGTGATTAAGATCTAAAAATTATGTAGTTTCATGTAGGCTATTGTTAGCAACTATGGCAATTCAATAAAGTTCAGTGTGAAGTTACCCAGCACCTGATAACCAGCTTATGTATCACTTTGATGTTACCTCAGTTTGGAAATAATTTGAAGCAGACCCGGAGCATGATCTAGCCTGGAGTGGTGCAGAGACAGACGGTCTTCAAAGCCAATGAGGCTGCTATACGCTCGGGTAACGAGATTAGCATGAGGGAGGAGAGTGCACCGGTGTAAAAGTTGCCAGGTAACCAGACATGAAAGCACGGGGACGCTAATGAAGACAGATGTGTTAGCTCCTTTATAGCCTTCCCCCCATATCAATCACCCACCAAATGCTACTCAGTCACCCCGCTAACATTACAACCTGTGTCAAGGCAAATCAACTTACACACAATGGCAGATAAGGAGGATGTTTTTGGGGGTAATGAATGATATGTGCGACGGGCTCTTCTGACACCTCATAAGTATGATGCCATGATTAATGGGTTGTTGGATAGTTGTTGTGAGGCTTCTAATCGCAATCTGTTCTGCCATAATAAGAATACGAGGAAAACAGTTGGAAATTGATTGGAACTGACAACAGATGTATTCAAATAGACACTTTTAATATCATATTTATTTACATACAAAATCCACAGAAGTCACAGACAAGTAAAGACTAAGAACATATTAAATAAACAAAAGAAACATCTAAAACTGAAATATACACAACTGTTTTGATGTATGCACAAGATATTTAGTAAGATGAAAAAGATGAATATCACTCATGACAGAGAAACTAAATTATCATGAAATAAAAGTGTAAAAAAGCTTTAAAGCTGAAGACTGAAAGATCGGCTGAAATAAACCAATTATTTATAAACTCTTCCAAGCTAAAACAAGCAGATTATTAGGTGAACTACAAGGAATAAAAAGGTAACACACAACTCCAGACTTGCCACAGTACTTTCACAGTAATTTTGTTCTTGCGAAAAGATGTTTGCAGTGGTAAAAGTACACTGACTTTGTTATTGCCCTTGTGAAAATATATATCTAACAAACAGCAGAGGCTATGTACATGTTGCCTGATGCAATTATGTCCTGTTATTCTGCAGTAATGCTTTATTTGATAGTCCGCCCACACAGAGTGTACAGATGGTTTCGCTGAAATGCATTTTGTTTATTTTTTACTGCTTCATTACCTTAACCCTAAACTTAACATCACAGAGATGGTTTGCTAATAGTTTTTAGCATCTGGAGACAGTCTACAGGAGCATCCTGTAATAAACTGTGACTTCTTTTTAATTGCAAGGCAGATCTCTGTACTGACATTTTTGCTTGTGCACACAGGAAGAGCCCTTTTTGGGAGAAAAGATTCGAGCCTTCCTGACAGAATGTGTACTGAGCTCAACCTGTACGAAATGTAACAGTTTGAAATTTGCATGAACATGAACAACTTCAACTGCAACTGCGTGCAACAAAACTGACACTAATCAAATAATATCTGCAAATGACCTCATTCTTCCAATACAGTTTTTAAACTCAGTGGGAGATACATGAGTATGGTAGTACACCATGGCCATCTTGTGACTGACAGAAGACCTTACGCAGTGCAGTAGTAGTGGCACATGGTGTTTATGTGGAATATACTATGGAAAGGCACAGCTGAAAGAGCACCTAAACTAAAAGGGACAGGACTATGAAGGGGGAAATAAACCTGTTAAGTTTCCTTTTTTCAAAAATGAAAAACAATGGGCTTGTGCTAAAAAGGCTTGAGGTGCCTGCCCATTATATTATTTGTTAGTATAGATAAATAATTTAATAAGTTCTAGTTTCATGAATATTGTTGTATACAGGATGTATGTATGTATGTATGTATGTATGTATGTATGTATGTATGTACTGTTTATGTATATATGTATGTATCTATGTATGTATATATGTATGCATGTATGTGCATAAGTGTTTACTTAGGATATGGGTATGTGAATTGTTTTAAGAGATTCCATTTGACATTTTTAAATAAAGCCCTATTAGCCTAAAGTCTGGTTTGAAAGAAAAACATCTGCACTACTATAAGGAATAAAACTATGCATAACTGAAACAGGAGATTAATATCTATACTGTACAAATTAATATACATTTTGGCTATAGATTTAATTGTCCGTATATCTGTTTTGTCCCAAAACAACAAGTTCAATAAAGCTGCATGTTCATGGAGATGTCTTCAAAATAAATACAAAATCTAGATATAATTTATCATATGAAAACACTGATACTCACAAAAACATACACACACTCTCTCTCTCTCTCTATCTGTCTGTCTGTCTCACTTTCTCTCTCTCTCTCTCTCTCTCTTACACACACACACAAACACACACACACACACACACACACACACACACACACACACACACACACACGCACACACACACACACACACCAACTTACTAAGTCCCACACAGCACACACTTTAATACATAGTCTTAGTTACAGGATGTTTTTTTGTTGTTGTTGCTGTTCTTCTTCAAGACCTGTAATTTCAGAGATCTATACCAAAAGTGAAAGGATGGTCGTCCTAACCTACCAAGTAATTCTCTGTTGAATTCATGACAATAAAATAAAAAGGATGAAACTAATGTATATATTTTTTCCAACCAGTCTTCCAACCAGTGTAAATTATACAAACAGGAAAGAAATAGGGTAAATCAGACAGTCTGCTCCATATTCAGTTCTCCCTGTTTGCTTGTGTTAACTTCAGATGATGACCACCACTAGGTGGTGCTGTTGGCCGCGTTCTCTACAGCAGCAGTTAGCAGATGTAAAATATGGGCCAGTGCAGTGTCCCCACCAGCAGTGCTTCAGTCAGTCCCTCTCTCTCGTGGAACATCACCACCCCCTTCTGCCCTTGTGTGTGACTGCCTCCTAAGATGTGGTGATGTGCAGCGTATCCATCCTCTACATGGTGCCTGTGTGTCTAGAGTAACGCGTCAGCATCTGAGTTCACTACAGTCTGTCTGGAGGGTGGATGCTAACCTCCGCCTGCCTGCCCCCTGGTGACCTTTCAGCCTGTGCCCAGCTCCACATGAGGCTCCAGAGGCTCCAGGGTCTCAGCGATCTCTCCCAACTCGTCCAGGATCTCTGTGAACGACGGTCTTCGGAAAGCCTCCAGCTGAGTGTGAAAAGATTTTTGTGAGTGATTGTGTTTGTGGTCTGAGTAGGGTCCCCTAATTACTAGGTATTTACCAGGTAACAACATGGTAACTTAATGAAATTACATGCTACAGGTAAAAAAAGATGGTTACTACAGAGTAAATAGAAGCAAATTACAAAGGAATTACCTAGAAATAGCCTAAAATTTTCTAAAAAACTGTTCTGCAATAATCGGTATCTACCACTGCAATTGTGAAAATAATTACAGGGAAATGATAAAATTATTACCGCCTAAAAAGAGGGAAATTATCACTGACCTACCTAGTAGCATTATGAAATATTTCAACTTTTGAAGTAATTATCATGTACAGTAATTTTGCTTTTAAGGCTGGTAAGAACTTTGGCTTACACTTAATTTTAAGTGTCCCTGTTACCGTGTACAGTGTAGTTATTACTGTGTACTCTGCCTCTAACTGTAGCATTTGTACTGATCCAACAGAATCAGCTACAAAGTCAGATAGCAAACAGACAAATAAACAAATGCAATTTTCGGTTAAAAGAGACTGGCCCAGGGCCTCCATCTGTTCAAAATAACTTTGACCTGAAAAAGCTTCATTTAGTAGACATTTATCACAGATGACCTTCAGCCTCAAATAACTGTTGAACACATTATTAAATGGTGTCTCCTGAAAAGCTATCTGAAATGCCGACTGTGGCTCACCCAGAAGGTATCTCTTGTTCACTCACTCACTCACTCGCTCACTCACTTACTCACCCACTCACTCATTCACTTACTCACTCACTTACTCACTCCACCACTCACTCACTCATTCACTCATTTACTCATTCACTCATGCGCTCATTCACTCACTCATTAACTCACTCACTCACTCATGTATTGACTCACTCACTCCCTCACTTACTTACTCATTCACTCACTCATGTATTTACTCACTCACTGACTCACCAGACAACAGCTGGCTGCCAGCTCCAGAACACGTTGAGGGCATCCGCTCGCAAGCTTCCTGAACGCTGATACATCCAGGCCATAATCCTTACATGCGCACACGCGCGCACACACACACACACACACACACACACACACACACACACACAAACGCACGCACGCACATGCACACACACACACACACATGCACACAAGGACACACACATACATGCATGCAGGCATGCACACACACACAAACAAATACGTACACGTACATAAAGACAGACAAATAAAGACACACACACAGATAGGTATGCACACACACAAACAAATTCATGTACACACACACACACACACACACACAGGGGGAGGAAATACATCAAGCATTAGCTAGTCACAATAACCTGGTCCCATCTATAGATAAAGTTAGATTACAAAAGGAATGCATGGCTTGCAAAATGCAGTGGATGGTCACAGCAGATTTTATAGCTGCAGGCATGTTTGATAAATGAATGCAGAATATGCTCTGTGCTTGTGTATGTGCAGTATGTGTGTGCATGCGTATGTGTGTTGTATGTGTGTGTATTCTCTCTCTGTATATATTAAGGGGATCCTTTTCTTTCTCTCTCTCTCTCTCTCTCACACACACACACACACACACTCTCTCTCTCTCTCTCTTTCTCTATTTGTGTGTGTGTGTGTGTGTGTGTGTGTGTGTGTGTGTGTGTGTGTGCGTGCGTGCGTGCGTGCGTGCGTGCGTGCGTGCGTGCGCGCGCGTGCTTGTGTGTGTTTGTGAGTCTGATGCTGAGAGAAAATCTAATACTTGTGTTCTGGGAAGGATCTCAGGGTCCGCTGGGATTCTGGCCAGGATCTCACACAGCACAATCCCAAAGGAGAAAACGTCCACCTGGCAACCACAACACGCACACAGCATTAGCCAGATTCTTCCTGGATGGATAACAAATCCAATATCAACTGCACTCCATTTTGTGTCTTTTTACATTATTAAATTATAACATTTATAAAACTGTGATATATTATTATTTTAGTTTAATCTAATCTAATGTTTAGTATGGTATTATTATCCCACTATGTGTGTGTCCTAAGTCACTGGTCTAGCTAGTAGGCTATTTTGTGGTGTCACACACACCTTGCGGTCATATGGTTCTCCGCGCAGCATCTCGGGTGCCATCCAGAAGGCAGAACCAACCAGTGACAACTTCCTGTCCTTGGCTGGTAGTTCCACAACCTCCCTGGCCAGGCCAAAGTCTGTGACCAAGGCCTCCCTGCCTCGCGGTGTCACTCGGATCAAACAGTTCTTTGAAGACATGACATGACACAAGAAATAATAAAGAAAATTGGAAAATAACTTAGAAATAATTATATGAAATTAGAAATAAAGTATCACTTCACAAGACTGCTTAACAAAAAACTTAAAATATTCCAAGAGCTTTTGGCACTGACACATTTGCTTACATTCTCTGGAATTTCCTCTGGAGAAAATCTCTTCCTTTCCCTTTAACTTGTCACAATTTCACATGTACTGCTGTGTGTCAGCCAGTAGAAGGCAGTACCACACAGCACTAAAACAACCCAGTCAAAGTTTACATGTTGGATATTTATATGCATGGCTTCCTGAAACATTTCCAAATAAAATAGTTGCACTCCTTCAAAAGAAGGCGGTGACTATTGGCCTTGGCAGAGGTCTGTGCTGTCCAGGTGCTCTTAAAATATTGGCTGAAAACAGGCTGAGTATGCTTCTAACTTTGGTTTTACTCTACTCCCTATGAATGTGTTATGCATTTTTGTTCATTCTTAGTTAACACTTGCTAACTATTATTATTACATTACTTCTAATTAGTAAATCATTTATAAATGTATGTACATATATCTGTTTGTCTGTTGTCTGTCTGTCTGTAAGTGAATATATAAGTCTCTATGCTATCTGCTATCCATCTCTCTGCTTGGTGTCTCTTCGTCTGTCTATCATCCTTTCTGTCTGCTTTGACATGTGCAGATAGTTTTATAAAGGATTTACTGATGAGAAGCAATGTATGAGTTAGTAATGGTTATTGAATGATGAACAAGGTGTTAGCTAAAACTTAACAAATGCAAAACAAATCATTAATATAGTCATTAATATAAAGTGTTACTGAAATCTTCATCTGTTAACATTTTTAAGTTTTAGGTTACAGTAACAAACACACAATTGATTTACAAAAAGCCTGGCAGCTAGGCTGTTTTTATTTCTAAAGCAGAAAGTTGTGTAATGATACAGTCGGTCATCATCACCTCTAACGCTCTGAATAATTTACTCTTCGGCCTGTGCCAGTGCAGATAGTGTGACACGGCAACATTATAGAGGTTGCATTGTGGTTCAGTCATCTGCAGAAAGCAGCGTGAAACGTTACACGGCGCTGGGCCTGCACACGTCTGGGCCATGATCTCAGAGAGCGGGGTGGGTGAACCAGACGAAACGAGGTGCCATGCATGAGAGAAGAGGGAGGAGCAGGGGAAAGTGTGCTAAACAAAGCAGGTTAGCAGGAGAGGAGAAGGCCAGCGAGCAAAAGGAAGTGAGAGAACACAGAGGCTGAGAAAACAAGTGACTGACAGGGAGAGTGGAAATGTAAGTTGAGGATGAGAAAGGGAGAGTGAAGACTAAAGTTGAGGACTAGAAAGGGAGCGTGGGGACTTCAGTTGAAGATTAGAAAGGGAAAGTGGCGACTTACGTTGAGGATTAAAAAGGGAGAGTGAGGACTTAAGTTGAGGACTAAAAAAGGGAGAGTAAGAACGGTAAGAAAGGGAGAGTAAGAACAAATTGAGGATTAGAAAGGAAGAGTGGGGACTGAGGTTGTAGACTATACATAGACAGAGCGATGAAGGTGGAGGAGAACCTGGACATGGAGGGCCCAGGTACTCACACAGACCAGTCACAGTCAGTGGTCTATTACGTAAGGGCGAAGTCTCGTCTCCTCGAACCAAAACCGCTGATGGCCACAGCCTCTGCCGGTTCGGCCCGTTGCCCATACATCGCCATCTGGATCACATTAGGGCCCAAGCACCAGCACTGCGCCACACCACAAATGGCCCCCGCTTTCCCCCGCCAACCCCACCTTTTTCCATAGCAGCAAACCTCTGATTACAGAGCTCTGGAGTCTTGGGACCACTCCAGCCCCTCCGTCCCAACCACTAAATTTAGCACAAAGCCCCAAAAGCAGCGTGCCAGAAGACGGCGAGAGTTCCTGGAAGGGCTTGGGATGAAACGAGGATATGGGAATTTAGCGGGTCTGGACCACAGTAAGTGCATAGTAGACATGAGCCATCAGTGTAAGAGCAGAGCGCACCATCAACAAGAAGTCCAGTGGGTGGATAGTCCACCCACAGAGTCTTTACAGATGGCTAGTTGAAATTTTGCTTAATTTTGTTTGTTGCTTACTCACTATCACTTTAATCAAACTCAACCCCTAACCCAACTTTAATATAAGATACAGAGTTTCCACAGTTGCTTTATTAATAGTCCCAACAGCTGTAGATAGTCTGCAGAACCATCCATGAGAGTGTCCAGATAAAGTGTACCCAAAAGTCCTACAACACAAACCACTACTCTGCAATAGTAGCAGACATAATCACATGGCATTACCTAATCTGAAAAATATCTTTAGATAGATTCTTTATTGTCATTGTCAGAAAATGCAACAAAATTTAGGCGCACTGTTACATTATGGACTCATAAATAAAGTAAATGGTGCGTAAAATAAATTCTCATGAGTTTCACATTCTTTTCCATTTGATTTAGAAATCATTGAGTCGGTCCAAAATGTATCTTTAAATAATGGTCTGATGTACAGTGCATCAGAAGGTTCTTGGGCGTGTTTTGGGTCAGTGGGCCCTTCCTTCTACTAAATGAGCCGTTAGATTGCGACTGCTTTGGAACCATGGGAACCGGCCCCTCTCGCCAGGCACAACAGGTCTGGTTCATGGGAAATGGCTGTCCTAATTGCATACATATGCCGTGTTAATCCACCACATGCATCTTCTAGGTTCACTTAATTTATATGCCGTTGGTGCGGTGCACCACCTCTCAATGGGCTATGCCATGGCGGATTTGCATGCAAAGTTACAGCTCTATCCATTGTGACCAGGCACACAGAGTTTGACATTCATCTCCTCTGGTGCTAATGTCCATGGCACAGTCACTTGCTTCTTCTCCTGCTGGGGCAAAAGAAAGAGGAGGAGAAGCGCACATGCAGCCAGCACATAGACTTCACGGAAAACCTGTTCGTAGTGGTCCAAGAGTGTGTGTGTGAGTGTGTGTGTTCTTTTTTCTGTGGAATGCACGTCATCATTTACGCTCCAGACAAATCAGCTGTCAGCTCAGCAAGTGCCGGGTGAAATGCCAGTGAGCAGGACGTCAGTGGTGTCATTAGTTTTCCCTTTCAGCCTATTGTCTGGACGCCACAGGCAGGTCTATGACTCGCTGCTCTGAGACAGAGGGGGTGGGGGTGGGGGTGAGGGGTGAGGGGGTGAGGGGCTGGGGCTGGGGTCAGGGTACAGGGAATGGGGCGGGGAGGAAGGTCTGTGTGACAACTTCAACTTCCCTCTTTCCAAACCATAAACAAAAACTTCCCATCACCCACAATAGGCACTTGTTGCTTGTGTGTGCATGGTGTGTATGGGGGTGTGGGTGGGTGTGTGTGCGTGTATGTGTGTGTGTGTGTGTGTGTATGTGTGTGTTTGTGAGAGTACCCTTGTGCCTGTTTTCAACATATAGAAATGATAAGCCCCATAAGTTATGCAGTTTATCAGCATAACAATAGGCGGACTATGTTAGGTCTCCTCTCAGCTCTCATTCAGGATGTGTAGTAGGCGTTCATGTGGATCCTAGCAACCACCATTCTCACATGTGTGGTGCTTTGCTAGTTCCTATGCTGGTAGAATGGATAAAGCTAGTTATGAAATCCTGATGTAACTTATGACTGGTCAATAATTTTGTATGATACATTCAATGAAGGAACACATATTGTAAGAGCCATTTTCTTTGGTTTATGTAAACTATAAGGTTGTGCTATTAGAGCACCCATACTCCTTAGTTTGCATAAACCAAATGTAATAGCACAACCTTATAGTTTACATAAACCAAAGAAAATGGCTCTTACACATATTATACTTTTCTCACACACACAAACATAAAAACACAAACGCAGGAAGCTGTGTAAGGGTCCATGATCTGTTTTGGTTCAGCTGTTTTTGGTTTTACCCTGCTCTACTGTACCTTTGAGTTGAGGTCTCTGTGGTAGATGTTCTTGTAGTGCAGGTAGATCATGCCTCTGGTGATGTCGGAGGCCAGGTCCACCTTCTCGCGCCAGCACAGGGGCACGTCCTTCCGGGCCAGCAGCTCCTCCAGGCAGCCCCCGCTCACGTACTGCACCAGACAGGAGACAGGAACCGTCACACAGCCAGCCAGCCACAGTGGTTTACCAACCCAGCGCAGCACAGCACAGCACAGGCGAGCGGTTGAAACACAAGCAGTGCAGGCATCTGCACCCACCCACACGCACACACACACGGATGCATGCATGAACACACATACACACACACACGGATGCATGCACACACACACACATACACATGCACACACACAGACACATGCACGCACACATACACACACACACCCACCCACACAGACACATGCATGCACGCACACACATACACATACATGCACACACACATACACACACACACACACCCACACAAGACATGCATGCACACACACAGATGCACATACATGCACACACACAGACACACACACACACACACACACAGATACATGCACACACACACACACACACACACACACACACATAAAGCAGAGTAGCACACAGGGGTTCTCACAGTTGAGACACAATAGCCTGAAACATGCCAGGTTTCTCCCTGATAAAGAGTTGCACTGCTTATTACAAAAGCACGGGGCTGAGTGGCTTTTAAGCTTTTACGTACTTGCAAAGCAGATTATGAGAACAAACAGTGTAGGAAACTTCCTACTCACCTCCAGAATTGGATAGAGTTTGTCTTCTTTGACACAGATCCCGAGATACCTAATATTTGGTAGAGGGGATTTGAAGGTTAGCTGGATTAAATATCCTGGCGTGAACATTCATTATTGTATCACCAGTTAATGTAATACTAGGTAACAGTTCACCACATACCATCATACTACTTCCCATGCTAAGTAATAAAGCACTGATCTAGGAGTTCACATGAAATAAATAAAGTGATACAGTTCAAACACAAGCCGGCTTAATACTTAACATTCATTTAAAGAGTCATGCTATGGTAACCAAACACAACATGAAAGCTTTGAACACATATCCCAGCTAACAGGACACTTTGATGTGGTCTAATTAGAAAGCTTGCAAAGTGTTTATTCACAGCTATTACAGTATGTGCTTCCCACAGCTCTTACAAAATGTCCGACCTCAAAGCGGCGGTTTCTGCAAATGCTATGTGCTGGTCAGCTGAGGTCAGTGATTTCTGATAGTTTTATCTGTTTGTTTGATTGTGACTACAGTCCATTTGATATGAACTTGCCTTGACCTTCTATGAAACACTGTAGATAAAGAAGGAAATGTTGAGATTACCCAGATAAGCGAGCTGCTGCCCACACTTGCATAGCTTCTGCATTACGCAGTACTGTACTGTTCAGCCATCTTGACCATGTTGGTCATTTGCAGTTTCAGTCTTCAAAAGCTATAGTCAGACTGCCAGCCCAATTTTGGTTTAGTATATCCAGACTGTATTTAGCTTAGATTTTCGATAGTTTGAAGAGCAAAAAAAAAAAAACACAGATGACTTTGCAAACTATTCCATCCATAAATATTCTATATTTACAAGAACTCATATTTGACATCAAACAGAAATCTGCAATTGGGGATCCAAACACAACAAAAACCATCTCAATTCAGCCCCAGACCTCCATCTCAGGGAGAGACCAGCTGTGGGGGTCAGAGATGGGGCACAGATCCTACCTGACTATGTTGGGATGGGAGAGTTTCTGCAGCAGGCTGATCTCCCTCACTATGCTGTCCTGGTCCACGTCATTCTTGTAGATCTTCACCACCATCACCTTACGGGAGTGGTTGTGCATGACCTTTGAAAGAGGGACACATGGCCTTCAACTGAGGAATGTATTAGTAATGGGTTGGAGTGCTTTTCCTATTTTAAAGTGAATGTTTAATCATTACACGGGTTGAGAAAGACAGGAGTACAATATATACATGATCTCTCTCTCTCTCTCTCTCTCTCTCTTTCTTTCTCTCCCTCTCTCTCTCCCTCTTT
>CM059271.1:11508171-11598171 GCA_030347295.1 Setipinna tenuifilis | reverse complement strand
GAGACAGGTTAGTATTAATAATAATAAAACTAATAGTAATAACAATCTTAATATACTGTATAAAGCACCTTTCAAACAGAAGATGTAGTACTTTTAAAAGTTTGTAAAAAAAAGAGCACAAGACAAATTGTGTGATTTTGTTTACTTTTGGATAAAAGATAAAGCTGGTTGTTTACGTCTTTTTAAAACCTAGTCAGAGAACAAAAAATGTTGTTGTTTTTTTTTAAATGTTCCAATTTTTCTTCCAAACCGAGCACTTAGCCAAGGTTGAGTTCAGGTTCAGCACATGGGGCTGTTATCACAACAGAGAAGCTGCCCCTCCTCCAGAGCTGAGTCAAGCCCTGACGTCCATACTGCTGCACAGAAGGCCACAGCACCGCACCGATTCTACAGCCAGAGCTGGGGGGTTCACGGCAGGGTGAGACTTCTTCAGGGACGAGGCCCCTTATAGGCCCCATCCTCTCCCACAGGAAGTAGACAAGATCTGTGTGAAACCCTCAGAGTTCGAGAGAAGATGGTGGCGTGTTTGGGAGATGATGAGTGATATGTGTGGGTTGTGGAGATGGAGGTCAGGGCCTCTGCTGTTTACTGAGCAGCAGATGCTAAGCTAGAGCTTTTCCCAGCAGATGCTACGCTACAGCTACCACAGACAGACTTCACAGCAGGAGGCACGACAAGTCAAATGTGATGCCCACACACTGGGTAGGAGACAAATGCCTGTGTCATCCTCCTCTTCTTCCTCTGTGGTTAACTTCACTGCAGCTGTTAATAGTAGTAGCCTACATTAAACACGACAAGCATTGCTAAAGAGAAAAAATAAAAATGTACTGTATAATCAATGAATGGAATTCGGGTAATGTTTCTAAGTTCCACTGATTACTCGTTAGCATGCAGTGGAAGGCCATGGAGAGAGAGAGTCTGATCCTGAAAGAGCACTTATAAGTGTATCCCATCCCGCTCACATAGGTAAGTGCTCTGTACATTAGTGCAATACTTTTAAGTGCCTTTCCGTTCCAGGGGAATCTAATTGCTTCATTGATCTGGTGCTGGGGAGGCGGGTGACCACAGGAACACAGGATGCCTCACAGGCTGCTTGGATCTGCACTTTCACAGCTTGGAAGCGACACCAACATCCCGCTGTGGTGTGTGTTTCTGTCTGATCAATAGCAAAGAGGATTTGTTATGGTCTGACTGGAAACAAGGGGCTAAATGCCTAAAGCTCGGAGGAAACTTTTATACTCAACTTCCTGCTTCGCAAATCAACATTGGTTTTTAATATTATGTCTACTCTAATCAGCTTGGGGCTTTCAGTTCAGTGCCTCCAGAAAATGTTCAGCTCGGAACACACATCTAAACAGGGAAATGTGCAAAAGCCTCTAAGAGACAGAGTGAGAGAGAAAGAGAGAAAGAGAGAGAGAGACAGAGACAGAGAGGGATATATTAATATAGAGAGAAACAGAGACAAAGTGAGAGACAGACGCAAAGAGAGAGAGACTCAATCATTGCAAGAAAACACATCATCACAACATTTAGCCACAAATCAACTTCATGTCAAGGCAGGCAGGGTACAATTCAGACAACCGGTCCAACCGACCAAAATAAAGATCAAACCAACAAAACACAGCAGTCCCTCAGTTTGACAGTTCTTCCAATTGCATCATGGGACACCCAGCAGTAGCAGGGGCGTCATCCCACTCTACAGTACAACAGCAGATCAATATGGCCCTTCCTGAGGCCATGGCCGTGACAGTCTCTTCACCTCTGTGTCTGTCTGACGCACGCACACACACACACACACACACACACACACACACACACACACACACACACACACACACACACACACACACACACACACACACACACACACACACACACACACACACACACACACAAACACACACATACATACACTCATAACATCATTACCAAAACATGCGAGTAGCTTCAGTCATTTACACGGTGTACATTGTTCTGTTTTCACTGGAAGCTCAATGCAGCCACTCAGTCCTGTAATTTAAGGGTAGCAGGGTCAATCCACTGGCCTGGCCTCCGATAATGAACAGAACATGACGCACGGCCAACTGAAACGCAATCACACACGTCAAACTCAACGGTACATGAAAGGTTGAGTAACATATGAGGTGGCACATTTGATAAGCACACTAAAATGGTGAAGTTGTTGTGTGTAGGGGAAAATGGCTGCTATCATACCACTGCTTTCACAATAATACACACCTTAATTCCAGCTAGTCCTCCTAACATGTATACTGTACAACATGGTTTCCTGGGAAGTATTTTCAACAGAACAGCCCAGATTATTAAACCAAATGGACATGCACTTACTGTATGAACAGCAATAGAGACTTCCTGAACTTACATCACAACAGCACGTTCACGCAGACCCTATGAACACATCCCATAATCTGCCACCCTGCGACCCTGCTCATTCATTTGCACTTTCATGTCGCCAGGTAATCACTTAATGGATGAATGCTGGCCATGAAATATGGCTAACCTTGAGGTCCATGCCAATGTTGACTCAGTCTCGCAATGCAAATATCAGTGCTCTGCTGACTCGCTCCACAAAATCGTAATTCAGAGAGGAGTGGATTGCCAGCATTCTCTCTCTCTCTCTCTCTCTCTTTCTCTCTCCCTCTCTCTCTCTCTCTGTCCATCTGGGCTCCCCCTCACATTCCCTCCCACTGTGATTCCTATGGCAGGCCAAAGAAGTGGGCCGCATGTTTTATTTTTCTTTTCTGAGAGGCATCTTGTAAAGACTAGCAGTATGATTTGCAACTCTTAAAGCCTGACTAATGCAGTCCTGAACTTGATAATCAAAGGTTGACGACCCACTAAAAGACTTGATTTGCATTTGTAAGCCAAAACCTATAGAACAGAGAGAGCCTGTGGTACATTTATGGGTGTGCATTTCCATAACATCCCAGTGGCTTTGGATAAAAGAGAGACAGAATATGGGAGTATCCATGTTAAATATACAGTATGTGTACGTGAAAGCGGCATAGGCAATCCGCATGTTCGTGCAACTGTGTACTGGGAAAAAGCGTGTTTGTGTACGCTGGAGCTTTAAGTCAATTAGGACTCCAGTGTGCAGGGCACATTGGCCATATCAGGGATGGAGCCTACCTGTCTGAGATCCTCAATCACAGGCATCGCGACAGAAATTGAGTTTAATGACACTAACCCAGGAACACATCTGTGTCACGTCACAGCCAGTTCCCAGAAGTGCCACTGACTGTCTCTATCTCTCGCACGGCCGAAGATGATATAACCTCAGGCATTTCAGGCATTTTAACATATTCATGCAGTCTTTAAAAAGAAGCTCTGTGACATCTTGACAAAAATAGTCATCATGCCCTGAACATGGTTTTGCCATTAATCCCACAAGGGTTTGCATGAAAAAAGAAATAGGAAATGGTTCGTATGTGGTGAATAATTCAGAAGGAAATCTTCGATTTCCAGCGTGAGTTGGTAACTTTATCCATTTGAGTCTCACAATGGCATTCTAATTAACCATGCAGTGGATACTGAAGAGAGAAAGTGGGATATTACAGGGTGGCACTGTTCATTACGTAGAAGATGGTCTAATGATCACAGCAAGAGCACTTCATCTTACGTTTCTCTTTTCATGTCCGACTGGTGTTAATGGACTCAACCATGAGGAAAAAGCATTTATAATTTACAACACCTTATACAATGCAGTTCAAACGGTCTACAGATTTCCAGTCAGAACCAAATGTGAATGTGAAAAAATACAGTAAACTCCTTTCAGCATGTGACCTTTTGAGTTTATCACCGGCAGTTTCAGCACTGACAGTAAATCTGACAGGCACAGTGTCTGGCAGCGGTTCTGTCTGAGAAAAGTGCTGGCACCAGAAACAGCTTTACTCATCAGGGTTCAATTGTGTGCTTAATGCTTTCCGCTAGCATAATGAGTTTTCTGAACAGCACACCAGTTTGTGGACTGACTGTGGGGCTGGAAACAAAGCAGATACAAAGTCCACTGGGATCAAAGTAATCAGATCAAAGTAAAGGCTGGGGTACACTTTTGCGTATCTCAGCCGACTGGAATAGACAATCTTCTTACGACCAGTAATTACCACCAAATATGGCTCATTTCAGGTTGCTTATAATCCAGAACCTTTGCTGAATTTTCACGATCGGTCACTTGCCACCTAAGTTTTCTTTTTAGTTCACAATACCAATTATGCTTACCTAAGTAGCCCCTGTCAACACCTGGTTTATGGCGTGAAGTTTTACTGGAATAAAAAGACCAATGAAGACACCTGAGCTTATCACGTATTATGATGAGATGGGGCTACAAATGTCATGTTAAGCAGAAGTTCACCTCAAGCTCTCTGCATAGTACAAAGTCCTGAATTGGTTGTCTGTAAACAGGTACTGACTCGCGATGGTGGGAAGTTAAGATTTTCTTGAGTTGTTTGATCAGATGACAGAAAATAGCATTTATTTTTTTGTGGAAAAGGGGAGAACGTACTGTTCTCTTGACTCAGTCAGGAAAGAACTGTTAAGTGAGAGCTGCCTATCCCCACTCCACTTCAACGCAGGAAGGGAGGTGTGCTTGTTGGGAAACAACCTACGTGATCCTGATGACTCTCCAGGAAATCACCACCTTACTGTCAGAGCACACAGAGTCTGCTGCTCTCATCATGAATGCTGCTCTGTCTAAACAGACCAAATCTGCAGCATCTGTAGGGATGTTAGTTCTACGCCAAATAGGGATGGGACACGTGTTGGATTACATGTAAGAGTGTGTGTGGGTGTGGGTGTGTGAGAGTGCACATATTTGGCGGGTGTGGGAAGGGGTGGAGGACTCAAATCTGCTGATTATGTCACTGGCTAAACCACCACAAGGGAATTCATTAGGCATTTACGCACCAATGACCGTGTGCACTCCACTACACTGACCTTGCACCAACACACACGCACACACACACACAAACACACACACGCACACATACACACACACACACACACACACACACACACACACACACACGGCCTTCACACTAGAGTATAGCACTGGGGTTGCCTTGGGTAGGAGCACTTGTAGCACTTGTGTGTGTGTGTGTGTGTGTGTGTGTGTGTGTGTGTGTGTGTGTGTCTGTGTCTGTGTGTGTGTCTGTGTGTGTGTCTGTGTGTGTGTCTGTGTGTGTGTGTGTGTGTCACAGTCCAATGACCAATCAACACTGTGTTCGTTCAATCATTTACGTAGACCTATCCAGTGTCAGCCTTTGCAGCTATGACTTATGACTTATGATTTAAGTACAATTATGCCAAACTAACCAAAGAAATGCCACACCTGCACCAAAAACATGTCATCTGGATGCAGTTTAAACAAATAAAGACTTTTCTTGACTGCAGTATTGCAACTTTAAGAAAACCACCTGCCCTAAAACACAGCACCAGGTAGGGCTATAAATGAATGTAGTTTGGTGATGTTTCTGGTTGGCTGGCCTCAGTTGTCATTGCCATACGGATGGCGACCCTCTGGAACACTTCACCCCACCCCTACCCCCACCCGACTACAGAGGATGTAATAACAAGAAAAGCCTCTGAGTCGACAATTCTCATCAAGGTTATCACTGCGAGACTGCTGAGCTGACAGGTCTCAATATCACCACAAATATCACAGAACTGAGCATCCATGCACATGGGGGGGACTGTCAGTCACTGACACTGTACACAGTGTGCATCGAGCCTCCTCTTACATTCACGCATGCAGCATTTATCACAAAAAGCACAGGACAGGAAATTGCACATCACAACATGACATAGCCCCAGAAGCCACATAGTGCAAACAATGACTGGCATGTGATGTAGGCCTACCATTTTGCATTATGTCCACAAATATAAGGGCCAAACTTTAAAAAGCACAAATTTAGATGCTCTGTGAGGTTTCCTTCACACTGTGTTTAAGCTAGGCAAAGAGTTTAAATGTTCTGCAAAGTTTTTGTGAGTCTGTAGAGTTTTGCCTAGACATACGTACAATGAGAAGGCAATGTTTTTCTTTGCTGTGGCTAAAGAGTCATGAAAGTGTGTTAAAACTTCAAAACTTAAGTTGGTATAAAAAAAACCTTACTTACTCCACTGGTTTAATAAGCTATTCATATGCATCTTGAAGCAGGTTGCCACTGCCGTCCTGCTGAACAAAATGCCCAGACAACGTTGGCAAGCGCCAACGGCTGAAGACAGCAGCTGTGAGGGACAACACAAAGAAACAAACAAACAAATACAAAGACACACATGCAACAATGAGGAGAAGCAATGGACTACACATAAACAAAAAAACATGGGACACACACACACCCAAACACAAACACAGTAATGCACAGAAATGCAGCTCTGCAAAACCACAGAAACACTTGGCTTGCTTAAGACTAAAGAAGAGGCAAAACGGGATGCTTTGAATGAGATGGAGAAGCAGTGTTACAGAGCTCCCGCATGAGGTATCTGGTCTACACAAAGTCTTATAATGGTTTCAAAACATTCAGAACTCCAATAAACCATAATTTTCACACCATGCATCAATCCATCGCATCATGCCAGCTACTATAAACCGAAAAGCGTAATCTCTTATGCATACATGACCCGCTGTGTATGTGCAATAGAGACAAAAGAGATAGATGGAGAAAATAGATGATCAAGACGAGGAAAGGCATGTTTCTGCTAGTGAGGAAGCTACTGAAAACAGTGCGCTACAATGACTTGTATCTCCATCAATTGAAACTCTGAATATTGTCACAGTAAATGGATAAGTTAGCAATATACTCACAGTAACTATTTCCAGATCGCACGACACTTCAGAGTGGTAAATAAGAGCAGAAAACGCGCATGAACCTCTGTTAAAAAGTCTCGTCACTTTCGAAGCATTTCATCGGACGTAACTGAGGACACGGTATGGGATAGCTACTCAGTGTCTAACAGGCGCCTCTTTGGTTCGCTGTGCAGCCTCCCTCTCCCTCTCTCACTTTCTCTCTCTCTCTCTCTCTCTGTCTCTCTCTCTCTCGCTCACTTTCTCTCTCTCTCGCTCTCTCTCTCACACACACCCATGCTTGCTTGCGCTGCTCTTGGAACAGCGGGGGTGTGACAAAATATTCTTGATGAAACGCATGTTTGATGAGTTGCCTTGGGAACCCAAGCTGGTGTGTTTCAGCTCCACCCACTTCAAACACATAAAAGTGTTTAGAAAGAAAGAAGTAAAAAGTAATCTACGCGTTGCTAGCTACAGCTGTGACGAAATAAAAGACGATGCATGTGACCATACATTTTTTCCAGAAATTATGTTAAACAGTAGTTGCTTGGTTAATAGACCTACTGCTAAATGTCTAAATTCGCAAGCATTGCCACAGATGCGTGGATACGCATGTGAGGTGCGCAAGGACTGTGCCCCCACCCTCCATCTGTTTAAATAATAAACAAATGGGGGGCAGAGGAGGACATCCACAGAAGCAGGGGAGGAGGGAAAACAACGACTGCTCTCTATTAAACCAGCATTGCGTGTGTGATTCAGCCATCTGGAGGACTGGCAATGTTAATGAATCGTCGGCATATGCCCTCATCTCAAACTTTGTTGGACGTGCTTCGTGTAGCAACAACGAAGACCTATGCAGATAACATAGTATGCACACAGAAAAAAAGTTAGAAATATCTTATCACAAACTATTTGACTAGGCCTTAATGAAAATAGAACTGTCCCTGTCTGTGTACATTGTGCAATGCTCCACATCTCTGAAAGTGTTTTTACCGTGTTGTTTTTTCTTCACTGGGTAAAGTAAAACTTTCCGCAACTACCTTGACACAGACCTTGAACTTGTTATGCGTTGTAAATTTCGCCATCTGCTGTTGGCGAGGTGCAATAGTCATCTGCATATGCAGGCCTGGGTTGAAGACAAGGAACATGGTCTGCATTCATAGTAGTTACTTTTTAATGTCCAGTTCTTTAGCAGTACAAAGACACAATAATAGTTTAACCAAATATCCAAAGGCACATATGTAGGCGTCATACTTGCATAAAAATACAGAGGTAGATGTAAGATTCGTGACCTCTCCCCCTCAAGCAACTGCTTCCAAAGAAAAACCTAAACATTGCAGAAATCAGAGGCACTACAGATCAGAAGAGGCACTACAAAGATTAAATATAAAAATGTTCGTTTTAAATTCCCTGCCGTCAACTTCCACAAAAAAAGGGAAATCATGTCTTTGGCGAGCTGCAGTGTCCTGTTCCGAGGTAAGAAATTGTAGCATGCATAATAACAACCGTATGCACGCGTATTAACATGCAGCATGTTCTTTCTCAAAATCTGACCAAGTTCTTAGAAGCTCAGCAGGGGGGAAGTCTGTCACTATGATTAGTTTGGCGAAAGTGCATCTGTCATAGCTCAAGTGACGTACTTCAAACAGATTTCTCAGCCAAAACATGCTTCTGCCGTACACCGGCCTGACACCAAGTGTTTTGAGACACAATCCCACATAGACATCCTCCATCGGAATCGGTCGCACATATCTTGAAGCCAATGATATTTTTGGTGCGAGGTCCGCTGAGAACACATAGCCAGCCCCTGAAAGATAAGGTGGAAATGTGGAATCCGGGTAGACGTCCTCTGACAGATGCCATTTGCTCTTTTCATCCCTACGAGGCGCTCCATCATTGATGACCGATCCGGTGATGAAATTAGTTTTTGCTGGGAAAGGTAAAAAATTTACGAGGTAATAGATGTTAAGAAAAATGTCGGCATCAATTTTCATAACATAAGAGGCACTCTGGCAATAAGTGGCGAGCCAGTTCATCATCATCATAGTCTTCACTGTCAGATTGTGATAGCTATCCAGAAAATCCATCAGAATGATATCACCATGATTAAGGTTTTCTCGTATAAGAGCATCCTTTGCCTTGTCGTTTTGTTCTCCTTCCAAGACTCCGACAAAAAATAGTTTGATAATTTTTTTGTTTGGGACCAGATGCTGCTGTCCCCACGTCTTCCTCACAGCGTTCCTCGACTCGCTATCACCAGGTGCTACAGGAACCAGTAAAGCGAGGTCCGGATTGTGTTCACACGCTGAAGGCTGGTTAAGAATGAATGTGTAAGTTGAAGGAGATATAACTTTATACAAGTCCGCTGCAATCGGCGTTTGCCCTTCGATGGTCTTCGACTCAAAGTAATATCCTATTTTCAAAAAGATATTCACTAGAAAAGTTATAAATCCGGCGAGAAGCGCATATTTTGCTAACCTATTCAGTCTCATTGTAATTCTAGTACACATTATGGCTAAAGATTGAGGGCGTGGCAGAGAATACTTGGTTTACTTATCAAAACACCGGATATGGAGACAGGTCTTCAGTACATCGACAAGCCACTCCCAACTAGATACTGCAGATAGTCTAATGATCCCATTTTTCTTACCGGTCAAGGGTTTTGAAGGACAAATATGCAACATTCAAGTGTTACCGTAGTCATTTGGGACAAATATATGTATGTATGATCAAAGAAACGCGGTAAGTTTTCCCTTCTGTTATACACCATAATGTTTTCATAACAGTGCTTGCACACAGCCTGCATGACAGCTCATTCGCCTGGCAGCAATGCTGCATCCATATAAGGTCTAATGACATTTAGGCTGTCTGTGAAGGCGTCAGACTGTGCCATGTGCCATGCCATTTCAACATTCCCTGCCATGTTTGTCACATTAGGTTTTTGAAGACATTCTGTAGTTTTTGCTGTAAACTGGCTGTACCTCAGTAAAAGGCACATTCCCCCATTCTAATCCGAATCCAAAACAGGTTGTCATGTCCAGCGAATGCTCCTCGTGGTCCTAAAACGGTCCCTTGCGCGCGTGCTATATCCAGAGCCGCGTGCTTAACCATTCGCATACTGCCGAGCCTCTGGAAGGCGAGACGTCAACAAATAAAGTCAATCAACACGTGGTTATAAGGGATGGCAATCTTTGCCCTGGGTGGTGTACTGCATGCTGGTTTATGGTCACGTTTTGTCTATGTTTTGGATTAAATTAAAGTTGTTAAACAGATAGCTTAATTTCAGGTGGCATGTAATGTAATCTGTTTAACATTTGTAATTCTGACTGCAGCTGCTTTCAGAAAATGTTTGTCAATGTTAGACAATATTTATACGAAATCCAAACAGCCGTTTTTTAAACAAAATTTGTTTTATTGTACTTGGGGTTACAAAGAAACACCTGTTGTTCACCCAGATTTAAAAAAAAGACAAACAAACAAACAAATTCCAATACCAAACAAGAAACTTAATTTACACAGGTATTCCATAGGGTCAGTGGTTTAGTCTACTGGTGTAGTAGGGAATGAGACCATGGGGAGGCTGTGGATTTGACAATATAGACAATTCGTAAATCAGCAAAATCTTCATACAGTGCTTCACACAAATGCACAATATTGACTTAAATGAAAATGGTCATTTCAAGAAGTGCATTCTTTTGTGTTATTTGCCACAATATTACTCTCTGACCTGTCTCTTAAAAACTTCCTTGTTGATATCTTTCAAATTCAGTCATTATTATTATATATTGAACAATAGGTCCTGCCTCAAGCTATTAAAAACTTTAAAAAAAAATCTATTCGTCTTTTGTCCCTCTATACTATGTATCCTAACTTCAAAATGTGATCGGGTAGGGCATGAAACTGTAACCCAAATGCATATTTTACACAGAATGTTCATTGCACAGTGCCTGCACAGCCTAAAACAATCAGAAACATTGAAAATATGAGATCCATCGTGCATGGCATGCCTGATAACTTGCTGGAACAGTGGACAGTAATGTTCCTTAATATACATCTGCTGTTAGGTTTTTTGTCTTGTTTGAAGTTTTGGGGCAGGGGGGTATGGTGAGGGGACAGGGGGTAATGGCTCACTGGGAAATGTCACACAAAAAGACTAACACAGACTAGAATCTCTGGGGCCTCTCCACTTTGACTTGCCGGATCGATAGACTGAAGTCCTTTATTTCTCACGAGAAAACCTGGCATGTTCCAGGAATATGTGTCTCACTTTACTCCCCCCCCCACCCCCCACCCCATCCCATGTTTGCTCCTAGGTGTAGATTAGGAGTTTAGTTTACAAAAAAAAATGGTGAGAATTCCTGTTCAGAATTTGTGAAGAGGCACCACAAACTACATGATATCACACACACACACACACACACACAAACGATCTGCCCTCTCTGCAAAGCACCGATATCAAAAACTGTCACAGTATGTCATGTGGAAACTGAGGAGGTGGTGTGTGTGTGTGTGGTGCGAGGAGTGCAAGCACCGAGCCAGACTCTCGATCACCTCTCTGCCAATGAGCAAGTGAGCGGTTGGGGGATGTGCTTTGTTGTGTTGTCACATTTTTTTGTTCAAACAGTAGGCCACCACCATCTTTGGTGTCCACATTATTTTGCATAGGCACGGTACTGTATATGCTGCTAGACCGTGCACTTCAAGTCCATAACTTTTTCGACAATAAGTGAGATGTTGACAGCATTCACACTGCACGCAACATGGAAGGGCACTGGCTTGGGATCTGAAATGTTGAGAGGAGCTCAATGGGAATGGGAGATACTACAGACCTAAAAATGGACGGAGAACGAGAGAGAGAGAGATGGATAGAGAGAGAGAGAGATGGAGAGAGGTGGCCGGGCTCAGGGCAGTGGCTTTGGTAGCTGAAGGGGGTGATTTTGACTCAGTAAGGGCAGAGGGGTCAGTGGGCAGAGGCAGGGTGGCGCAGGGCGGAGTGGGGCTTTATGATCGTTTTCTCCTTCCCTCTAAGTTCCTGAAGTTGGTGGGCCGGATCTTCATCTCGGCGAACTCAATGGAGTGCTCGTGACCCTTCCAGTGGAACCAGTTGACACCCTAATAATCAATCATAAAAGGGTTTTTATAGTGAACTGCAAAGGCACACATTAGGCAACACTGTAGCTTATTTTAGTATATTATACTGTATTAGTCTACATTAAGCAAAACAGACACACAGACATACACTGCAATGGAAAATGACACATGAAAAAAACATTGCTTGTGAAACTACTGTCTGCTGTTACACCACATTTCCTGTGTCACACACGTTTCCTGTTTACTGAGGCGTCACTTCTTTACTGTGACATAAAGGTTGACTGTGAGTTCGAATAATAATCTCCAATGAAAACGTTTTTTTTTTGCTGTTGTTGTCTTTGAATATATCATAACAACATCTAGACTTCCCCATAATTGCATAGCATTCACTCACAATTTTATCTCAATGCCTGTGGCGTACTGTAAGGAACATGTCCATACCTTGCTGTGGCTGTTATCCCCATATCGTCCCATGATGTTGACACGATGGCAGTTCTTGTACCAGAAAGCGCCCTTGTAGGAGAGGGCACAGTTTGTGACAGCGATGTCGTTGTCATTGTCGTATGTGGAGAAAGGCCGGCCATGATGGTAAGTCATAGAATCTCCTGAAAAAGGTAAAGATAAACAGAGTGTTGGGTAAAGATATTCACAAACCATGATGTAATGTAGTTATGAATGCAAAGGTTGCATGCCTTAATCACATATGGATAGAGACAAAATACAGGATCCCAAACAGAAAGCTCATGGTATTATAAAAAAACACCTAATGCTTATAACACATTATCCTTTTGAAAGGGGTCCTTTCATCGTTATTTTTATTCATATTTCTGTGTCGCCACTATGGTTGAATGCATTGTGCATCATTTCTGTGAAAAATTATGTCATAGTTCTCTTGCTTGACGCTGTTTTCTGTAAGCTATAACAGGTCTAGTGGTTGAACGACTGGCTTTTCCGGTGTCCCTCGTGAATATCCATGACGTGATTAGGCCTCCACATAAGTCTTCCAACAAAGTCACTCAGCCAATGAAGGGGACAGCATTACTCATCATGGCATACTCCTCAAGTATGATGTCAAGTCGGCTGTTGCAGTTAGGCAACAATAATGCAGCAGATGTTAGTTATGCCTTTGTAAACAATGCCTTTTAGTAAACACTAGCTATGCAAGTGGAATATTCAATAATAAATAGGCCTTTCAAGAGGAGTTTTACAACACTAAAGGCTCAGTTTGCCATCGCATAATGCTATGCTGGTTTATGTGACAAAATTGATCCTGTATGCATTTCCTTGTGGCTCCAGTTCAGTTGTGTTGTTTGGAGGCTAAGACATCCCTTTAAACCTGTGCTTGATACTTTGGACTGTACTTGCTATTCATAAGGGCTAATAAGGGATAATTCTAAGGTTATGTGGGAAAAAAAGTTCAAGATCCTGTGACAGGTCCTGGGCTATTATGACAACATCTGAGGCTATAACCCTGTATGATCCTGATTCTGCTCCCTGGATTTTGGCTCAATAAATCAACAACTGTTTTTTTTTTTTTTGAGTAAGTATTGCATTACAAAATATGTGGAGTTGACAGTATTCTACACCACTCAGATCTAAACATTGTGTACATATTTCTGTCTTTTGAACACTCAACATATTGTATAAGGTGATTGGATTAAAAAATAAGACAGCTGAGCCTGTTACCTGCTGTGCCACTGTAGCCTCCCACATGCACCTTGTAGCGGCTACGGGGCTCTGAGACGGAGAACTTATCGTACTGAGCGTAGACAGTCTCGCCCTTGTCTCGCAGGTCCACGCGAAGCTCGTACTGCCCGGTCGAGGTGATCTTGTGCAGGTTTGAGAGACCTTGGGGAGAAATGGAATGGAATGTCAGTCTGAGGCACCAAAAATGAATGGCTACAGTGTGATTATATGTATGAATGTGACTGTGTGAAGTTGTCCCCATGCACCCAAGTGTGTTCTGTATTTACTGTATCTCTTCATATTTATGTTAATTTCTTCATATTTATTTACCCGTTTTGTAATCTCACACCTTTTTTCCCTCTACTACTTTCTCACACAGACTAGCTTGGGCAGCTGTTGTTAGATAGTGACATAATTGTTGGACGGTGGGCACATACCTAACCAGAACTCGTCATTCAGATCACCAAAGCCGGCGGTGTAGTTCCTCCAGTTACGGAAGAATTCAACTTTTCCACTCTGGCGTCTCACAAACACCTACAAGAACGAAAAGCAAATCAACAACTTTGTTTAGTTTTTCAGGAATGTCTTAGGTGCGACACCTTTCTGTCTGTCTGTATGGCCAGGAAACAATATACACAGATATATGCAAAGTGATTTTGAATACTTTTATAATAATAATAATAATAACAACAAAAACAAAAATGATAATAATAATAATAATAATAATAATAAATATTATTGTTGTGTTGTTGTTGTTGTTGTTGTTGTTGTTGTTATTATTATTATTATTATATTTATATAAGCATCCTATTTATGTATAATGAAGATATTCCTCATGTGCATTATTACTAGATTACTATTTATTTACTCACAATCCATCCGCCACCATCAGAGGCCATGTCACAGTAGACCTGCAGAGGCTGGCTCTCATCTCCACGCAGGTAGATGGTGTAGATCCCAGAGGTGGTGTCTCCGTTCAGAAGGGCCTGGGAGCAGTCCTTGGGGTGTTTGAACAGGACGCCAACTACACAGACACAGCCAAACAGATAATCAATGGGCAAATACAGATAATTTACTCGTTCACTTACTACACAGTGCACTCCTCGGTGAAACAGATCATCTGAGTAACACGCTATGTAGTAAACGAGTGAACATTTTTGGACAGAGCCACTGTGTCATGCTATGGAACAGACAAGGCTGCTGAAGGCACAAATGGTGAGTGGGTGAGTGAGTATGTGAGTAAGTGAGCACGTGTGAGAGCGAATGTGTGAGTGAGATTACAGCAACGGTAAGTGAGTATGTGAGTAAGTATAAATATTATTATTATTATTATTATTATTATTATTATTATTATTATTGAGGTGCTCACTGGTGGTAAAGGCAGTGGTGATGACTCGGCTCCTCATGGGCCCGGCGAGAGCCTGCAGTTTGACATCGTACACAGTGGAGGCGCTGAGGCCGGCCATGCTGTAGGAGGTGGCGGTGGGGCTGAGGACCACTTCCTGAAATAGACACATTATCTCTAATGACTCACCGCCCGCCCTGCCTGTGTTTCTATTTCCAGCATCTTGGCAGGCTGAGACAACCTTCATCTTTCAGGCCAGCTAAGATGTATTTTTAGCAACGGCATTCATTCATTCACTCATTCATTCATTCATTCATCCATTCATTCATTCACTCATTCATTCATTTATTTGTGTATTCACTCATTCGTGTATTCATTCATTCATTCGTTCATTCATTTAGATGTGTACATTCTTCTTCAAGTTTGTACTTCTGCACTTCTGTCCACACAAAAATATATATTTAAGAAAAAAAAAACCTCTACTGTAATTCACCTTCATTGAGGACAGTAGAAGCTGTCATTGTGCATGAAAGTAAGCATATTTCTTGGTGTGTGTCTGTGTTTTGATTTTGTCACAGTAATTTGATCTGTACACCAGGTACCCATCCCAGAGGGCAGAGCTCTTACTCTGACTGTGCCGTCCACAGACTCATAGGTGAGGATGTAGCCACTGATATCAGCGCGGGGGGGCTTCCACGTCAGCATGGCGCTCTCCGTCTGGATGTTAGTGGCCACCAGGTCCTGGGGGGCATCCACGTCTGAAGGCAAAACAGACAGGCTACTCATTAGGACAGGAGGACAGGGTCCCTGTGCCCTATGCATCTCTGACCACACCACAGTACTGTTTTGGGACCTCAGCACACAGTTTGTTTATAAGGAACTATGAATGCAGTACTGTTTTGAGACCTCAGCACAGTTTGTTTATGGGGAACTATAAATGCGTTGGCTTACAGATACTATCAGGAGCATTACTCTGTCGTCACCCCACTCTTGGCATTTCCTTCCCTTGCTGGCCTTTAGCTCCAGGGTCCTAGCGTCATACAAGTTTATGGTCTAACTAACATTATACATCTGGACAAAGGAAACTGTCTTTCTGTCACGCTATGTTTTAGTGGGCTGTGAGAGTGTACGTGGAGTGGCCTTACCTGTGGTGAATTCTGTGGTGGTGGCAGCGCTCTTTGCGGTGTCACGCACAGCGTAGACTTTGACTGTGTAGCGGGTGGCGGGGACCAGGGAGGTCATCTCAAACTCCACGGTGTTGCCTGAGACACGCTCCATCACTGGGCCAACTACATGTTTGGGGAGAAACACAATTATCTCTCTGCTTATGTAAATGAAAATGTTTTTTGAAGCCTCAGAAAACAGAAAACTAAGCTGGATATTACAGTGTTTCTATTTTATTTTCCCTCAAAAAAACTTACTCTTCTCTATTTTCTTTTATTTTCTTTCTTTCTTTCTTGCTCTTATGGAAATAGTGTCAGTAGTAAAAGGCAACATGTGGCAGCTGTGCGCCACTAGAGGGCAGTGTTGTTCTGTGCCTACCTGAGTCAGCGCTGTAGGTGATGACGTAACCGTCCACAGTGGCGATGGCCGGCTGCCAGTGGAGCAGAGCCTCGCTGTCTGTGATGTTCACTGCCATCAGGCCACGAGGCTTATCCAGCGCTTAATCACGGCAAAGATTTAAAGATGCCACACACACACACACACACACACACACACACACACACACACACACAGACACACACACACACACAGGCACACAGACACACACACAGACACACGGATTGTGTTTGACTTTTAGAGAACATTTAAAATCAGGAAATCGTGTGTCAAGCAGGGTCTAAATGTGTAGCAGCTGCACTTTTTGGCCGCTTAAAACCACCCTCACCACAGGGGAGCTTTATGGAGATTCGGGTACTGAGCTGGTGCCTACCGGTTGTGACTTTATCAGAGCCAGGCTCGCTTTCCTCCAGGCCTTTGACAGCAACAACGGTCACTTGGTAGGTGGTTCCGGGGGTCAGGTTGGGCAGCACGGTCTGAGACTCGGATCCGTCCACAGTCAGTGTCATGGGGCTTCCTGTTGAGTTGAGTTGCCAGAGTGCAGGAGACGAAAAGACCATCCATCTCATTTAGAGTCAAAGTCAAACTTCAAGCCATTAAGTGCATCAGCACCTTCTGACATTTTGTCAAAAACTTGCAAAAAACATACAAGTTCGCATTTTATTGAAACAGATTGTATATGAGAGTCCTTTTTTTGATTGCTACTCTAAAACATAGGGGAAAAGGGTGCAAAAAGAAGAGATCTACATGCAGCTAATGATCATATAGATGATCTTTTAATTGTGGACAGGTTAATTTATGTTGAAAAAATTCAGTACAGAACACAGTAGGGTGAACTGTCCTACATACAGCATTTCTGACAAAGTTCCACAAGGGGGCAGTAGTGCTTAGTCTTTTTCAGACGGGTAAGCCTGAAAGACAGGGGTCAGCATGGAGAGGAAAGGCAGGCTGGTGATGAATGACATCCTTAAACGCTTTCAGATGAGTGCATCTGCAGCCATCGGGACTCAGTGATGTGAAAACCTCCTGCCTGACTGCACTCAAGCAGTGAATGAGTTGCTGAATTACAAGAAAACCGTTGAGTAATGGACTCTAGATAACTGACCAAACTTTTTTTTTGTGCACTACTTTGCTACAACATCAGACATCATTTGTTTGAAAATTGTATATAAGAAAGTCTTCAAATTGAGAATTTAAGACCAAATCAGACCACATTATGGCATAATATAAATACATAAATAGACATACAAACAAGCACACTTTGAAATTGCTCAATTCTTTCTGAAATTAACAGCTAAAGCAACTAGAGTCAACAAAGCCAAAGTCAAAGATGACATGTATGGGGCGCGTACCTCCCAGTAGTGGAACATAGGAGACACGGTAGCTGTCCACACGGGCACGAGGGACGCTCCAATGGACGGTGGCAGACGTGTCGGTAACATCAGAGAAATGGATTCCCTGTGGCATTCCCAAGCCTGCAGAGGAATCACAGGGGGAAGAAGAGAATAGGGGCAAAGTTAACCTATTAATGACTACAGGCAATTGGGGGCATCAAGAGCCGTGTCAGGATCAGACCCCCATCTTGGGTTGTCTCTCTGTAAGACTGACCTGCGATGAAGAGCATAAGGAAACAATAATCTATTGATGGGTTGGTGTGATGTGAGAGAAAGCAGTATTAGAGGTGTTAATGCATGAAAGAGCAGCACACACACACTGTTCCAACTTTAATGGAAGAGCCACACAAAGAGACAGTGACTCAAGGCCTTGTCAGTGCTCATCTATGTCTTGGGGCCTTGCGTGACAGACAGAGGAGGATTGGAACTCGTCCCCATTTCAGGAACACAATAGCCAGGCATGCAACATCAAGAGTCATGAGCAAGACTAGTAAAGGGACAGAGACACACAGACAATAATGGAAATGCACGCACACACACACTAACACACACACACACACACACACACACACACACACACACACACACACACACACACACACACACATGCAAACACCCACATACAAATAAACAAGTAAGGTTAATCATTCCGAAAACACATTGGACAAAACTGGACAAAAGAAAAAATGACACAAAGAGGGACAGAACAAATATCGAACGAAGCCAGACAGAGAGAAGAGAAAAAAAAAATGCAGGAAAACACTGTGACATAAATCTCCTGGGCAGTTTCCTGACACTGGATCAGCAATCCAATCAGGACAGGACTGATCTGGAGCTAACGGCAGGGGGTGGCGCAGTTTTGGGTAGCATCCACAGGAGAACCCCCCCAGGAGCAATGACACACTGGACACACAGACAGTTGGAATCATGTCCAGACAGATTTATATCTTAGTACAAATGTTAGTGTTGTTGTCATACCACAAAACAGATGTAAGCTTCACACACAAAAATGACCTGTTGTGCCATTTTGTGTAAAACAAGACACAAATGTAATATATGTACTATGGTCTATACCGTAGGTGTTAGGTTGTTGAAGTCAGTTACGTTTTAAGTATTTGGATGGAGTAAATTTCACAGATAGGTGAGAGAGGTTTTAGTTATGGAACAATTGGATTAAGATGCTGTCTTGTAATGGTTCTGTCCATCAGCTTGCCAACAAAGGGGGGAAAGCAAATACCTGTTTTAGCTACACCAGAAAGGGGTGGGAAGCGACGTTCCAAAATGATTCCAAAGAGTGTGATTTTGAACTCGGTGTCCTCCAAAAGCTCTGAGATGACCTGTGTCCTCACATCGCCGGCCACAGTGAGCTCTTTAATCATACCCGTAGCTTCGTCGGTAATCCTTATGACAAAGCTATCAAAGATGTCTTCTGGGGCGCTCCAGGCCAGTTTAAAGCTTGTGGGGGTGACGTCAGACACAAACAGGTGTTCCACCTCGGGTTCCAGCTCTGGGTGACAAGGGTGACAACAAGTTTTCCTCTCCGCTGTGGACTCCAACATGAACTCAAAAAAGCAGTTATTGGGGACTGAGAAGGTACTGTTTTAATGCAAATTAAAAAAGTGCAAATAAAGTGCAAATAAAAAAAGATTCCAAGCTAGTTTAGTGCTTTGTTTGCATTTTAGTCATCAAGGCGAAGCAGAGGTCCACAGAGGTCTACACGTAAGGGCTAATGGCATCAGATTTTGATGCCATTCGTCAGCATGCGCAAATGTTTTTGTTAGATGTCAAGTGTTAAAAAAGCCAATTCAAAGCCTTTCAGGAGGTTAGGAGACATTTGGAAAACACAACAGTATGCATGCTGCTGGTTAAAGAGAAACAGAGTGGGTGGTTAGTTTGAATTATTTTCCCAACCAGTGTGCAATGTCAGCATTTTCCATCCCTACAGGTGTTTTTGCATAGACCATGTTTATAAAACTGTTCTGACACTCAAACCGAAAGTGAGTAAATGTTGAAAAGGCACATATCCATGGGATTAAAGTAATTGACTACTGATAGAAATATAAAAACCACTAGTAATCCACAATGTTGTCAAGGCAGGCATGTAATATTTATTACACTGGTGCACTGATGTTATATTGCTGGTTAATATTTGTTTATTCTTTAATTTGTTTTTTGCTTGGTCATAGTGAATACATTTTTTAAAGACCTGCGGTATAATGGGAGACACTGTTTACGGGTCAATTGGCTGGGCTAGTTCTAAAGAGTGAGGCAAAAGCAGGGGAACAGTGCGTAGCTGTTTAGGGAAAGTGCGGAGAACTGCGGAGATGTGCGTTCATGTTCGGACTGCACTCCACCCTAATTAAGTCAAGAAGCTTCCAAAAGAACGGAAGAGTGGTCGGCTGGAGGGGCCGGTGAGATTTTTCAAGTGGTCTGGACGGGGAAGTGTCTTCGTAAACAAGGCGGCATTTGGCAAGGCCTCTCCAACTAAACAAACACTCGTAACTCTTTCATGCACCACTTCTAAACGAAGATCTATCCCACACCCTTTGGTCTGTTTTTTTTTTTTTCCACGTCCCTGATGACAGTTTATGATGAGAGACTGACAAAGCCGTTTGTTGTCTGCGTAAGTGGGGGAAATAAGAACCAGAGTGGCAAGGTCCCGCTAAGCTGTCATTCTTTATTAAGGCTCAGGCGCGCTTCAGATGCTTTGTCGGGGGGAGTGAAGGGGGGACGGGGGACGGGGGACGGGGGGATGGAGGGGGGGGTGGGGGTAGGGGGTGCTGCTTGATGCTCCAGGAGTGCTAACATGTGGTAGCCAGGGATCACTTTTCTCCAAACTGCCCTCGGCTAACGCAATCTGCGCGCACACACACAAAGGGCTGTCTGTTGTTGGCCGACGAACAAGGCGCCAGCTAACCTGGGGAGCCAGGGCTTCCTCGGGCGAGCGGAGCAAGTTCGGTGTGTAATAACGCCCGCAATAACGTCTAAGGGCCAAGCCGCCACACCGACGGCACTACGGCACTGCTGCCGTAATCTCATCACATATATTACCACTTTACTATGCGCTCCTTGTTGCTCTATGGAAAGCTTAGATTTTTATTTCTGTGTCCTCAGCTGGTTTCAATGAGGGACAATTACCCCTCAAGACATATTGTAGGCTTTTTTACTGGTTTTCCTTGCTTTGCTTGCTGGTTTGACTTATTCACCAGCTTGGGTCAGACAGTGATACACACACAGACACACACAGACACACACAAACACACACACACACACACACACACACACACAGACACAGACACACACACACACACAGACACAAACACAGACACAGACACACACACACACACACACACACACACACACACACACACACACACACACACACACACACTCACACACAGACAGACAGACACGCACACACACACAGTATATATATATATATATATAGTTTTAATGCACTCTCAGTTTACAGTAGGGATTGAGACTGGGCTTGGTTCTGCTGCTGCTGCAGTGGGGGACTGAGCGTCTGTGCCTATTAGCATGCAGGGTCGATGGCTGTGGCCCCTGCAGTCTCAGGCTGGCAAATGCCAAGAAAATGTGTGAATGTGAGCCTGAGAATGAGGAGCGGTCTGGAGGTTGGAAACTGGGCGTGCATACTGAAGAGATCCCCAACAAGAAAATGACAAAAACTCCTCAGGGTCACTTCCCCCAACAATCCACACCAGGCCATGTCCTTTTGATAATATTATTAGGGCGAATATCTTGCACTATATATATACAAGATGTGGTGTAATTCACAACAAAAGTCTTTTAAAGAAAGCAAAAAAGAATTCCTGTGTGTCATGATTGATGAAAACAGTACCTTTGAATTTGTAAAGGTACAATAAAATTTTGTGATGTGAGCATGTTGTGATGCTTGCCAGTTTTGTCTGCAGCAGATGTAAGAGATCGGAGTTTTAAAGTCTATGGTCCTTTCTGTCCTTTTTCCTTTTGTGTGTATGTTTGTTAGAGTTTGTGTTTACTTTACATCTCTCAGGTTCTTTGCTTGAGACCGACTTGTATTTGCTCATGAATTATTAATCAGGTGAATTGATTTGTTTAAGATGTCGTGGCTGCACCTGCAGTCTCTTTGTGTAAGAGAGAACAATGTACAATGTACAGCCCTTAAGAGGTGGGTGTGCATTGGTCCAGGTGTTTTTTTTGTACTGCCAGCATGCCTCAACAGGCTGATACATAGAGGAGGGCAAGGCTAAGCTTCTTTTAGCGCTGGCACCTGAGCAACAACGGTTACCCAAAACGAATAGGTCATATATTTTCCCTCCTCCTTGCTCGTGTTTTATCTTGTTACCTGGGCAATCCCTGTGCCAGAGTGAAACTGCTGAAATGAAATATTGTGGACACTGGCAGGTTTTGTGGAAAATACCAACAGAACTGGGTGGATATGATAGTCAGCTACATAGTGCTAGCGCAGATGTACAGTTAGGTGCTAATATTTCCATGCAACATGCCATGAGTGCCTCAAGCTCAGTATTAATACAGTGATGCCGGTAAAAGGAATCATGGCTTCAGAAAGTCTGTGGAAAATAGAGCTCTGAAGAAAACAAAAACCAAAGGAAATGAGCAAGAAACACGAGAAAAGAAAGAAAGAAAGAAAGAAAGAAAGAAAGAAAGAAAGAGAAGAAGATGGATTAAGGAAGAAAACATGGCTTCCTGTGGAAAATAGAGCTAGGCCGAAAGCAAAAACAGAGGAAGTAAGTGAGAAAAAAAAGAAAGAAAAAAAGAGAGAAAGAAAAGAAAAAGAGAGAGAAGAGGAAGATGGATTAAGCGGCGAGCGGCTCACTGAACGTTTGTACCTGTGGTGGCCTCGGCAATGACAGCCTCTAGAAGAGCACCTCTGTAGAGGCCATAGAGGCTGACCTTGTACAAGGTGCCAGGGAGCAGGTCTGTGAAGACCTGGCTGGTCTCGCCGCCTGACACGGTGAGGTTGTGTGTCTGCTCACCACCCTCAGACTCAACCTCGATCAGAAAGCTCTCAAAGACGCCCCGCTCCATGATCCAGGACACGAGGAATCGGTCCCAAGACACCTCGGAGATTGTGACCTCGCCCACTTGGGGCTTCAGCTCGTCTGGGTGACAAATACACCAACATGCCATTAACCAATCAGGAAATTGTAAACACACATTTTTGGTGGATGAACATCAGGCCAGGACAGGACAAGGTAATAAGGTTATTTGGTGATGAGGCGATTTTGACATTTCAGGCTTTGTTAAGTTGTAAAGAGGTCCTTTTCCATCCTTTCCTTGTATGGTTCCTTGAATTGGTTTCGCTGAATGAAGGTCCAGAACATCTGTAAACACTCGACTTTTGTTCCAAAAAGATGTGAAATTAATGTACAGTAAATGACAGAGCATGCATTTGGCTCAGTGGAACTGACACATTAACAGAAATAGACAAATGAGAAAAAAAGAGGGTTATACATTTTTTGAGAAATAACGGAAACTCGTTATCAGACATCCAAAAACTCTTGTAGTAGAGAATCCTGAGAACCTGTACACTCTAAGAGCAGGACTGAAATTCCCCACCCCTACCCATTCCCAACACCCATCCCCACCCTTTTCCCCAACACCGGCACTCTAGTTTAACACACTCCACTTTGTTTTGTTTTACACAATCAAACCAAACAAATCCCCACCCCCCCCTCCCCTCCCCTCCACCTCAAGCCTCTCCACACAATGCCCACATGACCTTTACAGCAATAAAGGAGTGGTTCTGTACAGTAAAGCAAACAATACCTCCATGCATGAGCCATTAGCGTGTGCATGCACCTGACTCAGTCTATGCTGAGGCAGCTGCTGGATTAATGGCCCTGAGTGAGCCATTAACTTCTGAAGGTCCCGCGTAGTCTGCCGGGGCAGAAGTACACGGCACGCTTCACTCACAAACAAGCAAGCATGGGAGGGAGGAGTGCCGACGAGCATCCTGTAATTGGATGCCGTTTTTTGTGGTGTCAGCACTCGACTCGGGACGATGATGCAAGGCATCCAGGTAGTGAGCGAGCAAGGAAACAAGCAAGCAAGCGAGCGAGCGAGATTCAAGATGCACTAAACAGGCAGCCATTATCTCCTCCGAAACCGCACACTGTGGAGTTGACTGCGAAAATGGAGCCGCAAATGGAACGTGGGAAATGAATGAATGGATGGGTGAATGGAAGGATGCAGTGATGGAGGATGCAATGATGGGACCAGCGCCAACAAAAGCTTGGCAGGTACTTTAAGGAGTTGGAATGAGAGGAGATGCTTCACGGCCTGGAGGATGTGTGCCATTATTTCACCCTGGGGATTGTTAAAGTAGGCGCCATTATCACTATCATCATAAAACAGACACCATTCCCACTTTCATCATTCATGACATTCAAATGTAGTGGGAATGGAAGCTTAACATGTCTAGTTGATGCAGTGGATTGTAAACCTAATTCCTAAGGAAAGCTAGTATTGTATTTCCAGACTAAAATTGAAAAGAAGTTATGTGATTAATTTATTGCTCAGTGTTGGTTTGAGTTTCTCCATCTTCTCTCAAGTCAAACTCCAAAAAAGCTCTTTAGCTGAAACCTTTGTGCTGGTCAGTGTTACATAAATGAATATGGTAACAGTGTTGGGGTTATAGTAGATGATGGATGGTCTCCAAGGTGTGCTTTTTACTTCTAAAGCATTCAGTGACTTTCCCAGAGCATGCAGATGGCGGGTTTCCCTGTCATGCAATGCCTTTGGCTCAACTACACTTCTGGTAGGAGCTTTTTCATGCAACACTCTTCTTTTCCAAAGCCCACCCCGCCGCAAAATGAGGCTCACTGGAGGAAAAAAAAAACAATCAATTCAACCAATTCAAACTTTTCTTTTGCTTTCTTGACCACCTCTTTTCATTGGGTTGCGTTTGGTTTGTGGCTGGTGCTCTTTTATGAAACACATATTTCTTTTTAAAAAAAAATCGATTTTTTTCTCAACAAAAGGGTCATGCACCCTTTATTGACTCCCTCAAATGGGTTTTCAAACACTTGAGCTCCAAAAAGTCATGTAATCCTCAGCACACAGAACCCCAATGCATGTGAGGTGTAAGTTATGCCAGATACGCCATCCCCTCGCCTACCCTGTCCACCCCCCACCCCCCTACCCCCCATCCCCCCTCTTACCAATCCTCTTTTATAAGCCGGCTGTGGCGAGCGCTGCCTGTTTGTCCTACGTGTCTGGAAATGATAATGGCAGCAGAAATGAATGCGGTGGATTATGGCACCGCCGATGGCAGAGACAATGCAGTAACAGGGACCTCAGCATGTGGCCTATTTATCAAATCGCCCCACAGTTCATCGTGGTCAAATCGCACAAAACCAGAGGGGACCACGCTCACTCCCGACAATTACCACATGAATGAGCTTTGTATATGGAGCCACGGCCCAACTCGTTCCCGTTCCTCTCCTCCTACCATCCCCAGTGTGGAGAGCAAAAAAAAAAAGCCATTTTTATTTTTGCCCCCCCCCCAAGCTTTCCCCTCATGTCATATCGATTTATGCCCATGGCCATATGGCTAATGATTACCCCTGTTGCATAACTTCAGAATGTTCTTTAGGAAATGTTTGCCTTGGATGTTTAAGCAGTGCCCCCCAACCACAGAACCCCCGCAAAAAACTGTAGAATGCCATAATCATCGTATTTGTCTTTCCCCTTGTTTCTTTAAGAAGTAAAATGAACCCACATGTACTAAATGAACATTGGAGGGAGAAGCCGTAAAAAAAAAATAGCCTACAGGAGCAACAATGAATTCAATTCATGCCTGAATTTGGCCTTGGCTGGTTGGATCCTGAGCTGTAAGCGTGTGGGCACTGGCGAAAAAGTGCCTGTGGAAACAATAGGGAGTCAAAAAAAAAGAAAAAAAAAGAGCTGAAGTCGAGCATTTTTCAAATCGAGTTAGAAATAAGATATGGTCTTTATCCAGTGTGCCGGACCGATGTTCTGACTCCAAGAACATGATCCGCATGTTCTGAATCCAAGGGAGCTCAAACAAACCAGACACATAAGTTGTAATAAAATGCAAGAGGGGAAAATAAACACATGCTAAACCGACAGACACTTTGAAGATAAGACACATTTTCGCGCCTGGCTCAACCGACCTGTGGAGGCGGTGATGGAGGCCGGGGCGCTCTTTCTCTTGGCCCTCTCTGCCACCAGGGTGATGGTGTACATCATGCCAGGGGTCAGGTTGACCAGCGTGTGGGTGTTGGCGCCACCGGGCACCTCCACCTCGGTACGTCGGCCGTCAGCGGACACGAACACCAGCCTGTAGATGTCGATTTTGGCCAAGGGTTTCTTCCAGATCAGGACCAGTGTGGTCTCAGTGGACTCGCTCACCTCCAGATCCTTGGGAGCATCGATATCTTGAGAGGGAACATGGAAAACAATGGGGAGAAATAGCAGGACCAGGACCAATTGGTTAAATCGGAGAATCAAGCTTATGATGTATATAGTGTTCAGATGTTCCAGTCACTTTATTGTGGTCTGGACAGAAGCCGTTAGGTTTTTTTACTCCGGTAATGGAAAGCCACATTTGACAAACGACATAAAACCAAAGGTCTCACCAGTCACGGCATTGATTGTTGTGGGTGTGCTCTCACGTTCGTCTTTGACAGCAGTCACCCCCATGCCGTACTCCGTCCCGGGCCTCAAGCCTAAAGCAGAATAAGAGAATAAGAGAATAAGAGGACAAAAATAGCAGCTTTGGCTGATGAAAACGTTCTCAGTGTCTGCAAACAAAACTTGGTCGCTCAAGAAGCTTTCTTGACACGCGGTTACATGTTACTGGATACGTAAGGAAAACACTGGGGCCACTGATTTGCAAGTCTATGTGCGTCTCCAGCAGTGGCGAGGCCGAGGCGCTGAGGCTTTCTTGCGCTTTGATGTGCGGAGCCCTTCAGCGGGGCTGTGTGTGACAGTGCTGCGCCACAGGCCAAACACAATATTTTGCCTCCACTCAAGAGACGCTGATAGCGCTGACACCCCGCGAAGAGGGAGCCTCCGTCCAAACACCAACCACCCCCCCTGACACACACACACACACACACACACACACACACACACTCACACACACACACACACACACACTCACACTCACACACACACACACACACATTTGCTCTCTTTCTCTCTCTCACTCTCTCACACACACACGCTAGGTCTTTCCTTTTCTCTCATTCTCTCTTGCTCTCTCTCTCACACACCCAGACATACTCTCTCTCTCTCTGTCTCTTTCTCTGTCTTTCTTCTTTCTCTCTCTCACACACACACTGTTTCTCTTTCTCTTTCTCTTTTTCACACACATGCATGCACACACATACACACACACACACACACACACACACACACGCACTTACCACAATCACTCTCACATGCACACTCCTTCATTATCTATCATTGAGGAGGGCAGTATGGAGGAGAGCTACAGCATGATGATGATTATGGTGATAATGTACAGGAAGAAAGCCATTATCAATAAAATCACATGTGTGACGCCAATTACAGACAATGAGTGTTGGAGGAAAGATGGTGAAGGAAAAGAAAAAAAAACAGACAGGACTTGAGAAGCTTGTCTTAGGAGCCATTTGCCATATAAACCCAGTTAAGGAGAATAGGCCTCCTAGGGACAAAGGGACTAGGACAGACAAAGAATCTATTACGCCTTGTGAATATATTTCATCCTGGGCCAGCTAATCCTTGCATGCAGGGGAACATGGTCTCGGAGAACGAGACTGCCTCGAGGCACGGGAAATAATGGGAGTGGCGCTGAGAGTCGGAGAGGGAGATAGAAAGAAAGAGAGAGAGAGACGGAGAGAGAGAGGGAGAGAGAGGCAGAGAGAGATAGAAAGAAAGAAAGAGAGAGAGAGTAAGAGAGAAAGCAGGGGCCTTCTAGTTTGACTGGGATTTTCACATTGAAACAAGTGGCAGTGTGATTTCATTTAGGGGCTTGAATGCAATGAAAGTCCCTCCGGCCGTTTTCTAATAAAGTGGGGGGCTTTATGGGCTAGGCGAATGATTTTGCGACACATTAACAAAAGGGAGACCCGTTTGAAAATAAGGCCATTGAGTGTTATAGTGAAAATTTAGGAAGGGCGTCAAACTGCTTAGGCAAAATACTTGGCAGGAGGACTTTACATTGAATTATTTCCATTCAGCGCAAACAAAGAAGGTATAGATGTCCTTAAGCCGCTTGCTGGGAAAGCGATCTCCTTTGATAGCCTTAATGGAATGCCATGCCAGGCAATGTTGCCCCCACACACTTATGAGCTGGAATTATGAACATCACAACAAACAAAAAAACAACATATCAGCATCACACTGGCGAGACATATAATGACCCACTTGTTCGTGGCAAAGGGCAGATGAAATGAACAGGAGAAAAAGTCAACGAGAGTTGCCCCTCTTTTTCCCCCCGACTCTTTCTCTCTCCCCACTCTTTCTTTCTCTCTCCCCACTCTTTTTCTCTCTCTCGCTCTCTCTCTCGCTCTCTCTCTCACACACACACACACACACACACACAGACACACACACACACACAAACACAAACACACACACACATACATACACAGTCTTCTTTTTTTCCTGAGCCTTTGTAGCTTCCACAACACTCTATTCACACTGGGCCCTTGCCACCTGCTGTTAATATGCTTGGGGTCTCACCCGTGAGCTTGGCCGAGGTGCTGCCTTGACTGCCAGCGGGGAAGACGCTCTCCCCATGCTCGCCTCCGGACAGGGGGCCGTATTTGACGCGGTAGGAGAGGACCTTGGCCCTGCTGTTCTTCCACTCCAGGGTGATGCTGTCGTCCGTCTGCCCCACCGCCTGCAGGTCTGTCGGGGCGTCCAGATCTGGAATGCATCAAGTCAACAGCTCAGCTTTTTTTGTTGTTAAAAATTTTTTTTGTGCAGACACCTTTCTGCTGTCGTGCGTGTGTGGTCCCCCTGCCCTAGGCTGCTCGTGGGATGCCTGGTAAATGTTTTCCTCATGGGCTCAGTGAAACAATCAGGGACATCCTGGACATCTTTGCCTCGCAGTAGGGGGGGTGTCAATGAACTCTATTTGCATTCTGGCAAAGTCGAGCTTCATATTTTAACCAATGCATGCATCAAAATAAACAGAAAGTTTACCTAGTTTAATAAACACTGAAGTTTTTTTCCAATTTTTAAATGACTGGCTCAAAAGCCACCTCTACTTTAGAATGATTGGAGCTATAAACTAATCAGTAATTATATAACAATAATATAATCAGTTTCTTTAACACCCTGTCACCCTTACAGACAGTTTCTTTAATAACGACTTTATAATGACCTTGAAGATCTAATGCGAACAGTGTTATTAGCAGTTTTGCCATCTTGGAGCTGGACTTACCTGTGAGGAAAGTCTCATAGACTGGCACGCTGGTGATCTCCCCTCGCTTGGCCATGAGTCCAACCTCATACTCGGTGTCGGGGTGCAGGCTGCTCAGGTGGTGCTGGGTGTCGGTGGGGGGCAGGTCTACGGTGTTGCGGTCGTTGGAGTCCAGGCTGGGCCCGTAGGAGATGGACACGCCGTCCACCTGAGAGACGGGCTGGAACCAAGTGATCAGGGCAGAGCTGTCACTGACGTCACGCACATCCACCTGGCTCGGGGAGTCGATCCCTGCAGTTCAGGTGGGAGAGAAAGAGAGAGGGAGAGGGAGGGAGGGAGGGAGAGCGAAACAAACAGAAAAAAGAGAGATAGTGACAGAAAGAGAGAGAGAGTAACAGAGCGAGAGAGAGAGAGAGTGAGAGGGGGGGGGAGAGAGAGAGAAATAGACAGGAAAAAAGAGAGAGATAGTGAGAGAGAGAGAGAAAGAACGAGAACGAGAGAGAGAGAGAGAGAGAAAATGAGGGAAGGATATGGCGAGGGAGGCAAGAAAGAAAAGAGCCATGAGACACCAAGTGGGAGTGAGATGGAAAGTAGTAGGGAAAAAGAGGGAAAGTAAGTTAAGAGAGGGAAAAGAAACATCAATGAAAAGAGACCAAGTGTGTGTGAGAGAATATGAATGAATTCAAACACCAATGTTATAGCAGTAAGTTATCACCACAACACAGCCTGAAATGACTTTCTGAACTTTTTCCTCCCTTTGAAATTAATATTCCTCCTACTGCTGATCATTTCCACCTCGGGACTGTTTGCTTGGCGAATTATCAGTCTAAGCACACATTAGAGCATTGGAAGAAAAAAACCCTCTCCTAGACCAAGTGTCTAGAAGGCTCTTTTTCCAGAGGCGGGGGGAGAATTGGTTTGTCACACGCGGCAAACTGCTGCGAGGTCGTCCTTCTGCAAGTGTAAGATAAAATACCAAATCTGCATTTCAGCACTTGAGAGGCTTTGGCTGAGCGTGAGGTCCCAGCGTTGGCGAGATCTTCAGGGGATGATGATGATGATGATGATGATGATGATGATGATGATGATGACATGCTCCTCACTGCCGCCACATGGTGCTAGTGCAGCCCCTATAGCTAGCACCTTCCTTAGCACTGTCAGAGAACAAAACCCTTGATGTCTCGACCACAAGCAGGGACAACAGAGTCTCTGCTGAAAGAAGGAGCCTATGGAGTCCCATGGAGGCGTAGAGGACTGACAGTGTGGGTCTAACCACCAGATCCTTCAGCTCTGTGTGCCTGCAACATTAGCCTGTCATAGCATTCAGGTTACCAGAAGCTTTGGGCCCTCCCGGTGCTCATAAATCCATAAATGCTTCTCCCTCTGTATAAAACCCAATCTGGAATCTGGAATCCACAGACCCAGCAGAAACCAGAGCGGGTGGGGGGGTTGGGGGGGGTTGGTGGCGTATGAAAGGGAAATGGCAGGTAGCTAATGACATCCACATATGGATTTTGTTTATGCTGGCGCGGATGCCGGGGCCGTTTTGCCAGCCGTAAATAAGAACGGGGGAGAGCCTGACCCGGCGACCGTACGCAAGTCAGGCAATAAAAACTTTCACAAAAACCATGAGAGAGAGAGCGGAACTTTGGCTCCCCTGGATGAGGGCTTTATTATAACAGGGGTCTCTCCTGAAACAAGTGAAGGGAACGAACACTGTTTCGTTCACTATTCTGTGAACGCAGTTGCCAAAATGGAGATGTTCAACATTTTCACATTCATAACGTCCTTCTGAGATATTCAAATGAGCCAATGTTTGGACTGGTAACCTTTTTATCTGATTGCCTGTCCAAAGGGCTCGCTTACGGTCTGACAAAAGGCTGAACTGTGTGTTTTTGTCTGAGCCAATTCAAGCCAGCTGTGTGATGTGTGGATCTCAAAATGTCAGCCGTTGTCAGCCAGAGCAAACCATTACTGTCTACACACACAACAGCGCTACACAAATTATTAACAATGAGCCCTCTCAACCCTCTGCTTTTTTCTATTGCTTCCTGCAAGTCAGGAGTAAACCACATAAAGGGTAATGAGATTATTTTTAATGAAAGGTAGCTGGAAGAGACATTTAACAAAGCCTAGACAAATTGCATAAATGACAGGTGTGAAACCTCCAACATTTGTTTTAGTAGGTGAGAGAGATAGAAAAGGCAGAGAAAGGGTGAGAGAAGAAAGGAATTAAAGGAAAATGAGAAGGGGTGGAACAGAGACTCAGGCCAACTGGTGTTAAATTTAATGCTGAAAAGCTCAAAGGTAATTATGAAAAAGGAAGGAAGTTAACGACTCCAACAATAATTAAAATGTTACAACTGTTTAATTCAACTTTTACCCACTTTTTCCTTTCTTTTTTTTCCTCTCTTTCTTGCTTTTTCCTTTCTTTCATTCTTTCATTCCTTCTTTTCTGTCTTTCTTTGTTAGTAAGAGAGAAAGAAAGTAAGAAATCCTGAAATTGGCCCAGGTTAATAGCTCAGAACAACTGCTTACTTGTGACAAAGCTCTTGGTTGCTGGGGGTCCGTGGGTGTTGTTCTTCACCACCTGCAGCTTGACTTCGTACTCCTGGCCTGGTCCCAGGCCAGACTGCTCAAAGGTGGTCTCGGGCGGGCTCAGTACATTCAGGATCTCTCCATTCTCCTCTTCTTTCTGTCATCAAAGACATAGCACAGAAGCCATTGTCAGCTGTGATTGAAGCCATTGTTTGCATTGTTTATTTTCATTTAGAAAAGCAGGGGGACCAAACACTTAGACGCTGGCCTCACGTCAGTGGCTGTGCACTGCACCAAGGTTTCTGAGGGGTTGACATCTTTGAGGAGGAGCCAATGAAAAGAGATAGGAGGTTGCCAAGAGAAAGCCACAAATGTTGCCAAAGGAACTAATCTTGATTCAATGAGTACTGTGTGAAAGCAACTACTGCTTTCCTTGCTACCGTTGTCATTAAATGAGATATAAAGAAGAGAGCTAAAACAGTCACTAGTGCAAATTCTACTACAAATTGCTACCATCTGAATGCAATGATATAACACAGTGAATTTGTTAGCACACTAACACTACACATATTGTTGGCTGCAGTCAGTGATAATGGCCATCACAACTATTGCTGAAAGGATAAAATGGAAGTTGAATGAAATGGAAGACTCGATCATCCCAAGAAATACAGAAATTTCAGTTAAGTGCTTCAAGTGACACTGTTGGCAGGGTGAGGGGAATGGGGACTACAGTGGTGTTTATTGTTTGGCAGACTCGGTTCAACTTAACAGGCTAAACGTAACGTTTTTTTTAAAGAGTTGTGGCTGAAGTTGTGTGGGTTGCTTATGGTTTTGGTGGTTTTGACCCCTGAGCACATTTTCTGACAGAACCAATTTCTTTCAGTTCCTCACAGCCCGGGGTGAAAGCCCCAGTGGAGACAAAACCCCTCCTGTGGCACACAGTCACCAGAGCCATCGCCAAAGCGGTTCAGACGAGAGTTTATTTCCCCTGTCCCCCTGAAATGAAACTACATGCTTCCAGACAACAAGCCCTCCTTGCATATTGGCACCGCTTTGCCATTTTTCCACAGGATGAGCACACTTACTCGCACAGACGCACACTGAGCCATTATGGGTCCTACGTTGACGGGGGATTTTCGTATCACATATGCCGTTTTCCCCCGCAGAGCAGCTCGCTTGGCCAAATTTAAGTTCAAGCCATCCCGAAGGAAAGCACACAGCACAGATCCATTACCTCCCAGGGCTGATGGGGGGGCAGGAAGGGGGGAATGGGGGGTGGGGGGGTGTTGTGTTTGGGGAGGCGGGGGGGGGTCGCTTACCGTGTTTCTGAAGATGAGGTTCCAGCCATCGAAGGGGATATTGAGGGGGTCCCATTCCACCTCCACCGAGGTCTCCCTCACTGATTTAAACTTCAGGCCCTCCGGCTGGGGCAGATCTGTCACAGGATTAAGCTTCTGTGACTAAAAGAGCATTCACTCAACAACCAGCACAGTGTTTGTATGTGCGAAAGCTCAGCCATTGAGTGTTTGTATAGGCTGAAACCCAGCGTGCCTGGAAAAAACCCGTTCATTGATGCTTTCTTCACACTGTCTCAAATTGCTCTAATGTCATTTTCACATTTTCGTCCTGTGATTAAATTTGACACAGTGCTTATATAAAAATTCCTAATTAACCTATTCTGGGTATGACCTGGTGATTTCCAGCTCTAGACTAAATGCATCCTTCACCATAATTACTCAACACAGCCTTGAAAGGCTGCAGATGTAATATTTATTTTACTAATTTTTTTTTTTCCAATTCCCAGGCACCTCCCCCTGCCCCAGCGAGTGTATTCCCTGAACAACATACCCACCCCCCCTCTCCTTCTCTCAGAGCATGTCTAATTAGTTGTTGTTGTCTTTTGGTAGTGCAGACAGATGAAAGCAGGATGGCTTCAGTTGCCATATGCTAGTGCATTTAAGTTGGGGGGTAGGGGGTGGGGGAGGTTGTCTGTAAATTGCCTCAAGGTAATGCTTGTTAATCATACTATTTAAATAATGGGTTTGAACTTTTTTGTTAACCACATACATATGCAGCTAGAATTTTACCATTCCTAACCCCCCCCTCTCCCACCCCCACCCCCACTTTAATCAATCATGCTGTCTGTGACTACAAAGGCGGACTTACGAGTGGCGACTCTGGCACTGACGGGCAAGCTCCTCTTGTTGTTGAGGACGGCGTAGACGCTGATGAGGTACTCAATGCCAGGCTCTAGCTCACGGATGGTGGCTGTCCTGGTGTCTCCCGTCACACGCATGTCCAGCTCCAGACCCCCAGGCGCAGTGGGCACGTAGGTGATGAGGTACTCGGTCACCAGCATCTCGTTCACCCAGGAAACGTCCACGGTCTCTGGGTCCACCTCCACCACAGTCAAGTCCCTCGGTGGGCTGACTGTTAAACAGATTAGAAAATGCAATATTGGGTGTTGGGCAAAATGTGTTTTGCAAATTAAATTGAGAAATGGATTTGTAAGGATCATTTCATGAAAAATAAATTACTATGGAAAGATTAGAAAGTATTGTGCTTTGGTGTTTCACTGTTCCTCTCTAACACCTCTCTCTCTCTCTATTCCTTAAAGGTTTCGTTTGAAGAACAGCCCTTTTTGGGCTATTGTCTAACCTCAAACTATCTGACTAATGTAATTTTAAGGAAGTGCCAGTATGTAGGTTATGTACGTAAACATCTTTTCACTGACTAGGAATAACTATTTCATGACAAGCATCTGATTGTGCTTACTGTTGGAGCAGTCATCGCCAGTGAATCCCATGTCACAGATGCAGATTCCATTCAGGCAGTGGCCTTGGTCATTGCAGTCGTCAGGACAGGTGAGAACGGAGCAATCTGCCCCAGTGTAGCCCTCAAAGCAGACACACTTGCCGTTGACGCAGTACCCACGATCCAAGCAGTTGTTGGGGCAGGTCTTCTCACTGCAGTCTTCGCCGGTGAATCCACGGTTGCACATGCACTGGCCGTTCACGCAACGCCCGCGGTTGTTACAGTCGTTCGGACAGGTCAGCTCGCTGCAGTCCTTGCCCGTGTAGCCGGCGTCACACACGCACTTGCCATCCACGCACTGCCCGCGGCCGTGGCAGTTGTTGGGGCACGTCTTGATGCTGCAGTCCTCGCCAGTGTAGCCCTGCTTGCATATGCACTTGCCGTTGACACAGCGGCCGAGGTTCATGCAGTTGTTGGGGCAAGAGCGATCCGAGCAGTCCTCGCCCTCCCATCCGACATCGCAAACGCACTCACCGTTCACACACTGGCCTCTGCTGTTGCAGTTGCCAGGGCAGGAGATGATGCCGCAGTCCTCTCCCTCAAAGCCAGGGTCACAGATGCACATTCCGTTAAAGCAGTGGCCTCTCTGGTGGCAGTCCTTGGGGCAGGTGAGCTTGGAGCAGTCCTCTCCACTGTATCCGGCGTGGCATACGCATTTGCCATCCACACACATGCCCCGGTTGTTGCAGTTGCTCGGGCACGTGAGCTCGCCACAGTCCTCGCCGGTGAATCCCTCGTCGCATTCGCAGGTTCCGTTGTTGCAGCGTCCGCGGTCGTAGCAATCGTTGGGACAGATGAGCTCCGTGCAGTCCACGCCGGTCCAGGGTTCGTCGCAGATGCACTCGTCCTCTTCGCAGCGTCCCCTTCCGAAGCAGTTGTTGGGGCAGTTGGTCTGGGAGCAGTCGAGGCCGAGGAAGCCGTCTTCGCAAACGCAGGAGCCCTCGATGCACTCGCCGTAGTCGCCGCAGTCCAACGGGCACAGCTCGAGACTGCAGTCTTCGCCAGAGTATCCCTCGAAGCACTCACACCTTCCATCCACACAGCGGCCCTGGTCTTGGCAGTCGTTGGGGCATTCTGACTCAGAGCAGTTGACTCCCTTCCAGCCGGGCTCACACACACAGCTGCAGGTCTCCATGCTGTAGTTGCCATGGCCGCTGCAGTAGGGCCTGGATGTTATTTCTCCTGAACAGACAAAGACAGCAAGCGGATAAAAGTCAGCCACCCACACGCCGGATGATTCACCAACCCCAAACAATTAACACGAGCAGCTTGAGACGATTTCATTTCAACGCTATAAGCTGACAAAGAGACATGATCAAAGAGCATTAAAACCTCAGGCACCACTCCTCGTTCTAGATCAAAGGGGCTCACCAACAGGCAAACCAACAAACCCTCCTTTCTCTAGATCAAAGACACGCAATGCAGGTGCTCCACCCTCCCTAAAGAGCCTTAGCCGCAGCTTACCTGTCACCTGAGCTCCACAGCAGCCGCTAGAGCACTGCTCCCTCAGGCTGGACACCTCCGCCTCCAGCATCTCCAGGCGCTTCAGGAGGTCCTTCAGGTCGGGCAGGTTGCTGTCGCAGGCACACGCCTGCTTGGGGATGTTGATGCGATGGGTGAAGACGATCTGGTTCTCGCCATCAACCGTGTGTTCCGCGTGCATCTCAGAAGGGCCGGTGGGGGGCCGGGGTTTCACCTCCTCTGCCCCGGGGGCGTCGAGGTCCACGGAGCACAGGGAGCTGGACGGGACGTTGATGTTGTAGACGTGGTTGAAGACCACGGGCTGGTCGGGGTTGGGCAGGCTCACGTTGTCGTTGCCGCTGCCGCCACCGCCACCGTTGGGACTGAGGGCCTCGCGCCGGTGCCGGATGACTTTCCTCAGCAGCCCGCCGTGAGAGACCTGAAGCAGAAGCGCCACGGTGGCAAAGCCCAGAAACAGGCCTCGCGTCCCCATGATGATGGACACCACTCTCTCTGGGACTCAGCTGGGTGAAGGACCTTCGGAGAACTGGCTTGACTTTACTTTGCTTTGCTTCAGCCGAAGAGGACGTCTTTGTGCCCTGCAGGGAACAGATAGAAGCTCAAGGTCAAATAAAATATGGGCTGAAATTTTAAACTAAACGGCTAATCATTAAATCAATAACCAAGAAGTATGGAATTCCAGGCACGGTCTGTTTATGGATATAGCAGCTGCTTTTGTCCCTGTCAATCAGTGTGAGTTACAGGGTGAGAAAACGGTTAAAATACACTTGAGAAAACATGATAACAGCCCAATGTCACACAATCCCCCCCAAAAGCAATTAACTTTACACAGTTGCCCAACAACTCAATGCATTATCCTGTTAGCTTGACCCATTTCAAGTGCCCTCATCACAGCAGGGGACAGACAGCCAGAAGGCCACTGATGTCTCTCTCCCTCCCTCTGTAACCCCCCCCCCCCTTTTCTCTCACTCCCTCTCTCTTTTGCTCTCTTCCTCTTTTGTCTTTCTCAAAGGACAAACCTCTGGCAATGAAACGAAGGGTCGTGATGCCTGACCTTGCGTTGAGCTTGTTTTCCTCTCCTGTGACAAAGGGCTCAGAACCCCACAGCAGGCAACACCTGCACATGGACAACCTCTCTATTTTACACACACACACACACACACACACACACACACACACACACACACACACACACACACACACACACATGCAAGCACACACTGCCACCCCCCACACACCCACCCACCCCACCCCCCTGCCATCCCCAAGAACACCCAAGCTGACAGATTAATGCCGGTGATGAGGAAGACCATCTGCACCGGTCCAAGTACTCTCCACAATACTGGCAGATCAGCATTCTCTCTGACCACCGTTCTCCTGCCTGACAGCCAACTCATTTTGATGGGGCAACGTGACTGCTTTTACAAGAGAAGTTTGCCTACTTGTTTTTGCTAGGCCCAAGAGACATGTTGCGAAGAAGAAACTTTTTAAAAAAAAGAGATAAGAAATAAAACTCTAACTAAAATTGCAGAGAGATTTTATTTTGCTCCTTGATGTCTCCATTTCATGAAATATATTGCTTATATAAAACTGCAATGTCTCCTGGTGGAAGATCCAAAAAGAAGCTCAGCTATTGCGCCCTGTGGGATGTTTTTTGGAAGGGTAAAGGCTTTTTCTGTTGCAGTGAGCAATGTCTGTATTTTATGGGACTAATATGAATCTGAAGATGCATTGATGTTTGGAATACATAAATCATTGTCTCAGATGTCTTTGCAATAACTGGTTGTAACAAAGAGCAAGAGCACTCTGCCTCAAACACCATGTACCATGTAGGTATTTGTGTGCATTCAACATTAGTACATTTCATTTATACATTTCAATGTATACCACATTATGTTAAATCTATGTTAATTAAACAATTCGACTGATTTATCTAACTTACTAATAACATCATTATGCCACCATGGCAATGTAATAGGTAACATCTACCTGTTCAAGTCATTGACCATCAATCCAAGCAACACATAATGTGTGATTTGACTCATACAAATGCATGAAGCATACACATCTTGGGTCCCAATTCCAAACCATAATGGATTATTAGAGGAGCGTAGTGACGGTGCACCAGGGGGATCATAAATCATGCCGCGCTGCCGTGAGAGCGTCCAAGGCTGACGGTCAGCGACTGTGCCAGGTCATCTGCAGGTAATTTCCAGCGCCGGGGCTGTGGAGACTCCTCTGGCCTGGCTGGGTGACATGTGATTAGCAAGAGTTTGACAGATGAGTGGAGGCAGGGGGGATCCCACGGCCTCTTACACCCCCACCCCCACCCCCACCACCCCCTTCAGTGTCCCCCAAGCTCCTCTCCGCTCCACTCCCCTCGATCAGACGGACAGGGATGATCGCCCGTGTAATGGACGAGGCACAAGGGGTACTGAAGTGGCTGCTTCTTCAGTGGACGGGAAGGGACAGGGTGGGAACACCCAGACTTGGAACCTTGTGGGTTGGAGAGGTATGGGGGTGGGGGCGGGGGGGGGTGTTTGGGGCGAAAACCGCCACCCTCCACCCCCACGTCTCTCTTCTCTCTTGCCTGCCTCCTGGGAGCCATCCTGAGTCGCCAGGCATCCCAAACTGGGGATTAAATCTGATAAAATAGCCAGAAAATTGCTTTGAGCCGCCATGTGAGTTTTAGTTCTGGCCCAATGGCTGGCTTTTTCACTTTGTGGGCTGGCTTGCCTCCATGAGAATCTCACCAAAAAGGGGGGGTGGGGTTCAAGCACCATTTTGGGGAAACCAGGGACCGTTCTTTGTTCAATCAGTTAGAATAAACCCCCTGGACCATCTAAAACAGAGCAAAGTCATCACCATCCTGAATAACTGACCAAACAAAGCGCAGCGATACTGAAAATCAGTCCTGACAGAATCATTTACAAAAAAAACACCCACATCTCACTGCTCCACTGGCCCACTCAGGGAAGCTGATTCCATATGCAAGAGGTGTGGGGGGACCAGCAGAGAAGGAGTAGGGTCCACCAACAGTGGCTCTTTCACCAGGCAAATCGCACACAAAGCAGCCCCCCGTTTTTTTCGTTTGGAGGTCTGTCAAGACTTTGCTGCATCCAGGGCAATATGCTAATGAGGCTAGTTACTGGCACATTCAGATGGACGAGACACAATATGACTGCCGCTTTCTAATGCTCAGGGTTGTTTTTTTGTTTTTGTTTTCCTTTTTAACTCGCATTGTCGAAGCGCTCAGACTTAGCGAGCGAGCCAGTTGGCAGAGGCGCGCAGCTGATGCGAGGAGGAACCTGCTGGCTCACATATTTAGTGCAATCGATCTAAATTAGTCCTGTAGTAGTTGTTATGTGTGTCCTTCCAGTGCTGACTGCAGCAACTGAAAAACTTTATATATAGCTGCCTCACTCCGGGACCTGCGCTGAATTGTAAGAGCGAGGCTGTTAAAGCCTGTCTGTCAGCAAGGTAATTTGGGCTAGGGCCACCACCATACCTGGGAGTCAAAGGAGCTTAACCAATGAAAGATGTTATTAGGGAAAACGTTACAAAAGATGTTTGGTTAAGCTTTTGGAGTGTTGGAGCAATTAAACTTGGTTGAAGAGGTATTGGAGCAGGACTGACTTTGACTTTTTCCTGTTTGACTTTAAACTCCAAGAGTGTGTCTGTGAAAACAACACTGGCTGTCAAACATTTGTTCTGCTTCTTTAGAACAGATAATGAACAAAGATAACTGAATAAAAACCACAGTCAGTCACCACAGTCCTTTTTTTGTCCTTTTGGGCCCTATAATGCAATTATCTGTGGACTGCTCTGTCTGTCACAACAGCCAATGAGCCAATTAAAGCGCTGGTCATACAGCTCTGGTAAAGGGGAGGTTTAGACTGTCACTGATCCAGTCACATGTGCAAACTTGTCGATGGGAGAGGAAGGACCTCTGTCATTGGGGGCCGTTTAATGAGGTGGACTGGCGCTTTTTTTTTTTTCCTTAGACAAGGGGAACTTTGTCTGTCTGCTGCCAGTATAGGCGTATAGCATTTGTGGCATATTGGATGTGCTTATTGCACAAGGGGGGAGGAGAGGAGAGCGCTTAGCCTCGTTTTGTCGATCTATGAAGGCAAATGCCAAACAGATAGCGTTTTCGAGTCTATTAGTATTTGCATCTAAATGCAAGTCCTATCCCCTCATACCTCAATGACAGATTTTCAAGCCTTAAGGTCTAGAGAAAGATTCCCAGATCTATGTGTATAGTTCTTATTGTCAGTGATGACTACTGCATGTGTATCTTGCAATGTTCCTCCATCTTACAGCAAAGATTTGCTTTATATTGGATCCTAAATATCCTTTCGTGGCAATAAAGAAATCTCCTGTGAAAAGTTTTTGATAGCAATACAGACCTTTTTGTAACCTCGGTTCATTATAAAAAGGGATATTGTGGTACATTACATTCATATCATCTCTACGCTTTAAATCATAAGATCAAATCAATGGGAGTTTATAATAACTTGTTTGTTTTCCTAACAAGTTTATGTGAATTTACTATCTCCTCTATTATCTTGCCTTCAAATGATGCAATTATTAGAATAAATCCATTATATTTCCATGAAATTAGCATGCAGAGAGGGGGCGTGTGATTTCTATCTCACAAAAACAAACAGTATCAATAATGAAACACAGCAGTCCTGCTGCTATACAAATACTGTATATTCAATTAATGAGATCCCAGTATGCAAACAGTGTTGTAAGGCATTCTCTCTCTCCTTCTCGCTCGCTCTCCCTCCCAGCCTTTCTCTCTCTCTCTCTCTCTCTTTCTCTCTCTCTCTCTCTCTCTCTCCCTCCCTCCCTCCCTCCCTCCCTCTCTCTCTCTCTCTCTCTCTCACTCTTTCTTTCTTTCTGTTTCTCTGTCTGTGTCTCAGTAGAATTATCAAAGCTTGCCTAGTTTTGTAGGTCACCCATAACAGAAGTCGCTTGCCTTCTCTGGGACACAGTCTTAATCTGGGTCGGCCCGCAGTGCTGAATGAGCGGGGCATTGTCTGGGGACTCTATTCACCTTGAGAGGTGCCATACCAATACAGTAATAGAGCAAAAAGAAGTCAGCAGCAAGCGCAAACGCTTTGCCCGAAGCCACAGAACAGTATACGCGGCCCCTCAGGCACTCCCAGTGGACACGCTACAAGGCAGCATCCCTCAAAATCCCCACAGTAACAGCATACAGAAGGGGGCTTGGCCATTTCTCATCAGTGGATATGCTGTACTGAAGCTTTTCCATAGGGGGTTTCCATTAACAACAGAACTACCATGATATGCGGATAAATCATCATTAAAATGTTCCACAGGTAGAGGCTGGGTTACTTATCTCGATCTGCGAGGCTGTGGGGTATCGACTTTTTAGGACTCCAAGGTCACCATCAGAGAGAGACTGAGTGAGAGTTGCTGAGGCCAGCACCAACGCTTTGAGGAGTCATAATCATCAAACACCGAAATGGACGACCGCGACGGCTCCCTGCAGCCGAGCTCGACCATGCGACACGGGATCGATGGGCCAACGAGTGGCACTTGGTCATGTTATTGGACGGCGAGGGAAAAAAAAATGGGTTTCTAAGTTATCATCCTCAGAAACAATATACACTGACCAGTCAGCCAGCATTCTGCCCATGACATCATTTTTCGCTCTATGCGTTCTCAGTTTGGTTAATCAATGTCAAATGTTATTGCACTTTTTAAAGAAACTCATTTTTTTCACTTTTACATAAAAAACTACAATTTCAATAGCTTTGGCTGCAAATGTATGTTTTTCTTTTTCTATAACAGGCGACAAGGACATAGTGGCAGTGCTGAACTCGCATGGTAACACTTGACTGCCCCCAAACAGACCCTCTTTAGTTCCCCCCACTCATGAATCTTCCCTGGCTAGCCCTGTTTTATTTGGCCAGCCTTCATTTCAAAAAGCTCCTCATGGATGGCCCTGGCTAGGGTTCAGCGATCAAACAAATGCCTCCAATGATTCAAGCAAATGTTTGATTTCCATCTGAAGGAGAAGACATGGAGAGCATCTGTGCGCCACAAAAGCCTCTCAAATGCCACACAGTGTGACACTCGACCTCCAATGTCATCCTTGGCATTTCACTCCAGTGGCAGCAGGTGTGAATCTTCCCAAACCCGCCACCTTTTTTTCTTTTTCCAATGCTTGAATCCTTTTGTGTTCCAATCCTAAAGAAGCAAAGCTGTTTCATTCCATGAATCGAATTCACATCAACATAATGTATAATTTAATTATCACTCCCAAGAGTTGACCGCATTTTGATATTCATCTCATCTCATCTCAAATATTCTGATGGCTCGAATGACAGACTGCACGCAGGGTTTTTTTTTCTTTCTCATGATAAGACGGGCATACAGTTACATACGAGGGGCATAACGGCAAGGCCATCCTTCTTTTTTTTTGCTAATGAAAAAGGGCCAGGTTCCATGACAATCGAGCCCCGATTGTGGGCTCTGTAATGATGGCAGGGGGATCTGATGGCACTGATACGGGGGTTAGTGTTAGTGTGTGTGTGTGTGTCTGATAAGACTGGCTGGGGGGATGGGGGGGGTGGATGGGCTGGTAAGGTAGGTCATTGGTAGAGGGGGTCTCTGATAGCAGCATTCCCACTGTCCCCCACTGTGTCTGGGCATGCTGACATACTGAAGGTGATTCCTGTGGATGTAACCAGGGAAAAGTTGTAGCACGTACACCATGTTGGGTATCATGTGATACTAACAGCTTGAGAGAAATCAAGTTAACAAAAACACTATTTATTTCCATGTGAAAGAAAATGAGAAGCAGATAGCTGATTAAGCTTTAAAGTCTCCTGACCTGTGTAAAAAGGTGAGGAATGTGAGTATCTCTGGGTGCATCCAGATGGAGGAGTGTTTTCCGTCCCGCACATTTGCTATTCTCAGACTCGTTTTACACCCCGTTCACCCGTGACCCCTCGTTTATTAGTCTGACCTCAGCTGCCTCCACAACAGCCGTCTCATGTCTCCCTGCCTCCCCTGCCTCTTTACAAGCACCCAGACCTCCTCCTCAACCCTGTCATGTGTCACAACAAAAACCCTCCACACAAAGACCTCATTTCTCCTTTTTTTTTTTTTACACCTTCCTTGTTTTTTAACGACACAATTATCGGCAATAAAAATCGAAGTTTCGGGTTGCTTTTCCTTGGCTGGCATGTGCGGCGTTTGTCTGTGTGCAAGTATCCCGGCAGGGCAACAAAAGGAGTGGCCAGGTGAAGCTTGCTCACGTTACGAGCGGCGTCCAGCCCAGGTAATCAAATCTGCCGACCGGCCAGGTGAGCATGGAAGAGTGGCACCTTACAGTCAGCCCGAGGGCTTTTGTTTCCCGGATGAGTGTGCACACACGTGTGTGTATGGGTGTGTGTGTGTGTGTGTGTGTGTGTGTGTGTGTGTGTTCCTTAGTAGCCTCTAAATGCCTGTTGGCAAGTACTGGGGACATGAGGCTCTGTTAGCCGGTGGCCCTGAACCAGGACCAAAAGCCCGAGCAACTTCCCTAGCGCCAGACCAATGATCTACTCGCTCGCCTTTCCTGCTTAAAAAACAGACGGGGGGACGGGGATGCAGTTATTTTTAATGTTTGCTTAGGCAAGGAAACCAGATATTAGTTATGGCAAGCTAATTGAGTTTGATTTTCTTTTTCTTTTTATTGTCTGGCTCTTTTCATGGAAAACCTATCAGATGTGGTGTGGTTAGCTGCTGCAATGGGCTCTGCTAGTCCTTGACGTATGATTTTGCACCAAAGCAATAAATCCTGAGTTTGGTGGATTTTTCCCTGTCCTTGGTCCTAGATTTGTTCCTTCTGTTTAGTCACTAACTTTTCCTCAAGCTTTCTCTCTTTGTCTTTCTTTCTCTCTCTTTCTCACTGTTTTCTTTATTTTACTCTTTCTCTGTCTCTGTCCGTTTGTCTGTCTGTTGCTCTCTCTCTCTCTCCATCTGTTATGGGCTCTTTTATTCACCAACGGACAGAATGGCAAAATTGTGCTTGAGTGTCCAGACTGTGCCTGTCTGGAATTTGAGGGTTTCTGCAGCCAAACAAAAAAAGCAAAGGAAAGTCCTGCAAGATTATCCAGACTGATAAATCAGCGCCTAAGGCTTTCCTTAAAATAACATACTGGTAAGAATACTAATAGAGGCCAGTGTAGGAACCTGAAAGAGAGAGAGAGAGAGAGAGAGACAGACAGAGAGAGAGAGAGACAGCCTGTCTGGGTTGAACCGTTGAATATTACCCCGCAGGTTGCCACGAGGGAAAATTATGTCCCTGGCATGTCTGACTTGCTAAAAATGTCAGTGCTGATTCAAAATGGGTTTGAGTGAGGACATGGGCGCACAACGCACAACAACGTCCTCCTTTGACAGCTGACAGTGAAGAAGTCAGGACTACATCGGCCAGAATTAGTCTTTATGACAGGAAAGGATGTAAACCTCTTGCCATCAGGAAATGCAAGTGGGAATTTTGGCCGTGATGCTGGGACATCTGTTTAACCTCGTCTATATAGCAAGGAGTCAGCAAGGACGTTCTGGTAAGGGTTGCCCTTCTGGTGGTGTGAGATGCATCCATTCAACACTTCATGCATAAAACTACTTGACCCTTAAACCGCTGGGGTTTGGGCCACATGCGGGTCTCCCCCCCCTTTTTTTTTGGCTTCCACTTCCTCTTTTAAATCGCCTTCTGTCCTCAAAGGGGGCCCTGTCATGTCCTGGGCGAGTGATGATGATCGCATTCCAGTACGTGAAGGGGATGGTGTGGTGTGTGGGGGGTGTGGTGGTGGTGGGGGGGGGGGGGGGTGTCACTGGCGCACGCCTGTCGCCACAGCAGCAGTGTTGGCCGCCTGTGCTGTGCTCATCACTTGGACGCCACCAATGAAGACTTGCGGGGGAACACACACAAAGGAGCCTGGAAAGAGCTGGATAGGACCTTCTGCACCCTCCACCCGCAATTAGCATCAGACGGACATTAAAAACCATCTGGGACTGGAGCATGTTAACACATCACAGTTCTTTTGAGGGGACTTGTTTTATTCCAGCCCCTGATGGCTGGCTGGTAGGGCCACATTCAATAGGGCCACCAGGGCCACAGAGTTAAATAATAATAGCACACAAAACAGCCAGGAAATCTGTTGCTGGAAGACATAAGAGTCCCACAGTCCCACACAGGGGTTTCTCAAAATGGCCCTGGAAAGACACTGTCATGCCTTCTATCTATGTCCAGGAAGTTTGGAAAAAAATACACACCATTTTATTTCTCATTTCACATTTGCAATGCAAATAGGTCCTATTTTCGTAACCATGTATCTTGGGGTTAATTTAAGCAACAAAATGACATATTTACATCTATAAACTGAATATGTTTCCCTTTAGGTAAGCCTTTTACAAAACCTGAGCAATTCCTGGACACAGCACCATCTTTAATGCTAGAATATTGCCACCATGTTTTTAACACTCCTCCCCTGAAGCATGTGCACATATCTGCCATCTGCAGCACAGGCATGATGTGGCTGACAGCCAAGAAAAGGGGAGCAGGAGAGATGGACAGATGCGGAGAGAGGAAACAATGATGAGGAGATAAGAAAAAGGTTAGACTGAATAGCAGCTCCTCTCTCCTATCTCTGTGACATTTCCTCTTCTTTACGCTGTCTCTGAGGTACTAGCCCCCCCCCCACACACACATACACACACCCCCACCACACCCCACACCCCCATCTATCCCATCCCCCATCGACACCTCCCACCCCATGGCCACCCCTAGACATGGGGCCACATGCCTTCCAAATGCAGCAGAATGCAGAAGAAGGAGAAAGAGATAGAGTGAGTAAGAGAGACAGACAGGGGGAGAGACAGAGAGTGGATGAGTAAGAGAGACAGAGTGTGAGTAAGAGAGTGAGTAAGAGAGAGCGAGAAAGAGAGAGGCGTCGGAGGAAACAGCTGTCCAAACAAAAGCCCTTTTCTCACTCATCCCCGTGTCGAGTGGCTCTCTCAATGGCCACTGCGCTGCACGCACGCACACACACACACACACACACACACACACACACACGGCCCCATCATAAAACATTTACCCTCCATGCCAGGGCAACGCCAAGATGCTCTCTGGCACCACAAGCCCAGCTCACCAATCGACCATTACAATACCAGTGTGAGGTACCCCCCCACCACCACCACCACACACACACACACATACCCACCCCCCATCAAGACAGGCAAAGAAAATTGACAGATGTCAGTTCCCAGGGACAATAAAGAAAGCTCCGACCACACACACACATTTTAACTGTTGTTTTTTCGCCTTTTTCATCTCCCTGGCATTCCCTTAAAGAACTGGTAAGTGCATTGATTGAACGTGATAAAATGGAATTGCCCGTCTCACAATGCCAATTAGAAGGCGCATAGAGAAGCCATTGTTTCTGCTCGTTAAATTCACCAGCTGTGTCAAACACAAAAGAAATGAATTGAAAAGTGCACCATGCAGCATTTCCACATTAAAAAGTTGAAAAAGGTATTGTGTATGGCATTGACCCTCCCCCCTCCTCTCCTCTCCTCTCCTCCTGCAACAGAGAACCAGGGGATCCTGGGGGTCTCTTCAGTGCCCCCCCTATCCCTTCTCCAACTCCCTCCCCCTCCTAACATATACATACACATGTACACACACATGCACGCGCGCACGTATGCACGTATGCACACACACACACACACACACACACACACACACACACACACACACACACACACACACACAATAAAACACATGTGAACAGACACATATAGTTCAGCACCACACATAACATGTATGCCCTCACAGGTATATACATATATGCATATATGTATGCGCACACACACACACAAACACACACAAACACACAGACACACACAAACACACAGTAACACAGACAGAACTATACTTAAAGTCATTATATCTGAATCCAGACCTGACATTTTATTGAAAGCAGAAAAAAGAAAAGCCAGACTGTCATATGTGTCCTCTTAGTATGCCATATTGTGTCAGGGTGGTTTTATAAAAGGGATTTTCAACAGAGAGAGAGGACAAGAGGTAGACAGAGACAGAAGGAGGGAGAGAAAAAGGGAGACAGAGACAGAGAGGTAGAAAGACGTGTGAGAGAAAGATAAAGAGAAAACAGTGACAGTGAAGGAGGAGAGATGTGTATGTACATGTTTCAATGGATGACAGAGAGAGACAGAGAGAACGATAGAGACAGAGAGATAAAGAGAGTGAGAGGAGGTGGGAGGGCTAGGGAGAGAGAGGAGGTGGTAGGAGGGCTAAAGAGAGAGGAGGAGAGAGAGAGAGAGGAGGAGAGAGAGAGGGAGGGAGGGAGAGAGAGAGAGAGAGAGAGAGAGAGAGAGAGAGAGAGAGAGAAGGAGAAGGAGACGAGACACCAGATCTGTCTGCCAGTGTGGACTCCGTAAGAAGACCTGGATGCAGACGAAAGCGGAGCTCTACCCCACAACAGCTGCCGAGCTGCCGAGCTGCCGGGCTGCTCCCCGCGCCAGTCACCCACCCAGCGAGCCAGCCTCCCAGCCAAGCCAGCTCAGTGTGCTGGAGAGGAGCGCAGCGCAGCTCAGCAAGGTGGAGACACGCGCTGGCAGGTAACACTGACATGCTGACACACTCTCTCTCTCTTTCTCTCTCTTTTGCTCTGTCTCTCCCTCTCTCTCTCTCTCTCTCTCTCTCTCTCTCCCTCTCTCTCTCTCTCTCACTCACACACACACACACACGCACATGAACACACACAGACACACGGACATGGACAGCATGCATGTACGCAGCCAAAAACCCACGCTCGCTCACAGACTCTCTCTGCAGACAGTCGCTTTCACGGGGTAACATTACACAGTGACGGATCAAAGTGCTGGATCGTTCCATTCATCCGCTCAACTCACAGTCCCCCCAACCCACTCCCCCACCACCACCACCACCACCACCAACTCCTCCACCCCCGCCTCTCACACCACCACCACCACTGACACCACCATCACCACACACCCCCACCACCAGCACCACCGCCACCGCCCCCTCCATCACCGCCACTTCCATTGAAAGCCTAGCAACACTCAGCAGAGCCAAATAATTGCAGAGAGCAAAGAGGGGAGAGAGGGAGAGCGAGCGAGAGAGAGAGAGAGAGAGAGAGCGAGAGAGTGAGAGCAAGAGAGAGAGAAAGAGAGCAAGAGAGAGAGCAAGAGAGAGAAACAGTGAGCAACTTCCCTCATAAACAATAATGGATTGCCCAAAGCAAGTCATAATAGGACACATTGTAGCTGCCTCTTAGAAGTCTCGCTGTGTGCATCAGGCGATGTTTAATAAATAAATAAATAAATAAATAAATAAATAGCCATGTTCACTTTCGGAAATTACTATGGCTCATCAGAACAGCCTACTTTAACATCTACCACATGCCACAGATGACATGAAATGACAACTGTCACATCCTTTGACAAAAAACATCCCAAACTTCATTTATGATTTTTTACCTCAAATGTGCTAAGCATTTTCATTCTTGCTGTACTAACACTCTAGTTGTCATACAGATAAAAGTAAAGATCAGCAAACATGACAGTCTCAACACTGATGTTTAGAACTACAGCTACTGACAGAGGTAGTCAAATATGCCACAAGAGCTTACCTTCAGCAGAATCAGAGAGGAAAAAAAAGTCTCCAAGGGGGGAAAAAAAAACACTACAAAGCTACCTAAGCCAATCGTAATAGACACAAGGATAACCTAATTGAAAGTCTGTCTTTTTTATGTTCTGACAAAAAGAGGCAATTGTTGTAATTGTATCTCTCTCTCTCTCTCTCTTTCTGTCTCTGTCTGATTCTCCTCAGTCTGCCTGTGCCATCCACCCAGAGAGCCGGCTGATGCTGTAGCCAGAGAGAGAGGGAGTGAGGGAAAGAGAGAGGGAGGCAGAAATCCCTTTCTCTTAAACAGTAGACACTTTGCGGTCAGACCCCACTCCCACCTACCTCTCTTCTACATACCCCTCCCTCAGTCCCTCTCTCTCCCTCCCCTCTCGTATTCACTCACTCACTCACTCACTCACACACTCACACACACACTCCCTCTGCCCCCTCCCTCCAACTGGAAGCTGAGGAGTTGAAACGGGATGCCTCAAGGCTGTGTGTGTGTGTGTGTGTCTGTGTGTGTTTTTTTAATGGTGGTGGTGTTGGAGGAGGAGGGGGGGGGGGGGGTAAAAAGAAACAAGAGAGAGAGAAATACATAGACATAAGGAAAGTCTAGGTAATAAAAAAATGTGAGACAGGGGAAGAGAGTCAAAGACAAATTGGAGAGACAAATGGACAGAGAAATAAAACCAATAATATGACAGACAGACAAATGGACTACAGACAGACTATCCATTATTAATTAACTGACAGACAGGTGGATACCACAACTAAATGAAACTGAGAGAAAGACCAAAGAAAGAGGGGGAGAGAAAGAGAGAGAGAGAGAAGGAGAGAGAAAAAGAGAAGGAAGGAAAAGGGAGAGAAAGAGAAAGAGCAAGACCATTAGCCTCAAACTGGAGCAAAAGGAGGGGAGCCTAACTGAGTGAGGAGTGAGGAGGGTGGGGAAATTCAAAGCTGCATTAGCATACTTTTTTGGCTGAGAATAAAAGGGTAAAAATGACCTTGCCCCCCTTTTTAAGAGATCTAAATAAGAGCACTAATGACTGTGCTACGCCGGCTAGGAGCTGGGGGGAGGGCGTCTATGACAGTCAGTCGAGCGACGGCAACATCGCTGAAGGGAGGGGAAGAAAAAAAAAACTCTACGGCACGTTCAGTCCCCCCCTCCCGGCGCAGAGGAAACGCCAACCTGAGAGGTGGACATAAGACATTTGGAGTCCCACAGCCTCCTTTGACAGCGGCCATAAGAGCCTCTATAACCTGAGGCAACGTTTCAAAGGGACTTGGCAAAGGTCTCCTGTGCCCCCCCTCCACCCCCCCCTTAACCTGAAGCCTCGGATTAGTCTGTTTAGACATCCATCTCTTTCTCTCTCTATCTCTCTCTCTGTCTCTCTCTTTCTCTCTCTCTATCTGTCTGTCAGTCTGTTTCTTTGTCTGTTTCTCTATCTCTCTGTTTCTCTGTCTTTCTTCCTTTCTCTCTCTCTGTTAGTCTGTCTATCTATCTATTTATCTGTCTATCTGTCTGTCAGTCTGTCTCCTTCTCTCTCTCTGTCTCTCTCTCCATCTGTCTGTCAGTCTGTTTCTGTCTCTGTTTCTCTATCTCTCGGTTTCTCTGTCTTTCTTCCTTTCTCTCTCTCTGTTAGTCATTCTATCTATCTATTTATCTGTCTATCTGTCTGTCAGTCTGTCTCCTTCTCTCTGTCTCTCCCCCCATCTATCTGTCTGTCAGTCTGTTTCTTTCTCTTTCTATCTCTCTCTTTCTCTTAGCTAGGACCTTCTTTTCAAACAAATCCTTCTGTAACTCCCTTTATCTCCCCCCCACCCCAACCCCCCCAGAGCTTCTGCTGTGACCTGCAGGTAGCACACAAGCCAAACAATGCTGCAGTCACATAGCGAGAGAGCCACAAAGAGCGCACTGTGTAAACAACCGCACCTTCTCAAAATAAACACGCCGACCAAAGAGCTGTCATCTGCCTGCCCCACCCACACACACACAAACACAAACACACACCAACACACATCTTCCAGATCCAGCAGCAGCGATGCTCGATGCTGACTGCCACCACAGCTGCCCCCAGTGGTTCTCACTGCGGAGCCACAGTCACACTCACACTCTCCAACCCCCCCAGCCACCGCCCCCCCTTCCACAGCATTTCAAAGCCAGGACAGGCGCTTCAAAAATAATTCATAAGAGCCACCATGGAGGATGAAGAGGCGCTCATTAAGTCCGGCTTTGACCCTGTAGCCACCCACATTTAAAAGGAAATTTGGGGGTGGGGTGGGCAATAGGGGGGGGGTGTGAAACGTGGGGGTGGGGGGGAGCTGGGGTGGAGGGGGGGTGGTAAAGGCTTGGGGTATAGATAGGGAGAGGCCCCCACGCCCTTCCCCCTTGGGAAAAATCAGCATCCTTTGGAGAGAGAGAGAAACCCCCACCCCGCCCCCCAACATCCCCCCCACCCCCCCTGCTCAATAAGTCATGAATCGGAGATGATGTGCCCTCGACACGGGGATTCAATCTAGGTCTCGTTTCCAACCGGACTGGAAAACATGCAAGAGGAGGAGATGGAGAGATGGTGCCTAACTGGTGCTGGAGGGATGGAGGGATGGAGGGCTGGCGGGAGGCGTCCTTCCTATTATCGCCGTTAGTCAAGCTGGCGGGAATGTTCATTTTTCTTTCGCGTGGAAAAACAATCCTCCCAGTATGTCAAGTTGACTGCGGGATGTGACACCCCACGTACACTTAGCACACAGAGATAACTATGTCTAATGTGTGTATGTTAGTGTGTGTGTGTGTGTGTGTGTGTGTGTGTGTGTGCATATTCATGTTTCTGTGTGTGTATCTGTCAGCAGGGTTTTAGAAGGAATGTGACTGAATGTGTCTGTGTATGTGTGTGCGTATCTGTGTGTGTGAGTGTGTGGAAAGAGTCTGGAGAGCCAGACCCCGGCGATCTCGCTCACTCGGCTCGACAGGGGAAAATGATCCTGAAGACAGTCAGGCAGCCAAGCAGAAAAGATCCATTCTAATCCCATATGAGACCCACATCTCCGACATGCATTCATGTAATGGAGATCACTGCACACAATCAGTCCCCTCTTCCAGAAGCCCTACTTCCTCCCCACCATCCGACTCTCTCTCTCTCTACGGTACCAGACATCTGAGATTGGATAGCTGCTAGATGTAGCTGTATTGTATTGGGATAGATGGAGATGGAGGAGATGGAGAGTGGAATAGAAAATACTGAGCCTCCGAAGCGCAATGTCACCCACTCCCTCGGAGGAGTTCTGAGGTAGATACAGATTTCCACACCATTGAATGCTTCATGCTCGCAGGCGGCTCACTCCTGTGTGTGTGTGTGTGTGTGTGTGTGTGTGTAAGTGTGTGTGCGAGGAGTCAGGTCTATGTTTAGCCTGCCGTGAAAGTGTGTGTGTGTGAGAGTGTGTAAGTCTGTGTGTGTGTGTGTGTGTGTGTGTGTGTGTGTGTGTGTGTATGTGTGTGTGTTGGGAGGTGTGTGTGTGTTGGAAAGGCAGGGTCCCTGCACTAGTGGGAAGACGGACCGCGCCTCTCCATCTGTTCTTCTTCTCACCTCACTGTCACACTCACCTCCCTCTCCGAGGCTCAGAGATCAGGGTGACTGTGGTAGTGCTGTGTGTGTGTGTGTGTGTGTGTGTGTGTGTGTGTGTGTGTTTGTATGTGGCGTGTGCATCTGTGTGTGTGTGTGTGTGTGTGTGTGTGGTGTGTATGTGTGTGTGTGTTTGTATGTGGCGTGTGCATCTGTGTATGTGTGTGTATGTGTTTGTATGTGGCATGTGCATCTGTGTGTGTGTGTAGGTGTAGGTGTGTGTGTGTGTGTGTGTGTGTGTGTGTGTGTGTGTGTGTGAGTGTGTGTGTTTGTATGTGGCGTGTGCATCTGTGTGTGTGTATATGTATGTGTGTGTGTGTGTGTGTGTGTGTGTGTGTGTGTGTGTGTGCGCGCGTAGGGATTGCTGCTGTGATATAGGCACAGATGATTCCCTCCTCTGTTTGTCAGCGTGCTGACATTCAGCCCTTGCGTGCTGCGCCGCACAGCTTCTGTTGATTTCCCAGCTGACAGCCTGGTGTGCGCATCGCAAGTGAGAGCGCATCTCTTGCTCTCCCTCTCTGTCTCTCTGGTCTATCTGTCTGTCTCTCTCTGTCTCTACTTCTTTCTTTCTTTCAGTCTCTCTCTCTGTCTCTGTCCCTGTCTCTCTCTCTCTCTGGTCTGTCTGTCTGTCTGTCTCTCTGTGCCTCTACTTCTTTCTTTCACTCTCTCTCTCTCTCTCCCTCCCTCTCTCTGGTCTGTCTGTCTCTTTCTGTCTCTACTTCTTTCTTTCTTTCTCCCTCCCTCTCTCTCTCTCTCTCTCTCTCTCCCCCCACCTCCATCCTTGTCATCCAATCTCATAAGTCCGGAACCAGACACCCACCTGCCACCAGCCACCAGCTACCAGCTACCAGCCCGCCCGCCTGCCTGCTTTCCTCCTTCAGGTAGCCTGTTCTCCCCCCGGTGCCAAGCCAGGCGGAGGCACGGCTCACCAAGCGGATCCATGCGAAAGAAGGAGCAAAGAGGCTCATGTAACACTTGAAATAGAGCAGGGCTGCAGAAGAAAGTCCCTTGTGAAACAATCCTGTCACCTCCATAACACTAGTTGAACAGAAAAAGCTAGATTCACATGGATAAAAAATGGTGGCCCTACAGTGGTGTATACCTTGCTTTGGTGAGGTGAATGAGAGCCACCCTTTTACACTGTTGCATCCTACCGAGAGAAACATGCATGATGTATGCTCACAGTTTTGATAACCCTTTTTTACGAAACAGGCAGGCATATGAAAACGGCTTGAAGGCATGTGTGTTTACAGAGGTTTTCCAGTATCCAGGGGTATCTCATAGCATTTATATATATATATATATATATATATATATATATATATATATATATATGGAGGTGTTGGGAAAATTAGATCCCGCATACAGTATGTGCTGATGCACCACATGGTATATTTCATCTGTGGATGCATGGCGCAGTAAAATGTCATATAGTGGTTGCCTAAAGGAATGTATGTGACCTCAAATGAAACATAATGGGCTGAAAAATGATGAGTGTGGAAGCCAGAGAGAGAGGGAGATAGAGAGAGAGAGAGAGAGAGGGAGAGAGAGAGGGAGAGAGAGAGAGAGAGAGATAGAAAAAAAATTCCCTCTATGGTTTGCTGGGAAGAATATATATCACTTCTTCAACAGTCACCTGTAATTGGGTCTGGGTGCAGTGGAAAAAAAAAAGCGATGGAGTGAGGAAAAAAAAAAGTCTCACCAGGAAGTGAGCAGCGCTCGGTTGGTGACAGCGAAAGCCTAATTATAAGAGCGACCCACCCACCCCCCGCAGACCTTACCCTCACCACCACCCCCCCAACCCCCCCTCACCCCCCCAACCTGCAGGACCTGTGGGGGGTGGTGGTGAGGTGGTGGGGTGGGGATGGCTGTGTTGCGGTGCTAGCAGCCAGAGGGACGGATGGCTCCCGTGAACACTCCTGACCTGGAGAGACCTGCATGCCTCATTAAAAATGAATTGGCAGGTAATATTGGCACCTCGCCTATAGTCGTGGTCACCCTCCTCCTCCTCCTCTTCCTCCTGCTGCTCCTCCTCCTCCTCCTGCTCTTCACCTTTCCCAGCACCCGTCTCCAGCATGCATAATGCAGCTAAGGAGCTTAGCGTGGTGTACCATGCCGTGGTGGCGTACTGTAGTGTAAGGTGCAAAGCACGCGAAGGTCACTCAGACAGCCACCCAATGTCCATCAATCCCAGACTCGGAGTGGATCCCGAGCAGTGATGCTGCTTTGAGGGGGGTGGGGCAGGTGGGGGGGGTGGTTGATGGCGGAGGGGGGTTCGCTTGCACTTGCGGTGCACATCACTGAGGAGTTAACACACTAATGGGTCGACTATGAGCAGAGGAGAGGAGATGGTGCTGATGGGCCAGACTAAGTGCCCATAAAAAGCATCCTCCCTATACAGCAGAGCAAGGCCTGCAGCCTGTGGTTCCTCCCCAGGATGTTAAATAAAGGGGAAAAAAACGATCTTATGGGCCTACTTTGTAATTCTTAATACAGGCCTGAGATCAGCATGTCTGAAAACCTGAATGAGGTAAAAATAAGACATTTGTGTCAGCGTCACTATAGTATTGCTATGTCTAGTAATGGCAATTATGGTCATCATGTTTTCGGGCAGCCACTGCATGTTTTAGTTTCTAAGAAGATACACAAAGCAGGGTTGTTTTTAAAGAGAGTCTTCATGAGTTGCATGGTGAATTTTTAGCTAAAGGCAAGACACAGACCAACTGGTGAGCGTGCACACACACACACACACACACACACACACACACACACACTCACACAAACAAATAAACACAGTGACTGTTTTCGTAGACCACACACAGGGCTGTCTCCCAGTGTGTGCAGAGATATAAAAAGTCTGTAAATTTTCAGGCACAATGAAGGCAGCTTGTGGGGCTTCACGACAATCTCTGACCTGTGTGACCCTTGTAATTCACCCCCTTCCCCCTCACACACACACACACATAGACACACACACACACAGACACACACACACAGGCGGGCACACACACACACACACACACACACACACAGACAAGCACATGCACACTCACGCGCATGCGCCTGCATAAACACAAACACACACACACACACACACACACACACACACACACACACACACACACCCATCAACCCCCCCATGCAATCTTTATTTGGCTCTCCAGTTGTCTTCCAATCCTCCTGTAGCTGCTCCCACAGCACGACAGGCTGCTGCTGCAGCCCCAGCACAGCACAGGGGAGGACATTTTTATGAAACTTCCAGGCTCTGCTAGCTAGTGCATATACACACAGGATCCATAAACTGCTGCGATTAACAGCCTCCTTGAGAATCACATTACCCAAGGTGAAGCCATGTATGTAATTTATGTATGGCCCATTTTTTCCCTGTCCCAAATATGACACATCACCGTGGACGGCCGACAATGTAACACCTCCATGGCCTGTTACACAATTTGATGAAGATAGAAGAGATGGGGGGGGGGGGGGCAGAGCGTTGGGGGGAAAGTGAACTAAAGAAAGCACTTTCAGCATTTTTTAGTTAAGGCTGCGTTGACATTGTTGTGCAAAAATAAAAATAAATAAATAAACAGCCCACCACTGCTATATTATCCTCTCTCTGAAACGGTTCTTGACTATTTTCTTTGAGTGCGTGGGAAGTGACGTAGCATATTTTTCGATGGCGGCCCAGCAAGACGCAGACACACATTCCTTTAAAACAAACAGCTTCCCGCTGGGCATGCCAAGACAAATAAATAATTTCCCCCTCACCAGATTACAACAATTGTCCCCCAGTGAATGGGGGGTCTGCCGGGGCCAGGCAAAGACCGGGGGCCTGCTGAATGAGCACTTTATTGGGGGGAGTAAAAACAGCTGAAAGGCCCATAGAACGCCTGCGGTGGTGCCCTTTGCGGGCCTGGGAGAGAGAGAGAGTGTGTGTGAGGGAGTAAGAATGAGACAGAGAGAGAAGTAAGAAAGAGAGAGTGAGGGAGGGAGAGACCAATAGAGAGTCAGAGAGAGAGAAAGAGAGAGAAACGAGACGATGGGGGATCGCTGACCTCTGTCTCACTTTGCTGCTGGGAGACCTATCGATGGAGTGGAGAGTGATATGGGAGCGATTGTGGCGAGGTATGTAGCTCAGACGAAAAAAGGCCAAATCGATATGGCTGAGAGGAAGACAACTGGAACAAAACTGTGATAGCTGTGTGTGTGTGTGTATGTCTGTGTATGATGTATGTGTGTGTGTGTGTGTGTATGTGTATGTCTGTGTATGATATATGTATGTATGTGTGTGTGTGGGGGGGGGTGGTATACAGGGCTACAGTGCAGGTGAGGTAGTCATCAGAAATAGTCATCTAAACAGAGGTCGAAGGTGTTTGAGTGATGACAAAAAAAGAGAAACTATTTCCTTCAGCAAGCCATCTGGACCATGTGGCCAGTAGCCAGTGTCCAGTTGGTGGAAATCGTTTTGGAAGTGTATGTCTGGAATGTCACCAAACATATCCAGGAGGAAGAAGAGGGGGGAAAAAAAGGTCTCCAAGACCTCCTGGGAGAAAGTGACCCCTGAAGACCCAGCCGTTCCGCCACTGTACCCCAGGCGCAGATAGGCCCACTGGGGGAGATGTTCCCTACTCACCCCTACCCTCCCCACTGACCTCCGACCAACCTTGCATTCTTTATGTACCCATGAAAGTGACCTACCATCCCCTTCACCCCCTGATCTCGGCAGGGTGCTCAGGGGAGGTACAAACTGGGCTGCACTGTAAACACAGAGTCCTCTTCGCATCTCAGCGGTCACCACCACGGTGAAACCATGAATTATGCGACGGGACGAGCAGAGGTACGTATACAGTTTACACACCGGCATTCCTCCCCAGCCCATAACTCCCCATCTGGGTTTCAATCTTTACTTTAAAGTACATCGCGGGGGATGGCCTCTGCTTTCTATCTCCTATCTTGACCACACGGTTGATTCACTAAACCATGTCGGGCCTGAGGCACTTGCGTTAAACATTTTTTCTGTAACATACAACCCGCATCTTCTGTTCCATAGCATCCTTCCACATCATGCCGCTTTTGTAAATCTGACAAAAAAACCTCCCCTGCTTCTTATCCATGTCATTTGCAATGTAAATACCTCACGGCATGTATGTATGCGCTATGACAGAGACCAGCACTGGACAGTGCGAACTAACAACGGCCATTACATAACCCTTGACGCAGGTGGCCTCTTGGCCAAAAGACATCCAGACGAGCATGTTTTGGGATAAATAAACATTCTGTCTGTAGGGAGACTTGGACCTTGTGTCACCATATGGAATTTTAGTGCTTGTTTCGGTCTGAGCTTCAAATATTTGTATGGACATGCACTACACTACACACTACACTACTTCTGCTGCATACCACTACTGTGCTGCCTTTGTTTTGACCTTGCAGGGGCTTTACTACTCCTGTTCTGCTGTTCTTTCGTCTGAACTTTTGTTTTATGTTCGAGTCTTATCTTATTGTAAAGGTCGATTACATTACTGACATTAAGATATCACACACTGCTTCTTTATTATCTCACCACCAAAGGAAATCTAAAGCCATTAATGCAGGTATGATTATCAGATTTCCTTTCTCTTTTTGGAGGCCGATCTTAACTCTGTGCTCTGTGCTTACTCCCCCTTACGCCATGAGATTTTCCCTCTGGGGGCCGCCTGCATGAGCTAATGGTAGCTCGCTCGGGCCGTCTGGCAGCTGGACAGATGATCTATGGATGTGACACGCAGGTGAGGCAGATTCCGCCTGCTGCTCGCCATGTGCGACAGACAGACAGGCGAGGGTTTATTTCAGCGGAGATTAACATGTCCTCCCACACCTCCTCCGCAATCCGCCGGCTCCCTGTGTGACAGCGCCGTCACAACAACCGGAGGATGGGGAGGATGGGGGGTGAGTGCGCGCTATAAAACTTTCTGAAAGTCTAGGGATGCAAGTAGTCTGTGCTCTGGACTCTATCCACAGGCATATGGGAGCAGCATCGGTGTAGATTCATCTCCTCCTCCTCCTCCTCCTCCTCCTCCTCCTCTTCCCCCCCGCCCCCCGCCCACCTCCCCGGCAGATTCGGCAGTGAAGGAAGGAGGAATGAGCTCTGTGAAATTACAACCCTACTCGTCGTTACTCATCAATTCCTGACCGAGTGGAGTGGAAGAATATGGTCATGACGTCTCCCCAGCTATCCATTACATCATGGTCACAGATTACTGTGGTAGTGGTGGTGGGGGGGTGGGTGCGCGGGAAGGGGGGGCGAGGGAAGGAGGGAGCGAAGAAGAATTTGGAGACGACTTTCCTCGAGAGTCTCGCCTGAACACAGTCAGCCTCTGTGGGTGCTCTTGTGTCTGTGGTGTCCCCTCTGTCTCCCTCTCCCTCCGTCGTCTCCATGTCTGAGTTGTGGCTCTGTGCTCACCCTGCATGGCCTTTTGTCTCCTGCCTCAGTGAGCATCCGATGGGGGGTGGGGGGGCTGGATTGGTTGGGGGTGGAGGGGGCTGTCTGAATGAGAGTATGAAGAGAGAGGGGGGGGGGGAGAAAGAGGTGATGTGTGTGTGTGTGTGTGGATGGTGGGGGGTTTGTGGGGTAAGGGGTGAACAAAGGACAGATCAGGGGTCTATTCCAGGGACAAATGAGCTTAGTGGAGGTGACCGGAGCCAGCGTGACGGGGTAGGGCTGTTTTTTTTTTTTTGGAGGGGAGGGGGCGTTTGGGGGTACTGGTGCTCTTGCCTTGCTTGGGTTAGCCAAAAGTGGTGCGAGACACCAGAGGCGCCATCCTGCCCCCTTCCCACAACGTGTGCCCACTCTGGACACACAGTAGCCGCTCCATGAGAGCCAAAGAGGTGCTTCGCTTCGCTGTTCTTCTAAGTGCAGAGAAAGCCCAGAGGACACCTCCTCTAGTGCCATTAACCAGACTACCCTAGTGCCATTAACAGGCCTGACAGTATGGGCTGCAGTAAAAATAAGTCTCCTGTTTTGTCCATACGTCCTTATTTGGTGTAGGGAATAGAAGTCACACTGTACCAAATGTGGAAAAAGCTATGTATTGTGCATGCAGTCTGCAAAAATCAATATGACCTTCAAAATAACAAACCAACAAACAAACAAACAAAAATGACTAGCATTCCTGGAGGCAGAACTGTTTTCAAACACATTCAAAACGTACCAGCCTTCACATCTGATTGCATCTATTTTTCATTCCCTTTCAATTCGATCTACATTTCCTGCAAATGTCAGCTGCTGTCTATATTGCCATTTGGAATTCACAGACCTTTACCACTCTCCACTCTCTCTCTCGCTCCCTCTCTCTCCATGTCTCTCTTCAATCACTGTCCTCATTCAGGCCTGATATTTCATTCCCTGGCAAAGCACAGAGATCCCTGCACCCAAGACCTCAGCTTCCCAGCCAGCAGAGCCCAGCCCGCCCCCCTCTCTCTCTCTCTCTCTCTCTCTCTCTCTCTCTTTCTCTCTCTCTCTCTCTCATTTCCTCCTGTCCCTCTCTGCCTCTCATCATCACTTGCTTTCATCTGCACATCCCCAGCCCTTGTGTCAGTAATCCAGCAGGGTGCTAAACAGGGGACAAGTCATGCTTCAGTGCCACCAGCAAGCCCTGTCAACTCCTCTTCCTGAAAACACACACACACACACACACACACACACACACACACACACACACACACACACACACACACACACACACACACACACACACCCACACACACACACACACACAGAGTGCACATGCGGAGATATACATGCATGTGCATCCACCCACCCACCCACTCACTCACTCACTCACTCACGCAGACACATACATACACACACACACACATACATGCAAATCTCTTTGGGGTAGATATCAGTCACAGGAAGAGAACTTGGCAAGCTTAGTTAAGCCTCGTTAGGAGTATTCCACTGATACACTGCCCTTTGCCGCCTTTGAACATCACCCACCAAGGAAGCCACAAACACACAGAGACTGATTTATTTACTTAACCTATTTATTTAGCTCCGACTTCGATATACAGCGTGTACTCCATCAGCCCCCTTCCATGAAACTGAGAATCCTTTATATTTGGAAACAACGTTGTCATGCATAGACATAAGCCAGTGAAGCAAGACGCACCAGTAAAAAAAGAAAAAAAAATCTGACATATTGTTTATCAGGCAACACTACAAAAACCATAGAGAGAGAAAGCAGACATCTTTTATAGCATGTTATCACTGGAGCGGATTCCCGGAGCAGTTTGGCAAGCGGCAGCTCACACCTCGATCTCATTTGCATCCTGCCACCTGTGAGAGATGCTAGGATGCTCTCGCCCGACTGAGAGCGCAGTAGTGGGGTGATGTCAGTGGCACTCCCCCCCACCGCCCCACACACACACACACACTTACACACACACACACACACACACACACACACACACACACACACACACACACACACACACACAGACAGACACACACACACACACACACACACACACAGACAGACACACACACACACACACACAGACACAGACACAGACACAGACACACACACACACACACACACACACACAAACACAGCTTTCTGGGCAGAGGCGCGCAGGAAATGAAGACAAATAGCTAATTGGAAAGCCAGATTGAGGCAGTGCGTGTAAGTGTGTAATCTGGACATGGTCTGTCGTCTGCAACCTGTATAACTCAGATCGATCCCCCGAAGGAGACATTTTAAAGATCGTCAGTAGGTTCTTTCATATACCTGCAAAATTCATTTCAACGTGATATTCATTTCAGTCAATCCTATCTTTCTCTTTCTGTGTCGTTACAAAAAGCCACACTGCCGCAGCTGGCAGTGTGTTGGACTTGAAATATCAAAGCGTCCACACATTTGCAGATGTCAACAGCTCAGTGATGTCCAAGGCTCTGGAGTCTATTTCACCACCAAAGAATGGGAGCACTGTGTGGAAAAAGCTTAGGGTTAGGAGGGCAGCAAGACAGGGAAATCCGAGGAAGGTCTCCACTTTATTTTTTTTTTCCTTCACCCCCCCCTCCACTCAGCTCCACGCTCTTTGCATCAGGAATGCGTCGGCCCTGACATCGGAGGCAGCGGGAGCATCCTGACACGTGATTGATGACCGAGACAGGTCAGGTGGACGGCACGACGTTCTCCCCCCACAGACGTTCGTTCTCCAGACGATCTCCCGGCTGCTGCAGCTCTTTAGCTCAAGATGTGTGTCACAGGGGCTACATCCGTCCACAGCCACACGAGGCGACATTCATCATGTGACCCCCCCGTGACAGCGTGTCAAGCGTGCCGTAATGCATGCCTCTCGTGCAGGGCATCCGCGCTGTCAGACGACACCTATCCCCCCCATACATCTCTAAAAACGGTGCAGGCAATGCTTAGCCCCCTGACCCCTCTCTGCGTTTCCGTACACATGGAAGGAAAATAGATTACCTCAACACACAATTCAACCGACACGTCCCGGCAGCACACCAGGTGCTTAGGTGCCTTATAGATGGCTGGCAAGACATTGCCTGCTAAACCCCAACTGTCACCCTCACTGAATTATTTGGTTAATTTCCAAAGAAAGGCCCTCCCTGAGGCTGCTCCATAACAGCCCACAAAAACACCCCTCAGTGCAATGGCAGTTTGCAGCAGACCAAAAAAAACAAGGCTGCCACATGCTCTAGGGCCAACTGTCACAGCTATACTCTGTAAATATGCTGGGTGAAATTAGGGGAGGTCAGGTGCTGGGGTGGACCATTCCATTCCTGACCCCTTTACCCCCTTTCGCTATGCTTAGGGTCATAGGTTTTTTCAGATCACCCCACCACCTACCACCACAACCCCAACCCGCCCCCCCACCAGCCAGGGCAGCCATGTCTGACTGGTGTGACCAAAAAAAAATCACCCCCTGTGCACTGCGTGGGAGACCCCTTTGCCACCCCCCACACCCCCCCCTTGCTGGAGACCTGCTGCTCCATCCACAGGCCGTAGTAAATCACCTGCTGCTGAACAGGGATAAACTCCGCTCGCAGAGGGGCTCATTCATCATACAGATGCAGATACAGGCCAGGAGGTCAAAGGTCAACCAGGCCGGTCAGCTGGCAGGCAGGAGGCCAGCGACCATGTGAGCACCAGGGTTAGGCAAAGTATAGAGAGATAAGAAACAGAGAGAGAGAAAAGAAAAGAAAGAGAAAGAGAGAAAGGGAGAAGAAAGAGAGAGGAAAAAAGAGAGAGAGGAAGAGATGCATGCTATCTTGGGACCCAATCAGGTCGCAAGGATACAAATTCTAAGGATGTTTAACTGATGCTTTAAAAAATCCTCCGACACACTACTTTACTCAGCCTGAGAGGAAAACACCATTAAACTGTTTTCGATCTAGAGGAGGTCCATTTGGCAACGCTAAGAAATAATAGCAGTGTCATGGTAATGCATTTGCGTGCAACACTCTGTGCAACCATCTGCATCTAAGTAGTTTGTGGAAAAGTACAAGAGGCCTCCACAACATCACTGCCTGAAGGAATCTAAAGGAAAGTCAAGAAACTTTTTTCTTTACAAGAGTTGTGTCAAGGTAAAACAGCACTATGCGGGCACAGACTGAGCGTTGCATTCTCACACGCTTTTGTCTGGAGCCACTTGGTTCGCTTTCACACTTCATTTCTTCGATGTTCCACCTCAAAGTGAGGCTGACACGGCCGTGTTCCAGAAGAGTCCTTGATGAGATTGTCTGAGCGCTCGGTGGCGGAAAAGGCGTAAACATCTGCGGGGTGGAGAGCGGCCGTGAAGGCCTCCTTACCACACACACACACACACACACACACACACACACACACACACACACACACACACACACACACACACACACACACACACACACACACACACACACACACACACACACACACAGCTTGCCACAGCCAGACTAAATCAGACAGCGCTGGGGTGAGCTGAGAGTAAACAACGTGCCAATCACGGCGTGTTTTATCCCACATCACCATGTGTCAATCACACATTTAGACACCTTCCCCCCTATATGATCCCTCTAGGTGTGCTTTCAACAATAACAAACAGAACAACCCAAGAATTACAATGTGCATGTCCATTTTCTGAGGTCCTTGGGGGCCAAAGATGCCATAAGGAGCATCGATGAAGACCTTCCATGTGAACCAGAACCTCCGGCTGGCTCTCGGCTTCATTGCATTTTATTCACAATCATAGCTTGCCTTCTGCTCCCTCTACGCTCAGATAAAATCTCTTCAAAGCCCCATTTTACGATTTACTGTTCCCTTCCATTGCTGTTTTTCATTTTTGCTCCTGGGGTGGGGGTGGGGGTGGGGTGGGTTGAAGATATCGTTATGGGCTTCCTTTCAATAAACTACCTAGTGGCAGCCAGACAGGCTCTGCCGGTCTCCTGGGGCGTCGAGCCTGCCTTATATTTTCATAAGCAATGCATGCTGCTTTGTAGGGAAACAAATACAAACACTGATTTTCTATGTAGTACATGCTGTGAATATGTACTTGCATGAAAAGCGTAAAACTAAGAGAACACATATGGTAGAATGCACGCACTTTGCCCTTTTGTTGTGTGGAAGAGGAAAAACAGCCATACAGGTATGAATGTGTGCATCTGCTGTCTGTCCTCTCTATTCAGATACTATTGATGGTTGTACTGGATATTTCATGTCAAAATCAATCAATACTTCATCTTTTCTGAAGGAAGACATATAATATAAATTACACTATCTCAGATGCATTCCATATACATTACAAAGGAGCATATTTCATTACTTAGTCTATAGCCTACCTTACCATAAATAGCCCATTTGTTTCCATGGAAACATTCACTGTATGGATGGGAGGCGTGAGAAATGGAAACATGGCTGAGATATTGACTTACGGGTGCAAGAACTGCCACAATATGAGACAATATTAACACACTGCAGTATGGAGGTAGAGGGACAAAACCAAATGACAGCATCTCCTTACTCTCCATTCATTTCTCAAACACTTTCTCAAATACAAAAAAAAACTAACCATAAAATAGTCCAAAGCTTCATTTTCACTCAGCTGCCATGCTGTTACCATTCTGCTACCATTACACAACATTACTGCCAAAGCTCCTGCCAACTCTAATATGATTTTATTGTTTTCAGCTGATTTTATTTAGGGGGAACACATGCTTCATGTTGTATGTATGTAGCACATAAAAACGGCTGGCTCCAGTATATAGCCTGTATGCTCCTGTATGTTCCTGTTTAAGGCCCCCTCGTCTTGTTCCCTGCTCTCAGGCTAACAAGCTTTATCCCCCCCCCCCCTTCTATGGAAAACGTTCCACCACGCAGAGTTGGGCCGCGGCCAAGTGAGGCGGGGGGGTGGGGGAAGCGGGTAATTCTAGGCACGGACGGACGGACGGACGGGCGGACGGATGTGCACACACAGTGATCTAACGCACCTCGCATCAGCGTGGAGATTAGGGGAGAAGACCGTGTGTGTGTAATTATCACTGTGTGATACAGTGCAAACGAGCTGCCAGTTGTCAAAAATGACCAAAGAAAATGATGTGCTACAGAAAAGGGAGCACAGATGAAATTTCTCTCCACACTTCTCTTCCATGCATACATTATACATTTCAAGGCATATATTTAATTGGCAAAAAGTCCTACATGAAGAAATAGGAGAAGTGTATGGAGTTGCTATGTGATGTGGTGTGGTGTGTTTGAATGGCAAGGCATATATTTACTCGCAGACACCTAGCAGCAGTGTGAGGCTGACACGGGCAGATATTTTCATTTTCACTCTCCACCTCTGGGAGAAAAAATTCCCCGACCTGTTCTTCGGCTGACTAAGGCTTTCTGCAGCTGCCGCTCCCACACATCTGTAAATGTTACCGGTCCAACATTATCCCCACCATTTGCCGAGTGAGCACATTCGAGCCCACATTTGTAAGCGAGGACCTCGGAAAAAAATTGTAAGGATCTGGCCCTGGCTCCTTCCTTCCTGCTCAGGGCGATTACCATAAAATCACTAAGAAGTTTTAAGAATTGAAGCATCTACAAGCCCATCAAATCGATCAGCCTAAGTCCTCAGGACGTGATGCTTGTCTGCATGTCAATCATGTTAAGTCTGTTTTTATGGTGCAAAACAAGCTTTTTTTTTCAAAGAAAAAAAACTAACAATCTAAGTGCCTCTGGTACAATATCCCACAGCATATTCAGTGCCTGTGAATGCCACTACATTTAAGCAGTCGTCTGCTTAGCGTAAAGGTTAACATCCCCCTTTGCCTCTCCACCTGGTGTGTTCCCACTCAATCCGCCTGTATGTGCTTATGCAAGAGGCAGGCAGGAGGAGCAGGCAGGAGGAGCAGGCCTGAGGGCGGTTCGCTGTAATTACAGAAGCAGCTCTCCCGTAATGGTGAGACGCCAGGGCAATTTCCCCTCCTGCCGCCCTGTTGGAAGCAAAACTGACTGAGGCTCCTTAAAGGCCATACTACATATTTGAGATGGTGCAGGAAGAACAGAGAGAGAGGAGAGAGAGAGAGAAAGAGAGAAAGAGAGAGAGAGAGAGAGAGAGACAGAGAGAGACGTCTAGATACTTCTACACTTGTGCCAAAGACCTACACCATGAATGTTCAGGTTGCATAATGCATGTAAAGGAAAGAAATGAGGGGGAAAAAAAACATCTTATTCCCCATCAACATTACGCGGGAAAACATATTCCATTTAATCGCCTGCCATTGGCATCCTTGCAGCTTTGCGCTTTGAAATAGTTTTTCCCGTGTCACTTTACATTCTCCACTTGAAAATATACCGCCATTTAATGCTTGGGATAATCTAAATTGCAATGTAGAGTTTGCCTGCCCTTTATGGTGGGTTGCGAGACTTATGAGCATGGCATGTGGACAAAGGTAACAAATGGAGGGTATCGGCCCATCTTGTGTTACTGCCTCTTCAAAGGAGGCGAGACAGTGAATCACCGAGGGTGACGATGATGCCCACCCTAAACAGAGCTGATGAGTGTAAAAACTGGCCCTTGAGGTCTGCCTGGGCCAAGCAAAAGGTTAAAACCTTGTCCGGGAAGGGGCTAGCAAATTTATTGTGCCCTAACCCCCTTCCATGGACACACACACCTACTTGCCAACCCCCACCCACACCCGACACACACACACACACACACACACACACACGAAAGTTAATATATGGTCACCTCCTGTGGCCGTGAGGAATGCATTCCGCCAAATGCTATGGCTCATTTAAAGGAGACAAAGGCAATCTTGTGAGTCAGCTCCAAGAAGTATCTGCATATTTATCACCAAAACTTTTATAGAGTGCAGTCTCACGTTATGGGCCGGTGCATTGAGTTGTTTTATGTGCATGTCAATCATTTGATGGCATCACATATTTTCTTCACTGGTTATATAATAATGATACAACACTATGTTCAATGACATTTACCAAGATCATAAGCCAAAAGTGGTAAAACATTGTTTTCTCCCAACCAAGGTCAGTGAACATGCACAGTTGTTCAGCATTAAGCAGATTTCTAGAGTCTGATGCAAACCTATTGTGAAATAATTTTTGTCTTTTCCAGTGTCGAAACAATTTTGTACACTCATACAAGGAAGGATATGATTCTGATGTGGGTTTAAATTACCAGAATCACGATGGCAAAACTATTTCCACAAAAAGGCAAAATCTAGCCTGGTACGCCTATTGTTTAATCAGCCGTTTCTGCTCCAGTTTAGAAAGAATATTGTGCAAAGTCATACAAGGAAGGATGTCATTCTGATGACTGTTTGTGTTACCAGAACAACAATGATGAAACTGTCTCCACAAAAATGTAGAGAATACAAAATCAAATCCGGTAAGCCTCCTGTGAAGTCACTTGTTTCTGTTCCAGTTTAGAAAGAATATTGTACAGTCATACAAGATGGGGAAATGATTCTGATGAGTGTTTGTGTTACCAGGGTAACAACAGCAAAACTTTCTCCACGAAATGTAGAGAAGGCAAAAACAAGTCCTGCGATATTAAATCTTCACAAATAATATTTCTCCCCGGTGAAGTTTCTTATTCCCCCAGAATGTTTACGAAGACACACCATGACAAGTAATACCTCGTAAATTCAATTTTCCACTTCTGATAGAATAATTCACAAGTTAATGCTCTCCCAGGCGAAGCACAAATTAAAATTTATTGAGAAAAAAACTCAGCCAGTATATTTTATTCAGGAAAATGCTTATGTGCCGCTAACAGAATTACAGAGTGGAATATCACCTTCTGCAGTTACTATGACGACACCATATTGCTTGTGCTCGCATGCTTCTTAAAAAAAATGACAGCTGAAGATCAGACTCATATGTATGTACAATTGATTTAAACATGGCACTCAAAGATAAGCATTCTTATCAGTATCATATTCATTTAAAAAAAAAGTGGAAAAGTGAGGGAAAAATCTTTAAGTTCAAAAAGTCATACGTACATATCAAATCTGATTTCTATTCATTTCATGCATCATGTTATCAGATATTGGAGCTGATCTTAGATGAGAGTTTGCAGACAGAAGTAAGTGTGTGTGGGAGTGTGTGGGTTAGCTGGACTACTGGATCATATGAACATGCTCCCAGGTGAAATCAGATCTGTTTAATTGACCTTCGGGGTCTGTGCCGGACTGGACTGTCTGAGTCAAACACTCAGCAGGCATTTTTTTATTTCTAATTAGTCATCGAACAGGCAAACGCGGCTAAGTGGAAGTCTGACACAGCTTGGACGTTCAAATTAAGCTTGAGCGAAGCCCAGTGGCTTTGTTGTGACGTTTTGTGGGACTTACAATACAAAGCAGTCTCTCCAAGGGAAGGCACAGAGAGATGCTTACCATCCCTGTTTCATGGCAACGGCCTGAACCGGGGCCCATCAAAATAACCAGCTCTTAGAGCCACTCAGTAATTTACTCTTATAACTGCACAGCTGAGGTTTGGTCCGTGATGAAGGAAACTTCATGGTGGCGAGCAGGAACTAAAACATGGAAACCTACAGACCATTACTTTGTGTATCCCACCACGCCGCAAAGCATGCATTCCCACAGACCATGGCTTTCAGGCAGCAGGACAGTGAGGCAGTGAGGCTGTGGGGCTGTGAGGCTGTGGGGAAAGGATCAGGAGTGAGAGAGTGGGGGGTGCTCTCAGAGATGGCATACATGTTGCACAATCTCCCTCAAATATGTACAGGGGGCCACGTTATTCAAACGTCTCATTTCATGGATCTCGCTGCCAGTCACAACAGAGCCGGGTATAAAAGGGGGACTGGGACTGTATTTGAATGTGAGTGGGCTCAAACTTTATTATCCAAACAACAGCTATTTGCTTGGGTCTAATGGAGGCAGCGCCCCTTTTTTCTTGACAAAAGACTAACTTATTAACACCTTCATTCAAAACACCTGAGTGATTAGAGTAACTCATTTTAAATGTTGTGAAAGAAATGTAATTCCTGTTGTCTATTTAGCATTCTTCCCATCGTGCAGTTTCCCACAAACAGAATGCCGAACTCCAAAATCCACAAAATAACTCTTGCTCTCAAGGAAAAGATATAGTGGCTTTAGTAAAGTCTAGTAAATTGTGCTTTATCGACCAGACGGCAAGGCTGTGCAGCTCACTGAGGACATCTCTGAGAGGCACTAAAACAAGGCCTCCTCAAGCTAAACCTCGCCAGGAACAGGACAGCAGGCATGGCGCCTCTTCTGTGTGTGTGTGTGTGTGTGTGTGTGTGTGTGTGTGTGTGTGTGTGTGTAGGGATGCATTCAGTGGAGACGCTGTGATGAGAATGCGCGGCACACCAGCAATGGACTCATCTTGACTGTCATCACCCCCCCCCCCCCCCACCCACCCCCCCACCCCCTCCCCCTCCTCAGCTAAAGGCTGTCTGACCGCTCTGACTCTCAATTATTTTCCCACCGTCCACCGCGTCTCTCCCCGAGTCTGTCAATCAGCCCAGTCTGGGGTGAATGCCTGGGCACTCCTCTTTTTTGCTAACTTTTTTTTTCTTCTCTTTCTCTCTCCTCCTGTCTCAGATCCCCCCCTTCTCTCTCCCTCTCTCTGTCGGTCTATCTCACAGACTTTTCTGAATCAAAGGAAGTCTCGTATGGTCAGCACGGTGTCTGGCAGATATAATTGTCGCGGGGTTTAAAAGGTTAGCTGGGGGCCACGGTCTTGCATCTAGAAGAGATTCAGCCAGACGGGCTCTGCTGTGCCTGTGCCTGAGCCTGAGCCTCCCTGCACTGGGGGCAGCAGCAAAACTTTTTGTCGTCTTCCTTTTTTGTCATCCCCAATGTTAAACCCCTCATGCTGGTAGGTTTGGTGCAGTGGCTTTTTCCACATTCAGCGCATTTTACCCTCCGGCGGCAGAGAAATTTATCAGGTGCCCATTTGAGATTCATTTATCTCAAGAGCTCCCCCACTTCCCCAACAAAATAAAAAAACCCAGGCAGAGGAGGGCCAGCTTTACTGGAGTCATCCATGTGTAACTGACAAGTACAACAGTCCCCCAAGATCCCCCTTTGTAAGGGCTGGTTCCGAGGTAGCCTGCAAAGTCCATTACAGAGGCTGTGCATTGACATGCTGGGCGAGTATTGAGAAAAAAAGGGATGAATAGGAATGGTGGTTTGCTTGTTTTTTTTTTCCTTTTTATTTCCGCCGTAACATCTAGAAAGTTAAGCCTGGCAAGAAGCTCACAAAGGGGCCAGTGTCACTGTGCCAGACGGGGGAAGAGGAGGAGAGGGAGCCCATATGCACAGTCCATGCTGCAGACAGGCATGTCGAGTCAATGCACAGGCCAGACACATCTGGACCCACACTCCTTCGCCAAGTCCCCCAAACCCCTCCACCCTCCACTGCCCCCTCCTTCATCATCTCAACTGAACATAACATTATGCAGCAACAGCCAGAAATAGCATGGAATAAAGACAGCAAAGTCTAATAATAAAAGTCACTAACATTGCAGGACACTGCTCAAGTCAGTTCATTTAAACAATTCATTCATTGAACTCCACTGAAACTGAACTCTTATTGTGTTTGTTTAATGGCTTTTGGTTATGCAGCACAGCAAAAGAATTTCACACCAGGAGTTTTCTAATGAGCTGCTTTGGGATTGACCCCTGACCCCAGCGTTATGTGCGTCATGTGGCTCACTTTCAGCCAACAAGGCCTGCTCCGCTCAGCTGAGGAGAAGGTGAGAAAGTGATATTTATGGTCTCCCCCACACTTGCAGCCAAACCCATATGGGAACTAGAAGTTTCAATTTTTATTTTCTTTTGCTCCCCCTCCATCCCCACCCCCACAAGGCCCTGCAGCAATGCATTCAGGAGCGGCTAGTCAACAGCAGCGTGGTAGAGCGTGCTCTGATTGAGACGCTTCAGATCATAATTTCAGCCTTATCCTGCTTCCGGAGATGACACGCAATACAGATCAGATGGATCACCCCCAGGCCTCGTCCTTCTCTCTCGAGTCAAATCACCCCCCCACCTCGCCTCGCCTGCGTCTCGAGATATCCCTTGGCAAAACAATCACCTGCCTCGCAAAAACAGTTTATGCCACTTGAAAATAAGCTATAAATCACGGGGGCTGCAGATAAGATCTTCCGACATGCATTTCAAGTCCCCCGCTTAATGCTGACGCTGTGCCCCCTCTCATCTTTTTTCCCCACTATCTTTTTATGAGCGGCAGGGGGGGGGGGGGTTAGGACGAGTTGACTGAGAGCATCCCGAGCCGGTTATGAGGGTCCCCCAGACTCATTTATGAGGTGACAGTCCCACAGACAGATCCACAGCTGGCTGCAGTACACTGGGTACAGGCTGTATCGTGCTGTGATATAAGGGTGCTTGAACTTATTGCTTCCTATAAGGTATTATCAGAAGTAACCACATTTCTGGTAGCAATCAAATAGCCTTGCTTTTATTTCCTATTTAACTGGGTTAATGCTACACATCCAGGGTCCAGAGGTGAGGGGGAGGACAGCGGCAGAGAGACAGGGAACAAGAAAGAGAAACAAAGACAGCAAGAGCAGGAGCCTTTACACCGATGCCTCTTGTTGTCCATATATTTTAATACCAGGGAGATTTTACAAGTGAAATTACAGTGATAAGCATTTACGACACAAAAGTAGAAGGGAAAATATGTGCTGATGAGCATCAAATTGAAGAGTACTGCTTGTCTTCACGCAATATTCAAAGCCTATTGTCTGGCTGTCTGCTTTCTATCCGTTGTCCTTGAGATGTCCTTTCCTATGAAAACTGCAGATTTATTATATCTTTTCAATGCCATCCTCTCAGTAGCCGTGGGGCCCTTCATGATTTTGCCACCACATAATGTAACCAGGAGTTCTGTAAATATTTTGCTAGGGGAAGAGCACAGGGGAGAAAAGGTCAATTTCGCTCTCTCTTTAATTTCACAGCGCTCTGTTACCTAATCGCTGTAGCTATTTCTGAGTTTTCACACTGCTTGTGCAAATGAAGCAGCTTACCTTGACATCTCAAGGGAACCGATTTCACTGTTTTGAATTACAAAGCTCGTTTTCCCACACCCCACCCTCCGTGTGTGCTCAGACTCCCTTCTCTGATCTTCACTTCAGGCCTGTTAGACCAGCATCCAATTAGCACACTGAATAGGAACCCAGTCACACATTGGAGAACATCATTGTGCTCATGCAACTTACTCTATGTTCCACGCTTTGTGCATTGCTGTGCCGGAATTTGTCCTATCAGGCTGTTGCAAGGGCTAACATTGCAAAGATGCAGAGAGGGTGGCAGGAGGTGGGGTGGGATGGGGGACAGGTGAGAAGGTACATGAAGGACAGATCCCTGGTATGGAGCATAACTGGGGAGGGGGGTTCCAAAGTAATCCTTCCTGTCTCTCGTGATCCAGCTTTCCCGGGGTGCACCATTCATTTCAAATTACACAGACCCTTTCTTGAAACCCCCCTGCCCTGAACAACTTTAACTCTTCCATCTGAAACAACTTACATTCACTCTGACAAGACAAAAGGACCAATTATTTGGATACATTCATGAGGGGGTTCTGTAACGATCCCCTGATGTCTTTCAGCCTAGTGGAAATACGGGAATAAGACGGAAAAAAAACACAAACTTGATATTCGACCGTGCCACGCTACACCATCCCTGTTGTTTGGGGGAAAAAATCCATCATTTGTTTATGGACTTGATCTTGAGTCTGTTTACACCACAGGGTTTTTGCTTGGCACCGCGTTGGCAGAAGCTGTGCAGGTACACGCACACACACACACACACACAGCCTGTAGGGTGGTAAACAGAAAGCTGTGCTTGCTTGACGAAGATGAAAAGCAGCCTCTGCTTTTGTATTCCTTCCTCTGAGCCGCACAAGCTTGGGGAGGTATGGAATTAGCATGTCTTTGGGCTACCTCTGACATTGACTACCCCGCTCAGCAGGGAGACATTATAACGGCAGGAAGAAAGTTCCTTCAGGCAAGTCATTTAATAGGACACTTGATTGTTGAAGCCATTACCAGCAAAGTCTAGTCAAGAGAAGCTCGGGAAAAAAAAAACTCTCTAGTGGCTCTGCACAGTCAATTGCAATTACTGGAGTGACCTCGCAGCTTAACAATTTGAGATTCGGCGAGATTTATGTGTGTATTTAAAAAAGCGGGTAGAAAGTTCTGCACTGAGCAGTGATAAGGATCTTAGTTGACTCCACACCTGTCAACATATGTCTGTTCACCCTTGAACTGCAAGATATATATCACACACACACACACATAAACACACACACACACACACACACACACAGACACATACACTCACAAAAGTGGGGTTCATTCAGGACAATACAAAAGTAAAAAAGGATGGTTAGAGTTTGTTATTGCAGTGTACAAAAAAACTATTCTGGCCCATTGTCCACATGCCCATCTATCCACATTGAGTTACAGCAGAGCCGGCCAACTCAAGCCGGCTTCAATGTTAACATCTGCCAAAACAAGAGGCTTTAGGGGGGAATATGAGGACTGTCCTGTTGTTATGGCAAGGGCAAGAATCCATATCCTGCTAAATCTTATTTGGTCTCTGGCCACTCTTATCCAAGCCACCGGGGCCTTAAAGGTTGCATGTGGGAGACGCCTCCACTCCAAATGAATGACAGCGGACACCGCAAGGCTTAAGCAAGGCTGCCAGGGGCATGCTGGAGTGCGAGGCAATGAGGCCGGTCTGCCCTTTGTGCGTCATCGCCTGGTCATTAAACCCGAGACCAAACACAGTTCCGCAGCTTGAACAGTCACTTAGGACAAGTGCAGCTCCAGGCCAAACATGTCATGTGATCCAATTACACCACCAGCGTGTGTGTGGAATAACATCTGAAGACAGGGAGGAACCCCTGCACTGGTGTTGACAGACATCCACCATCTCACCACCATTAACTGGTCCTCCATCATTTTATTAATTGCAGTTACCTGCAGTGAGGAACGCTCCTGGCAAGCAATGTGACAGAGACAGTAGCCATGATTTACTGGGCTTTTCTCACACATGTTTACCTCCTCAATTTAAGATGCTTCCATGTTTACAGCCAATGGTGCCTTAAGAATTTATTTATTATCTTGACGTTTTAAACAGAGGATTATGTCATAATTCTTAACAGTTAAGTGTCACGTTGCTAGTCTTAGGTGTACGCTAGGCTACAAAGTGCTAATGACTGTTCTGTGGGATGAAAGGAAGTTGGCCCTCAGCAGCCTTCAGCTGGCACTTGATCCCGTGGCAGTGTGCCGCACTCCTGGAGGGAGAAATGAGAAAAGAGTAGGAATGGGGGGGGGGTCTTAGGCAAGCCCTGGTACCCCATCACAAACTGACAAGGGAAAGGGAGCTTGCGCGGCAAAGTCACCGGTCGATAAGAGAATGGAAGGGTTGAGAGATTAATTGAACTTCGAAGTCAGCTGTGGATGATTTCTATTCCTGTCGGAAGGGGAAACTGCGGTGCGAAGTAGTTTATTCACTTCTCCTCACAGTAATTGGCTGCCAGAAGCGCCTGATACCGCTGTCTTGAAGCGCCTGTTCTTCAGCACACATGGCTTTGGCCTGTGCCAGATCACAGTTGAACACGTGGTCAGCTGGTCCTCTAATTGGTATTCAGTGTTATCAGATTGCTCTCATGTGTCAAACACACAAAGCCTGGCTGGTTTTCCAACCCACTCTATCCAAGTGGCTGACACTGGTAAATTGAATTCCAAAAAAATAAGGAGAACATATGATGTCCTTTCACCACCACTACATTGCCAAGTTATAATACCCAACAAGATAATGCAGTGTGGTAACTGATAGTACTTGATGGAATGAATCGAAAGAACATGAACATCCAAAGGAACAGCGAATATTTTATGAATTACATGGTTTGTCTTGAGGTTGAGAAATCTTGACAATCCAATACAAGGGCCATGTGTTTTGTCGCTCTGCCCATTATTGTTCGCTGAAGAGAACCGGAGCTAAAAGAGATCTCTGGCCTCGCTAAGCCTAAAATTATGGCGGCTCCACCTTGACCTGTTCTGTCAATAACTCTTGTAGTTCGTGATCCACATAGTTGACCCCTGGTGACATAGCAGTGCACCGCCCGGAGACACCACCTCCTTTTGTTTATAGGAAAGTTTTTGTTCCACATGGGACCCTCTGTGTGGACAGACAGCCATCACATTTCTTTTTCCTTCCCTTTTTGTGTTGTCAGGGTGTTTATTCTCCTGACCCTGCTGTTATTTGGCCATTCCATTAGGATCAGCTTACCGGGGGGATAGACCATGGCCACCGGTGGAGACAGCTTGACTTTTAAGAGCAGAAGATGGAGGATCGATTGCTGTGCCTAAAACAGACTATCAATCAATCAGAAGACGCCGTCACGCTTCTTAGAGAAGAAAAAAATGTTTGTAGAGGTCAAAAACCTATACACCTAAACTATTAAAAAATGTTCTTCCTGACAATGGCAAATGTCCATGCTTGGCATGCAGAATAAACCAGGAATGTGATTTTCACATCACGGCACAGTGGTTTAGGCGATTGATATAAAGTTGCCTATTTTTCCCGTCCTTTGAGACGACTTTGAGACACACACACACAGGTAGATGGTGCCTGACTTGAGCTCATTTACCATACTAATGAGGTAGTGCTGAAAGGAACAAGTGTCTCTGTGCATTAACCTTTCCATGCTTCAGCAACTTAATGGATGTTCATTATTGTGCTATAAGCTATGTCCAGTCAATCTCAATCTGCAACTGCTTACCCGCCTCCTTCTATCTTCTCTCCCTCCCTCCCTCCCTCTCTCTCACATTCACTCACTCACTCTCTACATCCCTGCCTCTCTGCTTCAATGAGGCCTATTATTGAATGCTTCTTTCCTTGATTTCCATGGAAACTCCAGACTAATGCATCATCCAATAAGGAGCATCATGAAGGCAGCCATTTCTCTTGTTTGAGGAGTCGATTTTGTATTTTCAAGTGTGCTCAAGCACAGCTGGATCACAAAGAAAATTTGAAGCATAGAAGCGCTTTCTTTTTTTTCGAATAGTGATGGCATCTTACAACTTATCAGATGCTAGTTAAATATTAACATCTTACTGGGAGAGAGTGGTGCAGCCCCATTGGAGAAAGATTCAGGTTACAAACATGTCCTTCACAAATGTCTGGACAAAGCATGCAAAGCACCATGATTTCTTGTGTTCCACTTGTGTTTCTCTCAATTTGAGTTAAACTCACAGTCAAAGATGTGTCAATAAGCCTAACTCATTATGAATTTCAGCTAAAATTCGAGATTGAAGAACTATTTACTTTTTAATGGTAATTAAAGATGTAAATCAACACTCCACAGCAGGGTAAAAGAGGGCCAGACCAGGAGAAATGTAAATGTATGTGCATTATGCACGATGTGTACTGATTCTGATGTGTACATAAATAGTGTGTCTGCATCTGCATTTGTGTGTGCAGGGCATGTGAGTTGTCATGTGTGAGAGTCAGTCATATTTTCACACTCAAAATATATACATAGTTATTGAGGTAAACCTAGAAACATATTGAAAAAGAAAGTCATTATAAAGAATAGAATAACTGTAGAATTACATATGTTTGAATGTCACAATAGACCATCCTCCACTAGCAGCCACTTTGCATACTGCTCCCCCTCCGTCTGTGGAGTGTAACCTGCAGGCTTGCCAAGGTAATTCAGGGGTAATTCTGCAACAGAATACCTCAAATATCCTCCCCCCTCTCCACGGCAGCCTCTTATGCCCATTGTTCCATGTGTTATCTTAGGAAGCCCACAGGATATAGGGGCTGTCTATGGGTTTCCTTTCTGAATTCTCTCTTCTCCGAGGGTCTCATCACTGGCATTCACGTTAAGCTCATTAAGAATTAAAAGGAAAACTAAATCTCCGACATATCTGGTTGCCGGAGGGACGCTGCAGCGGAGAAGGGGAGTGGGGGGGGGTTAGTGTGACCCCCTTCCCCCCACCTCTTTTTCTCCTACACTGCTTTTTTTTCCCCTCGTCGCACACTTTCTCTCGACAGCTTCCTCTCATCTCTTGGTTTAATCTTTACTTTTTTTTTTACACGCATCCCCCTTCCCTTGCTTCATTACTCTTCTCTCCGCCTCTGAGTTACTGCTATCCTAAGCTGTTTAAATATTTGCCCACTTATCAGTGTGTGTAGTAGACAGCAGTCAGTGTTTGTTAAGTCGCTGGTAATATGAATGAAATTATTTCCCCAAAGGTTAGACACGCGCCTCCATCAACAGTGACAGCACAGATCCAGCTTTTGGTTTTTTTAAGACATTAATTAGAGCAAAAGAAATGTGTGAAATCACATTCTGGAAAAGCCAAGCTGTGATTGAATGCAACTACTAGAAAGTAAAGTTATGACTAACAAACAGCTTTTCATACTTCTAAGAAAAACAAGGCAATCTCTCAAGGCAAACATTCATCACAAAATATTCAAAGGTACTTTGTAAACACTAACATTACATCCTACAAACTATTTTGCCAAAAGCATGTACTATTGACAGAAAATGATTGTACAGTTTAGACGATTGTGCAGTGTCAGTAAGTGAGAAAAAACCCCAGATACAATACCTCTACAACTGTCATGTCACCTGGATCTGTTGTCATGGTGATACTATTTATTCACAAATGGCATTGAGTACCATAGAAACAGTTTCGACACACAAACTGTCCATCACTGAAATATGATCCACAGATTAAACAAAGGGGTTTCAAGAGTTTAAAATGCAAAGACATGAAAAGCCAGACCTCTGTTTGCAGACCTGGGGTAGAGCCTTAATAGGCTTTGTCTATGTCAGTGTGTGCATGTCGGTCCCACAACAATAAAACCTTGCAATTCACATTTGAAGAACAATGCAGAATGCATTGTCGCGGGTTGGCTTGGACTCTATACTTATCTATCCATCTTCACCAGTGTTTTACCAGGAATGGTTAGTGGTTTGTCCCCTAGATTTAACCAAACTCTATATACAAATATAAAATGTATCATCTGAAAAACCACATAATTGTATCTCTCCATTCATGTTACTATTGACTTAGCCTGGCCTCCAAAAACACATTAGACTTCCATCCATCAAGGCTTCATCAAGCTTTACTGGTCAAGCCACTGAAGAGGACTGAGCATGGCATGCTCAATGTTCACCATTGGATCTACACCACAGAAGGCATGAGGGGGATCACAAACACTCCATCTCTGCACGTAAGTAAAGACCCCGAAGCTGTTGAGCTGTCTAAAAACCTTCATCTCCCCACTAGCCCACCCCCCTTAATCCCAACTCCAGACAGGCTCACGCCAGCTCAGCAACAGACCCTGCCCGAACTCACCCCTGTGGCCTAAAATAAACCTGGACACGTGCGGAATGCGCCTACCTCAAATTCATGTTGTGTCAGTGGGCAAGGTAGAAAATGGAGGGAAAGTGTTTTTTGAATGTTTTCCAGGCTCCTCACCAAGGGAACACCTACTCCAGGCCTACTCCAACAATGATTTGATTGATTAGGTTGATTTTTTTTCTTCACCCCCAGTAAAACAGAGATAAACTACAGTTTGTGACTTCAAAGAACCGCTATCGACCAAGCAGGCTGGTACACCACTGAACCCGTCAAAAGAAGAAAAAAAAAAACACTCACAAATGTCTGCGAGGGCCCACAAATCAACGAACAAGATCCATTAACACGTCCACCAATGGCGCATGTGCTGCACGCTTCAGAACACTTTACAGGAAAGCTCAAAAAACTACATCTGGAAGGGCTGAACTGGCGTATGGTGACCTTTCTGGAGCTCATTTCCAATAAAGAAAAAAGAAAAAGAAAACCCAAGGAGGCGCTGTTCAATTCTCAGTGTTTACACATGCAGAAGTGCTTTCGCTGCAAGCCCCTGGCTCCGTCCTCTGCTGCTCCGCAGCCCGACCAGATTAAATGGATAAGGCTGCATGTCTGTTTATTTGCCATAGATTTTTATTTACAGGCCATGCTTAGCCGTGGATTCAATATCGCCCAGGGTTCATGCTCAGAATCCTTATGAGCCTCACTCTACCGCCAGCCCCTGCTTCATCTTCACTGTCAGGGCTTATTGGGCCTCTCTGTCTCTCTCAGAAATGCATCCGATGATGGCGACCTGTGACCGCCATCCGTGTCTAACTATCATCTCCTGTGTTCTGGGCTATCTGGCCATTCTTTTCAGGATTTCGAGGTCCAGTGCTTAAATGTGCCAGCAGCAGCAGCAAAAAAAAGCTTTTGTTGTATTTCATAGTCGGACAAAAATCTTACCAGTTAAAAGATTAAACAGATTAAACCTCTACAATATTTGACCTAGGTCTGGACATTATCCTACTGCTCCACATGTCACCCGATCCTCCACATGGCACACATTAAGCCGCACGCTCAGCCCCGGCATCCTTGCACGCCATAATGCCACAACCATTCATCCGCACAATCACCACGCCACCGTCACTGCCAAATTGCGTGCATAGTCTTCACAAAAGGCTCAGCTGCTCAGTGCATCGCAAAAAAAGTTATCCTTCAACAAAATTCAAATATGCAGTATGCCTACATGAATAGGACGCTGTTTTTTTTTTCCTTTTAGTGGACTGTTTTGAAATTTTAGAGGTAAGTTTAGCTGATGTATGTATTAGTTATCTCAAAGCATACAGTTAAATCTAATAAAATTATTTTAGATTTAGACATACAGTACATAATTCAGAATTTGAATGTGAGCAGTTACAAATGAAGTTTTTTCAGAATTGAGATTTTCCCTTTAGCTTTTTGTACTCTTCACAGCACAGATTACCGCTTCAACACCAATTACACACAACATTCCTCATTCCAGCCCCCCCCAAAAAAATCAATACAGGATATTAAAGTCACGTGCGTCTGCACCGTTGACCCGACCTTAATGAAAAAGTACCTTTTTATATGCAGATGAGGCTCATCAGCAGGGTCCTCGGTCGGCTGGCAGCGCTGGCCGTGCAGACTGGGTGCTGGGTGCTGCTTCCCCTGAGAACAGAGGCAGATGTCACGAGAGGCACCTGCTCGGGCTAAGTCTCCTCTCAGCTTCAGATCCACGGGGTCATGCAAGCCCCCCTTTACCCCGAAATAAACCGCAGACGCAACCCCAGCCCCAGCATCCTGTGCTCTCGTGCCAAATGGGTGCTCGTTTTGGGTGCTGGAGGAGTGACACAGAGAAAGAGAGAGAGAAACAGATAGAGAGAGAGATGGAGAGGGACAGATAGAAAAGAGAGGAAAATGGGAGATTGCTTTGTGACTGGTCAATTGTAATTCTAACGTGGCGAGTGCATCTGTGTAGTACAAATTAAAGCTGTAGGGCTTAAATGAAGACCTTGATTCCACAGTGACAAATTCTGCTGTATTTAGTGAGATGTAGTTAAGAAATCTAAGGAGCTTACTGTATCTAACCAACAGTTTATGGTGGGGGATAAGAGGACTGGGTGGGGTGAGGTGGGGTGGGGGTACTGGTGGCTGAATGGCATTGCTTTCTGAAGACACCATGGCAAGCCATCTGTTTGGAAGTTTCATGGTGGGCTGGAATCTGCTGGCGCAGAGGTTGAGTGACAGCTCCGTAATCCAATCCCTACTGTTCCCGCTGCGGGGTGCCTGCATCCCGTTGGTGGAGTGCGAGCAAATTGCCCAGCTCATCACCTTGAGGGTCATCTCACCCCTAGCATGACAAGGGCACGGTGCTGGCAGGCCCACTCTCCACAGTGGCTCTTTAATTGAGAGAGTGAATAAAACAGAGGGCAGAGGTTCAGCCCTTAATGAAAATCAGCAGCTTTAGCATACAAGCTTTTCAGCAAAGCTCAGAGACTACTGGAGCTTCTCTCTCTCTCTTTTTTTCTCTCTCTCTCTCTCTCGTCTTAGTTCTATCCACAACGACCTTCATTTTTTTGGTGCACAGTGGAGTGGAAAGACATGGGATGAATTTTCAAGGAAAATGGAAATACTGTGTACCCTGGTCTTTGTTCACTGCTAACCAAGCACAAATAATTCAGTTATGTTTTAGCACTCTTCTGTTTGCCTGTTCCCCTTCTCCTCTCTGTGTTAGATTATTCTTCATCTCCTTGAATTCTTTCCTCATTCTTTTCTCCCTTTTGTCCCCAACCCCCTACTCTGGGGGGAGGGGATTTCTGTTTCTGCAAAGCCTTTTGGTGCATCCACTAGAAATAAGAATGATCACTTGTGACCATAAAGCAAAAGCAATGCATAATCTATCCAGTGCGCCCCGCCACCACACAAAAAAGCCAGCTGATGAAACATTATGCTTTGTCATTCACAGACTTCGACTTCGATCCTCTGCCTTCAGAGCCAGAGCAACCGTGCCCAAACCTGATTCAAGCTATTCGATTCAGTCATTAAACACGAGGGATGTTTGCTTTCGGCTGCCTTGCTTGCCAGCCAGCGAAAGCATATCCCTGAGCTCCCTGAACACACACTGATACAGGCAGGGTAGTGAGCTGTGATGGGCCCTGCTCGCCAGAGGCCAGTGTTTCATCTCCCCTCACAGGACACTGAGGAGGAACACAGACTCACAGCCCATAGGACAGGAAGGCACACAGTGTTCCATAGAACAGTTTCCACAGCACAGCACACCTGTGGCGCACCGCTTAAAGTAACCATGTCGTGTTTCTCGGCTACAGCGCACATAGCAGGGTGTACTCAGCGGTAATATCTTCTACAGGAGTCAGCAGTGTCCCAGTGGGAAGAGGTCCGGAACCATGACTAAGAAATTATTTTCACTTCAAATCTTTCTAGGGATGGTGGAAGCATATATGCAGTGGAACTATCATAAAGTTGGATGCATAAGCCATATTACATAAACTGTGCATATGTGGTGATGGTGCTAATGTGTTGAACTGTGTATATGAAACAGCAGAAGCAGGAAAGAAAACAGATGGATCAGTGCAACCCGCACATAATAAACCATGCAATTACAAAACTATCTGCAGAAATCTATCTGCAATTTGTGAGGAAAACTTACTGGCAACATTTCAGCTCGAGAGTCAGGTCAGGCACAAGTGTAGATTGGAGCGATCTCTACAATCTGCTGCAGCAGATGGCAATTTGTCGAGACAAATAAACTGCGAGACCCCTGCCTATATGGGGAAAAAGGGGTAAGCATGACAAACTGGTCACATCAAAGTGTTATGCAATTTACGTCCCTCTTCGGGCTGATAATGACTGAACCCGTGCGGCCCAGGGGTTGTCCCGTGTCTCCTGAAGCGCTCATCTGTGATGGCACCAAGTGATGGATGACCGTGCCCCCCATCAAACAAGCTCACCCCGAGCTCTTAAAGTTGCGCTATAAATCCGAGCAAGAATGCGGGAGAGACTGTTTTCATTTCCATGGCAGTGTGTTAGCCATGCTTTTCTTTTCTGTGCTGTTGGTTATGGCAAGTCATCTTATTGATTCTGGGCAACATTAACCCAGGAGATATTGTGTGGTGCGGTGGTATAAAACAGTCAGACATCTCCCTTTCCTTCTGCGTGTGTTGCTGTATATAGGGGTGAAGTGGGAGAACTTTGTGGGGTCTTGCTAAGTTCGACAGAAATCTGATCTCCTGGTGACCCCTTTCATTACACAACATACACCTACTCTTCACCCTGACAACTGGCAAAATCTCTGTGTGTGTATATACGCGTGTGTATTATATATAGGCCTCTTTCATTTTCTGTAAGTAGAGACGCGACTCAACATACCCGAGGGCATCAGACACACTGTGCCTCTATCTGAAGGCTTTCCTTAGGGCATGAATATTTTATCCGTCTGTCTGACTCACCCATTCTCACAGACCTGAGCCCTGTGAAAAGCAGTACAACAGGCATTCGGGAGCCCTTGAGTAAAACTTCTCTATGTTATACAGTGGCTGTTTGTTTAACTCAACAACTACTAGTGATTATGTCTTCACTGTAAGTCGCTCGACTGATTATCATTATTCTTAATTACTCTACATGCTGGATACTGCTGCTTATGCATTTTTTTTCTTTCATTACTCTGCAAAGAGCCTGAGGGAAGCAATTTGTTGTTCAATGGTCCCTTCTTCCCCTCACACATTAATTACCAGCAATTACACAAGATTCACACACCATTATATATATCTATAGTATGAGCTTGTTTCTATTTTTCTCATTTGGTTATTATCAGGCCCGGTGTTCATGTCCATCAGTTTACAGGGAGCCATACGTCAGCACTTCTTTTCTTTACTTCTTTCTTTTTTCCTTTCTTCCCAAGGAGGACGGCTGAATTCTAATAAAGCACTATCAGTGAGCCACAGGAGGAGTTTGTTATCTGAAGTAGCCCAGCTTGTACAACTGCCAGGGGTTTCTTTCTCTCCACTGCGGAGAGCACACCACCTCGGATTTGTGTCTTTGTTCGGAGGTGTTCATCCAAAACTCATAAAAAAGCCCTTCCATTGGGTGGCTCTCTCTTTCCTTCAAGGCATGACCATTTTAAATGTTAGGTTGCTACGGGAACAGAAGGCAGCACAAGCTTTAGAGGTGTCAAGGTTACTGAACATTAAATCAGAGGCAACCCTACGGATCACAATCCGAGGAGTGTCTTGACAATATTTTAATGCGACAAACACACTGGTAATGACTATCCCTCCTGCTTTGAGGTCGTCCATGGGTCAGATCACCATGATCACCAGATTACCGTGCATGTTTTTTTTTTTTTTTTGGTGGGGGTCTCTTTGCGAATCAGACTCGAGAAATCAACCATGACAGCTGCAGTGAGGGAGGCCCGTTCCCTGGCCTCATTAAAATGAATGAGACCCTCAAATGTGGTTATCTGCAGGCCTGTAGGAAGGCTAAATTGATTGCGAGCGATTAAGAACTGAAAGGTACAAATGATGAGATTGGCACGTGTGGCAATGACAGACAGCCAGAAGGTAGTCTTTGGCGTCCTCTGGGGAACACTACAGCGATCTGCGACAATTCGGCGCCCTGATTGTTCGAGAACAATGGGTAAAAGGGTGGTGGGCGATTCAATTTTGACCAATTTTTGGTCTTCGCTGACACGATACGGGGTGATTGTCTTATTTTTATTCAGGAGTTGTATGGTTGGAGGGCAGCCATGTCAAATGGATTGGGCTTCCTTTGTCCGGGGACATTTTCATCACACACCCAGCGTCCACCGGCGTTCCTGTCTCACAACTGCGTTGGTTACCCACGGCTCCCTTCTCTTTATTTATGGCCCACGTTAAAAGCCACCACCACAGCCACAGAGTCGGCAATTCCTCATCCGCCATCCAGAGAAAAGGTTCACCAGATTATTAGGCTTTTATGGCCTCTGTCACATCATTAAGTTTTTAATCACACACCACACGCCTGGTAATCAGTCATTTACCCCGTTCGTACATTTGCTGATGTCTTCATGAGAACGTGCTATCATGCAGAGCAAAAATTGCCCTCAAACACTGATTTATGACCCTTAGTAAATTAGAGTAAAACTGACTGTAAATCCATGCAGCTATTGTTACATGGGAAGAAACCATCAGAATGGAACCTATGACATGGTGTGGTTCGCCTCTGTTGGTTCCCCTGACATGGAGCACCAGAGCAACATGAGAGGGCTGTCTACTGTAAATCACAGCACCTAACTCCAGCACCTCAAATCATACTTGATTTAAAGATTTAAAAATGGATTAAACATTTATAGTCCAAACACAGCACAGCACTGCCAGCTAACAACAGGATGGAACATGAGGGATTATTCCATCTGCACACAACTTCCTCCCACATCTGTCAAGGAGATCTGAGTGTCAGGAGAAGCAAGTCTGAGTTTATGGTGATTATGAAATATTCTCTAGCAGTCTAGCAGCTTTGCGTTAATTTGATTTTACTCCATCTAAAAGGATGTCACAATTTGTGAGTCAGACAAAACACATATATTATTACAGTACTGTAAAGTAAGCTATCCTTATTTTATCCAAGTAATGGTGTCAGTGATAGCTTTTTTTGCCAACTATGCCTTTAAAAGATTAAAAAGAAACAGTTGAAGAGAAAACAGGCTTGAAATGGAGTACTGTCTGTCACCTTCTCACTAGCCCCGTTTATATGGACACCTGTTTTGAATCCAATTGAATTTAATCAGATTATTAGAATTCTACCGAACTGTTTATATGAGCCTCAAATAAAGAGATTGAGAGTGTAAACCACCTATTTTAATCGGTTTGAAAATTTAAACGGTTTCCTTTGAATCTGTTTATTTGACTGTATATATGGGACGTTTTTAATCGGTTTCTGTAAATAAAGAGATTAAAAGTGAAATTTTGTGTCCATGTAAACGGGGCTACTGTCTACAAGCTATCTTCATAGTGCATTTAAACTGTATGCTGGTCAGATTCCGTCTGTCTGGAAACAATTTGCAGGTTGCTGTAACACTGCCACTGCACTCTCTACAGAAGTGAATTAACTGAAAATAAGGTAATGGCGTTAATGCCCTCGTGGTAATCTATTTCAGCACGTCATTCACACCCTATTGTGCACTTCATTCTCTTCTGTGTAGGCAGATTGCACCCGCATGTGTCCCTGTGATTAATGAACTGTGTTTCCAACAGTGCAGGTTAAACCAATTAATTTCATGTTTGATAGTTAACAGTAGGAGAAAGCACACATACGACACTTGCAGCTTCAGAGAAGAAAATAAACCTAATCAAGTAATTAGATGTGGTTTACTAGTAAGGGGTATCTTGTTTGTATTATGAACTATATATTACAAAGAAAGGTTCTTTCTGTATTCTACACTATTCTGTGACTTGTACTGCAATGCTTTTTACTATATGTGTAAGAAGTGCTTATACCATTTTTATTTTCTGTAAACTTCTTCCCGTAAACTGTATTCTAAATTTATAATTGGTATCTGTCTGAGAAAAACTGTTTAACGTTGCTTTGCTATTCTTGTACATTCTTCAGACAGCCTTCAAACAAACCAGAGACTAAATAAGCAAAGTCCAAGACATATACTGAATTCCTATAGTAATGAGCAATGTAAATACAGATTGTGTGTATTCATAGTTATGAAAGAGCTTCCTCAAAAACTTCATCCAAGAAATCTGTGCAGCACAGGCTGGGCCAGTAAATTCCTTAGAGACATTTCAATGTATTTGAAGTATTCCACTTGTCCTAATCTTGCTTCGTTGAGTACTGCCACAACCCATGTTTCACTCAAAGTCATCAGTGCGTGGTAAGCTGATTTCCATATTAGCTGACACCATCTTAAAAAAGGTGGACAGGGGATTAGAAAGAAGAGAAAAGATTCACCCATTAAACTCAGAGCACTTTTTAAAAGGAAGCAAAACCTCCCTTGGGGACAGGCCCTGGATTTCCTCTCAAGGCAAAGGCTGCTGGGTACAGGAAGGGGGGATGCCCTGACAGCGTTCACCTGGGAACCCAACACCCAACAGTGGAAATATGGCTGACCCAGATGACACGCATTATTCATCTGCTCAATCCCTCAAGATAATGACCTACCTCAGAAAGGTGACTATCTAGGGAAAAAAAAGTCTGAAGAGAGGCCTTTCGTGCAGACAGACACTAACAAGAGTGACCGTGGAGAGTTTAGCCAGAAAGTGCTACACCTGCCTTTGCACTCAGTAACCTTTCTGTGACCAATCAGTGTGGACGTCAAGTGACTTGATGGGGTGTGAGAGAGGAAGTGGGTGCCAAAGACATCAGCTTCAGTTTAGCTCCATGAGTCCTAATGGTCTACACATGAAATAGCCTGTGCCTGAGTGTTGGCAGACTCCTCAAGAAGATCATCCCTCCATTAAAATGGTATGGCCAAATGGTTAAAAAAAGAACAAAATCAAAACAACTGAAAAATATATTGATTAAATATAGTGATTAAAACTGTAAAGTTTGCCAAAAGGTTAATGACCACATTTTATTGTAATCGCTGACATTTCCTCAAACAAACAGGGGGACATTAACTTAACTTGTAAACAAACCTGAAACTACCACAGTCCCCTACGGTCTCCGGAATGCTAATATAAAGGAAGTCGACTCAAAAAATCAACCCAGGACTAACAATTACTCCCTCCACGTGGAGGGTACCCTACAGAAACGGGTTGCTGGTATGAAAGTGAGTCATGGTGGATTATCTGAATGGAGCTACTGTGTGGAAACTTGTGTGCCATTTTGCAGATGTGGAAGTGGGCTTTCCCACGAGGGTATGTAGATGATTTTCCACTCAAAGGCCCTCATGAGAGGAAGGGCAGAGTCATGCTCGTTTCACGCTGAGGTCCTGACTGCTGTCCCAGTAATGGCCGTCAAGCTACATGGTTGTCCCACTGTTGTTCTCAATGCAGCATTCTCAGTCATAATGCACTTGGAACATCTTCTAATACAGAGATGTGCTTTACAGTGACTTCCTCTGCATTGTCTGTAATCACTACCATCATAACATGTCCATTCCAATTACTTATTTGTAAATGGGTTTCCAAAACCCGCAATCCGCAGTAGAGGAAAATGCATCCTAAACATCTCTGATATCTTTTTAAATTATCTAAGACTTATTTAATTTCATTATATGAAGTTTCCAGTACAAGTCTGTGGCTTATTGCCATTCAAACTATTCAAACTTCAACAATTGAGAAAAGCGAGATTAATGTAACCTGATTACAGGACTGTCCTACTAACTGTCCCAGGACTGTTAGATGGACACAAATATCTGCACTGTCATGTGGTTTCTGGTTACAAATCCCATAACTTTCTTTCTTCTTTTTAAAGCTCAACATCATTATTCAACATAATCAACCACCTCCGTTTCAATACCCCTCTTGCAGTGTGTATATGTATGCACAATTAAAGGGAAATAAAATGAAGCTGGGGCTTATTCTAACACAGACGAACAAATAATAAAAAGACAAATGAAAACAAAATGAAAAAGTACAAGCCCTATGAAAACCTGGGTAATTGGCTGCACATCCGGTTACAAGGTCAGGGATAAAGGCTACCCGATGAAAGATACAGTTTAAACAAAACAAAACAAAAATTTTGATTTCTTTCCCCCCATCTGTTTTTTATCTTTGGCAGAGCAACAGCACAATGAAAGAAAGATGGAAGTGTCCATCATCGAGTGAATACAGAGAATGCCTCTTGTCTTCAGAGCACACTGCAGTCTTTCACAGCGAAAGCGCATCTGTAGCCCAGTCTTACATTCACAGCTTTCACTGTCCCATAATGCAACAGGGGGGACTATTTTGATTAGTGCCCACTGTTACGCTTCCATCAGGAGTGTGACATTGGACGGATGAATGAGGAGGAAGTGCCGACGAGGGCTTAAGCCCAGCACAGAGGCCACTTCCCACTCCGCCAAAGCCAGGGTCAAGGGATACAAAAACCAGATGGCCCGCTGTGTCTCAGGCATTCCAGGTGGGGGTGGCGGGGGCAGAGGCAGGGGCAGGAGCAGGGGCAGGGGGGCTGCACCCACCCCATCCCTCTTCTCTCTCCCCTTCGCCTCCATGTTCAATTAGCAAGGCCACCATGCCGTGCAGCCAGACACAGTTTCATTCATCAAGCGAGGCCCTGCCTGCCTGCCCGGACGATTCCCCACTGTACTACAGCTCATTAAAACTACAGGGTTAATATGACGGCCGAGAGAGAGGTCGCTAACGAGCAAAATGACCACGGTGGAAGTCAATGATCTCTCACCCCCCCTCCCCTCTTCTCCTCAGTGATTAAAAGGTGTAGAAATATATAAAAAAAGTTGGTTGCTCTCAGAAAGAAAGAGGAAATCAACTAATGCCTTCGCAGCCGCTACTGCAAGCTGCTTGAAGGACCAGGACCTTGTCCTGAGTGCACTTTAAAGCAATTCTATAAAAGCTGCGATAATTGTGATGTATGATCATGTGGGCCACAGAGCTTCCTCTCCCGGGGCATTTCAATCCTTGGAAGGGGTCACCACAACGAAAAAATTGTCCGGTAGCATGCAAAATGGCAGAGTAATGACGTTAAGTAGAGAATAATTGGACAAAGGTGGGTATGTGAGAGTGGAGGGCCTTTTCAATTTGGTGGCTGAGCTGGAGCTACAGCGGCTGGACTCCTGGAGAAGCAGCTCTCCTCACTCTTAGCCTCTCACTCACACTCACACACACACACACACACACACACACACACACACACACACACACTTCGCTCCGCATGAGGGGCTTGGGGTGCTGGTGGGAACAGTGGGCAGATTATGGCATTTGCCTCATAATTATATATTGAACTTGGCCCCAGGGAATGACCCAGTTTCATTGTAGTTTACAGTGAGACTCTGCGTCTCCAGTAAAGGCCATCCCCCCAACACCCCCTCTAACGCAGCCCTCCACATCCCCCCTTTGCTTTCTACCTCCTACCTCCTCAACACAACACAAAATAGCAGCTGCCTGTGGCCTGGATCGGGCCCATACCAGGACCAGATATGGATATGCTAGCATTAAGACTGGATCAGAGGCACATCTCCCCTGCTACGACCCCATAGTCAACTCCTGTTTGAGGCTTCACAGTGTCATACTTCCATCCAAAGATCCCTCAACCCTCTCCTCTTCTATCACTGCCCTTAACAGCTCAAAACGCATGGCTCAGAAGGCACATACATCTCCAGGCTATGCAGCCCGGGTGGCATGGCAGCTAAAAAAGACCTCAGGGTAGCATTTGCGTGTCAGTCAGGTCCATCATGCAAGTCAACCAGGAGGTGCTAAGTGTGCAAGCTTAGACAGTTGCTAAGCATGACCTGGTTCCAGTGTTTAGGAGTGGGCCGTGATTGAGTGAGCACTGATTTCTCTAAGTGCCTCCCAGACAGCCTCATAATATCAATGCGTGCATAAATGCAATAAACGACCCCTACGGTGAAGAACATATGCTGGGGTACAGACTCTCCACTTCAACAGACTTCAGCAGCAATAAATGCAAGCCTGTTTAGTAGTCGGTTTTCATTACATGCATGTGCTTGTAGATTTATTTTAAAAATTTGGCTCGTCAGCGTACATTGTATTGCTTTAGGAGACAAATCGTA
>CM059271.1:11408171-11503171 GCA_030347295.1 Setipinna tenuifilis | reverse complement strand
GACGGTCACCACATGCTGTAATTACACACTACTAATGCATTCGTTCTCAGACTCATTTGTTTAAGTCATATATTCATTCACACATGCATACATCAACTTGATTGTTAACACTTGAATTTCTCAATTGTCCCAACTAGGAGACATGTTTGAATTTATGTCTACACGGACAACATCGATTTTACCCATGTTAGATAAATTACTAGTCTGGGATTTTTTTTTTTTTTTTGGGGAGGAGAGGTAGGGTAGCTTGGCAACAACAAAGTGACCCAGCTGGAGTGTTCCATGCTCTAGATTTTAAAGCTTTTAAAAGAGCCACCCTGGAGCTATAGCCCACTGCCCAGACAAAGGAGAACCGGACAGGAAAAATACCCAGGCGAGGGTCAGAAGCAATCCTGCTAGAGCGTGCTGCCACAGCCAGACAGACTAATGAATGTCGCAGGTCGGTTAAGGCTGAAGCTCCCCACCCACCCACCGCTGAAGGAAATGTGACTGCAAGAACACCTAAAAGTTCCTCCTACGGCTTTTTTAAAACTTTCACAAAAATCAACTAATGCCTCTATGCTGGACCACCAGAGAAGCGGATGCCTTTTACCATTAAAATATCCTCAACTAACCCAGATGTGCACTGAAAAAAAAAAAAAACGTTGAAAGGTTAAAGCTTGTTTCTTTGTGAACATGTTCAGGCTGTCTGTAGGTTAAGCTGTATAACATTTGTGCCTACCTTAAATAAACAAACCCAGTGGTCGTTTTTAGTGTAATACCCAAAGGGCTTCATAATCAAAGAATGAATTTGTTTTCCTTATGTTCCCAGTCTGCACTGGTGAAAATGGATGTTGCATGCTTCAAAAAGTGCATTAAACTGTTCTCATACATCAAGGGCCATGACTGGCAAAAAGTATACCCATTTAATAATAAAATAAAAAACAGCATAGCGCATGGTTTATATGCCTCAGTCCCAACAACTAAAACTTGAAAGGGAAACGACAAGGCCTTATTGTGTTTGTTCCTGCCTCTTATCTAAAAGCCAGCTTTTGTATAAGAATGTTTCATTGTACTAAGCAGTAATTTCTTCTCTTTAGTCTTCTCTCACTGTGAAGTCATTAATATGTATGTGCAATGTGGGGTGTACTTTCATTATGCCCATTGCCTCACACTCACGTATATACCTTCACTACAAGCACTGGTCCAAGAAACATAAGGATGTCATTAGAGTTGAATTACATTGGCAGCCCAGTTGAGAAAGCTGGATTAGGTGGAACATCCTGTGAGTCTAGAATGTGGCATTGGTTTGCCAGACAGCTATTAACCTACTGCATTCACCTTTGCTTAAAAAAAAGAAAGAAAAAAAACTAGGTCAGCTATTGGATATCATTTCACCCAAAGATGGATAGTGTTCAGGCCTGGTGGAATTACACACACCACCACCAACAGTGACCCCACAGCCTGGCAAAATACATGACATCATATTGGCATGTCTGGAGGTCATTAAAACACTTATCTGATCACACGGACTGAGGTGAAATATCTTTTTGAACAGAGTGATGGCAATTTTTTCCCTAATTTAGGAGTGCCGTAACGCTACTACATGGCAGCACTCCAGCCATGCTGAAAGATAAAGAATGTTTCCAGACACAGCACCACTGCGGGGTACCGGTGATAAATGGATCCAATTAAATAAATTATGTGATTTGGATTTATGGATGCAAAAACAGGGAGGTTCTGAGAGCAGGGAGGTTTTTTGAAACTAGACGACAGACTTCAAACAGTTTCCAGGAGGGGCAGATCTCTGCAGATCAATCTGACGTCTGACTAAAAACACGATCTAAGAAAGTTCTTCCATGACCTAACTACGCACTGAGATCTGAGAACAAGGCCAAAACACAGCAGTTGGAAACCCACTTTAGTCCTGGTGGAACAGGGATGGCGCAGACATCAGACCCATTTACCCAGTTACCCTTCTGGTGTGACGGGGAGAAGCAGACAAAAATCCTGTCATTTATAACAATGCAACAGAATAGCATCTCAACCTACAGCCACACATTCCTCAAGAGTGTTGCAGGACCTTGTGTCCCTGGTTACATCCAGATTTTTAAATTATTTACTTCGGACAGGAAACGGTCCATGTGTGAAACCCATTCAAGTCAGTTCACTTCCCTGTCCGTCCTTAACATGTGCCTGATTCAAAAAACAGAACGCCAGCAGCCAAACTGTCACTGAGAGAGATGAGAAGTCATATACTGCTTTTGTAAGCAAAGTGTACAAGGCACACTTGCCAGTACCAGGACTCTTATGGTAATGGCAAACATAAATAAATAAATAAGCACACCAACAACTGAATAAATAACTAAATGTGTGGAGATAAAGAGCGAGCTGGAGGGAGAGATCCATCACCTCGCTTTCGGCTCAGCCTCCTGCTGTGTGCCAGCCTTGGCCTGAAAACAGAGGCCGCCAGCTGTAACAGATGACTGCTTGTGGCACCAATTTGGAGTTCAACAGGAGAGGCTTGAGTTGGGGGGGGGGGTTAGCTGAGGGGAGGGTTGGGTTGGTGGTGGTGGTGGTGGTGGGGTGGGGGACTGGTTGAAGGATGGCACAACCATGTGTTAGTGTGAATGAGAAGGCCGCAGATGAACTCCAAGTCCAAAACAAAAAACAGCTTGGAGGAGACACGGCCTTGAGCCATTCCTGTGAGCTGTGACCATCAATGTAGATTTGGACAGTGAATGTCCTGAGGCTACCGTACACACGGTAATGTCACTGAGCACGTTTCGCTGCCTTGGACTGACTGACCCCATCAAATGAAAGGCAGATTTCATTGTAAACTCTTTGAGACAGAGCCACTCTGCCTGTAGTACTCAATGTGTCCACAGAAAACGAATGGATATGAATTTTATGAAGACTTATTGCTGATTTTTCGTCAGTGAGATAAATGGCACAACTTTAACTGAATCTTAACATAAACCCTAAAACAATAACAGACCTCTCCAGAGGAAGCAGATACTGATGAATGCACAAATCATACCACTCTCAAACTAAAAAAAACAAACCACACTGATTTATGGTGGACTTCTTGGGTACCGCCTCGCTTTTTTCCTCCCCATCATTATTTCTTTTGCCAACTTGACATGTAATTGCTTCCCAGATACTCTGTGATCAGTCCTTGTTTGTTTTCCACAATCGGACTTTATGTCTCTTCTGACCAAAGCCTCCCACTCACATTGCCTGGTGATACAGAGGCCCTTTCAGTGGGACCTCGGGGAAAGGCCATTAGTTATCAGAGTTGCTCCACACTACAAGTCTTCTCAGCGAAGAATGTTTGGTTCTGTTGACGCAGACAAAATATGTCCAAAACGGTGCCAGTATGTGTGCATTTAGTGCCACTGGTCTGCAGAGGATTTTCCAAATATGACACAAAAGGGGGCTTCAAAAGAGAAGTGAAGTAAAAGAAGAGAATCAGCAGACAGTTCTTCACCATGTCCAGAGTCTAACTGTAACAGGAGTGAATCTTTCAGCAGGCATACGGTAGTACTGACCCCTGTGACCTGAGGCTTTCTGAAGGGATTGCATGGATGTGAAATGATGACATAACAGTCAGTAACCTTTGACACCGACTGTTAAGTTTTTATAGGTGCCAGGCCAGCTCCATTTTATTAGCGCCTAAGAAACACCTAACAGCTCCATTCTTTCTAGCTACCATCTGCAGCTCAACTAGAAGTAAGGAAATGATATGATGGCATGATTTGACATTTGTTGAAATTCTCAAAAGAATCTGTGAGCGCAAACTATGCATGCCATAGAATCTGGCTCCATCCTGTTCTATTTTAAAACCAGGCTGATAGAATAGGTAGCCAGAGGGTTTTTTTTTGCACATTCTGTCTTCATCTATTAGGACTAGTAGTCTTTAAAAAACAGCAACTGTCATGTTATTTTGGGCAAGAACTGTAATGAATCCGAAAACACAAACTATCTATCCTCACTTATTCACATGTTGACAATTGAGCTAAAATAAATAAAAAATCAATTTTGACATTTGCAGATAACTAAGCAAAGGATGGAAACGAAACAAGTTTTTCGTCAGTAGGCTCGACAGCTGCTTGTGTGCACTCCTCCACACCATGTCTCTTCCTCCTTCCTCCTTCCTCCTCCTCTCTTCACTAGGGGAGATGGGGATTACTGTTGCCACATCTTCTTGTTCCTTCCTTTTTCATGACACCCCCCTCCTGTCCCCCAAACACTTCCTGCCCCCCCCCTCCCTCTCTCCCCATCTCCCACTACCAGAAATAATATCTCCTGGTTCTGCAGCACACCTCTCACCAGGAGCTCACAGTGGGACCACTTACATTCTCTACTACCCGGCTCTACGTCCTGCCTTGGTTACATAACATAATGGCCTGCTCAGGTGTCCTCTCCTCTCCACTCCACAGTCTTACATCCACCCTCCAACAGCCCAGTGTAGCAACAGTAACTACTATTATCACTGCTTTAAAAAAACAACCCCATTAACTATTAAGAACAGCCAGGTGCTTTGAGATTTCATTTTCCTTATAGTAACATCAAAGGAAAATGAAGTGCTCAGTTATAACACATGGAATATTTTTGCATTGAATCATCTGAAAGGTCTGCTGGGTAAACCAAGACATGCATCAAGAAGACTGGACCGTACATGATACAGTGCTGTGAGGCAGGCCTTTTGATAATGGAAACTCTTTTTGGTAGGTCATCAATACCATCAGCAGTCAAAGTGATGTCATTGCTGGAATGGCTAACAAAATGACTGATTTACTGATGACACCTGGCCTGTGTCTCTTGCCCAGATCTTCCTCTGCACTGGGCCATACTCGCTCAGCAGTTCCCATGGGGACGCCACAGGGTGGTGTGAGATAGAAGTACATAACTAATGCCTTGAAACACCATTAGCATACCTCTGCATAATACTCAGCAGGCGCTCTCAACAGAGCACCAACATCTGTGCTACAGAACTTTCTACCCTGGCCAGAGGGAGCCAGACACATCATAACATAATGTTGAATATGTGCCATAATAAAAACCATATTACCATTTCTCTCTCTCTCTCTCTCTCCCGCACACACATACATACATAAATGGACAGACACATACTGTACACTCGCTACTCAGTGCTCTGAATAGATGGCTCCCTCTCCACTTTTTTGTGCCAGTGATGGGGTTCAGTGGGGGTGGTTGTTGGAGGTGGAGGTGGCGGTGGTGGTGAACGGCTGCTAATTTAGAGCCGAGCGTTTTGCACGCCTTCGCATCGGGGCTGCTCGATCAGCGAGAACACAAGCCCTCGAAAGAAAACAGTAGCGGCTGACAAGAAAAACACGGCCCCGGTGAGAGGCCCGGCTTCCTCCTCACATGAGCGCTGGACCTGGAATGAAAATAAAGCCTCCATCTCCACTGGGGTGGGGGGTGCGGGGGGCAGGGGTGGAGGGGGGGGCTGAAAGACAGGGTCCTTTCTACATCCAACCACACCAGAGCTCCTGAAAGAGTGTAATGTTCTTATGGTTATAAAACCAGACTTAAAGAAAAGAGCGATTGTCAGGAGAAGACTAGTCTCCCACAAGGACATACCGACGGATGGAGCAGGCCCAGGTCTGTATAGCGACTGTGAATACTGTAGAAAGTTCAATGCCTGAAACTCTGAGTCTTTGTCACTGTTTCCATAATTCAAGGTTCAGGTTGGTTTGTTAGCCTGAAAAGAATTTGCACACTCAGGTTAACGAAGTCCAGGGCTGCATCTCTGAATCTCTGAGTTGTGGAGTAATTCACACAAACACAAGAGCCTTTCAGGTAGGCATGAGCTCAAATGGAGAAGATAACGTAACCATTTGAGTCTTAACCCTGATTCATCTGAACTGAGATGCAGGGGCTTGCATTCCTTTCTGATTTATCAGACAAGTGCTTTGTCCTCTGTCCTAGTGACATATACTAAAACTTTATCCAGTTTTCCGTTATACATATCATTATAACCAAGTTTTCAGTTCTACATATCATTGCTTTAAGATCACCTTTCTGTAAAACAACTGCATTGCTTTCTGACAATCCCATAGATTCTGAGATACTTAAACTACAGGAAAATAAATGGGACATCTTTTTCTCTGGGCAAAACGTAAGACCCATATTTAATCCATGTTCCTTGTAAATCAATTCTACATATAAATGTATCGTTCTCTTTGAAAAAAGTCATACATATGACTCTGTCAAGCACAACTACACTTTAAAAAGGTCATACATATTTATCTGCTGGATTTCCCATTGCGTGCTGAATTGTCCGGTGCCACACTCCTTCAAACAAGGTGAATAGTAAATGGAGGGCTAGACAAAAAAAGAAGTTATTCTCTGGGGAATGAGGCAGGAATCAGCTTGGCTGACATATTACCTGCAACCTGAAGAGACATGAAAGAATGGGCCTCACGGAGGACACAACACTCCTGCTACTGGGCAAGAAAGGTCGAGCTGTTTTCCACTTCGCCTGCATCTGGTTTTAATCTCTGGCCAGTCATTCAGATGTTCGTGGTCAAACAGTGGCAGAGAGCTCTACAATGACAGCTAATGGAAACACACCAGGTACAGATTAAATATGGACAGAGATAGAGCACTCTCAGAATCTCAGAAATTGCTAAATGTGCACATTTGTATGTCAGTGGATCATGGTATGGGTACAAGCAATATGTGTGAGTAGCAGCATTGAGTGGTTCATTTTTCACTTGTGGCTAAGCAATTCATTTTTGGGACAATGACAATCGTTGGTGTCATTCAAGCAGCAGTTGTGGCCTAAAACCAGTGAGTGAAGTTCCTAATGTCATGCAAAGCTCTGGCAAACAGCAACATAACTCTGGACAAATCCTTGCTAGCATGCTAACTGGTTTCTTCTGGTGATAGAGGTTGCATGCTGTGAGAGCAGGGTGGTCCGTACCGTACCACAGACCTAAACAGTGTGCTGCCAGAGCAGCTGGTGCTGATGTGAAATGGCTTTATGTGTCCATTACCATATGCCATTAAATGAATTGGAAAACGATATCAAAACCAGTTGCTTAAAAATTAGAACATCCTCCAAAGTAGAACATTTTGTGCAAATCGTTTAAATCCTTAAAGATGGTCGGTGACTGTGTTGTAAGTTCGACATTTTAAAAAATAAGATACAGCTCTTTACTTCAATGCATCGTCTAGTCCATCAAATACACGTTCACCAACTTCATGAAAAGCTTCCTGTTTGATTGGTTGCCAATGGTCTTAATCTTTTTGTTCGTCTCCCCGATATACAGTACAAAGCGAGAGCAAAGACTGATGGATTTTGTTTCACAAGAGCATGAAGTCTAGCTGATAGCAAACATGGCAGAGGCCTAAAGGAAGGAAGAACGTAACTACAATAAACAATGTACAATCACTTACTGTAGGTTTAAGGGAAACTATCACTGATGAATGAAGTGCTTCAGAGTTCTTGCTTGAAATGTTACACAGTTCAAGAGTACATTAACAAAGTTTATTTTTTTCTGTACCATAGGTCTATATAGAAAGAGTAATGGCTAATTGCATGTCGAGCACTGGAGAGTTTCCTTCCTTGGAAAATTTGTGTATAAAGGCCTATTCATACATTACAGCTAAATTGCCAGAATAACAATCCTGCTATGTCCAAGTAGCCCATTTTAACACATTTTGAATATATTCCAATAAATCATTTTCAAGTCATACCCAAATGGTGTAAGTTGGTTTACACGTCACATTCAATCTCCCACATGTCAACACTTCCAAAGCATTTTCTAAATATACCCACAACGTGCGGAATGTCATGATTTTTCAACATTCTCACACGGAATGCTGAATGATGACCATGTCTTCCCAGTTTTCAGAGGCACACCAGGCTCTCCTAGTTTATTTTAAAAAAGTGGCATACAGTGAATTCTAGCCAGCACTTCAACCCGCCTGTGCAGGTTCACAAGTTTTCTTTCTTCTCACTCTGAAATCAGCCTTCACATGGTTTCTTTTCAAAGCTGACAAGCCTTGAAGGTGTCTATAATGTTACGCACTAAAACACCTATAAATCTGAGTTTTTATGAGACTAAAGGATGTTCCCAAAGGATTGCTGCCTTATCTTTTGTTTAGTTGCTTATCTAATCTTTTTATTACCTTATCAGGCATCACAATTTCTGTCAGAACACATTTACAGTCCATTTTACTGCCCCTGTTTTGGTATTTGCTGTCTTTCACTCGTACATTAATTTGATCACAGTTCTGGTTTGAGCTCTATCTGTGTGGGGGGAAAATAGCGTATCGAAAAAAATCCCAACCAGAGTGCAAGCCTCATAAATCTCAACTCCTCAGTGATGTTCCATAGTCCTGAGAGGCATGTTGCAATATATTACAGCGGGTTTGAGCTAAAAATACTGCTACATAGCATAAACCAGGAAATCTTTCCCACAAACGACACCAAATCCCTGCCTCATTTCAGAGAATCATGGTGCAACACATCAAACTGAAACCTGATTCACTTTTTTCCTTCCAGAGACTACATGACAAGTTTTTCCAAGGAAAACAAGGCAATGCTGGTGTCATGGAGCAAGTATCACACCCACAGTTGATACTACCATATGGGGTTTCAAAAAAACGAGCTGTTTCTTTGCCTCTGAAAGCAACACCATAAATTTGGACTCTTTGCAAAGTTTAATGGCTTAAAACTTCATGACCGGCCATCAATTTGATTCAAATCCCAATTTGCGTGATTGATGCCATCTTTTAGGAAGTCACATCTACTTCTGCTGTGTCCATACATGAAAGGACCCATGCTGCTACGGTTTAGCCACAGGATCACCACAAAGTCATTTCATGGGGCACAGGACACAACTCACGTGTGTAAATTGTATAAGTTATGTAAGAAATGGGAGGTCAAGCAAAGACAAGGGGGGACAAATCAACCCACCACTGAAGACGTTCAGAGAAACAAGAAAAAGATACAGTGCTTGATGTGTCCATAGCATAGCTCTTCTGCTCATAGAAGAAATACATTATCAGATTAAACTACACACAGGAGACAATTTTATCCAGTGTAAAAATGTTTTTTAAATGAAGGGGAACAAATAGAAGACATTTCCAAGTAGGTGCAAGGAGAACAAGTAGAAAGTGCATGTAAGTGTATAATAGATGCTTAGTAAGTTATAGTTAAAATAAGTGTTCTGGGAAAAAAATGGTTTTCAAGTGCTTCTTGAAAAAAAAACTGTGTTATAGGCAGATAGTTGTAAACGCATGTAGTACGGTAGGATATATTTCCCCGGAGATGGAAAACATATCGAGCAAAGACTGGGAGCTGGCACCTCGACCATCAATTAACTCCTGGCCCGTGCTGGTCCTTCCCTCAAGCAGAGCTCACCCAGCAGGGGCCCAGCTCAGCAGGCACCCAGAGCTTGGTTCTCCCCCTCATACACCAACCACCCACCCACCCACAACCGCTACCTGGCCTTGCCAATTATGAGACAGAGAGCAAAGGAGTGAGAGCAAGAGAAAGAGAAGAAAGTGATAATAGAGAAAGTTTGTTGTGAAAGTAAGACCCTCATTCCACCCTGCTGCGCAGCCTTAAAATTGGATAACTTCGTCATGGAGCCAGTGTGAAGCCATGTATGTTTGTCTTTACAGTTTCAGGCTCTGCGCCTGACCCCTGTTGCTGACCTCCCTTGGTCACCCCTAGCCAGTTGCTTTCATTGGTCACAAGTGTTGACAAATCATTTACTGACCCTTAACCCAAAGGCTGAGCAATTCATCCATTAAGCACTAAGAAAATGACATGAGTGGTCCACACTCATAATTAAGTGTGCCGGCTTCACCCCTAATGTCTTGTGTGTGCACTCAATTTTCACTTTAGAGAAAAGTGTCTGCCAAATACTTTCACTATGACTGCAAATGTAACTGTAAGTATACAGTAACTGTATTGTGTGAGATTGTGCACAGCACAACCACAGCCATTTTGGACAGTGTGTGTCTTCATCATTTGGTGTGGGGTGGGGGGGCGGCATATGCACGCTCTTTTTCCATGTGTACATTCCCGCAGCTAGCATCACGGCTTCCTGTACATTCAAGCTCCGCTTCACATCAAACAGCATTCACCAAAGGACATGCTGACTCTCCCGCCGAGCGCAATTCCATTAAACCATTTATGGCGCGTTTCCATGACTCTGTCAAGCACATGCCCTGTCGAGCACAACCGCACAGCCTTGTCTCGGTCCTCCGCCTGAGATCCAAGGGGCTCTAGGACTTGATGCAAGCTCCTCCAAGTGGTGTGAGCCAGAGTTGCACTCCATTTCTGACGTCTATCTTTACACTGAAGTCACAATGTATAACTTCTCTGTGGCCTTGAATCAATGAAACAGCCCCAGTGAGGGTCCCAGTGGAGTGGAAGGGGTCCACAGGAGTGGCCCTGAGAATCTCTTGCCCTTTTAACCTCCCTGAATATGTTCAGGTTGAAGAGTGCTGGGTTAAGCAATAATATACGTAATCATAAGAACATACAGCCCCACAGTATTCACCGTTCAGTGTTCTGATGACTCCCCATCCTACATCATCCCACAGCAACTGCCTGAGGATGGAGGAGGATGGGAAGATGAGGCGGCAGCAGCAGCAGGGTGAGTTGTGTGTGGGAACGCTCAGGTTTGGGGTCCCCCTTTCTCATAATGAGGAGCATTAGCAGACGGGCCACTCTCCACATGTGCGGTGACCACATGATAAGGCTGCGGCCCCTGAAACTGCTCTGGGAAACACGTCAGACAGGGAGGAGAGTTTCCGATTTGACGAGGAACCGCAATGAAAATCACTTCGGGGGCCTCTCCGAGGAGGATGCTTACGTTTGGAGAACAAGTCATTATCCTCCCAGGCTCCTGATAATTACAATCGAGTGGAAGAAAACATGACTGTCCATAATAGATAGGGCGCTCCCATTTCCGAAGAAATTAGTTAATTTGGTGATTTATTGATCTTGATTGTTCTATTGAAGCAACTGAATAAATGTACGAGAAAGCTCTACATTGCTCATTAAAGGCTACATCTTAAGTAAACTATAACATGTTGAGAAATAAACTGAGTAAATGTTGAGTTTCAAATTGAGTAGATGTGTAAAATTGTGTAACATATTTGTGAGATTTTTCACCCAAAACATTTCCAGAAATGTTAGCTACATGTAAGTTACACAGTCAGTTAATATATTCACTTTTATTTGTCCCAGGTTAGCGGTATGTCATTGGCAATGAAAAAGTGCACACTCTAAATTAAATTTCATTTTTATTAAAAGGGTAATCCAGTTTTGAGCCCTAAAACTGAACATGCAGTCAGATCGATGTATATGTTATTGTTTAAGCATAGAATATGAAATGTACTTGCAGTAAATTCTGAGCCTGCACTAGCCGCAGCAAGCATCTAGCATCCAGTCATTACACACCTGTATAAGAAGACTCACTGAAGCTTCTGATAAAGTAGCCCAATTGCTTCATTCATTCAAGATAGGTAAAACAAACGAAAAGTGCAACACTGCTTACTAAATGGGCAAACCACTTTCGTAATAACCACTTACGATTTAAAAGGCGCTTTTAATGGAAGGTTAACTGTGTACAATGAGTTTACTTGGAACAGCAGAATTGGAACAGCAGACTTTGTTTCACAACACCTTACCAGTAAGTACTCAAAAGGTGGATGATTAGTCAAAATGCCAGGAAGTTTTTTTTCCCCCCTCTTGTTCATCATCAACACAATAAAGCACTGATCAAAGCCACCATAAGCTGCAGTGCATGGAAACAGATTTGTCCTTCACAGCATGTGATGTGCTGCGTTGGTAGTGTGCACTCAGCGGGTGAGCCCCCCCAGCCACCCACCACCAACCAACTACACATGGCACCATTCTGGCTCTACGGTACACTCAGAGTTTCCCATTAGTCAGGCAGGTAGACTAAGCACTTACAGAAACCTCTTACTGCACGGACAGCACGGCACAGAGAGAGCACTCATTCTGGCTTCTGTGGAACATGGAGGAACACTGACGCAGACAATGTTGAGCCCTTCCAAGACAAACTTTCTCAATGGGAGATGGGGAGCAGAGTGGTTGCCAGCAGCATCAAACTGCAGCAGCCCCCGCACCTCCACAAATCTGCCTCTCCGGCTGGTGTAATAAATCTGCTCGCCCGTTGTCCTTGGGGGGGAGGGATGCTGTGTTTACACACTGGTCCAGACATGCAGTGTGGTTGGGGTTGTGGGCTGGGTAGGTGGGGGGTAGTTGTAGGGGGTTTTTGGGGGTACCGTACCACGGTTTGCCCCGCGGGGAGGAAACCTGAGACTGAGAGGGTCTCCTGGTGCCGGCATCGCAGGAGGCTCCAGGGCAGGGAGGAAGCGGGAGCGTGACTGGGGAGCAGAACACGCAGGAAGTGGCCGAGAAGCGGAGAGGAGAGATGAGATGAGGAGCTCCGTGGATAATCAAGACAAAGTTAGTCACGGTTCATCTGATCCACCATGAACCAAGTTCATTTGGAAAAAATTTGGAAAGGACGGAGAACAATGGAGCCATTAAGGTCATCGTGAGTCAGTGGTACCCCCTTACTACATTTCACTTTTGACTAACTAGTTGGCTTGTTAGCAATTGATTTACCAGCAATTATCATCAGAAACAATCAGAAAAAAAATCATTTCACAAGGTGGAAGGAATGGTCTTGACTGACTTACTCAAAATTGGCCCACAGCTCATTCCAATAATTCCCACAAAGCTGGCAAAACCACAGGAATCTGTCAAATATGTCCATCATCCTTACTAGATGTCTGTCATGTTTACGAACAAAGCTTTGTGGGTTCTGTTAATGTGCAGAAAATGTACTTTAACTTCTGCAGCTCACTCAGCTTAGTGTAAATGCTTTGTGTAAGCAGCTGTCTATCACCTATTTTGTACTGTATGTTACTCAACAAGGCTCATCTGACTGTCACGAAATAACTGTAGGCTTGTTAATATTTTTACTAGCAAGCATAACAGGGAGGTCTAGACTAAGATGTCCAGACTGAGGCTCACACTTGTCACATTTTGAACTAGACAACCATGGGCTGACATGGACAACACAACATTTAGACATTCCCACGCACGTTAAATACACTGCCGTGCCACCACACACAAAGAACAGGCCGTGTCATGACATGAATTAAACATTTTTCCTGTACCATATTTAGACATACTGTCATGTGAACAACAGTACATAATCCTGAGAGTATGTATTTTGGCAGGAAGTGGTTTCTCTGACAAGTCAATCTTTTAAACCAACAACTAGTCTCTGGTCTCTAAATCCCTCTGCTGTTTTCCCACCACACCCCTCTGGAAAGTCTTTTAACTGCTCCACACAAAACTGCAAAACCCTTCTTATGTGGTTAACACACACCTGACAGCATTTACCCACCTCCCCCGTTCTGAGTCTCCCACTGTCAGCTAAGAAACCTGCCCGCAGTGCGTGACATCATTCGACTCACCTCAAAGAAAAAGGGAAGCAGGAAGAGAAAAAGAACGGCTGGATGGTGAGGAGGTTCTCACAGCGGGACAGGTGAAATATGGCTGTCTTAAAAGATGCGAAACCTGAACATAGGTGGGGGGGAGTCTGAGTTACAACTCCCCAAACATTTGGATAGTTATGCTTGAAGCACGATCAAAAAACCTAGAGATGAAATATCACCTTCAAAGTGGATAAGAGGGCCTGTCTCACACCGCTGCTGTCCCATATATTATAGAGTCATATATCAGGGAACATCAATCCTTCTCCTATTTCAAACAGATCACCATCCACACCTATCCCTCATTTCACACCTCACACCAAGGACACAGACTAAAGCTTCGTGGGTGTGCAAGTGTGAGGGGGTTGGTGTGTGTGTACATCCAAACAGCAGCCCCCACTTTTTTCAGCACGGGACTCTGTTCCTCAGACACCAGCACTCCAGCTCTCTCTCTCTACTTGTCCTCTGACAGCGCAGACACCACCGGGGAAAGCCCTCTCTGGAGGGAGGACTCCTCCCCTCTTGTTAATCCCCCCTGGAATCAGTTGCCGTCTGTCCACTGCGATACACGGCCTGCAATCTGCCCCAGAGGAAGAAGCGCTCTCTCGCTCCCTCTGACCAGGAGCCAGATTTCGCTGCCCAAGCCCCAGGGCCCCTGTTCTCCCATGCCCCTTATCTCCCACGCAAATCCCCTCTTGCAAGTCAGGGATTTTATCCAGGGTGCTCAAAGCTGCACAGAGACCCCTGGGGGGGGGGGGGGGGGGCAGCAACACGCTCCAGGCTGGCACACTCAAAAAACAAATAATCTGATGCACTTTTGAGAATTTTAAAGGCCCTAACTACAAATGAGCAAAAATAGAACTTTCTAATAGAACAAAAGGTTACAATTTACAGCTACTTTAAAGTCTTTAATGAGATTTCTATTTGTGTCTAAACAGCGGGGTGGTCCGGTGTAATTATTGGCGTTTGTGGATAAATAAAAAACCCATGTTGTTAGTGGTATTCTCTAACACTGTTAGGCCCCATTTCCTCACTGCACTTTTTGAGCTTTTCACACCTATGCTTAAGGCAGAGGCAGGTCTATTCTGGGCATTAACTGACACAGTTTTATACAAAGACCTGACTTGTGTAGAATACCTGCTGTGACTCATCGGTTTCCGCCTTGAAAAGGTATTCCCTGAGGCCCATCTGTGCTTGTCATTTGTCCCTTCTTTTTATGTCCACCTTGAAAAAAAAAATAATAACAAGACAGGACATGCTTAAATGAAGTAGACAAACGCATCTTGAGTCATACTGTCACCATAGCTCAGTATAGAGGGAAGGGGTCAACGATAGGGCCAGTCAGTTTCTCATTCAGGCATGATTTCTTTGCCCCTAGGTGTTTTCCCACACTCATCTTTTTGCAACGCAACCGAAACTACCATGGAACATTAGGTTAAAAAAATCATTTCTAAAGGTATCTTCTTCTTCAGCCATTTCAAGGCATGTTTTACTGTGAGTAAACTCATCTTTTCAAACTGACAGCCAGCCAGCCATCTTTTTTTCTCCCCACAGAGAATTTTTCCAGTTATTGGTCATTAAAATGTGGGCCTTTCCCACACGGTCCTTCCGAGAGAAATTTAACTGCAAGTGAATTTCCACAGCGGATGTCTTTGGAGTGTTCGTGATTCAGGTAGGAGGAGGACAGACTGGCTTCTGCAGGAACCACTGATGTCCCGAGACGAAGCTAACTCATGGCAGTAAGTAATGTAAAAAAAAAAAAAACGGGAAATCTGGTGCCATTGAAGCAGGCGGGGGGACAAAAAAGAAGGGGGGGCATTTATGTCAAGATGATTTCAGGGATGCTTTGTGCTACCACTCTCCCTCAACAGATCTCTCTCTCTCTCTCTCTCTCTCTCACACACACACACACACACACACACACACACCACACACACACACACACACACACCCTTCTTCACAGTCACTCAGCCCAATGTGGGGAAAGACAGAAGACTCTGTATTTACGCTTCTGCAATAGCCATCAGGCTAGACTAGGATGAAGAGGAGGAAGTGGTCAGGGTCACCCTTTGGGTTCATGAGGATGAAGCCTGGCTAGGCAGCTCCCCTGTGTGGGCGTGTGAAGAAGAGCAGACACACGGCGATGAAAGGAAGAGGAGACGAGAAGGATGTTTGGGAGAGCGTGTGTGCAGTGAGGATTTGTGCCCAGTACAGTTGATGGAGCGCACAGATGACAAGTGGGGGAACAACTTAACCTGGGTTTGGAGGGAAGGGAGAGGAGGGGTTGTGTTAATGTGTACCACTGTTTCATTTAGCCCAAGATAGGAGCCCACCCATGGATTGTGGGTGTTAAACATTTGTTGCAGGCATTTATAGAGCTGTTGAGCAACTTTACAAGCAACCGTTATTACCATTATGTCATGTACAACAATAGAACTGCAATGACAATTTCCATAGCCTTGTTGAAAAGATAAATGAAGGAGGTGCTCCCCCTTGTGGTGACTTTGGTTTTGACTGTGGTCAAGGTTTCTACAAGTGATGTGAAGTATGGACACCGCTACCAAACAAGAGGAAAAAAGGAGGAAAAGAAGAAATTTACCTTGAACATTACTTCTTTAATTATTTTGCATCCACTTGCCACTTGTCATTGTACATTTCTAACAATGGACAGTAATAATCATAATAAAGAGCATTTCAAAACTTGAAATTCAAATGTATAAATGTTTCTAGATGAATTTGCTTGGTTAGAAACAGATTTGCTTAAAAAACTTTAAAGAAGATATTTTAGTAGATGACAACTTTTTACAATAACAATGACACATTTGGTAGCTCACATACATTACTTTAATAGGCCATCAAATGTTATTAGCCCCCACCACCCCCACCCCCACCCAACAATCATATAGCAAAAATGAACGCGACAAATTGTAGAATGGTACCCAGGTTACAAATGTGTCCAACAGAATTGGAAGAGGTCATATATTAACCTATCATAGCAGTCAGTTAAATCTTACTTATGAAACGTGTACAGAAATCTCAAAATTTATAGCCTAATAAAACTGGCAAAATATAAGCAACTCTAGGCATAGGTAATCTGTTTCCTAGAACTGAAGGATGTTAAAAAATCTTAAGAATAAGTGAGTATGCTAATGTGAATTCAAATGTAAAAGATGAATTACAACTGATAAAGTTATATTTCTAGACAAAAAACACAAGCCAATCATCACTGTACTATGTGTTAGTGTTACTAAAATTAAGTGACACACAGGGATGGTCAGTCTGCAAAACACCCAAGTCTCCCCATTTTTAAAGCTTAGCATATAAACCATATCAAATCTCTGTTAATCTCTTTCGTAACACGCCAGAAAGACAGATGCCACACAGGACAAGAGGAAGGTCACTTTATGATAGTATAAATATCTCAAATGGCATATCATACAGAGGAGTATCTAGGAGGCACACTATGTGCCATAAGCTGAAGTGTATACCAAAATGAAGGTTTAGTGTCTATTACAGCAGCTACTTATGGGAGGCAAACGAGCAGTGTCTACATGCAAAACGGCTAACCTTTTAACAACTCCAGAGCATCTAGCCTAGTTCGCTAGCAACACCAAAGGTTCACGTCAAACTCGATGGCCTACTATATTTACATAAAGACTGCTTTTGGAATCTCATTAGGGCAAAGTAATAAAGCAGGTCAACGATGGTCTTTCATTGTCCATCTGACCGACCAGAATGTGTTTTGTGAAATCTTGAGAAAGAGAGTGGAAAAAGACAAACTAAACATGAGGACATAGACGTATTTGTTTTATAAAGACTTTGTTTGATTTCTAAGAGTTGGATGATGTGTAGGAATGTACTGGAAATGTTCACTGAAGCCCAAACATATTTTAAAACCATCCCAACTTGAAATATGTATGCATTATTTAGTCATAGAATCTATACTTATATTATAGATATATAATTAATACTTATGATATATTCACAGCTCACACTTAATTGTGTGTGTGCTGCATAATATTATCTATTTATACTTAAATGAGCAATATAAACATACACACAGAGACACACAAACACATGTGCACACATGCACACACACACACACACACACACACACACATACATACACACACACACACACACACCCACACCCATACACACATGGTCATTGCCATATTGCAATCAATAATAGAAAATAAAAAAGAAATACAAAATTAAATGTCTGGTCTACACAAGTAAACCAATTATTTACAATATGTCATTTTTTTTTCTATTGAAACTTCTCATGCACAGAGACATTTCAATATCCATCGAGATTGGTTTGAAAATAGGCTGGGTCAATGTGTATTAGCAAAAGTCAATCTCAGAGAGAGTATGGAATGACAAGATGGGTGGATCTTCCAGGAAACAAACGAGTGAAACAAAATGTCCCAGTGTGGAAGACAATACAGCCCTTTTGAGGAATGGCTTGTTGGTCAACATGGAGGTTGCTCCAAAAAACTCTATAGAGATTACACTGGCTATCTACTGCCTTGTACACGGTCACAATATCCACACCTCTAAATCTACTGTGATTCCACAGATTTGTCTTCATGCTTCTCAAAAGGGGAAAAATGTGTGTTTATTTTTCTTACACACTGCAAAAAAGAAGAAGAAAAAAAAAACGAGCAATGTTTCTTCACGGTTTCACAGGACACTACATCTGAAGAGATATCTCTTTAACGTTCGCAGTAAAACATTCATCGATTATAGTACAACCAACACACTTGCGACTACAATGCAGGAATCTATTTGTCCTCAAAAACGAAAACAGATTAAACTTGTCTTTTTTTTCTCTTTTCTGGGAGTGATAGCCATGAGAAGGCCTAAGCAGTACAACAGCAGCAGAATACCCAAAAACAGAAGATCACGCAGAACTGAACCACTGGCTCTCAAACAACGGCAGACAACAATCTCACGGAACACCAACACCCCTCACAACTTCAAACTTGATACAGAAGCATCATTCTAATTATATATGGACTAGACGGTCTGTCAAAACCTGACTGTCTTGCCATCCTAAATGTTCATCCTTTTGCCCCGTCTGGAAGGGAGTGGAATGATGGATTAAGACACGGAGAGGTTTATAAAAAGTTGCCAACTGATGTTTCTTTTCTCTTGAAGCTTAAGATGTCGTTTTTATCATGAGCAGGAACGAACCAAGAGGCAGTCAACTCCCCTGTTCAGGTCAATGAGCAACCCTGATCTGCTGCTAACTAGAATGTATCTTCCACAGATCCAATATGCAAACCAAGCTAAAAGGGCACCCAAAAAACAACTGGTACTGAAATAACAGAGAAGCCAAAAAAGTGCTCACAGCACACAGCGCATAGTTACACATCGCATTCTTCCTAACTTATTTCTTCTTTTTTTTTTTAAATCCTAAAATGGCTGCACTTGGAACCTTATGGAATTCAAGCAATGTCCACCACTACATATAAGTTACCTATAACACAGGAGTGTAGATCAGAGGCACACAAAGCTAAGGAGGAATGTCAGAAGACTTCAATGCATACAGTTTGCCACAGACTAGCAGTTAAAGATTAGGTAGCAAATAGGAAATGCACAAAGCCAATTATGGGCAACTGCTTATTGTTATTGTAACTCCACGTCTGTCTATGCAAAAATGCACTCTGGTAATAGAGAGAAAAAAATGTATGAAGCACGCGCATAGCTACCAAAGCCCAGGTCTTAAAGACACAAAAAAAGGAAATAGGAAAATTAAGGGAAAAAAAAATCAAGAAACTGCAGTCTGCTGAAGGAAAAGTCTTCAATCTCTTTAAAAGGCAGAGTGCCTCCAAAACGCGGCACAGGCGATAAAGAAAGTTCTGTACATTACAATCACAGCTGACAGCTAGCCGCCTCTACCACCGCACAGAGGAGAGGATCCCTTACGGCCACAGGCCTCTGGAGTCAAAGTGACCCAATTTGGCCAGACCACAAACCGCAAGGTTTTTCGCGGGGCCTTGCTTCGGGCTGCCAGGTCGGAGCGCGGGTTTTTTTTAGCAGCATCCAAATTCGGCACCGACGCTGTGCCGTTTCGCCACGACGATCTGCCAGACGACGCCAAGCTCTGAGGGCATCGGCACCAACACTTGAAAGATCAGAAAACGAAACTCTGACCATGTGTGGAACAGCAGAGAGCTCAGGCTAAGGTTCTGGAATCGAGGCACCAGGATAAAAAAGGAAGGATGTGGGTGGTGATGGTGGTGGTAAATGGTGGTCAGCAAGGAAGTGCACCAGACCAGAGAGGCTAACACCTACAGACCAGTCAGGTCCACTATGGCCTTAATGAAGATGGTGTCGTCGCGGATGTAGGAGTTCTTGGTGTCGAGCTTGGACAGGGGGCAGAAGAGCGGGCAGCCGCTGGCGATGTTCATGTCGCTGACGGGCCGCTGGAAGGACGAGGAGGAGATGTCCGGTCGAAAGGCGTCGATGATATGCTCGCGGTTGTTCTGGTCCAGAAGCATGAGTGTCACCTGGGAGGTGGACCAATAACAGGGAAGAGAAGAGGTTTGAGATCCAGTGTGGGAAAACTGATAATTAGATTTACTTTTATGCTTAATAAGGTAGCCATTTGAGTGAATATCTCTGTACATCATTAGTCTGTTGAGATCCAGTGTAGGAAATAATTAGATAATTAGCTAATTAGATTTACTTTTAACTTTTTACCGTTAAATAAGGTAGCTATTTGAGTGAATCTCTGTACATCATTTACTCTGAGGTTTGTTTCTTCTGAAATGTTGTGTTACCCTGAAGCACGAGAATGTGACTGAGACTCTATGGAGGGATGAGGGGTTTCCAGAAACATCTGTGGTATGTTTCAAGCTGAGCCATCTCTTTACTTAGTGCTTTGTTATGACAAAGAGGGCCTCAAATGAAGGTTGTCAGTCTCCACTATACATTATATACGTTTTAGGGAAATCGAAGAGGCTCGACTGTTGGTCGCCACTCTGCATACAGTACATGGGTTATTGACAAATCTAAGAGGCTCAGGGTGACCATGGTTAGAGACATGTCAATGTTGTATGGATCATGTAATGGATTTTAGTCATAATTTGGATGCCAGTAGCCCAAAGCTAATGTCAGCAAGAGAGGGGGGGGGGATGAGATGTATTCTTGTCTTGCAACTTCAGACCTCACAGCAGATAGCTAGTAGGCCCGTTTCTACTTTACCACTGATTTTGCCTTATGGCAAACCCATTGGCACCAGAAAGACAGATAATCCCCCCAAATAATAAAAAAAATCCTTGGTTTCTATTTAATATCTGGTTTTAGGTCTGCTGCAAAACATTTCAGTTGAACAGTAATCGCAAAATTAGTAAATGCCTTTTATATGTGCTGCAGGACTATTGTGAAAATATAGTCTTTCCATGAAGTCTATGTAGTCATTGCAGTATAAGGGGTAAATATGACCATAGCAGCTACTAAAAATCAAGTCATTCTGTAATGCAACTACTGTCCACCATTATCAGACATTTTCTAATGCACTGATCTACTTGTGTACACTGCTGGCTTACTTTCTGGTTGAAGGGCCACTTTAGAAGTGCATCACTGTGTCCCCTCATCACCACGAAGAACAAAGACAAGTGAGTGCCACGCCCCGTTCCGTCCCCATTCAGGTAGATGCGCAGGCACATCTTGTAGCCATATTTACTGGTGTAGAAGGCTGAAAAACAACAACAACAAGCACAAACACACTCCCATCAGACATCAACCGGAGCTAGGGGTACCTGATATGGAACACAGCACTGCTGGTGGCCCAGATATGAACACGGCCACTTCAGAAAGGAAAATCACATGATTATGTTGTCTTAGTAGTGCTATTCTTTTGGCTAGTTAAAAGTATTTCATGTATATGTATAGTGACATGTACATATTACATGTCAACTATTACATAATTCTATCATGTTTACTATATATGCAGTATAGTACAACCTGTAATTCAAATTAGCAACCTATAATTCAAACTAGCACACTGCATCTTATCCTATTCTATCTATCCATTTGGGTGACAAGAAAACCTTTTTTTAGACAATGGACTGCCTGCGTTGTAACTTTGTGAAGGTGTTTTGCCTGGTGCATAAACTCCAAACAATTAAGAGTCTGAAAATACTGTGACTGTGTAGATGTTTCAGCAATAAATACAAAATCTATAAGCATGAGCCGTTGAGTGCAGTGCATGTTCTCTTTTTGTAATTTTGAGACGAGGAAGCCTTGCTCAGGGAGCTTACCAGGGGAGAACATGGCTGGAGCTCTTCCAGCCACGGCGTCGGCCCTTTTCTTACTGAAGTCGGAAATCTTCCACACAAAGACGCCGTCGTAGGTGGCAGCCGACATCTCCCTCATCTTTCCCTCCATCTCCACGATGGAGAGATCCCTCAGGCCCACCGTCCGCTCCAGCTGGCGCACCTGGACACCACCAACACCAAAACAAGCGGCAGTTTACAGCCAACGGTGGGGAGACTGGGTTATCTGGCAGCACAACCCAAGAAATTATGTGTATGTGATGAGAAATCCTTTAAAAGGATAAAACGTAGAATAAATGTGATTACAAAAAAAGAGAAGTGTTACACATGGAAACACTGAAATGTAAATGCTACATTTAGTGCATGTACAACACAGCAATGCCAGAATGACAGACTAGAGACTGAGTTCCACAGCAAAAGGCAATGGCAGCATGCAGTGGGAGCGGATTCACTTGGTGATGGATGACCTGGGTAAATGTCGGACTTCCTTCCACAGACACACGAGGGGTGTGTTCACCTTGTTGCTGAGTATCTCGATTTTGTCCTGGTCCAGGCGGTGCTGCCGGTTGTAGGCCTCCATGGTGGCGGCGGAGCGCTCCATCTCGCGGTTGAGCACACACACAATGTTCTCGAAAGTGCTCACCTTCAGCTCCAGCTCTTGGCACCGCCGGCCCAGCTCGACCACCTTCAAGCCAAGTCAAGTGAAGTGAAGTAGGTTTTTATTGTCGTCTCAGCCATATGCATAGCACATACTGAGACGAAACAACGTTTAAACGGGAGCAATTGGTTATACAGAAACAAGACAGATACAGTGCAGTATGCACGCAAACTATTAAGATATACACATACACACACACACACACACACGCACGCACGCACGCACGCACGCTCCAAGATACATATGTTTATACGCACACACGCACTCTCCAAGACACACACGTTCATACACATGTGAACAGTAAACAGAAAAACAAACACACTAGACAGGGCATGGCTTGTAGCAGAGCTCTGACAACTAGTGCTTATGGTTGACCTTGGTCTTCTCGTTGTGGAGCTGGAGCTCCAGGGCGGCGCCCACGCCGGTGGGCAGCGGGGTGAAGGAGGTAGACAGGGTGGGTGTGGGAAGGGGCACCGGGGGTGGTGGTGGTGCGCAGGCGCCCTGCACGGGGGCCCCCGCACCCAGCTGGCCCATCTTCTGCTCCAGGTTCTGGAGGGCCTGGTGCAGCTCGTGGATCTTGTGGCTGGCCAGCTCCAGGCTCTGGGGCTGCAAACTCTCCAAGTTCACCTTGATGCCCATGATGAAGTGCAGCAGCAGGTTCAGGTGCTCGTAGGAGCAGGCGCGCTCGTGCTCCTGGATCTTCTCTTTCTCCACCTGACATGGTATGGGTGCAACATACACGCAAACGCACGCACAGCAGGCATTAAGTTATGTTATACATGAACAAAACATTACAATGATGCAGATCCTACAACTACCAACATATGCAATTCACACACAATTTTTCACATGCAATTCACACACAATTTTTTCATGAACAATTCAAAAACACAAACCTACACACTGAGACACACACAAAAACTATACCTTCAAACTATTTGCAGCTTACTAGTGCAACCATGTGAGAAAAATAAGCCTCTTTAAAGGTTTACTTACCGACATATCGCAGCCCACCACATGAAATCTGCAGGGTGCTCTAAATTTAGTACAAAGCTTGATGTGGTCCACATACTGTCAGGAGGAGGGAAAATGGAAAAGACTGAAACATCAAACAATCCACATCATTCCGAAGCAGTCCAATTACGTCAAAATGGTGAATCACAAATTACCATCAGCATCAGCTGATGTTTACTACTGAGCTCTTACTGTAAGCTAAAACTGACAGTGATTCTCATTAGTCATTGTGGTGACACAGCACACAGTGCAAACAACAAAGTTTATCTCTGCATGTAACCCATCACAGAGGTGTACTAGTAACAGACCCTCCGGTCAAAAGCCTGCTTCCTTAGCCACCAGGCCACCACTGCCAACGGGTGAAGGTTCCAAAATTGGTTTGATATTAATTTGTGGACCCTCCAAATTGCTCATGTAATGCCACGCTGGCCAGCAAGTCAAAATGGGTCACTATAATACATGTTTGCTGATTTGCAAAGCCAACAAGAAACTGACTTGTCATGTTTTTTTTTACCTCTCTCCCTCTGGAGTGTTTGTAGACATGCCACAGCATGCCTTAAAGCACCAAATTATTTTTGCAATAATATGACCCCTTTAAGCGAATCATATTACAGACAAATCCCCACTCAATGATGCACTTGGCTTTCTTGGAATAAGCAGCACGGAACGAACAGAAGAGCAGGGAAAAGAAGGCACCCAGCCTTGAACTTTCTAATTGTAATCCTTCACATCTCCATCAAGCTGCTGGAGGCAGCGAACGCTATGCAGGCCATCTGCTAAGCCACTCAGCCCTGGCAGTAGGCAGCATCGCTAGCTACCTCTGGCACAATGCATTATCTCATCTACTTAAGTACTGCCAGTGCTTAAATGCAATACTCTGATTAGGCATCTTAAAAGCCAGCTAATTTAAGGACAGCACATCCACATCCATGCACCGTCTGTTCTGGCAGTGACGTAAACTCACAGTGAGTGGTGGGGAGGGGGGACAAAGAACAAAAATAATTTTGAGTTACTAACCTTTTCTCTTGGAATTTTTTTCTTTGCACATCCTTCACATATCATTGGGTATTTTGGACATATTTCATCATGAGCCTACAATATCAAGACAGAAATCAGTGACTGAAAAAGTCAATCCAAGTGTTTCATCTGATCAACTAATTTGTTTCATTTTGGCAACTTATGCTCACATTATACACAGTATGAATTTGTGTAGGTTACTGTTGAAATGCAGAAATAACTTTAATTAAACACGTGCTCCTCTTATTTCTTTAACAAAGTAAACAAAGAATGACATTACCTTAATATCTTTAAACTGAAAAGGTTCTTTGCAGTATTTGCAATTTAGCGTTCTTTCTGGGCATTCTCGTTCATTATGACGTTCCACCTCATTAGCCCTGAGCAGTTCTTTACAGGAGGGACATGAGATGATCATATAGTCACACTTTCCTTCGTGGGTAAACTAAAAGACACAGAATGACAAATTATCAAACTCTATGTACAATGTTGTCATATTTTAATATCAGTCCTTGATAGACTTGGCTATTGTGTCTAGTGGAGATACTGTGCCAGTACTTTTTTTCCCAAATAGGTCATAGCACTTGCAGCTTTAAAATAATGTTTAGATTTTATTGTATACATTTTAATATGCTATCCTGTAACAACATCCAAGTTTTTATCTAAATAAGCAAGTACCATTAACTCAACAAACAGCCTTTTAAAGGGCCAAGGAGGATGCATCTACAATAGATTGTTTTACAAAGGTTGTACAAGTTAAATTAAAAGTTCTATACCTCGTATTCTTTGATGCTGCCCGTCCAAGAACAGCCTTCATTGGGACAAACTGCTGCTAAAGCCTCAACTTCTCTTCTTGCTGCGTTGTCAGGAAATGCCTGATGAAAACATTAAACTTGCTTATTCTTCAAAGACACAGCTTGTTAATCATTGTTATTGGTGGAGACCAATCCACTAAATTGATATCCATAGTTTGTCCTAATTAACGTGCAAAATGTTTTGCTCCTATTGTTCAGAAGTCCCAAACAAGCTTGTCAATGCGTTTAATGACAAAATAAACCACCACGTTTGCAGAAACATGTATGAGAAACTGTCAAATTAGTACGTTAAATCGACTTACACAGCCTTGTTTCAGAATAGATGTTGGCTCTTCGAAAATCTCTTCTTTAATACAAGCGCTGCATTTTTGTGGTCCTGAACTATGAAAACATACAAAACCATCGTTGTCTTAATTAAAATGATAGATTAGACATTACTCTTCCGCTACATTATCACGACTCCTGCACACGACAACGAAATAATTCATATCACAACTGCCCTCATCATGTAGATGTAATATAGTTGTATTACGGCAGCAGTGAGACTTGCATTGGGTCACACACCACAGGGTAGCAACATAAGGCTGGATAGCAACACATGACAGATTTCAGCCAACAAGCACGCACTGATTTCGGTCGTTGGGTACTGGTGTCTTTTTGTAACTGAAAGGAAAATGGAAGCTATAAACAAAGGAAAACGAATGCATTAGGAAAAAATGCAGACAGTTGTTTGACTGTTCGGACCTCTGTTATGTCCGATGTGCAATGCTAACGTACCGTCATTATTATCTAAAGCTAAATGATACCAATGTTAGCCAACAGGCTTGGGTTAGCTTGTTAATACTACCGACTACAGTTAGCTAATAGCATCTTGCCTCAGGAACGGCGCTTACCTCACAGTTTTGTTAAAACAGTATGAACAAAAACGATGACCACATTGGGCTTGGAAAGGCCTTCTTAAAATTTTCTGACAAATATTACACAAGTGTTTATCCTCAAGCTTGTTGGCTAGTATTTTCTTGGGGAATCCGGGTTTGTTGCCTTCTAATGAAGATGGTGGTGATGGTTCCTGTGCAGCCATTATTCCCGCACGGACATGTGACCTGGCTTTCTGGCTATGAGTGAGGGAAAGTGATTGAATCTTTACGGATAGCTTTCAATTCTTTCCAACAGCAAGTGAAAGGAACACAGTCACGCAAGGGGAAAGCAGATTATGAAAACAGGCCTACATCAAATGCAATAGGGTGAGGTCTGCTTTAATTGAGCAGGATCTCCTATCAAAGACATTTTAATATTTATTTAATATTGGCTTTGTGAATGTACATAGAGCTACAATAACAAACCTATCAAATGTTACCCATTAACCATATACTATTTCTAATGTTCGTCTTCATTTAGAGAAGAGCGACCCAAGTTACAACACATGTTCTTAATTTTTATCCCAAAATTACTCCTACATAGGGTACTACAATAGTTTCTGCTCCTAAAGTTAGTCCAAACCACAGAGTGTTTTAAAAGAAAAAGAGTGAAACAGATGGCTTAAAACTCACGAGATAGTGGTGCAGATATTTTAAAAGTTACCCAAAGTTAACTTGTCACTACTTGCCATCTGCAGCTTGGAGGTTTTCAAAAGTGACCTTTGAATCAAGGTCCTGGCAAATATTAAGAAGAACTGGATTGCAAAGTTATGGTTTTTTTTTTTTTAAACGATCTAAGTATTCTACATATTTGTGTTACACTTTTCCTGTAATTAATGCATTGTTGTATTGCTCGTATGGTCATGTCCTAGCATGAACATGTTAAAAAAGTAACAAGTAATCAGGGGGAAGTGACAGTAACGGTAATCAGGAAATTATTATCGTTCCACAATTTTTACAAACCACCTCACACAATTCACTAGCTTAACTTTCACTACACTACAATTCTTCTGATTGCAAATGATCTTTCGAAGCAAAAAAATACAGTATGTCTATTATCTTTAAAGTTGCATTTAAACTTTACAAATCCAGAAGCTTTTTTAGCAGAACATCTCAGAATGTCACAGGACATCCAGACCCACCTGACCACCCTGTGTTGGGTGCCCTAAGTGCAGGAACATTATCCCTCTTAAGGTCCTCCTAACACCAGCCACTAGCTGTCACCCAACTAAAAGTCTGAGGAGTTCTGCTGTTCCTCCATGTTCCTGCTCACCATTTTTTACAGTTTGACAACTATTTCAAGAAGTGCTTCACTTTAATGAAGTCACAACATTTATGTACACCAGAAGCACTAAATATTTCACATTTTGAGGTAAAAGAGGAAAACAAAAACTTTTGTAAATATTTTTGTTGTAATATTTATAACAATGTTTTTATTCATCTTAAACCTGCTACTTGGATGGATAAAATAGGTATAAATAAATAAAAGTAAAACTTGACTGAAACAGGTGGTTTTATTATGTTATCTTGATGGCTGAGGAGTTGTGCTTATTATGTGTGTGTGTTATAGGGGAGATCTACTGTACATAATTCTGAGGTGACTGGCAGAAGAAAATACTTTTCTGCTCCACTCAGCTATGTTTATAACTTGACATCATATTCAAAAAAATTGAGTCAGATTTCATATATGCTGTGTGTTGTGTTGGGAGGCCCACTATTGTAATATTACATCACACTTAATTCTACAAAAAAACGTTGAAAATTTTGTTTTCTTTACAAAACCACATTTATATTAAAGTCATAAAGTCATACGACCTGCGAACTTGCCTTAAAGTACTGCACCTTGTTCCATCCCAGTTTTCTTCTATATTTGGGTCTCTGGGGTTACTGTTGTACTACACTATAGATTATACAATGTCCCTTGAGTAACTTGTTCTAATCAGAGTAATTTCAAATGTTCTGTTTGTGGGAAGACAGTGGACCACTGCTGCTTTAGGTCACTGTTTAAATAAATAATGTAGTCCAAAATTGAAATCGGTTATTTTAATTAAAAATAATTGCTGTTTATTACAAATTACACCAAAGGGCCATTTAGGACTAATGCAATTTTGACTAATTCCAAATCTTAATTAAATTATTCTAAATGCCACATAATTTTAATGTAACCATGGAATACATTTACTTACATGCTGTATTCTACACAATCCCTCCATATGATGTTACTCATATGTGCATGTCAGCTTCCACACTGACAATTTCATCCCTAATAAAATCACACACCGGACCAGAATGAGTTTCTGTTAAGTGTCCTTTACTGGGCAAACTAATTTTTCACTGGGATTACAGTCTCCTGAGGATTTTGTTGTATCCATCAAATATCAAACAATGCCTCAGACAACTAAATGATGTGCATACCACACTAACAGCCCCCCTTATATAATAATAATAATAATAATAGTAATAATAGAAGTACCTCCAAATATATACACAATTCCCCTACTCACTATATATACTATATATATAATTGTAGGCTAGTTGTATGTAATGTAACCCATTTAGTAACAATTCGAGAATCCAACAACCAGAAACAGGAAAAACATATCTGACTGCTCCCCATGCTACTCCCAAGGACTTCTCTTTGCCACTCCAATCCATAGACAGTGACATCAAAATAAGGGAAGGTGGGCGGGGTTAAGTTACCCTTGCGGAAGTTGTCAGCTGCTCTCGCGGCAATTGTAGAGAACGCGCCAAATTCCGAGTTCATTGCATGAGTATTGTCAACATGAAGTAAGCTGACAATGGGTTCAACGTTTGGATTTTTTATTTGGACCAAGAAACTTATGGCTTATGTGCAATTATGTTCTTCGGAGTTGTAGAGCAACCATTCAAGACGACTCTCCCGGGACTGTAGAAGAACCAAAGGAAAAATTGAACTGTGTTCACGTTTGCTAATTTAGCATTGAGTCGCCAGCCACCACTGACAACTTACAGCTAGCCAGTTGAAGAGTGGTTACTTATTTTGCACATCTGCATACACCCCTTACTTTAACCACTAAACTACGAAAGTTATCGTTTCGTTTTGTTAGATAAATAGAACCATTTTGTATACCTGCAACAGTATATTTCAAGGAAAGGTGTTTGCCTACAATCGCCCAAGATGGTTCTACAAAACAGTGGAAGGTACAGATCCGACAGAGGAGGGGATCAGGAAAACCAGCAGTAAGTTCCCCAGCAAGTTTGTCAAACCTCTTATTAGAGTTACATTTACGATAAAATATAACATAATAATACTGCTAGTGTTTGTATCATGTATTACTGTCGTTTAAACATGTGTGTCCAACCACTGGTAATGAACCATTCTGCGTCATTCTTAGTTCCGGGCTAAGCAGTCTGATTTTGTGTCCTAAAGAGATGACATGTCCGGACAGTCAGCCGTCAAGCGGATTGAGCGTAGTCAGTTCACTGACGAGATGGACGCACGATTCGGCTTTGAAAGGATGAAAGAACCAGGAGAGAAAACAGGCTGGCTGATAAACATGCACCCGGTATGTCATGTGTGGCGTTGGATACAGGGATACATAAAGGCATAATGCTCCTTATGGTCTTTGATGTTCATGTATGTATATATTTTTTATCACCATAAAAGACAGAAATATTGGACGATGACAAGAGGATGATAAGTGCTGTTGACTATTACTTCATCCAGGAGGATGGTAGCCGGTTTAAGGTGAGTCAGTCGATATATCAATTCAGCTTTCGCACACATACACACACACACACACACACACACACACACACACACCACCACATCACATCAGAAACACATCAGAATTCTGTTTTTGGTGTATCATGTGAACAAACACAATACTTTCTTACAGGTGGCCCTGCCATTTAAGCCATACTTCTATGTGGCTGTTCGGAAGGTAAGTCTGTTTGGAAATTAGTAAAAGATGTTGGTCAAGTGACCTGAATTAGTGTGATGAGTTTGTTTATTTGTTCTGTACAGAACTGTGAGCGAGAAGTCATCTCATTCCTGTCTAAAAAGTTTCAAGGGAAAGTAGCTAAGCTGGAGGTCTGCCCCAAGGAAGACTTGGACCTGGTAGGAATGTTGACAGTATTTATTATTAAACAACCTATGATCTCAGTTTTTGGAGTTTTCTTCCAGACAGTTTTATGCTATGTTCACATGCTGATGAAAATGCTGCTTGGGAATTGTCATGAAGTACAGTACTTTTTTTGTATGTTGTAAAAGATATGTATATTTTCTGACCATCTGCTACACTCCACTACACTCCACTTGTTTGTATAACTGTTCTCTGAGCTATAACTACTGTCTTGTAGTTAGCCTGCCTCTAACTTATACGTCTGCCTAAAAACTGCCACAGTATCGCCTACAATTAGAAGGTCTTTCTTATTTAGTTTGTCCTACTTTCCAGGCAAACCATCTGGTGGGACTAAAGAGAAATTATATCAAGCTGTCATTCAACACCGTGGATGATCTTGTTAAAGTCAAGAGAGAAATAGCTCCAGCTGTTCGCAAGAACCGAGAAAGGGAGAAGTCCAATGAGGCCTATACCAGCATGTTGTCCAGGTATACAACTGCATAATGCAATTGAACCTGCTGTTCCACACATTTGGTCTTAGATTTGATGATTTAAGCCATCTAAAGGGCAAGTAGACGTCACAAAATGAAGTAAAAGAAACTAAAATATGTGAATTTTTGGCTGTGCTTGTTTATTCTGTGAACTTGCTTTTACTGTATTTGTTAGCACATAATAAAATGCCTTTATAATTGTCTTGTGCATCAGGAAAGGTAATGCTGCTGTGTTTGTTTTGTCAGTGCATTGGCTGGAGGAAATGTTATGACGGGGGAAGAGGATGGGCGGTCTAAGAAGATGTCAGACCAGATGGATAATATTGTGGACCTGAGGGAGTATGACGTGCCCTACCATGTCCGCTTGTCCATTGACCTGCAGATCCATGTGGTAAAGACTTGCGTCTTCATTGCTAACTCAGGCGTAGTCATCTGCATCTTAGGTGCCCTCTAATGGTCATGTCTGTACTCTTCAAGGCTCACTGGTACAATGTGCGGTACCGCGGCAGTGCCTACCCTCCTGAGATTGTGCGGAGGGATGACCTTGTGGAACGACCGGTCAGTTGCAGTCATCATTTTTTTTCCCCTCGTTGTCAATAAAGCTGTCAATTACGCTTTTTGCAGATGACACACATAAAATTATCTTGTCAACACCATTTTTTTTACTTCTCACCTTTTACCTTGTCAGAAGTTTTGCACAGCTGTCAATTTACACTGTCATTTTCTACAGGATCCAGTTGTGCTGGCTTTTGACATAGAGACTACCAAACTTCCTCTCAAGTTCCCTGACGCAGAGACCGACCAGATCATGATGATCTCGTATATGATTGATGGACAGGTCAGCACATGGCCATAGCGATTGTTGCATGATCCTGACTTCACAATCTGCTATTTGACCGCATACCTTCTCCTCTCGTTTTCTTTAGGGCTTTCTCATTACAAACAGAGAAATTGTCTCAGAGGACATTGAGGACTTTGAGTTCACCCCCAAACCGGAGTATGAGGGGCCATTCACAGTGTTCAATGAGCCAGATGAAGTGAGTTATGGTAACTGGTAAATGGACTGCATTTGTGAAGCGCTTTTCCAAGTCAGCAGAGTATACAAAGTGCTTTACAGTGCCCTGCCTCACATTCACTCATTCACATGCTCTCTCATACACTAATGGCAGGAAGTCTGCCATGCAAAGCACCAATCAGGAAATCGGAAGCAGTGCAGGGTTCAGTATTCTGCTCAAGGACACTTAATAATACACTGTAATATTTGTATAGCACAATTCATACAAGACACTTACGCCTAGTCAGGATTTCAGGAGCTGGAATCGAACCAGTGACTCTCCGATTGCAGGCCAACTTTTTAACCTCTTGTATCCCTGTTGTGTATTGCTGGCGCCTGTGTCTCTGTGTCTTTAAGTTAGTTTGCTAGTTTGGTTTGACGACACCTCTCCTTTTGTTTCAGGCCGCGCTGATCCAGAGGTTTTTTGAACACGTCCATGAGACGCAGCCCAACATCTTTGTCACGTACAATGGAGACTTCTTCGACTGGTGCGTCATACATGCCTGTATCTCCATGTATTTTTTTAAAAGTTCACTTTGTTTGTGTTTGCTGGGTTTTAATTGCTAATTTTAACTCGTTATCCCACAGGCCCTTTGTGGAGACACGTGCTGCACACCATGGCCTGAGCATGCACCAGCAGATAGGCTTCCAGAAGGACAACCAGGGAGAATACAAGTCCAGTCAAGCCATTCACATGGACTGCCTCAGGTTCAGCCTGCACATTTCAATCAAGTCCTTTTTTAGAAGAGCCTTTTAGAGCTGTATTGTTGGATTTATATATAGAGCTAAACATCATTAGCCTTTAAAAAGTGTCAATTTTTAGTGTAGGTGGTTAATGTAGTGGCCGTTTATGTCAGAAGCCAGCCAGTGTACAAGAGCTGTCTTGGTCTTAAACATCACCTTGTGTGGTTGTAATATTTTTCCTCTGCACACTTCAAGGTGGGTCAAGAGAGACAGCTACCTGCCTGTGGGGAGTCACAACCTGAAAGCGGCAGCGAAGGCCAAACTGAGTTATGACCCAGTAGAGCTGGACCCAGAGGAGATGTGCCGCATGGCCACCGAGGAACCACAGGTGCATCCTGGGAGACAGGCTTTCGCACTTGCAATACTGTCTATGCAGTCGTTCTGAGATTTGTGCTGCAGCAATGTTAAAGTCTTATAATAATGATGCATTTAGCCATCTAATAATAACTCTATTTATTGTATATTTGAAAGCTGAAGCATTACCCTCCACCAGTAGGATTGCCGTCACCATACTAATGCTGTTTATTATTCATAATGTCAAGTTGAGAAGTCAAGCTTTGACTGTGTGAGTGTGTCCTTTGTAAATTCCAGTGCAGGAGTCCCTGATATACATTAGAAAATTACTACCCTTAAGGCAGTATACATTTGATGGATGGATTGATTGATGAATGCATGGATGGCTTGATTGATTGATTGATTGAATAAACTCTATAAAGGCTATGGAATGCACCTTTTCCTACAGACACTGGCAACATACTCTGTCTCGGACGCCGTGGCCACATATTACCTCTACATGAAATACGTCCACCCGTTCATCTTCGCCCTGTGCACTATCATCCCGATGGAGCCCGATGAGGTAACCACAATCACACCCCTCACTTAATAAAAGCCATTTATATATTGTCCTGCATAACCCCAGAGCCTAATCCTGCTAAGTGCCCCAGACAGCAGCTGAGAGGGTTTTTTGTTTTTTTTTTAATCACAACAAAAAGTAATATGATTGATGTAACCCATATGGGTGTAGTGCATCACCGAGGGGTGTCCCCTGTCATAGCTGAATGGTTGTGGTAGAGCTTTATTTGTGTTTTGAGGGAAGAGAGTATTAGTAGACCATTTCAGGAGATTTAAATGGCTAGTGTCATAGCTGTTTCCACAGGGTTTCCATTTTAACATTACCAACAGTGTACATAGCAAAAATAGTTTTTGAACGAAATTGAAATTCAGACATTGTTTTTGTTTAGCATTGAAAGGGTCTATTAGACAACCACTTTTTATTTGTTTGTTTGTGTGTTTATTTATTTGTGCACAGGTTCTGCGTAAAGGCTCTGGAACATTGTGTGAGGCCTTGTTAATGGTCCAGGCCTTCCATGCCAACATCGTCTTCCCTAACAAGCAGGAGCAGGTGTTTAACAAGCTGACCGACGATGGTCATGTGATGGACTCTGAGACCTATGTGGGCGGCCACGTGGAGGCCTTGGAGTCTGGGGTCTTCCGCAGTGACATCCCCTGCCGCTTTAAAATGGTATAGCCCAAACACCCTTTTTTTAAAGAAAGACTTTCTTTTTTTATGCTGTGGTCATAGATTGTCAAATGTCATTTATTTTACAATACTTAATGACCATGTAATACTTACCGTTACTGTTCTCTGATATTTTTGTTCTTTGCTTTTTGTCTTGTGCAAATGTGCAGAACCCTGCTGCGTTTGACTTCCTTCTTCAGAGGGTTGAGAGAACTCTTCGTCATGCTATTGAGGAAGAGGAGAATATTCCACTAGAACAAGTTACCAACTTTAATGAGGTCAGAAAATGCTGCCTTTATACCCTTCATGTTTGACTTCATCTCTGTTTTACCAAATACTATATTTCTTCTACACACCAGGGCTGTGTCCGAAACGGAAAGGTAGTGACTTGCTGCCTTTACTGTCTTAGCAACTCAGGCATTAAGGTGCCGATTAAAACCTTTGTTTCGGATGGCCTGGCTAGACCGCAACACAGAATCCTGTTGCCACCAACACCAACAGCTGACTTCATAGTTCAATAGAATGGGCAAAAAAATGGGTAAAATGAAAGTACCTTTTAAGATGCCATTTTATGCATTTATTTGATTTGGACAGTCTTGGTCCCTTGCTGCCATCAGGCACTCTTTTTGAAGGCGGTGTTTTTTTCTGTTTTGGACAGAGCCTATGGCTTTGATCTTGAGTCAGATCATGGATGCAGTTGTGTCCTGACTGTTGTGTAATAGGTTCCCGATGCCTGGTTTAAAAGCTTCTGCTAAATCCCACAAACGTCAATATGATAGTTTCTCGGAGGTCTTACCACAGTAGTAGAAAATGTGTTCTGTGTACATTACAAAGTTGTTATTTGACATTGACGTCCATTATTGACATCCCTGTCTCATTAGGTGTGTGATGACATCAAAAAGAAGCTGCTCTCACTAAAAGAAGTTCCCAACAGAATTGAGTGCCCTCTCATCTACCATCTTGACGTAGGGGCTATGTACCCCAACATCATCTTGACCAATCGCCTGCAGGTAAATACTTGAACACAGACTTTATACACAGATTGAAACATGTCAGCACGATGAAATACAGCTGGTAAACTGTGAAGTTTATTAGTAATATACTAATAATAAACTGTCAAGATAATACTTGATTCATGTTTTTTTTTTTTTTTCTTCTTTCCAATCTGACAGCCTTCTGCCATGGTGGACGAGGCCACATGTGCCGCCTGTGACTTTAACAAGCCAGGAGCCACCTGCCAGAGGAAGATGACCTGGCAGTGGAGGGGAGAGATCAGTAAGCAATTTATATCTAGGCAGCCTCAGCCTAATATTAACGAGCACCGGGAAATGAGATCTGAATTATTGAGATCCTCCAAAGGCTTTTAATATTTTAAGTCTGTTTTATCCAGTTGGTGGTAGTGGAGTACTGTATGTAGTGCTTAAAATTCTGCAAGGTTCTTTTAGCATTGAGAACACATACATGCATGAATGCATCAGGAAAACACTTGGTATGATTACACATACACGATAATGTAGTTAAGTTACCGGATCAGAGATTAATAATTCGTTCACTATGTTTGCATACAGTTAATTAACCTGTTAATTTGTTTAACAGATTAATGTGCCTAAATGAATCAGCCAGTAATTGGACATCTCTCTAAATACAATTCATTTGCTCATCTCAAGTTGCCTAGCAACCCACTGAATGAGAAGGACCTGATATATGCAAATATGGATCAGTGGAAATATGGGTAGTTTTTTTTAAATGTGATTGTTTGGTTTCCTTTCTGCACTGTCAAAGTGTGGCTGAAGATCTCCACATGCACGACTGTTTTGAATCGTATTTTAAAATATTTTGATTATTTGCCAAACTGATTGTCCATGAAAAGTTAAGTAAATATGGGAAATGGTCCAAAAAGCTTAGCTGTTAACATGCCCATAGAGGAGCTGCTGTGACGAGACTGCCAGTAATTCTAATAATATTTGTTTTTATCTGAAATGGAATATTATGTCACCTTGCGCAATCTGCTAACACCACCCACAACAGATCAGGATTTAAGTGTTGGTTAACCCATGAATGTGGTCGTTTATTTTGTGTCAAAACTGCAACAATTAATCACTTCATTTCTGTTTGTGTTGTTCAGTGCCTGCAAGTCGCAGTGAGTTTCATCGCATCCAGCAGCAGCTGGAATCTGAGAAGTTCCCTCCTCTCTTCCCCAATGGCCGCCCGCGGGCCTTCCATCAGCTTGACCGTGAGGAGCAGGCTCGTCACGAGAAGAAGCGTCTCGCTGGTCAGCATTACTCGTCTATCTTCATCCCTGTCACATTTTTTCCTTAGTTGTGACATAATCCAGTGGCACCTCCTGGTCTTATGAAAGTGATACACGTATGCTAAGACCTTTAATACATTAGTATTTTACGACCAAAATTGCTGTTTGTATGTTGTTCACATACAAAAAAAAAATGATTAGGATTTATCAATGATTGAAAAATGATTACAGTGCTGGTTTTTGTCAGTTGAATCGGAGGAGATTGTTTTGAGAGTACAGATAAATGTTTTAGATACATGAGTACAAAACTGTTTTGTTCTTGTGGTGTCTCTCTTTAGACTACTGTAGGAAGGCCTATAAAAAGGTGCACGTCACAAAGCTAGAGGAGAGAGTCACTACTATCTGCCAGAGGGAAAACTCCTTCTACGTGGACACTGTTCGAGCCTTCAGAGATCGTCGATACGAGTTTAAGGGCCTACACAAGGTATTCTTTAACACAGAGCATGTCCAGTTTGACAGAGTGGCCTTTTCTTGAAATTGAGCATCAGGTCTGTCCTCTCATCCTTGTTTGCTGTGTGATCACCACATGTTTTTCTTCACTTCTTTCACCTAGATTACAGAATTTTTTTTGTACTCAAACATAAAAAGGGAGATAAAATGCGCTAAAAATTATTTTTCCCTGATATCCATAACAAATCTGCCATGCAAAAGGCCATGCATTAATCAGTGATGCTGACAGAAACATTTCTAGTGCATGATTTCTCATTGGGTCTTTGACTCTTTTGGACTCTGCCTTGTTCTTTTTTCCTAGGTGTGGAAGAAGAAGCTGTCTCAGGCTCAGGACAATGGGGATGCAGCTGAGGTGAAGCGCTGCAAGAATATGGAGATCCTCTACGAGTCTCTCCAGCTGGCTCACAAGTGCATCCTCAACTCTTTCTACGGCTACGTCATGAGAAAAGGGTATGAATGGCTCTCCATTAGAGCATTTCATTTATCTGAAAGAAAGGACCTTACATAACAGTGAACCATATAAATAGGGGAGAATGGACAACTGTGTGTGTAGTGGTTATCAGCTTGTTAATTGTTAACTTTTAATAAATTTTTTTAAAAAGTACCGATTGACATGGTTTCATATACAACCCTTCTAGTGGCAATGGACATTTGTAACCTTAGAAGCACTTCAATCATAGAAGCTTTGTCATGTGTGTTTTTCAGAGCCCGCTGGTACTCCATGGAGATGGCAGGCATTGTGTGCTACACTGGAGCCAACATCATCACCCAGGCCAGGGAGATTATCGAACAGATTGGGTAAGACACTGATCCAGTATGTCATAAAAGTACCTCAGGGGTTGGATATTTAGTGTATGGTTTAATGCATGGATTTACAATGGAGTCACTCTGTCTGCTCTTGTCACCGCATTTTATTACCCTGTATTTATACAAGTGTAATGACAAAGTTGAATCTAATCTAAGTTGTTGACCTGATGTCACTCTGTTCGCTCTTGTAGGAGGCCTTTGGAGTTGGACACGGACGGTATTTGGTGTGTTCTTCCCAACTCTTTTCCTGAGAACTTTGTCATCAAATCCACCCATGAGAAGAAACCCAAAGTCACCATCTCCTACCCAGGAGCCATGCTCAACATCATGGTTAAGGTATCCTGACCTTTATCAACAGCCTAATGTTTGGAGTTAAGAAAAACAGCACATTTTAATTTAGTCAAGTTTTACTTTAGTGTTTTTGTTTTAGTTCTTCAGGGGTTAACAGAAAGGCTTATAAGGCTTAATAGTTTTTAAATGAATGTTTATAGGAGGGATTCACCAACCACCAGTACCAGGAGCTGGTGGACCCAGCCAATCTGACCTATGAGACCCGCTCCGAGAACAGCATTTTCTTTGAGGTGGACGGGCCATACCTGGCCATGATACTGCCAGCCTCAAAAGAGGAGGGCAAGAAACTGAAGAAGAGGTAAGATGTTATGCATAGAAAATATAGATTTGGGTATTGCTGTCATGGGGATGTATCTTCTCATCTCAGTGTCCGGTGTGTAAAAGCAAAGAAGACAACTTATTTTGGTAAGCTGCTGTTGGTGCGTGTGAACACTCTCAGTAGAAATAATGATGGTAGCAAAAAAATAAAGCACTTATCAGATTAAAACAGTCCAGGGGCTAAGTGACTACCATTTCCCTACAGGTAGACTTAGAATACCACAGTACATTTTCTCAAGGAGTACTTACAGAAATATTCTGAGATAATGGGGTATTAATCCCCCTATTGCCTCACAGGGCCACAGACATTTGCCATGGATATTTGTCTAACAAATCGCATCTGTCTTGCTCTCTTCCTCAGGTACGCCGTGTTTAATGAGGACGGCTCCCTGGCTGAGCTGAAGGGCTTTGAGGTGAAGCGCAGGGGGGAGCTGCAGCTCATCAAGATCTTCCAGTCCTCCGTGTTCGAGGCCTTCTTAAAGGGAACCACCCTGGAGGAGGTCTATGCCTCGGTGGCCAAAGTGGCTGACTACTGGCTGGATGTTCTCTATAGCAAGGTGTGTGTGTGCTCTGTGTCCTGCCTACACATGTAGATGTGTGTAGACATTGTAAAAGCAATTTTACATCACGAAGTTAGTTTGTTTTGTGATGTAAAATTACTTTTATAATGTCTTTACAGCTGTCTCATTTTTATTGTCTATTATTTAATAATTGTAGTGTCCTTTGTACTGCAGACATTGCTCTACCTATGTAACAACATGACTTTAACAAGATGCAGTCAGTGATTGCTGTGTTAGTTTTTCATTCATGAATCTGCCCTTCTTGACCCTGCCGTTCTCACTGTCTAGGCTGCCAACATGCCCGACTCTGAGCTGTTTGAGCTGATCGCCGAGAACCGCTCCATGTCTCGTAGGCTGGAGGACTACGGAGAGCAGAAGTCCACCTCCATCAGCACGGCCAAGCGCCTGGCCGAGTTTCTGGGGGACCAGATGGTAAAGGACGCAGGGTTGAGTTGTCGTTATGTCATCTCTCGCAAACCTGAAGGTTCCCCGGTCACAGAGAGGTAAGGGGCCTTTTGGTGTGTTATCTTTGAGTTTATTATTGTTATATAATAAGGATACTTTAGTATCTTTATGTATTTTAAACATTTTAACAAAGACTTTTTATAACTCCTTTTGTCTTTTTTTTCAGAGCCATACCTTTAGCCATCTTCCAGGCGGAACCTGGAGTCAAAAAACATTTCTTGCGTAAATGGCTGAAGATGCCCAGTCTTCACGACCTGGACATTAGATCAGTGAGTGATGTCATGTCTCTCATTTTTAAGTTACCCTTTATACTACACTGTCTGAAGATCTAATTCAATAGTGAAAATGGTGATACTCCAGGAGAAGTACATTTGCAAGCATTGTATATCATAGATTATATTGTGCATGTAAACTCCAGTAAAGAAAAATACTACATGAAGCCAAATAACCAGTAAATCCTTAATTAAGAAATATGCCTCTGTTCTCTTAAAACTTTCGATCATTCAAAAAGACGTTGTAAAAGAAGTTGTAACCTTCAGAACAACACTGTCTTCCCTTTGTCTTTCCTAATCTCTCATAGATCCTTGACTGGGGCTACTACATTGAGCGTCTAGGCAGTGCCATCCAGAAGATCATCACCATCCCAGCAGCCCTGCAGCAGGTGAAAAACCCCGTGCCAAGGGTGCGTCACCCAGACTGGCTGCACAAGAAGCTGCTGGAGAAGAACGACATCTACAAGCAGAAGAAGATCAGCGAGCTCTTCACCAGCGAGGGAAAGAGACAGGTATTTTTTTTTTTACCCAGCAGTCTGTTTCCTCTGTAGACCCTTTACACAGCAAAAACAAAAACAGTGCCTGAATTTTCCCAAACTACTTTTGCGTAAGGAATGTTTGTGGGAACCCTTGTGGGAACAGCTAGGATGCTAATTAAACTCTCTTAAAAGGATCTGTAGTGCCATTAGGTGGACATACTTATGTTTTTTGGAGACACACTCCATGCTGTTTTGCCTGTAACGCTGTTTTTTTTTACCCTCCATCTCTCAGGTGGCCCAATCGACAGTGGAACCCGGAGAGGCCCCCGACATGGAGGACTTTGGGAAGCCCCCTCGGCCCCTGCAGCCCGCCATCCTCATCAGCACCAAGCGCAAGCGCGCGTCCCAGGGGGAGGACAGCCAGGCCCAGGAGTCCCAGGAGCTGGAGCTCACACAGTCCTGGAGGGAGATCCTGGGCCCACCACCCCCCAAGGGTCCATCCAAGGTGAGACCACATCCCCATCCCCACTCCACTCCACATGCATCCGGAGTCTGGAGTGTTAGAAACCTGCTGTGTCCCCCACAGTAATAGCCTTGGACTGTCTTCTGTGCATGTAGATAAAATATGTCAGATTAGCCATTACCTTTATGCATTACTTCTTTTTCTGCAAATTTAAAATTCCATATTCTTAAATTTGCTATAAGAAATTGCGTAAGAGTTAATATCAAAAGCTTAATTTATAAAGCACCCATCATACCGAGAGAAGTAGCTCAAAGTGCTTTTGTGGGACAGTTTGTGGGGAAAAAAGTCCCCTTAATGCACTCTACCAGCTGATACTCCAGCTGATATGACTTCTTGTCAGTCCTACAACTCTGGTCCTACAACTCTGGTCCGTTAATTGTCTGTGTGTGCGTTGCGTGCAGGAGGAGATGCTGGTGTGGCTGCGCTACCACAAGAAGAAGTGGGAGCTGCAGCTGCGGCAGAGGAAGGAGCGGCGCAAGAGGAGGCGGCTGGTCGACGGCGAGGCACAGCCCGCGGGGGGCGGGGTCATCAGGGACGGGCCGACCACGGCGCTCGGCAACTTCCTGCGCAAGACGGCACGTAGCATCCTGGACATGCCCTGGCAGATTATACAGGTGAGAGAGGGCACTGGAACTACAGTAGCCGTTTCATGGTGGCTGTAGCAGGAAAGCTGTTCTAGTGTGTTAAAGCATAAACCTTACATACCATACATAATAAGGGTCTGTTTTCCAAGAATGAATGGAAGGTGAAGGGTGAAAAAAGGAAAGCAGCAAAGCGTTTCTTATTTAGCAAATTCACGGAAAACAACATCACTGAGGCTTATAAAGGTGACTTTGCTCTTTGGCTCTTTGGCTGACTTGTCTTTGACAGTTTCTTTGTGTTCTTGATGGTGTCCCTTAGATTGCAGAGACCAGTCATCCAGGCTTGTTTAAGCTTTGGGCAGTGATAGGCAGCGACCTGCACTGCATGAAGCTCACCATACCCAGAGTCTTTTATGTTAACCAGAGGGTCCCAAAACAGGACGAGGGACCCACATACAGAAAGGTTTGTTCCTATCAAAAATGCACAGCCTTGCTCATAGCTTGAGTGAATGAATATATGCTGTTTGAATGTAGACGCTTTGCATTTAACTATAGTGGTATGTAGTAATCAATCTCATTTGTTTACACCACAACAGACTGTGTACATTGTGTATAACACAGTGTGCCATTCAGTAATACCAGAAAGTAGTTCCTGTTTTTTTTTTTTTTAAATCTTGGTATTATCTTACTATTTGCAGGTCAACCGAATTCTTCCCCGCTCCAATATGGTGTACTACCTTTACCAGTACACGGTTCCTGAGGACATGTACCAGGAGCACATCAACGAGATCAACGCAGACCTCTCCGCTCCCGACATCGAGGGAGTTTATGAGACCCAGGTAGGATGCTGGACACATGGATGTGTGACAGAGAAGTTGCCATCTTATCAGTTTACCAATGGTATAGACAGACAAAAAACTCCAACCTTTTCTCTGCAATTTATTTCTAATGTTGCATGCATATTGATAGGCTCTAGAGATAATCAATGAATTACACAAATTCCACACAGTGTATAAAGCTGGGGATGACTGCAGTCATTAAAGCACAATACAAGCACATAGTTGATGTCGGTACTGTCTGGTTTGAGTGCTGACTGTGTCCCTCTGTCTCAGGTGCCTCTGCTGTTCCGTGCACTGGTGCAGCTGGGCTGCATGTGCATGGTCAACAAGCAGGCCGTGCGAGACCTGGCTGGCCGAGAGGCCGACACCTTTGACCTCGAGAACCTGGAGATGAGGTCACTGGCTCAGTTCAGCTACCTGGAACCTGGTAAGGGACACTGTCCAGTTAAAGTGATCCCCCACTATACCTTCACCTGTCACATATCGTGGAATTGTTTCATTAATATATGTATGCTATGTTACTGTACGTGCTAAAGAAAACTTTGTCAGAACAATATTATTCATTTCTGATAACTATACTGTAACGAATGAATATTGATTAAAATGCAGTAGTAGTCAGTAATGCATACAGTAAATGTATTAAAACATTTGGTAGCGTGTGGGAGGGGTGTTTTAAGGCTAGGACTATAAAATAAAATGTTTTCTACACAGTCTCGGGTTTTCACCTATCGCAAGGGGTTCTGGAATGTAACTGGCATTATAGACGGGGATCACTGAATTTGAAACTGCATGTCTATTTGGCAAGCCTTGTGAAGTCTCCTTCTTAAATGTTAGATCTGAAATGCTGTCCTTTCTTACTACAGTGCCAATAGTGAAGTTAAGAAGCATTGCCAGTATTATGTTTTTGTTTAGCTTTTGTTATTATTCTAAAGTTGTTCCCCTTATCTGAATCACATAATAAGGGATGTACAGATTAATGCCTGTATTTGTTGAAATAACTCTGCTTCATGTGCTGTTGTAGGCAGTGTGCGGCACATCTACCTTTACCACCACAGTCAGGGACACAAGGCGTTGTTTGGACTCTTCATTCCTTCCCAGCGCAAGGCCAGCGTGTTTGTACTGGACACGGTGAGAGAACGCTTGCTTCATGGTTATATAAAGACCATTCACTGAGCTACACTTAAAGTACAGCGAGTAAAAAGTGGCTTACCTTGACAGGGTGCATTGAATATTATGTAACCCTCTACAAGAGGCTGAGAAAAAACTTTTTTCCCCCACACTTACTTTGAAAGGATTTGTTCGTCTTTATGTTTCAAGACAGTTGAAAGCTGCAGTTGTGAAGTTACATGTAGAAAGTCAGTGTTGTGTGCTGGGTGGAACTAGTACCAAATACATTTTCAATGTATTTACTCTCTCCACACTAAAGAGACACAGTTTTGTTTTGTTTTTTGTTTGGCCAAGAAAGTCTGGCTGCCTTTTCCCTGCGCAGCAGCCAGATCAGAAGCCCAACCTGGGCACCCTTTACTCTGTTTGTGTGTCCGTTCGCTAGTGTCTGAGACTAGACCCCATTTTAGCTTTGTCTTGCTTATGACATCTTGCTGTTGTCTTTTACTCGTCCCTGTCTTCTGTGCTCATCCTTCCCCTTTGGCTGTAGGTGCGCAGTAACCAGATGCCCAACCTGAGCACCCTGTATGGGGGGGAGCGCACAGCCCTGCTGGAGAAGACCACCGAGGAGCTGCTGCCCCCGGAGAAGCACCAATTTGAGGTGCGGGCGGAAAACGACGTGAAGGCCATCTACAGAGCCATACAGCGCATCCTGCTCAACTACAAGGTACCTTTTCTCGATCAAATTGGGGTTTTTATGGAAACCAGAGAACCTAATGGGGCATTAGGTCGTATTCCTTTTAAACGCACACAGGGAGGTGGAAGGGGTGTCTGGGCCTATGTCTGAGTTCATGTTTCGCCCGGTGCATAACTCCAATAACAGACAATTTTAAGAAAGGTAGAGACCACACACAAAGGTTAAATGGTTTCAAAATCTGTAAAACAGTAAGCCAAAAACAAAAAATGTTTGGGTCTTAGCCCATCATGCGTGTTTCCAAGTAGTTGAAATACATACAGTAATTGACAAATGAGCTAAGTTGTAAGAAACTGCACTTCTTTTAGTAGCTTGAAGACGTTTCACGTTTCATCCAAAAGGCTTCTTCAGTATTGTTACATTCATGCAGGGGATACACAGTCCCTGTTACAGTGTATCTACATCATGAAATACAGTGTAATAAAGTGTGTAACAGCATGTATCATTATGTACTTACACTGTATCTTAGGAGTAGGGTAATGGTTAGGGTTGGGGTTGGTGTTGGGTATGTACAGTATAAGTACATAATGTAACATGTATAATATGTAACATGTAACATAATGTAGCATGTATGCACTGTAAGTGGGACTGTTGATAAAGTCGCAATAAATAAAGTTTTACCCATTAGGTTTTTAAAGGCTGGATGAATTTGGGTTGTCTGAGAATGGTGTGTGTCCGTGTGCTTTCAGGAGGAGCGTCGTGGCCCTACTCTGATCGCAGTGCAGTCCAACTGGGAGATGCAGCGGCTGGCTGCGGGCATGGCGGTGCTGGAGGAGTTCCCCGTGGTGCCCGTGCACGTGCCCGACGAGATCAGCTACAACGTGCTGGACTGGCAGCGCCATGGCGCCCGCCGCATGATCCGGCACTACCTCAACCTGGACAGCTGCCTGTCCCAAGCCTTCGACATGGCCAGGTGAGCTCCCTCTCCACCTGCCCACTCACGCCCTGTCTGGTTTTCCCCATTTCTTTTGGTTCATGTCCATTTAGTATTACTCAAAGTTGAAGTCTTTATTTGCAGTGCCATTTAAAGGTTGTTCAGTTTGGGCCGTTTAGAAAGGATTTAAAGAAGTATTGTGTACATCATTGGTATAAGAAATAGTTTTATGAAAAGGCTTAACAGGTTCAGTGTCTGTCTAAACCTAACACAGGTTCTGAGTAAAAAATACAGTTGGGTTCATAACTGATTAGCACAATTTCCTGGTAAAAAACATAGTTTTGTTAATGAATGCAATTTCCTTTTTTTAAAAATCTCAGGTGCATTTTTCTTTGTGCCCCCCCCCCCCCCCCCCCCCCACCAACCTTTTTTTTTAATACCTGTTTCAGGTACTACCACCTGCCTGTGGGTAACCTGCCTCAGGACGTGTCCATCTTCGGCTCGGACCTGTTCCTGGCGCGCCACCTGCGCAAGCACAACCACCTGCTGTGGCTCTCGCCCACGGCCCGGCCCGACCTGGGGGGCAAGGAGGCCGACGACAGCCGGCTGGTGATGGAAAGTGACGACCGCGTCTCCGTGGAGATCAACACCCAGGGCTGCTACTCCACAGGTAACCAAGAGGGAGGGGCTCTTTTTTTTTCTTTCATTTTTTTTACACACAGGTTTATACTGTCTCTCATTTTGAGTCATAAAACCAGCTCTAGTGTTCAATTTTGACTGTTATGTCCAGTCATTGAGGCCAGAGCTGTTTGTTCTTACAGTACATATTCACCCTACACATTTAGACACCACTTTGTGGGTATGAAATGAGAGTGGTGTTGGGTTATGAAACAAGATAATGTAGCAAATGTGAAAGTTAAAATGAATATCGATTGACACTTTAAGACATATTGTTACAGTAAAAGTGCTTCTCTTTGTTTGGACTGTAATACGAAATTATCCTTTTAGACTTGAACTTTCATCGTTATTTTTATTCATATTTCTGTGTCGTTGGCTCGTTTTGGTTAGCTTGACCCTTCAATGACCAGTAAAACCATGAGGGTCGAATTTCACGTCTTGGAGTGCTGCGTGCATATACTGCTTGTGGTGACCCACCACATTGTAAATAGAGCTACTCAAAGTGGTTTTTAGCGGAAGGACTCCTTTAATTAATAATGACTTAAACCTACAAAATGATTTCATGCAGTGTGTGTGGAGCTGGACATCCAGAGTCTGGCGGTCAACACCATCCTGCAGTCTCAGCACGTCAATGACATGGAGGGGGGCGCCAGCATGGGAGTCAGCTTCGATGTCATCCAGCACGCTTCCCTAGAGGACATGATGACAGGAAACCAAGCAGCCACCGCTGTGGCCAGCTATGATGAGACAGCCCTCTGCTCCAACACCTTCAGGTTGGCATTTCCTTTTAGCACTTTGTCTATATGGCTGAAATGGCCTCTTAACATGCTTTTCCTAAGTATGTCCTAATTGTGTGGTCTAACCTTCCAAACACTTTCACTATGTCTTCAAACTATACATGTTCAGCATGATTGATTTTTCCTTCAACTGTAGCATCAGCGTCATTCCTGATGTTGTCCTTGCACCAGTCATGCCAACTTAGGCCATTTTAAATTGGTTTCTCTTCTCCTATTGCTCTAACTGTTACCCACACCTCCTTGGCAGGATCCTGAAGAGCATGGTGGTTGGCTGGGTGCGAGAGATCACGCAGTACCACAACGTGTACGCCGACAACCAGGTGATGCACTTCTACCGCTGGCTGCGCTCCCCCAGCTCCCTCCTGTATGACCCAGCCCTGCACCGCACCCTCAACAACATGATGAAGAAGATCTTCCTGCAGTGAGTGCAGCGATGGCGTGATTCAGCACAAAAACTGACCCAACTTGATATACAATCTTTGTATTTTTATGTCTTTATTAAGTGTGTGTATGTGTGTGTGTGTGTGTGTGTGTGTGTGTGTGTATGTTTGTGTGTGTTCGGTCAGTGGCAACTTCTGTTGGTTGGTTGCTCTCACGCTGTCCAAGTCTAACCAGTAGACTATCTACACAAGTTAATGAAAAGAAGTACCATGTTTGCTAACATGTAATGATACATGCAACATTATTATTAAGTAATACAAAAGGCATGTGTTTTTTATCTCAGAGATGGATTTGTGGAAAGAAAGTGTGACTTGCTCTTTTCTTCTGTAGGTTGGTGGCTGAGTTCAAACGGCTGGGCTCCTCTGTTATCTACGGTAACTTCAATCGGATCATCCTCAGCACTAAGAAACGGCGCATCGATGACGCGATTGCTTATGTCGAGTACATCACTAACAGGTCAGAAATGCCAAGAACCTGTCTAGATCTTTACAGATCATGTATATAAATTTCTGTATGTAAAACATTAATTGTGTTGCTCTTCTCTGACTCCTCTTTGTGAACATTAGCATCCACTCCCGGGAGATCTTCCATTCCCTCTCTCTCACCTTCTCACGCTGCTGGGAGTTCCTGCTGTGGATGGATCCAGCCAATCATGGAGGAGTGAAAGGCAAACTGCCCTCCAGCATCCTTTATGGAGAGGTACATGTGCATGATCACAACAGTTTTTTTTTTTTACAGTCCAGCTCCACTTACAGAAACAGGAATAGATTGTGCTCCAGTAGCAAGGACCTCTAAATTGTATTCCCCTTGCTCCTGTATAGGGTATAGAAAGCAACTTCACAAGAGAGTCTATCGCTGAAACGATTTCACCTTGAATGCCCTGTTTGTCTCGCTTTGCTATGGAGACATTTAGCTTTGTCAGAGTGATTCAGAATGTCAGAATGATTAAACCTTTTCACACAAAATCTTAGTCCTTAAAAAATAAATTTTAAGTGTTACACACCAATTCCCAACTGTTTCTAAAAAGTTATTTCATTTGTTCTTGGCACAGCTGACTAATAGAAGAATAATTTCAATCAACTTAAAGAAATGTCATTACTTTACAAAGTTGCTGTAGTGGCAACGTTGGAATGTTTGTTTCCACACATCAGTGGACATCATCATGGAGGTGATATTGCTATGTTCCATACCTCCCTACACACTGGACTGCTAACTCAGAGCTGAACAAAGTTCCTTCTTTTGAAACAGAGTTTCCCTTTAGTGTGTTAATGTGCTGAACACCCTTTGCAGTAGCCAGGCTCGAGCTGCTGTAGTACCTCTGCTGAATATTGTATTTCGCTACAGGCAAGTCTACTAAGGCTTTGGGTTGCCTCCAGCATATTTTTTGGTTTCCACTCATCAAAACACGAGAGAGGACTATGTCGCTTGGTGTTTTGAAGTTCGAGAAAGAATCTATCCCACCGGGAAGTAAACTTATGCCTGTGAACAGTAGCCAGTCTCTTTGCACAAAGTGAAACAAAGTGAAAGAGTGTGGTCCAGCAGGTTTCTTTTGCAGTCTGCTCAGCAGGAAACCACGAGACGATCAGAATGCTGCCAGAGGTCTATAGGAGTCCCTCAAGTACACTTCATGGGTGGTGGTTTTTGTCCTACTTTACAAATTTAATCGAAATGTGTGTTTGTGTGCGCAGAATGGCACTGGCAAGAAGAAAAAGGAAAAGGCAGATGGGTCGGAAGGAGAGGGCAGCGAGGATGAGGATGACGAAGATGAGGTGGCTGGGCGAGAAGAAGAAGAGGGGGATGGTGAAGAGGATGTGGAGGACCTGATTGAGAGCAACTGGAACATCATGCAGTATCTGCCCCAAACAGCGTCATGTCAGAAGTACTTCTTGATGATCATCTCAGGTAAAGTTTTAAGCCTGTTTATCATCTTTCTACCATCTCATTTCCCCTTCTCATCCTCGACTTTAACATCTGTGCTGCTCTAAACCTAAGCCAATATATGTTATGTATAGCAAAATTCTAAAATATGTGGGCAATTTTGTGTGCCCAGATGTTTTAAAAAATTGTCAATGTTGAATATTTGAAAATGAACATTTGAATTTTGTTTGTGTTTGCTGACTTTTCTGTAGTCTTGTTTCCTTTGCCACTGCTATGTAAATAACCGTTTGAATTATCTTTAACTGATATGTGATATGTTTAACTGATTCTGTGTGCGTGTATGTATGTATGTATGTATGTATGTATGTATGTATGAATGTATGTATATGTGTGCATGCATCATTTTGCCCCCTGCAGCCTACATTGCAGCTGTGTACCACAGCATGAGGGAGGAGCTAAGGCGCAATGCTCCAGGAGCCACTCCCATCAAGAGGCGGGGTGGAAGCCAGGCTTCACAGCAAGCAGCAGGAGACAGCACATCTCTGCCAGGTGGGGCTGGATTATTACTGTTCCCCCATCTTTTACCGCATATTCTCTCTCTCTCTCTCTCCGTATCTCTCTCCGTATCTCTTTCTCTTCCGCACGCGCTCTCCATCATTCCCTGAAGCTTTATGTGTAGTCACTGTATACACACACTTTTGCTCGCTTGCTCACCCACCTCTCCCTCCTTCTTTCTGTCACACACTGTCTTTCACACACACACACACACACACACACACACACACACACACACACACACACACACACACACACACACACACTCTTACTCACTCTCTCTCACACACACAATAGTACAACCCAGAACAAAATCTCTATCTCTTTTCCACAACTTTTTTTTGTTAACAGTGTAATTACAATTTGATAATTCTATAGCGATTTATTATTGTATAATTTCAACCCCCTTAGGCATGATCAGCTTCTCCCAGGAGTATGTGTCTGGCGAGATGACCCAGAACTTCTTCACCATCACCCAGAAGATCCAGAAGAAGATCACGGGCACACGCAACATGACCCTGCCCTCAGAGATGTTCCCCGTCCTGCCAGGCTCCCACCTGCCCCTCAACAACCCCGCCCTGGAGTTCATCAAATACGTCTGTCAGGTCAGCCTCTGAGACCCTCTCAGCAGAAAAACTTTACTTTTTCTGTACTTTTTACTGTACTGTGCTTAAAACTTTTACTGTTTTTACTGTATACAGTTCTTTCCCAATGCTACATGAGTACATTTTTCAAGCAGGACTTCTCAGAGGAGAAAGCCTTTCTTCACAATGAGATTTTTCAGATCAATAATTTGTAAACGTGTATCTGTTTTGCAACTAGTGTTGCAAGCTTAATACCTTATGGGCTTCAGTGTATCTAAAGGAAGGGAAAAACTGCAGTGTATTTTCAAGCAAAAAAGATGAAGCCTTTACTTCTCATGCCCAGGCAAAAGATTGTGCATCAAGAAAACAGTTTTTTTTTCCAAGCAGCTTAGGGTCATGACTAAAGTGTATTGTTTTCCCAGGTGCTCTCGCTGGATGCCAACATTGTGAACCAGGTGAACAAGCTGAAGCGAGACCTGCTGAGGCTGGTGGACGTGGGCGAGTTCTCGGAGGAGGCCCAGTTCCGCGACCCGTGCCGCTCCTACATCTTGCCAGAGGTCATCTGCCACTTCTGCAACTTCTGCCGGGACCTCGACCTGTGCAAGGACCCTTCTGTGGCGCAGGTGAGTACTAGACAGCAGGCCTCCCCAGAGAGATGGCTAGGCCCCTGAAACAATCCAATTATTGCCCCCACCCCCCCAAAAAAACCACTACCCTGTGGTTTTTAATTGACTGCACAAAAATGCATGTGATTCAGTCTTCAGAACAAAGACGACTTCTGACTATCATAAACGTGTGGGATTATATGCAGCCAAAATGCATACAATCACCACAAGGGGTCACCAAACCTTCAAGACTGCATGTGAAGATTGATTAAAAGCAAGAGAAGTTACATTGCTTAAAGCTATATAATTTAAGTATTTTACCAGCAGCTTTATCTCAATAGCCACCAATGTCTGTGAGAAGCTGCAGAGAAGTGAAGTACGAGGAACATTACAAGATATCAACACCATCTTCGAAAGACTGTGATGCTGAAACTGGGTCAATCTAATTTTTTATAAATCTTTTATATTGCTTCCATGAAACAAAAGTAATAGATTGCCCTTCCAAAAAAACAATTTGAATTTACATAAGCAAATAGGCAACAGTCTGTGATTGGTCATGATATATATTTTTTACAAAAGGTGGTCCAGCAAAAGATTAGTGTGTCTGATGTTTTGGAAAGGAAATGTATTTCAGGGATTTTTTTAGGATTCATTATTAAAGTGCTGTTTGCCCAGCTAAAAAAGCATGCCTGTGCTGTCGAAACAACCACAACATTTCCAAAGAAACTCCCAGAGCTCTGTAGGGCCTTTCTATCCAACTAACCCATAGCAGTGTATATGTTTTCTTGTGGTACTGTTTGTATGTTTAAGCAGTTCTTAAACGTATTGTTTGTATAACTGCATGCTTGAATAATTTGGTGTGTTTTTCTTTTGTAGGATGGCACTGTTCTTCCACAGTGGTTCTGCTCTAATTGCCAGGCCCAGTATGAGACCGACTCTATTGAGATGGCCTTGGTGGAGGCCCTCCAGAAGAAACTGATGAGCTACACCCTACAGGACCTGGTGAGAGATAAGAACAAAACTGTCTGACAATAACCCACACAATGCAGTCTCTACTTATAATTTTAATCCCTAGTGTCTTAATGCCAATGACGACCCTTTTAACTTAACTTACTTATCTGTCTGTTTTCAGGAGTGCACTAAATGCAAAGGGGTCAAGGAGGCCAACATGCCCCTCTATTGTACCTGTGCTGGCGACTTCAGCCTCACTTTCACAACTAAGGTCTGTGGCATATTGCAGCATTATCTTCTGTATGTAGACACCCACTAATTGAATTTTAGCCGCTTTATGATCAAGATATCTCCCACAGCCTCATGTCTCAATTACGCCTTTGCTCCCTCCCCACATCTAGAGCTTGTCCGAGCAGATCAGAGTGTTCCGGAACATCGCGGGTCATTACAAGATGGGCTTCCTTCAGGAAACCATTGACTGGATGCTACTCATGAGCCCTGAGTTGGCCTGAGAAGCATAACCGTAATGAATAGAAACTAATATGTGCCGCTGAGACAGACATTGGTCACCATCAGTGTCTGGTTTTACAGACGTTATTGTGCGGTCTGTAAATATTTCGTCACGAAGAAAAAATTGTAAATAATCAACTATGGCATTGATTGAAGCATTTAGAAGTAATTTAGGACATTACTCAATGATGTGTTTTTTTAACTACGTTGTATGGTGTGCAAGGTATTTTGTCATGTCTCTTGTTAATAAATAAATATTTTTGCAGTATTTATGAACATGTATGTCAGTGCCGTGTCTGCCTAACTATAATAGATTATTGATTTTGAGGTGAGTGGCCCCATTAGCAATAGAAAAGCATGTGGTTTCACTGACGGGTAATTGGCTCTTTAATGTCCCACAGCAATTTCCCGAAGAAGCTGCTGACAGCTTTTATAATGTCACTGGTCTTGTCATTTGGATTCTGCTAACAGCTGGTGTATTGCTCACAATCATTACTATACAGTCTGTTTGCATGAACCAGAGACTGTGTACAGTCATTGGGTATGAACTTCTTTACTCTGAAGAAGTAGCAGTTAGCAGGCAATGGTACACCAAAATATTGTTTTTTTTTTCTAATTTCAGTGAATTGGCTACACCAAATAAGTGAATGCTATTCAGAGATAGCAACATGATCACCAACATGGTCTTTTGCTGCAGTCATACACCTGCTGTACAACCTCACTAGCGGATCACATTCTAAAAGCACCAGTCGTGGTTGATGCTACAATTAATTGTTGTCTGAAAATGCTGCCCTAGCTTTAGCCTACCTTTTAGTCCTCTAACCTCATTGGCCCACCCACAACTGGATACATCCTCCGACATCCTTGTCGATTGATGGGTCTTTCTGTGGCTCCGTAACACAATTTCACTTCTTGAAGTCTATAGGTTGATTTGATTGACTCACATTACGTGCTTTGGATAGCCAGGCTGGCGCACAGGAAAGGGATTTTGACTTCTCTCACTTGCCTTAATGAGCTGTTCCTGGTGGGTAGTGTAGTATCTGATAGCCTGCATTTGCTGAACATCTCCATTAATAGTCATGTTTTCTTCCTTTTTTGCCACTCCAAGACAATTACCTTCCTGTATCTGACGAGTGTTTTTTTTCCAGTCACAGAAGAGAAATCCAATTATTTAAAAATCGGTTTCAGATTCCTGTCTAAAGTGGCCCATCCCTTGTGGCAGATCAAAACACCAGTCTGAAAATGAGCCTGCCTTTGGATCCCCTCTTCACCACAATCTTATTATGGAAGCCATTTTGTGGAAAGAATAATGACCACACTCATTCTGGTATGAAATACCTCCCTCCCAAGAACTCTCTAATTTTTTTTCCAGCACACTACAACAGTTGGTGTCAGAAGCCAGAAACGGTTCTTGGAAATGTATATAATTGTCAGTCGTATCTAAACTCTTGGTGTCCGAAGTAAACATGAATTGGCTACATAAACCAAAAAACAAGCACGTCCTCATCATTTTCAAAACAAAATTTTATGCATTGCAAAATGATACATTACTACCAAGTATATAGCTTTACAGTAATACTGTGAGGATACTTCCAATGATGTTCAGTGAATTAATCATTTTTAAATACAAATACATTCTGTTTTCAAAATGTAAAGGGCAGTGCGAACAGACTAACTAATGAAAGCTAGTTATTATACATATAGTGTGCTGTAAGCACTACAGTTGTGCAAAGGCTTTTATTTAAGGTCATAGGCATTGTCCATTTGAGTTGTGATTGTTTTTTCTTGCCACTGTTGCTAGATGTGCCTTCAAAGTTCTGTTCTTCTGAGATTGAAGCACAGTCACTGTTCTGGGCTGCAGCCAAGTGGCATACTACTATAATGTACATGTGTGCTTCTGGGCGAGGGCTGAGAGAGTCGGTGGATCATCACAGTGGCACTCCTTCAGAGAGATCTGAGTCCATGGAGCCATAGCTTGTGAGGGTGAGGTCTGTAACAACCATGTGGTCGGCAGGTTTATCACTAGACTGGAGGACAAAAGGATCAGGGGGAAAAAAACACCAATTAGCACCAAATGTTCACTACACCTGCAGAATTAAGATGTAGCTTTTTCGGTAGCCAGGTTATGGTATGTTTGCATCTTTTAACAATGTGTATTTTCAACTTTACGTTGTCAAATTTCCTGTCGCTGTAAACCTCATTCTTGTCAATGAAGGTCAGCATTATCCAATCACAGATGATGGAACACTGAAAAAAAGCACAAGTGTTATTAATTTAATAGTATTCAAAGGATGCAGAGTTTATGTATCTTCTGTAAATCTTACTTACAATTCCAACTGATGTCAGAGCTGTTACTGCATTGATAATGGTTGGGACAATGTTGAACTTTCCAGCCTACAAAAAGTGTCAGGGTTAATGGATTTCTGTTTATGGGAAATGAAATATAAGCTTGATCTCATGCTACCTACATGTCCATGGACAATGATATCCAGTCGCATTCCGAAGGCGTTGATAAGTGTTCTGAACTCTTCACCATTCCTGCTGTAATACTTGGCAAATCTAAGGGGCATTATTCCAAATAGGTACATCCAGGCAGGTAATGCATGCAAAGCAGTTGAAAGCATTTACAAGTAACAAGATATCTATGATATCTAAAGCAGGTACGTGACATATCATGAGCCGTTATTTTTTGTATTATGAACACAGAGCTTGTGGTCCAGCACTCAGCATATAGTCTAACATAAGAATAAAGATTTAGTAAAAAAAAAAGTCTGTTGGTAAAAACCCACCTGTAACTATACCCTGAAAACGGCAGGTTCTTCTTCACATCCAGTCTCCTGAATGCGTAGGTGGGTGCACATGCTAAAGGGTCGGTGTCAAAGTTACACTTCCAGTTAATGAAGACTCCAATCACTCCTCCCTGGAAAAGCCAGAGTTGTGTTCTCATCGTGTGTTCGACAATAAATAAACCTCTCCAGTTTAACTTACCATTTCACCAATAAACCTTTTTGTATAACAACATGCACAGAAATATATATTACTAGTGCAGACAAGACAACTGAACACTACGAAAACTACAAAAGCTTATTGCATTCACATGATTAAAAAAAACGTTATCTCATAATTATGAGATAATTATGTCATTATTACAAGATATGAGATCAGATAATTATCTTGTAGTTACTTGTGTTGTACTTATGAGATATCTTAAAATTATGAGATAACTATCTTGTAATTATGAGATAATATATTATAGTTATGCAACATTATCTCATAATTACAAGACATTACAAAGATATGTACAGTCAACTACAAGACTAATAAGTACTTACAGTTTCGCACAATTCACTGAATTTCTCCCTGGCTTGCTCTGCAATGTAGCCAAGCCGAAACACGGGACAATAGGGATGAGTCTCTTCATTGTAATGACATCGGGGCATATATTTGACCTTTTTTCTCGGTCTGGTGTTTCCTCTGATGAGAAATGAAAATACAAGTATATTGTCACATATTTTTTACACCTTTACAAGTTTTGAATTTGTCAGACATTTAGAAAAATAAGTGGTGGAACTAACCTTAAAACTTTGAATTTTGGAAAGTGGATGGTATTTTTTATATATACAGAAAAGTTGACGGCTTCTGCCAGTGGTGGCTCTCTGTTGAGATGAGAAACACAATCAAAAATCCTAGTAAATCCTTCAGTATAATACAAGCCCACTACATAAAACATGTCCAGGTGACTGATTTACAGTGCAACAGAAAAGACAAATGTAAAAAAAAATTCTGAACATCACCTAACAGCAGCAAAAGCTTCTATCGGACACCAGCTCTGGATTTCGCACGTCCTGAAGGTGTGATTGTAGTATGGCACACATCGTCCGGTTCGCAGTCCTTCAGAAACACAGTCCTCAGTCAGTCAACATCAGTAGCAGTTGACATGCAATTTTTTTGTAGCATTCAGCCGTTTTCACCTACCATTACCATCAATGTTTATTTCCCCAGCAACACAGTCTGAATCTTTAGTGCATTTGGCATCAGCAACTCGATAGTCCTGTACGAAAAATAGTAATAGAGTCATAAAACACAGTTTAGGGCATACTCTGCTATACACACAATCTTTTGGGAAATGTGTTTGTAGCTGTAAAGTGTATAAAATGTGAAGTGTATAAAATGTAGTTTAGTTTGTAAGGTAGTCCTGAAAAAATAAAATTATGTTTACAAGTTATTACTCATTATCAGGTGTGACAGTTTCTCAGAACTTTAAGCTATTGGGAAACATAACATTTCTATCTTCAAAATGATATGTTTGTTTTGTTTGGTTGTTGGTTGTTGGTGTGTAGGTATATAGTTATAATGCTTAAATTCATGTTTACCTCTGCACATGTGCCCTGCTTCTGGTCATGTGTAACTTCACGCCTCAGAATGGTGCTAATAACATCTCCCCCCTGGAAAAAATAAAATAAAATATTCCAAATCATATATGTTCACATATATCCGTTACAGAGAAACATATGTGTGTGTGTGTGTGTGTGTGTGTGTGTGTGTGTCTGTTCGCTCCTACAGCATTCTCTCAGGAGAGAATAGGCCCTTTGCCTTTCTATGTAATTACATCTGATCAACAATCAGATAAACTGGTACATTGATTAAGTTTTACAGTTCTGCCATTGTATACAGCTCTGCATAAGAAGCCACTTAAATTATTTTTGTCACAGTTGTCACAGATTTGAGAAGAACACTTTACTAATCATAAGATTCAGATGGCCCTCTCAGAGACATCTTTCTTACCTCAGAGGGATGGACATACTCCACCATATCCAATACGTTATCTCCCTGCAGTGCGACACCTCGCATCATGGTGTAGACTGAGCTCTCAGGCCGAGTCTCAGTGTCCTGGTAGGCCTTCTGACTTATGAACACATACCTTAGGGTATATCAAAGCAATATCGTAACAGTGAGAAGGTATGGCTATCCAAAAATAATTTTACAGGTTCCAGACACGCAGAAGATGAAAATGCTGTATAGGCTTCAAAGTGACAGACACTGTGGTTAAAATGTTAAAATGTTGCCTTGTTTTTTTGTGTCTGTTGCATAAACATTTGAACATACAGTGTGCAGACCTTGTCCGTGTTTTACATCAAAGCAATTCACATAAAGTTTCATTTTGTCTTTACTTTGTCTTTCTTTAATCATGGCCAAAACATTAAAACTGCAATGTGTTTCAGAAATCTATTCAGGTGTATTATTTCACAAAATGCAAGAGTAAGTACTGATGCAGGCTATATAACTTCACATCGATTTTTTCCCATTCTAACAAAATTAGGAAAAATTCATTTAAAATGGGTCCATTTGGATCATGTTACACCCTAATGGTTAATGGCCTAATGATGAGGAAAAAATATGGCCTAAGACAGTGATCATACACAGCATCAAACACCTCATACGACCATGCAATGCAAAGCACGGAATCTTTTTTATTTACTACAAAAACATGATAGCATGGTATTTAAAACATTTTAGAATAAAGCATTTGATTACCTTCCAAATACAAACTTCCACATAAAGGCTATATGCCTATACCGGCAACATTATTCGTTCAATTATTAATTAAACAAAGTTGTCAACAGAGCATCATCTACACATTGAGCTCCAATTTGCCATAATGTATATATAAATGTAAATAAATAAACATAAATAAATACATGTAAAAATAAATAAATAAATAGAGCAACGTCTATTGCCTGGATTAAGGCAGTAGTGCATATGTTTACAAATCTAACAAGCAAAATAAAACGCAGCAAAAAAGGTAGCCTCCCATACAATTATTACTTCAGGGGGGCATCCATGATGTAATGACTTTTTTTATGATGGACAGGTCTCTATTTTGTCTACATTATAAAATTACACACGCATCAACACATTAATTAGAAAAAAAGAAACTTACCAAATAAAGTATGTGATAACGAGAAACTGGACTCCTCGGTATATAATTCCAAGTTTTCTGTTTCTTACGACCATCACCTTAGGGGTCTCATAGTCCCAGAAGCCAATAAAACATTCCTTCATAAATTCTTTGAAACCCATGTTTATTAAACTTTTGGTCTTACTAAGGATGTTTGTTGTCTTGCCAGTGAGACAGCACAGATATCAAAGTAGAGATCATCACTCGCATGCATACACGGTATCGCAGGCACGCCCGCACGCTCGCTCCCATTAGAGCTCAAACTCGTGGACGTCCCACTTTACTGAAGTCGTGAAAAAGAGGGCGATGCGAATTGTGCTGTGCAGTGTAGTCTGGGAGAAATATTAGTGTCATAAAAATATTATAGTAAGACAGCAATATTATCAGGTGTTCTATATGCCATTGCCTACTCTTTGATCAAACTCTCTTTTTTTTCAGGCACAAATACGGCCACCAACACTGGGGCCCTTACTACGTAACACAACAAACACGTGTGCTGTTTGCGAACCCTGAGGAACGCAGTTGTGCAGGCATACTTGCCTCCTTCTGTGGTTTGGACGTTTAAAAAATCCCCTATTCTAGTATTCGACAATGGGTGGATTGCAAAAGAAAAAGGTAATATAATGATTTGTATATATTGAGTATAAAAAATAACTGATTGCTGAATAGTATAGTCTTTTTGTAGGCTAACGTGAGCAAAGAAGCTAGCTTCTTCTATGTCGTTAGCTAGCCAGCAACGTTGCTCTTTTTACATGTTGCACATATGGACAAACTGTCACATAAGTTTGATGTAACGCTCCCTCGACATCTGGCTTACGTTAAGTGGATGTCAATCCAGTCAAGTTAAATTTGATTTTCGACCTTCGTGATTGAAGTAGTTAGCTCTTCCCATGCTGTCACTGCTAGCTCTCACTGTTTTACACCTTAAGTACCCAGTTGTCTTTCCTTAAAATGATACACTGTTAACTACGTACGTCGCACTTAGTGATAACACTGATCTAATATAATTTCATCAGGTCTGACTACAGTGATTTAACCTAAATTCACTCGTCAGGCTACAACTGTCTTCACGTGAACTGACTGTTGATTAGCATTCCAATGCGAGACTCCATGGCATTACAATAAATGATGCAGTGACCAAAGTTAGACTTCTGTTTTAATACCTTTTCAGTCTCTGAAACTATTTGCAACATTTACAGTTGGGCCAACAAGACGTGCTTCATTCTGCAGCTTTTAGCTTGGTTTAAAGTGCCTCTTGAATTTTCATGAATAAGGTTGTTGCTGTTGTATTGCTGGTCTGTGGTATCTGTCTGTCTGACCAAAAATAATGTTTATCTGTGTAGTATGAGAGCGGGTCAGCCACAAATTACATCACCAGAAACAAAGCCCGGAAGAAGTTACAGCTGAGCCTGGCAGATTTCAGGTAAGGAAACCAATTTTGTTTACTACTTAAGAGACTAAAACGTGAATATATTGTGTGTAATTGATGTATGTACATTACATTTATCTTGTCTGCAGGCGTTTGTGCATTTTGAAAGGAATCTACCCCCATGAACCAAAACACAAGAAGAAGGTCAACAAGGGCTCCACCGCCCCCCGGACCTTCTACCTTCTCAAAGACATTCGCTTCCTTCTCCATGAACCCATTGTGGGAAAATTCAGAGAGTATAAGGTAAGTTCTTTATTCATTTCAGTGGTTTTGTAGTTACATTAACCACAGTGCTCAATCAGCAAGGGCAATAGAACTTCATCTGCTGTGGCTTTGTGCACTCGTTTCATTTGAACACAAACTAAACTTGGCTGAACTAAGTTTCCTGATAAAGAGGATCACTTAGTTGTGTGCCTTACTTTGAGGCCATTTCAGCTATGATTGACTTCAATGGAAATATCAACTTAAAGCAACACTATATTTTCAAAATCATACTGATAGTACAACAACTCAAAATAGGTTCAGTTACACTTTTATCATTACTTGAAAGTGCCTGTATTGTCTACACTGCCACTATGTAACTTCAGGGCTCAGGTAGAAACCATGTCACCATAAAAACTACACAATTTGACTGCTCTGTGGCATATGTCACATCCCTTCCCCTTTAAAAGATGAGGTAGGTGAACAGAGGTAAGCTTAAATGCTTGGCCTAAAGCAGCAAGAAAACCGAAGCAGCTAATTGTGTATTCAGAGGATGCAAAGAAAAGAAAGTGGGAGAGTAATAACTAGAGCCTGGACTAGCGTGAATATTGGCCCTGCTTTCACTCACTGGAGTGAGGTAAAAGGAGGACAGATACCCCACCGACAGTGTCTTGGTACTGTTACTGTTAGACAAGTATGAATTCTTTACCTTCTAATAAATAACTATTGTAGATTACAGTTGTATCAGGGTTTTTTGTTGCCTCTGATATTTCAAAACAGTATTCGTGTAAAATGCTGTAAGGATAGCTTACTTACCAATTTCCTAAAATAACCATAGAAGAACCATGGGCCAACATTAATATTTTGTAATGTTCCCTGTTTGCTTTTTCTACCTCACCAGACATGTTGACTGCAGACATATAGTTGAACGTGAATCAGTCCTGTCCGCATGGAATTACGCCAGGATCAACAAATGCATGATATACAGATTTCCTGATAGTTCCTACAGACAATACGGTTTCTTGACTGTAGGGGGACCCCCATGAGCAAATCCTACATAGTCTTGCTTTAAACTACTACTATGAAATCAGCACCAGTCTACTCCAGCTGCTCATCTGTTTCCAGTATTAAATATTAGGGTGCTTGGCCTAGTTCATAAGTAGTTCATTGCAGAAGCACAGTTGGCAAATGAGCTGTAGGTACTGAAAAATGACACTGTGGGTTATCGGTGTGTTTTGCAGGTGTTTGTGCGTAAGCTCCGCAAAGCATATGCTAAAGCAGAATGGACCGCTGTGCAGACACTGAAGGACAACAAACCGAACTACAAATTGGACCACATTGTGAAAGAGAGGTGAGGATTGGGTGTAAAGCCACTTTTCCTCCAGAAGAGGGCGATATTACAAAGGCATTATGTAATTTAGCTGAGTGGCTTAAGCACATTGACATCCTTTTTCTTTTCTTTTCTTTTTTTAAATGTCGCTGGTCTTAGGTACCCCACATTCGTCGATGCCGTGCGCGACGTAGACGATTCTCTCTCCATGTGCTTCCTCTTCTCCACCTTTGCCCGCACTGGGAAATGCCACGTCCAGACCATTCAGCTGTGCCGACGCCTGTCGGTGGAGTGGATGAACTACATTGTCACCTCTCGCTCTCTGAAGAAGGTAAGGGCGCCCGAAGCCTTAGCGATAAGCCGACTTGTTTGTGGATACTAGATGAGACCATGATGTACCAACTGCCCCACTGCTGCACTGGTGACATGTTTTATAGCTGTGCTTTATGATGTTTGTGACTGCCTGTAACAAGCCTCCTTGTTTGCCTATCAGGTTTTTCTCTCCATCAAAGGGATTTACTACCAGGCAGAGATACTGGGACAGACGGTTACTTGGCTAGTACCCTATCAGTTTGCCCACAATGTAAGTAAGGTTGCCCTTATCTCAAAATGACCTTCAAACCACCATGTCACAATTATTATTTTGACCCTATAATGTTTTATTTGGTGGTGCACATCATGATGGTCTTTTGACAACTGAATATGTGGAAATGTAAGGTCACTGTGAAGACCTATTGTCCTGCACACAGCCTAAGGCCCCTTCAAAGGCCTGAACCCCAAATTTCACTCTGAGGTACGGCTGGGCAATTAATTGAAAAACGAATTGAACTAATTGTAAAGTTTTTCTTTTTATCCTGTCCATTCCACTCTGTGTGTTCATGTACTGTTCCTGGAAACCACACTACCACATATGTTGTCATTTAATACTGCCCAAATCCAGTCAATTTTTGGACAAAAAGACAATTTTCTTTCATTTGTATTATGAGCCTGTATTATTATCTGAAATTATGTAACAGTCCAACTTTGCCTGCCAAGTATTTTAGTGGATTCTTCTTGAGTTACTGCTAATCAGGGGATGTTTTTTGCAGTCCTGGGTTGCATTTCCCCCTGTGTCATAAGCCTGTGTGTTGGTGTTTTATGATTTCAAAGGTATCCCTGGCTAAACATGTTTAATTAGCTAGGCGTGGTAAGTGTGCTGTCCAAGGATGACCCCTCCCATGCCTATCTTACGGTCCTGATTTAACCTTGGTTTAAACTTGCTTTATTATCATGTGTGATTATTTTAGTGGGCATGGTACAAAGGTGATGCGAATTCAAAAGAGCAAACGAAAAATAATACTCCATGTTTACATTTTTTAGGCCAAAAGGTTTTCAGCTAAGTAAATAGTAAAACATATACATTTGTATTTGGACGGGACAAAAAACTAACTCTAAAATGAACTACAATGTTTCTTTTATCCAAAAATTGTAAGATATAGCTAAGGGTTGTCTAGACCAACCTCACACTTTAATATAGTAATATATAGTAAATAATAATGGCAATAGTAAAAAAGGATATATTAATTTGGATACAAGTTTAAATTCTGAAAGCAGTTAACACAAATTTAACTGGTTGGTTTTTTTTTACATTTTATATACCTGTAGTAAGTAATTAATAACAACCATCTGTTTTACTTTCAGTGCATTGGTATTCATTTTGTGTTCGATTTGTCTTTACTGAGAGCTCTACCCACAAGGTCTAAATGGGTGTCCAGCTGATGAGACAGAACTATTTGATTGCGTGATTGTCTTAAAGCAACACTAAGTAGTTTTTTCGACCTTAAAATAATATTTCCAAAATCGAGGTTCATGAAGTTGTACTTCTGAATTTGCTTTGCTGCCCTCCATGGGCTGTCACCGCAGGTGTGGAGGAGCGAAGCGTCTCTCTAGTTCTCTACGAGAGACAGTTCCGTTTTCAACCTGTAGGGCAACTGAAGACGAAACCTACTTGATATTGCTTTAAAGGATGCTCCTAATCTGGGCTGATGTGATAGACAAAGGTGGTTATTTTGACAAAACTTGTACTTTAGCTGCTTTGCATCAAAGCCACATTTACCTCCTTACTTGTCCGTCGACTTCAGTAACCTAAACACCCTGTTGTCCATTCTCCCCTACTTTTAGTCTGTATGGTTACATTATATTCATCCGATTTGTATTTATTTATTTAGTTACTTATTTACTTACTTTATTTTTGCTAATATTTCTAGTGTTTCCTTGGATAAAAACACAATCTATGGGTGGGACAAAGCCCCTGGTGTGTAGTAGTACCTTGCCTTTTGGCAAGCCTGGTGTAGGCATTGATTGCACTGTGGGCAAATACAGTGGGTCTATGCACACAGAAACATGGAATGCAGGTTAATGTGTCTGTGATGGCTTAGTGTTGTGTTAACAGGTTGGCTGGCAATATTATAGTGTGAGAGAGTTGTGTCATTGTGTAGCCTTGTGTTGGAGGGTGTAAGGCTATCTTTGCTTTGATGGGGCTTCATTCATCTCTTAAAAGGCACGTTATCTGTCTTTGATGGGGAAAGTCAGTTTTGTGACCCCGTGTTGGTAAATGATTAAGAGTAGATTGTTTGACTAAATTATTAAATAATATTCATCAGAGCCTGCGCTCCTCAGCTGGACCAGATAGTCATTAGCCCAGGGACAGAGATCAGGAAAGCTGCATGTCAACATTCCTCTGACTGACTTCACATTCAATGAAGAAGAAGAAGCAGCAGCAGTGGGTGTAGATCAGGGTGTCTTTGTTGGTGCATCTAATATTTCTCTTTTGCCCATGGCGACCCATGTTTTGAATTCAACCTGTGGTGATTGTCCATCTCTTTCCAACTTCTTTCCTGTCACCTTTTTCATTAGTAAAGGCAAAAAAAGTGTTATGGTCAATACTGACTATCTCATGTGTATGACATCCTGTGTTGCTGATCTGAAACTGGGGAAAGCAAATGTGTGCCTGTCATTTATTTACATGGTCCTGTTTGATTTGCCCCCCGCCCTTCCTCCCCCCACCCCCCCAACAGCATCCCACAGATGTAGACTACAGGGTAATGGCCACCTTCACAGAATTCTACACAACCCTCCTGGGATTTGTCAACTTCCGTCTGTACCAGACTCTCAACCTTGTATACCCTCCCAAGGTACACACCCAAGTATTCTGTTCCTTAGTAGTAATTGTCATGATATAAAAGAGGATTATTGGGGAATGTAACGGTTGTTCTGCTTTTCACAGCTGGATAGCAAAGCTGAAGCTGGTTTAAAAGCAGAGAATGAGGAAGACTATGCCATGGACTCAGAAAGCTATCTGGAGGTATTCTAGTCTGTGTTATCCCTTTAATCATGCACATTTTAAACATCCCTGAGTAAAAAAAAATAAAAATAAGATTTTTTGGCCAAGTATTTTTGCATACACAAGGAATTTGACTGTGGCAGGTGTTGACCCTCTAGTATACGTTCAACATATAGACATGTAGTGATTCAGTAGACAACAGTGATGTATTAAGTGATGTGTGTATATAAGACTAACTGCACAGCGGGTACAACATAATTCACATAAATTGTCCCTTTTTTAACATACTGTGGCCATAGTGTCATCCTTATAGTGTAAAGGGTAACTTGACCGATGCATGAATTGAATTAACACATACACAGCTGTAATGTTTTCTCTCAACTCTGCCCTTGATTTATGGGGGACTGTGGGAATGATGAAGAAAGGGAAGGATGCACACTCACAATAAGGTGCCAGCTAGGACAGATTGTAGACGATAGCTGCACAATCCACATTGATGTCTTTTATAGCAGGCGTTTCGGCCCCATGGCCTTTGTAAAAGTTCCAAGGGGTAGGACTGTGGGGATGAATCAAGTTTGCAATCCATGGGATGGATGAATCAGAGGTACCCTGCCTGGATACGACTGCAAATGTAAACATTTGTCTTTTGTTTGCTGTTCCTCAGAAACTCTCGGCCTTGAGCGCCAGCCTGGCTCGAGTCGTAAACTCGGCAGAGGAGGAGGAAGCGCAGGCCGATCACTTTCCTGCTGAAGGGGTAATATAAACTGAACACTCATTTTACATGTCATACATCGCCTCAGTCAAATAATAATTTAGCTCATTTAACTAACATGACCTGGATGAATGAGAATCTTCACCGACATCGTCCTTATGTTTAACACGCCACACCAGCCTTGAGTTTGTGACTATGGTTGTACATGCATCGAAAAAATGTGAGGGTACAGCCTCAATGTAATTGAGTGTAAATGATAAATTAGAATTGAGATATGGCTTCAGGTGAGGAGGGTTGAGCACCTAATGATAGAATCTAATCTAATCTATGCTGATGCTTAACAAAGTGCTGCTCACAAAGTCATTTAAAAGCTCAAATGCTGCTATAAGTATACTATTTCAGCTCCGAAATATGAATCGTATCGAATTAATAATATTGCAACTGTAGAATGTTAGATGCTTTATCTATGCTCCTAAGAACTGAGGAAACCAACAAATTGAGATACTCATAGATACTCATGCATAGATCATGGATACCAAATAAAGACTAACACTAACCCTTTATATCAGATGGGACGAGTGAGAAATTAGCAGGCTTCAGTGACTGACAGGCAGGTATTAAGTGACAGATTTAGTAGGCTCTAGGGTTTCTGCGTGCTGATGATCCACTGTTCACAAAGCTATGTTTCCTGCATCTTGGAAAAACAAAGCAGCATGTTTAGTCAACAGTGGATCCATTGTGTTGCCTTGAGCATAGGTGATTTATGCCTCAGGCGTGTAAATTGTAAAACATCTGGATAATATGCAAATGTCGTCCCCTATCTTGGTGTTAAGCCTATCCATGGTCCCACATCCAGCTGGAGGCATTCTACATTGTCACTGTTTACATTTACATTTTAACATTTCATGGAAGATGGATGAGGATGCCATGACTCCAGTGACCAATTAATTGATAGCCATGTTAAATGCTTAGTTAATGTTAAGTCTGTTATATTTGTCAGGTTTGTTGTCGTTGTTGTTTGGACCTCATCTTCACATATTGCCCTTATGCCTTCTTAATTAACAATCCTCTCAGAAACATTCTCTCCCACTGCTCTTGATTGCTGCCCCTGATCAGCCATAATCAAGGTTTATAATCTGCTCATCTCTGGAGGGTTTAAGAAGTATGAGCTGGGCTCTGGCTAACTGCAGCATGGTATGGAGGGCTGGGCTTGTATCTAAAGTCAACAGGAGAGTAGGTCTCGAGGTGACTGATTAGCCGTGTGTGTGTGTGTGTGTGAGCAGGTATCAGTTCAGTATCTAGTATCAATATAGTTATTTTATGGTTTCAGTGTATTATTATATTATATTATACGGATGTTTAGAATGCTTAACACCTTACTAACTTTTTTATGATTATGAAAAAGACTTTGTTATTCCACTAGTTAAACATTAAGCGCGACAGTTCTTCCTCACAACCCTCTGAAGGATTAGAAGGCAACAAACAACCTCACTACCTGTGTGACACCTTACTAGAGGTGTGTGGGACAAAAGGGCTAGTTGTCATGGTTTCCAGCCAAAGGTGTGAAATAAACAGCCTGAAATTAACACCCTCCCCCACTGTCTGTGCTTTGTAGCGTTTTTTTTTTTGTTTCTAGTTCACAACAGCTTTTTGTTTCTAGTTCACAACAGCATCCCACATCATGGGATTTTGTTTTCAAATCTCAGCAGATTTGAGAGAAAACTGTCAAGTAAAGTACCTCTTCTCTCCCACTGACTCTTTCTCAGGAGGATGTGGCCGACATGGAGGCTCGCGAGAAGGAGCAGAAGGAGCAGGACGCCCACAAGCGTCTCTTTGAGGGCCTGAAGTTTTACCTGAACAGGGAGGTGCCACGGGAGTCCTTGGCCTTTGTCATCAGGTGAGCCGAGGGAATCCGTAGGGCCAGATGAAGTAGAGGAGGTGTTTACAGCTTACATCTACCCAGTGATTCCCTCTTCCCTCCAGAATCACTACTGGAGCTCATGTTGTGTGAATAATCGCCCGTTTATTGATGATGGGCTGCAGCAGATTGTATCAGACGACAGACTACTTTAGCCCCTAATCTGCTAATTAGGTCCTTTAAAAAAAGTGCTCCTCCCAGCAGTGTCTGTTCTGCTCACAAACGACAGGTTTGTTTTTATCCAAAGCTTGACTATTTGCACAGCAAATATAGTTAAGTTCTTCCTTATCTTTTTTGCCCAGAGTAAGTAACTGTATTCTTGTTCACTTATAATAGTAGCTGTATTGACCGTTGGGAGTTGGGAGTTACCCCGACTAACTTTTTTTTTTATGATTAGAATTTGTATGTTATTGCTTGATTTGAATGGATGAGCTCTTGTGTCATAGTGCCTGTCCGTCTCTCTTTCTCTCACACACAGGTGTTTTGGTGGCCAGGTGTCATGGGACAAATCCCTCTCTATCGGCAGCACCTATGATGTCACAGACGAGACCATAACACACCACATTGTGGACAGACCCAGGATAGACCAGCAATATGTGAACAGGTGATTTCTAATCCCATCCAGCTCATGCTGTTTTATGCTTGTATACAGAAAACGGCCAGTGACCCACAGCCATAAAACTACTTATGCATATGTGACTGATGTAATTTGTTTGTCTTGTCTTGTTATGACCGTGTGTGTGTGGAAAGATGTTCTGTATGTCCTGTTTTCTAGGACCGTAATACCACTTGCAGTTGTCACAATGACATAATCTGTTTGTCAAGACAGAAGAGGGGGGAAAAAAAACTTGAGAACTGAATAGCTTTCAGGGTTAATTCATTCAGAGATGCTATGTTCGAATGTCTCTGTTAAGCATGCTGTTTTCCACTGCATGGATGTGCAGATGTTCCAATGGGTTGCTTGTTCTTGAGGAGGGACGGTGGTGGTGGAGGGTTCTTGCTCTCTGCTATTGCTCAAAGGGACGGTCAGGCCAACAGTTGCCTTCTGTGGAGTGTCACAGTCTTTGTGGTGCCTCCATAATGGTGGGCTTCCTGTGTGAGGCAGGGCAGGCGTAGTCGGGGGGCAAGGGTCGGGGGGGGGGGGGGGTGTTCGCACATCGGTCACACATTATAGATTGTCAGCCCCCTCTCTTTAACCCCGCTTTACATGGCAGGGTGACAGAGCAGCCTCTGTTTTCCGTGAAGTCCACCCCCACACGAACATGCATGTTGAACTACATGCAGGCCTTAGATGTAAATGCCAAAATATAAGGAATGTGTTTATTTTTTTATTTACCCGGAGTTACTAAACTTGTCTATGTTCATGTGCATGATCTAAGAAGAATGACTTCCTGTAGAAGTGTAGAGATGTGTGAATTTGGGACTAATGGGTATGTTCAATCGGCAGGTACTACATCCAGCCCCAGTGGGTTTATGACTCAGTCAATGGAAAGATCAAGCTCCCTGTGGAGGACTACTTCTTGGGGGTCAATCTTCCTCCTCACCTGTCCCCCTTCGTGGAGGAGAAGGACGGCGACTATGTCCCCCCGGAGAAGCTGAAGCTCATGGCTCTACAGCGCGGGGAGAAGCCAGGTTAACACAACACCCCTCATTTCCTCCAGACATCCAGAAATCATGATTAGCATTCCAGCACTGAATGCTTACACTTACTCAATTGGTAGCACTCAATGGTGCTGATTATGATTTACACTAAACTAAATTATTTTGTACCTTGCAGAGGCAGAAGAGGAGGAAGAAGAAGAGGACGAGGATGATGAAGATGAGGAAGATGATGATGATGAAGATGATGAGGAGGAGGAAGAGATGGATGAGGAGGAAGCCGAGGAAGAAGGCAACCTGAAGAAGATTGAGCATCAGCGAGGCCAGGGCAAGGTAAGGACGGACCCCCCTGCTGGTCCTTGGCGTCCAGCCAACCATCCATGTTCGCACTCCCTTTCCAAACGATCTTATCTGGCCCCTGGCGTTCAGTGCAGGTGTTAACGTGTTCCTGTCCTAACCAGGTGCCCTCGGTCAAGGTCACCCCCGGGAAGGCCAAACAGGAGGACAGGAAACGCACGGAGCAGGAGGAGCAGGCTGAGGAGAAGCGCCTCGCCATCATGATGATGAAGAAGAAGGAGAAGTACCTCTACGACAAGATCATGTTCGGCAAGAAGCGGAAAGTCAGAGAGGTGAGTGCAGCCATAGCTGGGGATCATGTACATAAACCGAATGGGAACTTCTCCAAAACACCTTGCATCACACAAAACATCATGCAACTTTCAACTAGCATCAAAGGGCCAGGCCAAAAAAATACTGTTAGAACTATTAGAAAAATCATACTCTTTAACAGTTTCTCCTCAGGTTTTATTTTTTCGAATATATCTGACATTAGTCTGATTTAAGCCTAATGTTTAAGTCTAGTGTAAAACTCAGTTGTCTACAAATCACTGACTGAATCAATTCTTACGTTTAATATTTCATCCTGGTACAATCATTTCTGTCAAGAACAATTTTTTAGCTATCTAGGATCATTGATGAAGCAAGCAAGATAATTGGTGAAAATCAAACAGGGCTCTCTGTACTACACACCCAAGCAGTATGAAGGAAAGCCAAGCGCATCCTAGCTGACCCCATCCACCCCCAGTTATCATCACTGTTACAAAGTCCCTTCCTGCAGAAAGAGCCTCTACCATAACTCATTTATTCCCACTGCCATGAAAGTGCCCTCCTAGCCCCCCGTTTTCCTAACTTATTTATTGCACAAGTCACTTTCACTTTGTTTCTGTCTCAGGAATACTATTTATGTGTTTTGTTTTGTTTTGTCTTTGTTTGACAATCACGCCTAAGAGGATTTTCTGTCACGACAGACAACGTTTTTCTGATTCTTTGTGTATTGGCTAACATTATCGCTACATTACGGTGTGGCAGGCGAGCCTGACGCCGCGCTGTCTGGCATTTATTAACTTTTATTACTTTATAACTTTTATTACTTCATGACATTCTAACTTTTATTATCATTGCTTGGCTCTAGGCTAACAAACTGACTGCAAAGAGGAAGGCCCACGATGATGCCGCTAAATCAGACAAGAAGAAGAAGAAAGCAACGCAGTGAGAACCCACTGACGGCCACCAAAAACTGGTTTTATTTGTATGTAACAATTATTACTTCTGTGTTTGGAAGTGCAATTGTTGGACCCATCAGTGTGTCGCAGATTCAGTATATATGTGAGGATTTGAGACGACTGACTCAACAGGAGACCATGTCAGATGCCAACCATTACTCAGTAATCACATCATATAACAGTCTGTATTCCAGTGTATGATCTATGTAGTAAAAGTTTTTTTTTGTCAATTTTTGGGCTGTGTTATCATTATTTGAACAATGACAACATTGTGGCTGAAGCATTTTGTACAATGAAATTAAGTAATTAAAGATCAATATTTTAAACTGGTAACCACATTTTGAGTGGGCTTTTTAATAAGTGTGCTTTGATTATTAAATAATTTATCAGATTTGGAGAGGAACCAAGCTACTTTCATGCTACAAGAGGACAGGCTTTGGTTGTCTGAGCATCGCACATTCTGGTGCGGTTGACCTTAAACGGCAGACTTTCAGCCAGCCGCTAAGGTTTCACTTCCCTCCCCCAAAGCCAGCTGACACCCTTCACTCCTTCACCTGGCGGTGGTGTCCCATTCCCCCTCCCCGCTTCTACCCTGCCGGCCCCCACCCCCGTCCCCTCCCCCAACCCTCCAGCCCCAACCTTGAGGAGGTGAACGGGGCCACTGCACTCGCCTGCCGGCTGCTTTGCATCTTTAATGCATTCCCCTGCGCTCGAGCCACGACTGTAGCCTGCGGTGCTCCTCTCCTCTCCTGTAGTACGTATTTATTTACAAAGGTTCAGTATTGGACTGAGTAAGACCCATCTGTTCGGTCTGCAGTGTACTCGCATTTTTTGTTGAATATTTGTCATTACTGATATCAGACCTTTCCCCTCAATTTCAAAAATGGGCGTCCAGAAGATGAGACAGAACTGTTCGCGCCCTCCTCTCACCCCCTCAGCCACTCTTGGCATTTGAGCAGCCATCCGAAAAGTGGGGGAGATGTTGAATCCCGGGAAAGGCAATGGTGTGATGTACAGTTGAGTGGGCAACGGCAACGAGCTTTCCACTAAGCACATGCTAATAAGAGCTTGCTGTTTGTGTGTGTCCTAGCCTCATGTGTTTGAATGTGAGGACGTGAACGGCCGCGACCCCTAATATGGTAGGTGGCTGTGACGAGCGTCCGCCCGTCACCCCTAGCTGCCTCTGATCCCGAGTGGGCAGGGGGCCAGGCGAGTCATGCCCCGGGCGGCTCAATCTCCTCATTCACGGGCCGCCGTGGCCGATCAGCATTCTTCTCGTGCCCACCCCAGTCCTCGGCTCGGCCTGGCACTACGAGCCCAGGGGCAGCGGGGTGCGTCCGTGACCAACAAAGAGCCGTGTGTTGGGCGCGCAGGGCACTGCAGCGAAGGGTGGGATGAAGAGCATAATCCTTTACTTGATACCTCTGTGGTAGCGAGGACAAGAGTTTTTAAAAAGGCCCAGAGAATTGAGTTTGCAGCAGAGCCTGCTCAGCAGCCAAAACACACCTGCGTAGCTTTATGACCAAGGTGCACCGAACTTGTCTTTATGCTTTGTTTACCCAGCTGGTACATTGCACTCTTCCTGGTTACTTGCTGGTTCAAAATAGGTTTATCCACAGTGTGGTAAAAACTGCATTACAAAATAGCAATAACAGTCTTGTCAATACTGCATTACATTATCTCAGGATGACTTCTATTTAAAAAAAAAACACTCATAGATGGTGTTATAAGAAAAGGCAATAAAGTTCCCAGAACAAACTCTTTACTGTCCTGCAGAATATATTTGTGCCGTCTACAGTCAAAACATTGCTGATAAAGCAATAAGCTTCTACCAGCTTCCTATGTTTTGTACTGCATTTTATTTAGCCTCAGAAAATGTACCAGGAATAAACAGTTTTTCAGTTCCTTAAATTGAATAGGGTACAGAATAGTGCAGCACATAGCAAGTGTACAATCAGTGCCATAGTGCACTTGATTTCGTCTCAAAAAATGCATCAGCAATAAAATGTTTTTCAGTCCCTCAAATATATAAATATAGTACAGAGCAGTGCAGCACATACCAAAAGTACAGTCAGTGTGATGCTATCAAGGAAATGCAGAGCTGGGTCTGCAAAACTGCACAATTACAGGCTTTGTTTGCCCTGTTCCCAAGGCATTATGCACTTGCTGCATTATACCCATTTACTGTCCCATCTATCGACTTTCAACCCGTGCTCTGTCCCTGCTCAATGGTCGTCTGTGTGGAGATCTTTCCAGAACAGAGGCTATGCTCTTGCCCCCCCTGCCCCCTGCCCCCCCCCCCCCCCCCCCTATTTCTTTCTCTCTCTGTCTTTCTCTCTTTCTCCCCCTCATTCTCCTTTTTCCCCTTTCCTCCCCCTCTCCTCACTTTTCCTCTGCTAGCTAGCCCGCCCTCCCCTGTTCTCCTCGGCACACCCACTGGCAGGCTGCTTGGTGCTTGGTCCTTGTGAGACTCGTGCTTGACGTCACCCGTGACAGAGCCAGCCTCTGTTTCTGCTTGCTCCTCTTTTGTAGGCTGTGCACCCTTGCCGGTCAGAGAGGCGGGGGTTTTGAAGACATCAGGTGTGCCGATAAGAGAGGGAAAGGGGGTGGGAGAGAGAAAGACAGAAAGAGAGAGAGAGAGCAATAGAAGGGGTGGAGGGAGGAGGTAAAAGAGACACACAGCACAAAGAGCAGAGCTGGGCTTTGGATATATAGATAAAGGGCTTGGCTGATCCTTTTGCAACTACATACAGCCAGAGGCATGGCAATCAGGGATGTGAGGATGGTCTGGGATAGTCCTAGCAAGAGCCTACAGCAAGCAGGGACAGAAGCTCCACATTTGGACTGATCCATATGCAATCATGCCCCTCTGATAACACATTGAAGAGGAAACGACCAGTCTGCAGAGTCTACCTCCACTTAATCTAAAGAAGAGGACCTGCTGGATTTATGCTAAAGGTAAACTGTTAAACTTCAGTGTTTTAGTCTGTCTGTCACTAACTTGTAGAGAATATAAATGTCGCAGAATTACATCTCCTGACTTGCTTCATTAAAACAGACACGCACACACATTGAAAAAGTATTACAACTACAAGATTAGTTATATAAAAATAATTCTGCATTTGAGAGAAATAGAAATGCAAACATAGCCTTTTTGTTCATTCTTTTTTTGTCATGATTACGTTTTTTTTTCCATGATTTTGACATGATTATTATTGTTTTTAATATCTAGTCATTGTTCAAGTTCAAACTCAGGTAGTTCGTAACACCTTTTGGAAAGTGGGACAAAAATTAAACATGTAAAAATTAAACATGTCTTCCTATGTTATGGTATGAAATCAATGAATATATATATATATATATATATATATATATATATATATATATATATTTGTGCAGACTGGTGGTCTGTGGCATCACAACAATAAAAAAGAATAATGAACAGTTAATAATAATAAAGTAACATCAGAATTGCTGTTAGTATTGTTAGTGTTAATCTCCTTAGTTTCCCATAACAAAGTGAGAAATTTCTCATTTCCTGTTGAATGACTGGTATGATCGGGGTAGAGTGGTCAACTGTTGAGATAATCCAATGTTCTGTGGTTTACACAGCATACAATTGTGAGAGCTGTCTGTTTGTGAGTTTTACAGTCTTTGAAGTTAGTGAAGTTATGAAGTTATCAGTATACAAGGATATACAAGGACATCTGTATTCTAAAGAACCATATAAGTAAGGAATAACGTTCTGCGAGGCGGTCATTCCTGTGTAATAATGCTGCAGGATGACTCTGAAGGATCTGAGGCCTACTCCACAAGAATGACCACATCGCTGAACATTATCCTGCTTATTATACAGTTACTTGCTCAAAAAATGATAATAGAAAGTTAGAAACTTCTAACAGTGTATATTTAAAGTATTTTTCTACCAGTCTATGGCTTCCACTGCTTAAACAGTTTGAGGAAATGGAATGTTATATGAAATGCAATTTAAAGAAGCACAAAACTTGTTGGCACTGGCATTGTAATTATACTTATTTAGTGGCCATTACACAAAAAGATTTGACCTACGAACATTTGAGTGGCCCATTCAAAGTCAACAGGGTGTTTGTCAGAGTTATAAAGAGCTGTAGGCTATAAAAATATAATATAATATAATATAATATAATATAATATAATATAATATAATATAATAATGGATAAGATTCATGGTGAAAGATTTTTTGCCACTGATGTCATTTTGAGATTTTCTTATTGTTAATGTATTATATTTACAGTTTTGATTCACAGCTTTTTTTAACCTTTCATATACTTGTGAGAGCTTGATATCTTCCATAAATAGGCGTAATTGATCACAACTCTTAGGAGTCTGACAATTGTTTCTGAGAAATATTAGGCTGTATGCTACTCTTCTGTAACCAGCATACTCCCAGCACTACCGACCAAAAAGCACAAAAGCACAGTCAACAGGCACCTGCGGAAATTACCAGGCTCTAATCAGTGGACTTCAGGGAGCCCTCAGGTTTCAGGGCTAATTTAATGCTCCTCTCTGGAGGATGGACAACCAAATCTTAGCTGATGAGGCACGTAGCACCAATTGAGGGACACATGCGGTAGTACCAATAAAAAAGCAAAAAAAGGATGCAGGCTTTTAACAAAAATGTATGCGTATATATACACGTAGGCCTACATGTAAAATGTATTTATATATATACTGTATGTGCGTCTATAGGCAGGTACTTTATATGCGTTTAAAAAATGTTTGTTTTTACTGAGTTCATTTCGTGACCACAGGCACAAACTGTGAACTGTGACGTCACTGTAAGAGATTGTGTGTGTGTTGCATAAACATCTTATCAGGCCTTTTGCAAGTTAGAAAAAGATAGCTTACCAATCTTCCTTTCCACCATCAGGAGACCTCAGTGGGGGGGTCTTTAAATGCTACTCCTATGGACAATTTAAATGAACAGGATGATTTGTGGATTTTTATTGATCTATTAATGCCAGACAGACTTTAAACCAAACATGTCTCATACACATTAATTTTCACTCCTGGTAAATTGCAAATGCAAATTACTTCAAGGAACAATACTATCAGCTTAATTCTTGTTAGTGGATTTGTTTGTTTATTTGTCTGTTTGTTTGTTTTAAGCATGTTCATCAGAATAATATACTGAAATGTCAATTTGGGTTGCACCGTTGATGGTTAACCAAAGCCCCTGCTTTGGTTATGCTGTGACTGTTATGCTGAATCATGCTAAATGACCCAGTAGCTCTCCTGCTTGGAGTATCTGATTACAGCTGGCCAGGGACACCGGCTGGGCTTGGACAGGATCACTTGCAGTGGCGATGCATTATTCAGACAGGGGACAGACGAATGATGTTTCCAGGCATGCGGTAGTTTCACCTCATCATGAGATGAGATTAGATTAAAGTAAATAGCATCAAATTCATCACTAAATGAATGGGTGTTGACATATTAGAGCGTTTGGACAGCAAAGTAAATTGCTGTCCAATGATTTGAGTGTCCATATGCAGCCATCCCTCATCAGGTGACTTTCAAGAGTTACATATCAGCATCAAAAGAATCCAGAGAAATACCTCTGGGGCTCTTCAGTTTAGAGATAGTGAAAAGTGTAAGGGATGCCAGGATCTGTGGAGGGACAGGTGTTCACTTTAAGTCAAATTCCCATGGGAGACCTACATGACAGAACAGCGGAGTCTGTAATTGGGCACAGGAGGAAATCATGATGTCAATGGATGTGTGGTGACGATGATGAACATACTGAAGGTCCTTTCAAAGGGGGAAAGTGCAGTCGTCGATTATTATGTGCTCAACACACCATGAGATAAACATTGAAAAAAATTAAGCTGGCAGAGTAGGTGTGTCAAACACCTCCACGTACATTCAAGGACCTACCACATCCACTGACTGCTTCAACAGTATTTTTACATATTATCAACTGCACTGTTGTTATGGTAACTATGATGTTAGAAAACTTAAGGAATAACAATTCTCTTACATGTTTGGAATTTTGGAACCTCTTGAACAAACTAACTGAAATGACAGGTAATGAAGTATCATAGATTACATTATGTTAATAATGTACAGTATCGTTTGTGTAAGAACATGTTCGTCTGTACAGTTTTTAAAAAGAAGCAAAAGACAGGTGCTCTACAGGTGTTAATATTATTGTGAATTATCTCTTTTGTTTTGCCAGCTACCTCCTTTAATGGGGCCATGGTTGTCAAGCAGAGGAGACGGTGGAGGTCTATTTGCAAAAGCCTCGTGCTGGGCACCCTCCTAACGAGTTGTATGATCCTGTTCTACTGTTTGTCATCACCACAGTTTCAGCTCAGCGTGCCTGAGTGAGTCTAACCTAGTGTGTGAATAGATTTATATTTTTTGTAGATGTATTTACTGTAAGTCATAATCGTCATTTATGTAGAGTATATAGCAAACAATATGTATATTTATTATTGAAAAAACTAAGAGGTCCACCTTAATACAACACAATTTATGGCTGTTGAATGATTAAATGAATCAAAATCATTTTTTTTCATGTTGTTCTTCCCAGGCTTCCTGTGCCTTATTCTTGTGCACACCATCCAGCTCAAGCCTATGCTGCTCCCAACACAAACACCTCCCAGCATGGCCCTGACCAGACACTCTGTGTCCCCAAGGTGGACCTCATGTTCATGAAGACTCATAAGACAGCCAGCAGCACATTCCTCAACATCCTCTTCCGCTTTGGCGAGAAGCAACGTCTCAAGTTTGCATTTCCCAGCAGCAGGAATGACTTCTCCTACCCTTCCCCTTTCCACCACTCCGCGGTGAAGGACTACAGACCAGGCATGTGCTTCAACATCATCTGCAACCACATGCGCTTTAATGAGACTGAGGTGGCCAAAGTGCTTCCCACAGACACTACGTACATCACAATCCTGCGAGATCCAGCAGAACTCTTTGAGTCCTCGTTTCACTACTTTCACAATGTGGTGCCTCTGACCTGGAAGATTTCAGGGGAAGACAAGTTTGCTGAATTCCTCAAAGATCCCAAACACTACTATGACCCCAATGGCTACAACTCATTCTACCTCAAAAACCTGCTGTTCTTCGACCTGGGGCAGGACAACAATTTGGAGCCGAATGATGCTCGGGTGGAGGCAGCCATCCAAGCCATCGCCAAGACCTTCCAGCTGGTGATGCTGGTGGAGCACTTTGAGGAGTCTCTCATCTTGCTCAAGGACACGCTTTGCTGGGAGATGGATGACCTGCTATTCTTCAAACTGAACGCTCGCAAAGATTCAACAGTGTCAAAGATGACTCCGGAGCTGAGGGCAAAGGCCCTCGAGTGGAATGCTGTTGACTGGAAGCTGTACCAGCACTTCAACGCCACCTTCTGGAGGAAAGTTGACGCCTATGGGCCAGAACGCATGGCACGAGATGTGGCCGAGCTTCGGCGGCGTAATGCAGAGATGGTGAACATTTGCATTGAGGGTGGCCAGGCTGTGGAGGCGGGGAGCATTGAGGAGACCGCCATGCAGCCTTGGCAGCCCATCGGTGAGAAGTCCATCCTGGGCTACAATCTCAAAAAGAACGTGGAGAAAAAGTACCGCCAACTCTGCCGCAAGATGCTCACACCAGAGCTTCAATACCTCAGTGATCTTGGGGTTAATCTTTGGATCACCAAACTATGGGGTCATATAAGAGAGATTATAAACTGGTGAGTTGAGAGCAGTCCTTAGGGATAAGGCACTAAAAGTCATCAAAGTGGACAAGTCATCCATTATGTAACATATTTGGTGCTTTTTTGTTTGTGCCATTGGCTCCTTGTTCAAAGGCTCAATTTATTTGAGTTAATGGGACAAAAATTGACATTTTTTTAAATGTTTATTTTTATTCAACTTGAATTAAATTATGTATCTCTGAAGAGGTAAAGTACATCCCTGTTGTCCAGCATTAGAGAACAGATTCTAAAACTGTGAAGTTGGCAAGCCTATGAATTGGTTGGAAATGAATTAATGTAAAGTAAATGTGCGATATGATTACAAATCAATAATAAATGAAAATTAAAAGTTCATTTCCTATAAAAGAAATATAGTAGTTCTCTCCCTAAAATAAATCTGTAACAAAATGAACACTGGGCAAGGTATGTGTTGAGGCAATTTCAAAGTGTCACAAAGTGATAAATCTTTCAAACTTGGTGACATATGTGATGCAACACTGCAGTTGAAAAGAAAAAGTGCAACAGTATATATACCCCTATTTCCCCCTATAGGGAAAGTTGATAAGTTAAAGTTGATAACACCATGTGGTTTACCAGGTGTATTTTTTTTTTTACAAAAGCAAGATGTCCTGTTTTATGTATTCTTTTCTGGAATGAAATAAACACGTTTTCTGTGTTGTTTTACTCTTTTAAAAGTTATGTCAATGTCTGCTACTGAAACTGATAAAATTATGTTCATGAGTTATCCTTCACAATATAGTAAGTATGACAAAGATCTGTTACCAACGTCTGCATTTCCATCTACTGGTTGAGTTTAGTAGGACAGGCAATTGCATCCTCTTCCTATCATGTAAATCCTGATCCAGCAAAAACAACATAAAATATCTGTAACATTGACATGTTTAATGCTAACCATTACATATTCAAGGATTAAACCAGTAACTGTTTTAGTCATTTTATACACTTACATTTATTGAGCCATAATATGTTATTTATTTTTTTGTCCAGCCGAAAATTGAGAGACAATGCTACACCATATCCTACTTTAAAAGTCAATTAACACCTCCCCAGGGTTTGTGCAGGAAACAAAATGAGAATTGGTCATATTAAGTATTGAAAATTAATAGTTGATTCAGTGCACAAGGTTAAAAAAACACCTGTTTGCACCTGTGCTGAATCTCCCAGTAAGGGTTAGACATGTCACTGCAGATGGAGGAGGCAATAAAATGTAGATTTTCACTGAGCTTTTGGTAAAGATAGTCTTTCTGTAAGAGGGACAGTTAGATGCATAAACAAGTGAGAATAAGGAGAAGAAGTTTCAAGGTAAGTTTGAGGTCTTAATATATGCTGTACCCACTCTGAGGGTTCAAACAGTGGGCAGTTTGAATTGAGCCACTTTGTTTGATTAATAAAACAGCTATTATGTTGTTTCAAAACCACATAACTGATGGACAACTAAAATTATGTTGGCAATTTTTTTCTGTTGACAAAATGTGTAGTGGCATATCATAAAGGGCTATTGTGTAACACCTTCCCTCTATTTAGGTCAGACAAACACTTATTCTGTCATTGAATAGGCATACTAGATATTCAATAAAAAAAAATCTGACTGCATTTTTTAAAAAACTAAAATTAAACTGCCTTCAGAGGATCTGTGAACTTCTAGGCAAAAAAAGGATTTACACATGCAATTTAACAAACTGTGATATTTTATTTCCTTACTGACAGACTATTACTGATCCAACAGAATACCAATCCTCAGACACCCCATCATACAGATATGATTTAATATTTACATGTAGTTACCATGTCTAAAAATGCATGAGGAAAATGAATAAATATACGGCTCTTAGTTTCTATGAGTTAAAGAGAAAAATACCCAGATAATCTTGCGCAAGATAAGCAAGTATAAGAAATAGGTATCCAAAATAATGTATTTTAGAAATCTACTATTGTAACCAAGAGTAATTATTCTTTAGAAATAAAAAAACAGTCGAGACGTGTCCTACAGCTGAGGAAGAGTTGCTCTCTAAATAGAAAGCAAGAGCAGTGGGTTCTAAGCTTTCCTTTAACCAAATATAGCATGTGCTTTGGAGTGCATCAAAATAAGTTTGGATAAAACCGTAAGCCCTCTACCGAGTCATCACGACAAAGATGTCCCATCTTTTCAGCCAACAGCAGTCTCTCCTTTGCGAGGAGAACAGACAGCCCTAAAAGTTTGGCAAACTCTTCTGCGGTCAAGGAACCCTTGTCAGACACATTGTCCAGCGCTGAAGCAATCATCTCTTCTTCACTGTGGGACTGAAGCTGGACAACCATGACACCACTGTCAAACACTCGTAGCCTCAAGGGTAGTTTCAGTGACTCAAACTGCTTACAGGCATTCACCAAGTCCTCTGGCGAGAGCAGCTCCATTCCTCTGGCCCTGTTTACCAGACAGTAGACCTCTGTTAAGGCCATCATTCCTCCACGTTCTTCCAGTGGGGCCTGCAGCATACCACCCAGTTGCTTTGCCAGCTGCATGTGGTAATGTGTCCCTGAACCATGGGTTTCCCTTGTAACAGGGTTAGCTATGCCCATGCTGAGCAGGTATGACTTAAAGCGGATGGTTTCGTCTTCTGTAATGTCCCCTTGTTTGTCCTTGATTTTATTGGCGATGGATCTTGACAACTCCACCATCTCTTTGGCCTTTACCATGAGCTGACTGAGGTCCTCAAAGGCCTCTGAAATGCTCTTGTCTGTTTCCTTGCGTTTTTCCTCTAGTTTTCTCTCAATGCCCACTATTCCGACTGCACGTGTTCTTCCTGTGTGAGATCCTGTTGCAGTTGGGATGGGTTCAGAGGCTGGTGTGTTCTCCCATCTCTTTTGTATCATCTCCTCAGTCAGTCTCCTGTAGAACTCAATCTGTCCGTGTTCCTTGAAGGACAACTTAATGTAGGAGAACTTGCTGTGCTGGTATGGACCAGGCTCCTTGTTGACAGGGCATGGGTGCAAATGAACGACTATCTTTGCACTTTTTCCAATGCCAGCTGCTTGTTCTTCGAAAAATATAACCTGAGAGAGGGGTAAAGAAATACAGCACTCGTGATTTTTTTGATCTCTCCATATCAGCCGATGGGTGGTTAGCAGGACTATTCCCACGTCAAGTTTGGCTTTTTCATCTCCATCATACAGTCTGACACCTCTTTGCTGTATCACCAACGTCTCATTTATTTCCAACAAACCGTTAGTCCACATGAAACGATCCATTTCGTCGATTTCGCTGAGTAATATTGCGAGCTTACAGCACGCTTTAATGCATCAATATTTACTTCCTGTCTTTTCTAGTATCAAGCGCTTCCTGTCAAGGAAGAGCCAAAGGTGACATCCGTAATGTAGTTTTTAAAATGATAGACGCTACTCGCTTTGTTAGATTAAAGAACTACAATAACCAAGTGTGACTCATTGGGGCGTGACAGCTTACTGGTGGACTTGTGTGGAGATGCGCAAAACATTTGAGACAGATTTGAGCATTTCAGTGCTTGGGTTTTGATGTTAAGTTATTTGTTTGTGTTATACTGTGGCTTGTCTGCGAGAGCTTACACGATTTTTGTTAGCTTGTAGTAGTTACGTTTTGGGGCTGAACATTATGCTTTGAGAAAAGTTGTCAAGCTAGCTGCCCGATGTTGTCTCTCTTGGTTGGCTGGCTAGCTACCTAGCTTTAGCTGTTTTCTTTTGGAATTGACCAGTTTTTAAATCTGAAATGTCTAAGGATTTAAATCTATCTAATGTATGAGTAGAGTGTTTAACTGTCAGTTTTTTTGAAACCGCAGGTTGCTGCCAAATGATCCCAATTTAACTTCCGATGTGCGGCTAGGTTAGTATCAGTTAGGGTAAACGCTATTTTGCTGCACTAACGTTAGAAGGTTGACGGTTTTAAGCCAGTGTCTCATCGGAGACAGTTGAACAGCGATCAAATTGAATGTCATGGTTTCCAGGAACCATGTCTTGTAAATCCAAAGTTGCTCCGAGTGTTGACTTCGACCACAGTTGCTCGGATAGTGTCGAATACCTGACACTCAACTTTGGTCCATTCGAAACTGTCCATCGTTGGAGAAGACTACCGCCCTGTGATGAATTTGTAGGAGCAAGGTAATGTGTAGTCTTTGGGACCAGCATATTTCCAGCATTTTTTGCTTACCCTGTGTGCTCTTCCAGAAATGTGCATGCAGTGATGCTTGTTAATGTACTTACCTCGCCTGTTGCTGACAAATATATCATCACAATTGTTAATCTCAGACCATTTGCGTAACATTTGTTTTAGATAGACACCACAGGCCCAGCATGCAATTTTATATTGTCACGCTTTTGTCGTTTGCAGACGGAGTAAGCATACAGTGGTGGCGTACAGGGATGCTATTTATGTGTTTGGAGGAGATAATGGGTAAGACTGCACTCTTGCCTCTGTTTTCAAACACAAAATGATCAAAAGGGGCTTCATGTTCATTCCCAACGTTTTTTGACCATTGCAGAAAGAATATGCTGAACGACCTGTTACGTTTCGACGTGAAAGACTGCTCATGGTGCAGGTAAGTCTTGTCCTTCTGCACGCTACGAGCCATCAGTGTATGATGGAAGATAAGCACCATCAGTACGCAAAATATAATGAAATCTGACATCAAAACGCTTACAGATTGTGGTTACAGATTTGAGTTTTATTATTTAGATCTACTCTAATTTGTTTGTGCAAACCGAAGAAGAAAGTAGGCCTAGACTTGTGTGTCAGGGCTGAGTCATAGGCAGACCCAACCTAGTTTAACCCCCTGCTGTCATCTATCTCTCAACAGGGCTTTTACCACTGGCACCCCACCTGCACCAAGATACCACCACTCAGCTGTGGTTTATGGAAGCAGTATGTTTGTGTTTGGTAAGCAGAGTTTTGTGTCATTTCATCCACATGGATGCACAGAGGTAGTGGAATCACTTGTGCTCATTAGTTAAAATGGCTTCTGAAAAGTGTCTCTGCCATTATACACACTTAGAGCATTGGGCTGATTCTTTGTGGATGGCTCCAGCAATTGTTATATACCTAGTTTGTCACTTGCTTTGAATAGTAGGGGACAATGATAGGCTGGCAGTATCATATTGACATGAAACTGTTTAACTTCCTAGGTGGCTATACTGGTGACATTTATTCCAACTCCAATCTGAAAAACAAAAACGACCTGTTTGAGTACAAATTTGCGACTGGGCAGTGGACTGAATGGAAGGTGGAAGGCAGGTAATATAATTAAGGTTTTTTGTCATCCTACTTTCTACTGTTAGATTTCTGTATAAGCTTTCAGTTGAAGTCAGCCAGGCTTGAATCGAAAAATTTGGCACCAACAAAGGCTTGATTTTGATTTTTGGCTATAACCTTTCTCATCATCAGATTGGTTGCGAGGTCTGCCCATGGTGCCACAGTCTATAATGATAAACTGTGGATTTTTGCCGGATATGATGGCAATGCTAGGTAAGTGAGTCCTGCAAGTAACTTGTCGGTTGCTTTTCTTTCACCTAGACTTAATCTTCATCTTGCATAAAATCATAGGGTTTGCTACTGCTAATGCCTAGTTTTCATTAAATTTGACTTACAGGACTTTATTTAGCATTAACATATTTCTGTTTATGTTGTTACTATGATTACTTGTCAGAGATAAGTACAACACAGCACTCATCTGCTTTTCTTGCTCAATGCAGGTTAAATGATATGTGGACCATTGGTCTGCAAGACAGAGAGCAGGCATGCTGGGTAGAGGTGAGTATTCTTTTTGGTTAGATAATAGTAAAGCATCTGCTAATCTAATGCATAGAGTCATGTGCATTGTTTATACATGTCAGTTTACCCATAGTTGAATTCAGGGGTGACCATTTTGCAGTCTAGTTGCTGTGGTGTAACTGATGCTATTTTGCCGCCCTGTTGTTCACAGATTGAGCAGAGTGGCGAGATTCCCCCCTCTTGCTGTAACTTCCCTGTGGCTGTGTGCCGAGACAAGATGTTCGTTTTCTCAGGACAGAGTGGAGCCAAGATCACCAACAATCTCTTCCAGTTTGAGTTTAATGGTCACATGTGAGTCAGAGGTTTCTTATTGTTTTTTTTATTATCTTTTTCGATGTGCCTTATTATAACAAAGAAATTATGCAAGACTAAAACCAGTACGAAGATGCATAGTCCAGCCTTATACTTCAAAAAGAATAAATACTATTACATTTACCTAAATCTAAACAATTGTAAAAGATACTACATAAAACTATATTAATATCATTTTTAGTGCTCTTCTTGTTTTCTAATTATCCAAGTCTTACGTGTTTGTCCTTCTTGTGCAGATGGACTCGCATTCCCACAGAGCACCTTCTGCGGGGCTCCCCTCCCCCCCCGCAGAGACGCTATGGGCACACCATGGTGGCCTTCGACCGCCACCTGTACGTCTTTGGCGGGGCAGCGGACAACACGCTGCCCAACGAGCTGCACTGCTACGACGTCGACTCTCAGACGTGGGAGGTCATCCATCCAAGCACAGACAGCGAGGTGTGTGTGTGTGCGCAACACACAGGAACTGAGCTACTGCCACATTCTGAGAAAAGTAGTTGTAGACAGGAAAGTGGTTATTGTACTGAAGAGGCTTTGAAAGTCCGGGGAACCTTGAAGGTTGGCAGGGAATTCTTTTTTTGTACCTTAAGCTATTTTGGATAATATATTTTTTTTCTCTGTCATCTCTGTCTTGGATAAATGTCTTTCTTGTTCTGTACCTGACAACAAACACCTGTAACGGCATGTTTCGTTTTGCCTCCCAGATGCCAAGTGGCAGGCTGTTCCATGCTGCAGCTGTAATCCATGATGCCATGTACATTTTTGGAGGGACCGTTGACAACAATGTGCGCAGTGGGGAGATGTACCGATTTCAGGTTGGCTCATTAGATTATTATACTTTTAATCTTCTAGGGTTGCAGTATGGAAAAAAGTCATCTTATCACCACAGCTGGCAGGAGTGTGACAGGGACAGTCAATTTTGGTCTCATTTATTCTCCTTTGCAGTTCTCCTGCTACCCCAAGTGCACACTCCATGAAGACTATGGCAAACTGTGGGAGAATCGGCAGTTTTGTGACGTGGAGTTTATCTTAGGAGAGGTGAGTTGTATACTCTTACTCACTCCGGCCTTTAGTACTCCACTGGGGCATGTTTGGGAGGGCCTGCCTTAAATCCTGTGTGATGATGACCTCCTCTTGATCTTGTTATTTTGACTGCAGAGGGAGGAGAGGGTCTTGGGTCACATTGCCATAGTCACAGCCCGATGCCAGTGGCTGAAGAAGAAGATCCTGCAAGCACGGGATCGCCTCAAACAGGTGTGTGTGTGTGTGTGTGTGTGTGTGTGTGTGTGTGTGTGTGTGTGTGTGTGTGTGTGTGTGGTGTGTGTGTGTGTGTGTGTGTGTGTGTGTGGTGTGTGTGGTGTGTGTGGTGTGTGTGGTGTGTGTGGTGTGTGTGTGTGTGTGTGTGTGTTGAAGCAATTGAATATACTACAAAGAATTTGTGCATGGGTAGAAGCACAAATAAATCTGAGGAGTCCACAGAAAAAACGGGCATAGTTACAAAATCATTTTTTTTCCTATTGGTAGTTGCATTGAAACCCCAGCTTTTTCAAAAGCAGTTCTGTAAATAAACGAGCATAGTCTCGAGTTAGATGCTTAGCAAATAGCATTAGATTACATTTTCTCAGTTTCTGCATTTTATGCCCATGCTCGTTTTTCCCGTGTACTCCTTATGTAACTGTTGTCATTGGGGGGGGTTTATGACATGTGGACATGGCCCTCACACTACAATGCCTGTGCTCTGCTATGGTCAGAAGTGCAAGCAGGAGGTCGCTGAGGAAGGGGAGGAGTCGGCGGCCGTGGCCGTGGCTGTGGCTCCAGCGGGCACCCAGAGGTCCAGTCCATCCAACAGCACCTCCAGCAGCAGCAGTACTAGCAGCACCATCACCATCACCACCAGCAGCCGGCCCTCTGGCTCTCAGCCCATGCTGGAGGTCTACATCCGGGAGGCTGAGGCGCAGCCGTTTGAGGTCCTGATGCAGTTTCTTTACACGGACAAGATCCAGTACCCACGCAGAGGTGAGACTCTCCCCTGTTACGACATATGTTTACACTATACTGGTGTTTCTGAAAGTTTTTCAGACTGAGGACCATTTACCCCCTGTCAAAAAAAACCTCAACCACTCACCCCCATCTAAGGCTAACAGGGCTATGTAATTCCATGCTTACTTGGTGCAGCATCACAGTCCTAACTAGGGAATGGCATTAAGATGATATACATGTTATTTAAACACACTATGTATAGCAAATATTTTAACACAACTGCTCACAGACCATTTGAGATTTCTTGCGGACCACACTTTGAGAAACACTGCACTATACTGTCAGTACCATGCCCAAGTACACTTGACGGTTACAGGGTAATATATGTTTCATTATTTACTTGTTTAGTTACCCCCGGGATGTGGACCTGCTTGGACTTTTTGTGTCTGCAGACAGAGGTGACTTTGAGACTGAGTCATCGGTTTCACGTGCTCTCTGCTCTCTACTCATGTACCCACAGGTCACGTGCAGGACGTGTTGTTGATCATGGACGTGTACAAACTGGCCCTGAGCTTTAAGCTGTCTCGGCTGGAGCAGCTGTGTGTGCAGTACATCGAGGCCTCGGTGGATTTGCAGAACGTTTTGAGCGTGTGTGAGAACGCCAACAAGCTGCAGCTGGACCAACTCAAGGTAGAGAACCGTAACAGTAGTGGTCAGCCCAACACCTGCATTAAATAAAACCACTGGAGCACTATTGATTGCTTGTGTCTTAGTTTTTTAACTGACTTTATTGTTCTCTCTGTTGGGTTAGAGTGTCGTTATTGTTTCATAGCGATAATCTTTTTCACATATTACTTCATATTTCAAAGCATCTCACAGCAATGTCACAAACATACACAGCAACATGAATAACATAACACTTGTTACATACACAGCCTCACACATATAACGTACAACATACATCTCTACCACACATATATCCTCCGCCATTACACATTACAGGAACCCAGTAGACACAGCAGATCACATAAGACAGGCACAGGAGTTAAAGGAGTTTGTTTAATTCCAGGGTTATAATTGTCATTTCCTTCAACTCTTCCAATTACTTATTTTTTAATTCCTTCATCTAGGAGCACTGCCTTAACTTTGTGGTGAAGGAGTCACACTTCAACCAGGTCATCATGACCAAAGAGTTTGAACACTTGTCCACTCCGCTGATAGTGGAGATCGTGCGCAGGAAACAGCAGCCACCCCCCAGAGTCTACTCAGACCAGCCAGTGGACATAGGTAATGAAAGAATACACACACACACACAAGATTAACGGACCAGAGTTGTAGGACCAGACTGACACAATATAGCCAAAGTCATACGAGTATCAGCTGGTAGAGTGCATTAAGGGGATTTTTTTCCCCACAAACTGTCCCACAAAAGCACTTTGAGCTACTTCATCTGTATGATGGGTGCTTTATAAATTAAGCTTTTTATATTAACAGGGATGAATATTTGCACCAGCCAGATGCTGGTAAAATATGAAAGTGATTTTAAAAACAACATAATATTTTATTGTTAAGTGGCTAGGGGATGTTATAATTTATTTGTCAATGGCTGGTAAAGGTTCACATTTCACAAAGTTAATTTCCATACACACACACACACACACACACACATATGTGAAGGCACACACACACACAGACACCAAACAGAAATAAAAACAGCGCGATAAACACCAGTATACCAAAAGATATTGTTTTCCCCAATGCCCTTCTTCAGGCACATCCCTGGTGCAGGACATGAAGGCCTATCTAGAGGGAGCAGGCCGGGAGTTCTGTGACATCATCCTCCTCTTGGACGGCCACCCTCGTCCTGCACACAAAGCCATTCTCGCTGCCCGCTCCAGGTAGAACCCATCCATGTGTCAGACCCAAAAACTACACACGACTTCTGTCAGGATGTCATTACCAAAAGTTGGAGCTCTGGTTGCGCATAATATTGTGTAATGTCACCATATATTTGTGAGAGATTTAGTAGAAGAAACTTCTTTGTCCCCAATGTGGCATTTTGCAGTAACACAGCCACACACAATAATCATAGAACAAAGTAACATTTTTAAAAAATGAAAGTAATTAAGAAAGAAATAAACAAATAAAAGTTGGATGGCAGCGTGAAATGATCTTTTTCCTTGAGATGTTTCACAGCAGAATAGCCCAAGGGTTGGAAGGAGTGTGTGTGTGTACCTATTGCTTTTCTTTCAGGGTGTGTGTGTGTGTGGGTGACATTTATTACCTGCTGCGTTGATTGATGGGCTTAATATCGCTCTCCCCAACAGCTACTTTGAGGCCATGTTCCGCTCCTTCATGCCTGAGGATGGGCAGGTGAATATCTCCATAGGGGAGATGGTGCCCAGTAAGCAGGCCTTTGAGTCCATGCTCCGCTATATCTACTATGGAGATGTCAATATGCCGCCCGAAGATTCACTGTATCCTCTCACACAGTACACAGAAGTACCTAAACCTTGTGCAGTCATCTGTTTTCTTAATGACTTTCTGATTGTGACAGTGCATTATTTGGCCATTTCTGTAAGTTTTGGCAGCATCTTTGGGTGTGTGTGTGTGTGTGCGTGTGTGTGTGCGTGTGTGCATGCGTGCGTGCAATGAATGTAAATCTGGAGCAAAAAAGGTGAACTAAAACAATCTGCTTGTGGAGATGGTCCATGCTAAGGATGAGCTGTCATTTAATCATGCAGTGTGTCTTTGTCAATGTGTATGTGTAATAAATGTAAATACATATCATATGCATTCTAAAGATACAGCTCATTATCTCATGACCATTTGCTGCAATTGGTTGAGTGCTCCCTTAACTTGAGTGCAGCTACCTCTTCGCTGCGCCGTACTACTATGGCTTCTCCAACAACCGGCTGCAGGCCTACTGCAAGCAGAACCTGGAGATGAACGTCACGGTGGAGAACGTGCTGCAGGTCAGGCTTGTGTTCCGTTCCGCTCCCCAGGCTGGCACCAGTCCAGAGCAGTCCACTGCAGGGCTTCCTGTCTCATTAGCTGACCTATCATTAAAGCCCTGTTAGCCAAGCTCAGGACTCTCCTTAGTCACGGGATTGGTCTTAGATTAGCATTAATACTGTATGTCATAATATTTAGTTGTAAACACTATATTAAACTTGAAATATAAATGTAAAAATATCCTTTTATGTATTATATCATAAACGTATGATTTCATGACACCTTGCCATTAAAATGGCTTTTATTGTCACTGTACACGTGCACCATGTACACTTTACATATGTACAACGAGATTTCATAGCATATGTACAATGAGATTTCAGTCTCATTGTATTGTTTTGTATTGTAGTCATTCTATTTCAATCTCACTATACATGTGAGAAGATAGATAGATAGATAGATAGATAGATAGAAGATACAGTAATAGTACATTTGAAGACAGATACTAGCATTTGCTGGATTCAAACATTTATCCTCACATCTGGTTTTTATGCTTGTGTGTGTATGTGTGTGTGTGTGTTTGTTTGTGTGTGTGTGTGTGTGTGTGTGTGTTGGGGCAGATCCTGGAGGCTGCCGATAAGACCCAGGCACTGGACATGAAGAAGCACTGTCTGCACATCATCGTGCATCAGTTCATCAAGGTGGGTACGCTGGTATCTGGAGCTCTGGGCGTCTGTTGGCTCACACTGAAAGGCTGAGCTTCATACCACACCTGCAGCACTGCACTTCACTGCACTGCACTGCACTTCACTGCACTCGCTCCTGGTAACAGGAGAACAGAGGACAGGCTTAAGCCCAGAGCCTACAGCCTCTTGGCTGTGTACTCAAGGACCATCCTGGCCTGGCTGTGCTGTTTGAATTACCCGTGGAGACCTAATTTGTCCGTGGGGGATTGAGCGCATGACTCCTGAAAGGGAGCCGAAAGCTGAGTCATATACGCACTCACTGCCCTTTGTACACTTTTGTGTGTAGCGCATTTCTTTGTTTATTATTATTTAAAGCATGTTGTTTTTTAAATTATTGACATTATTATATTTTTAGCCATCTTTTCGTGTCTTGCTTTTTTGCTTCGTTTTGTACCTTGTTTCTGACCTTCATTATATGTTTTTTGTGTTTTGTGTTTGTTTTGCTTCTCTCGTCCCTCTCTGGTAGGTGTCCAAGCTGCCCAACCTGCGCTCTCTGAGCCAGGTCCTGCTGCTGGACATCATCGACTCCCTGGCCGCCCATATATCAGACAAACAGTGCGCAGAGATGAGCTCCGACATTTAGGCAAGGACCCACTGACCCACCACCCAATCCCCCCAGCCCCTCTGTTGCTTCCTCTTTGCCCCCTTTACTTATTTATTTATTTATTTATTCGTTTTTGTAACGCTCGATGGTTTCAAAGGCCCGTTTTTCTGTTGCCCCCCCTCTCCTGTTTGGCATGTTCATGTCGTTTCGGGCCTTTAAGCACCTCATTTGGGTCCATCTGTTGAGGTCGAGGTCGTGCCTCGGTGGGAGGTGAGTCAGCGAGCGAGTGGTGTGTTTTTAGCCCCCGAGATGCCCAAAGCTGGAGCGGGCCAGAAGCGTGTGGAGAGACTGGTGGGCCTAGGAAACACACATACACACACACATGGGAACGGACAGAGAAGACACAAAGGACAGGTAGACCTGAAAGAGCTAAAAGCGCCTGTGGTCTAGCTTTTGTAATTATACTTTTTTTTATGTTTATTCTCTCTCCCCAGCGTTTTTTTTTTAAACAAGTTAATTTTATCAACCAGGCAAAAATTGTGAAATATGTTGTTACAAAAGGCTAGAATATGTAATTCACTCAAGTCACAGTTCAAATTGAGTTGTGGTTTATGCTTTTTTTTTTTTTTTTGCAAAGAAAGCTTTGATACCTGTGGTCGTCAAGAGAAAGTCCATTACAAGAAGTGTCATTTTCAGTATTTGTGTTCTCACTATGCACCTTTTTTTCAGTGTTTTGTGTTTTTTTCCTTCGTTTGTCAGTAAAGGAAAAGAGGACAGACACCCTGGAAAGGAAGAAGAACCCATTTAGATGCACGTTCACTGTAATACTCTAAAATATATCCAGAGAACACTTAGTGCCTTTAGTCTTACACCTTTAGTGAAGAGGCAAAAAAACATGTACTGTATATGTTATGGGAAAGTAATGGTTAATACGCTTTATTTCAGGAAAGCCAAATACTACCCGGTGGTTATCGCATTTACTGTATTAATTCAGATAAATTCATTATACAAGCATTTATGGGTCGGAATCATGTTACAGCACTATTTACAACTAGGTATGAAGTCTTTCTCTTATACGTCATAACTGAAGGCTTTCCAAAACTGAAATATTTTGTAACCATGTAAATTTAACTTGTGAAAAAAAAAACAATAATTACTGTACATATAATCCGTAATGTGGCTAATGTGCGTGCTGATAATCCAGTGTACAGCTTTGCTACTTCGTTGGCTTATTTTGTAGTAAAACCCGCTCCATTACGATTCCTGTTACAGAACTGTGTATATGGCTCTGTGTGCTCGATGCCTTAATAAATCATTACTGTCATAGCCACTTGTCTTTACGTCTTAATTAGCAACATGGGTGCTTAGACTGTTCTTCAAATGTGCTGCAGCAGTGTCCACAAGATGTCGTCTTTACCTAATTGTCGCACCACCTTTAGCGTGTGATGTGGCTTTTGTGCATTAAAACAATATGTGAAATTACAAAAACCAGAAGTATACCAGACAGACTAAGTAATGGTATATCACATCTCTCTCACTTGCCTGGAACCTTTTTTTTTCAGTCACCCTTTATAATGAAAATCATGGGAGGTAAAAATAGCTGTCACGAGCATCCTTCGATGCTTGCCTTGTCAGGTAATTGACAGGGCTGTGAAAATATATTTAGAAATATGACTCAGATGCCTAATTAGTTATTATTCATTCACTCTTGGAAGAAAAAAAGGTCTCCCACTCCTGTGTACGTTTTCCCTTTCGCTATCCCCTGGCCAGGCTGCCCACCATCACATGACCACCTCACCGGTGATGAAACCTAAGAAATGAAAAGAAGCCTGACTATGGCCTCCAGCACAATGGCCCTTTTTCTGCCTTCTGAGGTGGACTGTCCAGCCAGGTCTGCAACTGGACCCGGAGCTCACGGTGTGAGCCTCCTAGTTTGGTAAAATAGCACTTTGTGTGACATTTGCCGCCAAAACTGAGGCGTCATGAAGTCAAAATGCTTTCAGTTTGTTTGGCTGACAAACAAAATGGCCCTTAAGATACAGAAAAATTGGCCGTGATGTTTCCTGTAGAAATTCTAACAGGAAAAGTAAAGGTGAGAAGGGGTTAGAAAATAATTCCTGTCTTCCTTGATTAGCAATGGCATTTTAATCAGGGCTTACTAAATATTGGTTAAAAAATACTGATCAATCAATTCATCAGATAATTTACCTCCTAATAGTGTGTGTGTTTGTGTTTGAGGTTGCCACAAGAGCTGTGGGAGGTCATTACAGCCTCTAAATTGAAGGAGACCTTTAAGCTTGAGCGGTTAATCCTTGGCCTTTACCTGCATAAATTAGACCTGTCTGTCCACAGGTTGAGTTACCTCAGATATGGGAAAGATAAAGCATCACAAAGCAGCTTTCAGTGCACCTTCTTGATGAGTAGTGTTGATAAAGGAGTGGAAGTCACTGCCAAAGCACCTCACCTGTGACAAATTTAGCATGGACCTATTTATAATTTATCCCTCCATCCTGCTCATTTGTAATGAGTTTAATGGTTGACATTTTCTAAATTTTTAACTCTGGTGACACCGTGCAATGCATAAAATGAATATAAATTCTTTAACCCTTTATTCGTTACTGTCCACCAGTGTTGTAACTGGGTCATGCCAGAAAACCAGGACAAAGTACTCCTGAGTATCAACTTCATATTTTCCCTGTGATTAAAAACTGTGCGTTGAGGTAAGAATGTTTAGTTTAGAGTAGTGCAAAAGTCGCTCACATATAGGGCAAAGAATCTGCTCCCATAACTGCTTTCCTTGTGTCTGATCTATTTGCAATCTTATGCATAATGGATAGCCCTGTAATAGAGAATGCAAGCTGTACATAAGAAAGTCAAGTTAAGGACAAATGTCAAGATGCTGTTGTGTTTCTTTGCAAAGCGCGTCCGTTTACTTGTGGAAATCAAGCCACTGTATTGTGTATTGAGAGAGAGAGAGAGAGAGAGAGAGAGCGTGAGAGAGAGAAAGAGAGAGAGAGAAAGCGAGCGAGAGAGAGAGAGAGAAGCTGGCTTTGGGAGGCCTAGTGCCGTTGAAGCACAAGCTGCCATTCATATGTATGTGACACCTGAGCTTCTGGCAAGCCAAAAGACTTTTTGCAGATGCCCTCCGGAGTGAATGGAGGGACACACCAGGGACCAAGCTTCCCACAGGCCTCTTTGTTGCTCATCCACACACTTTAAAAAGCCTAAAATGAAGAGAGGATGGTGGGCCCTGCTGAAAAGATGCAGAGGAGCTGTTTTTTGAAAGACACTTACCTTTTCTATCCTTCCTATCCTGGTGGTGGTGGTGGTAGGGGGTGGGGGGTTGCTTCGTTAAGCTCTCCCTAAGCATACTCAAATTTCTGTTCCTCTGAGATTTCATGGGCACACACTGGCCAGTTCAGGGCCGGACATATCCACTTTCATGTCCAAAGAGTGCCCATTGTTCCAACCCACCACCCTCCCTCCACCCCCCCGCCAGGTGATATTTATCGACATGACCAAATAGAATGTCTTGTTGAAATGCCTCCAGGGTCCTTGGAGACCGTGATGGTTATCAAGTGCATCTTTATTAAAAGTTTGCACCGGGAGGGCCGAACTGGGAAGGGCTAAGGTAACGGACATGATGTGGGGAGGGACCATTTTGTGGCAGGTAAGCTCCCGCTAGATTGGAAGGAGGCCCCAGAGAAAGAGACAGAAAGAAAGAGCAAGATAGAAGGAGTAAGATAGAGGAAGAAGGTGAAGAAGGGGTAAGGATGGTGTTTTTCACCCAAAAGCTTGTGGAGAGGGTGTCCCTCTTTCTGTCTTTTGGAGGACTGGTGACCACGTTTGTGACGACTTTCGTACCCCTGTGGAAGACCCTCAACTCGGACCTGAACGAGATGGAGAACTGGTACGAGGGACTCTGGCACATGTGTATCTTCACCGAGGAGCTGGGCCTGCACTGCAAAGCCTACGACTCCATCCTGGCACTGCCCATGGACAAGCTGGCATCACGGGTGCTCATGTTCATCTCCATAGGCACGGGGCTGCTGGGGGTGCTGGTGGCGTTCTTTGGGCTGCAGGGCGTCTATGAGGGCAATGGGGGACGCAGAAGACTGAAGAGGGGGCTGCTCATTGCTGGGGGGGTCCTCATCTGGGTCTCTGGCCTCACCACCCTGGCACCTGTGTCCCTAGTGGCCTACTACACGGTCATCGAGTTCTGGAATGAGAGCCTTCCCGATGTGGTGCCACGCTGGGAGTTTGGTGAAGCCATGTTTTCCGGATGGATTGCAGGACTCCTTCTCGTGGTTGGTGGCTCTTTCTTGTTCGTGGCTGTATGTATGGGGGATCATGAGGCACAACAGGCTGAAGAGTTAGCGCTCTCCAAGGAGACACCAAGGACACAACATTACCTAAAGACAGAGGTCCTATAGCCTTATTCCCTCCTGTTGAAGGGTTGAGCATAATAGCTGTCTGAGCGTTAACATTTATGACAACCAAGGTCAGTCTTGAAAAGTCACCCCTGAAAGTCTTTGTGAAAGATCTAGTTTTCAGAGTTGTAAAGTGCCAAGAAAAAAATGCCTTTGAATGTAAAAAAAAATAGAAACATGTTCTGAAAATCCAATGTTTCTACCACTGTTGAATGGACACAGAAAAAAAGGTAATTTTCATTTGACCTTTTAACAGTGTAATTTGAGGCGTGCTGAGTGTTGAGTTATTTCAGAGCCTCTCTTAGGAAACCTGCTTCATCTGCAAATCTGGGAAAGATCAGCATGATTTTCTCTGCACTGTTAAGCCTGTCTGAGATCATAGGGAAGTTTTTTTTTTTTTAATTTTATTTAAATCGCACAAGTTATGTACTCTGTGTCAGATTGGGTGGTTACCTCGCTTGCAAACACATTAAAATGAAATTATGTTACATTATTCAACAGTTTATTTCAGAATAGTTTTTTGTAACTGTAGTAATTACTCTTTTGTCTGAGTGCAAATCAGTTTCTCATCTTGACCACCCCGCCACCCCCCCAGCACACACAGGTATATTACATTTGATAAAACATGCTCCTCATAAGGTAGCCAGACAGACTGTCCACACAC
>CM059271.1:11070671-11403171 GCA_030347295.1 Setipinna tenuifilis | reverse complement strand
TGTGTGTGTGTCTGTGTGTGAGTGTGTGTGTGTGAGGAGGTGGGTCATAATGGTCAAACAGGATTGAGTGTTGTATTTACTTTTCATGAATGTCTCCCCTTACCTTATCACCTCTGGATCAAAGCAAGTGGTCTAATATTTAACCGGAGCATTCATTTACCTGAGGAACAGGTGTCGGAAGATCGAGATAACCCGACACATTACACTAAAACACAGCTCAGTGGCTGGTCAGGACTGCTGGGTCTGTGCTATCTGCTGGACCCCTGGGGCATAAATCACTATGGGTGCTCGTTCACTCTTGCCATTGTGATAGCTGTTTCTACACATAACACATACGCCACTGCAAACACTGCTGAAAGAGGACATCTTTGTTATGTCAGCCTCCAGTCAAGTTAGCTCTCCTGGTTTCTCACTTAACCACCAGTCTCTTGACGTCTGAAGTGTTTAGCAATGCTGACAATTACCAATATTAGCATTATCGCTAGCTCAACAGAGTACTATCCAGTGGCTGGGGTATTTCTTTTTCTCCTGGGTCCAAAGTCTTAACCTAAGAATACTTTCTGCTATGCTAAAGGCAAGGCAATCGCTTTCCTTAGGGCTAAATTAGATAGGCAAGTATGGATTGCATTGCTAACTGCAATAACATAGTTGTAACATTTACACAGAGAAAGTCTGGAATCCCCCCCCCCCCCCCTTAACTGTGATCATACTTTGAGTATATCTGATATATGGGCTTATCTGATATATGGGCTTCCCTGTAGATAAGCAAACACTGTATCGATCAGATCATAGAGGTTGTTTGCACCTTATTTATATCAGCATAAACTTTATAATAGTTTCCAATTTCAAACATTCTGTGTTCATCATCTGTAAAATTCCAAACTGTTTCTTTGTCTACTTAGTCTGGTATTGCTAGGTGTTGCCTAAGCAGGTGCTTTGTTTATCTTTTTTAAACAAGGCAGCCATGAGGTCTGTTTTCTACCTGCTATTGTAGCTTTGCGCCCAGAGACCATATCAGCCTGCTTCACATTCATTGTTAATTCCACCATGTACATTCCAGGAAACAACATTACATCTACCAGAAAGTTAGCAAAGCTGACAACTTGTTTGCCTGAAAAGGTATTAGTCCGATTGGGGACAGGCCCAGCAGGCAAAGACTAGGGGTGGGTGGAGGGGGCAGGGGGGATGTGGTAAGGTGTGTGTGCTTGTGTGTGTTTGTGTGTGTGTGGGGGGGGGGGGGGATCTACATCATATGTTATGAAGGCCAAACCTGCTTAACCTAATTCGAGGTGGAGTAAAACACTGTTAGTTCCCTAGCACGCCAGAAAAAACAATCACGAGCCAGCATGGCATTCAGTAACATTACAGTGTGTACAAGTGGTAGCCTTTGAGACAACAGTATGTGTCACTCCTAACATCCCTTCTATTGTCAATGCAGCCTTAATGCCAAAGCTGGATTGTTTACTATAGTGTTTCATTGTACCCAATGAAGTTTTTTTTTTTAAGAAAATAAAAAACACCCCAATGCAGCAAAAAAGGATGCAGGCACAGAGCTACAGTTGCTATGGAGATGTTATGAATTGTGCAGTGAGGACTGGGATGCCCTCTTTCTGCCAAGGGTAGAGTCTTTTTGTGTTTGAATGTTTGTTGGGCATGAAGGAATGCACCCTATTTTATTCCTCATTGGAAAATAAAATTATCCACCCTGTTGGGCTGTTTATTCAAAGGGTGCACTCTATATTCAGAAACTGTAAAACATAAATATCTCAGTGAAAATGTAAGAACTCATTAATGTTACTAACTATGCGTGTTAGATGTTCAAATGAGTCTGTAAAATGACCAGGTGAGGAAAACACAACACATGACTAGAAACACAGATACCGCTTAATTTGGCACTGTGAGATTCTTCCCTCTTTCATTTCGTTCAGGAGCACATTGTTTACCACTCCTTCAATGAGCGACTCTGCTTCTCTCTCCCCTTCTCTCTCTCTCTCTCTCTTTCTCTCTCTCTCTCGCTCTCTTTCTCTCTCTCCGTCTCACTTTAAGGAGAACTGTGGTGTGATCAGAATATTAATGGACCTTTTGTTGTTCTATTTAGACAAAAAAAACTTGCCTCAGAAATCAAACTCTTGCACTTAACGTGGTACACCTGTCAGTGTTACAGATCAATTCTCTTCTGTTCATTTCATTAGTTTCTGATACAAAATATCAGAGCTGTAGTGTTGTTAGGCAGAGAAATGTGGGTGAAATACCTTAGCAGCGCTTAAATGGTTCATTAGCATGGCTGCCCGGAATTTTCCCCCCCATTTTGAAACATGGAGGAACTTTTTAGAGGAGTTGTGGAAGCCCAGTGTGACAGAGTTAATGGGTGTCTTAATGATGTTAATATGTAACTATTTGTTGACTAACGCATGGAAAAATGCTGCCAATTAACACTGCTGCTCTCATGTTGAGGGAGATGGACACACAAAGACATGCAAGGAGGTGCACTAACATGCCAACTTAGCCATGCACATGGGACATGTACACACACACACACACACACACACACCTCCCTCCAACACACACACCTCCCTCCAACACATACACACACACAACGCACACACACAGACACCTCCCTCCAACACACACACCTCCCTCCAACACACACACACACACACACACACACACACACACACACAACACACACACACGTCAAAGGACATTTTACACTCAGTAGGATATAAGACCTGATAGGTCTGTCCTGGGCTCCTGGAGTCACTCTGACACTCTGCTTCCAGGAAATGGTTGCTAAGATATTCGGATACAAGGGGAGTTCAGTTCTGGCACAGAGCCTTGTGGACTTTTTCTCCCCCCTCGGTTTCATGAACCAGGACACCTTATTTACCCCCTCAGTACCCCCTGCCCGCCTCATCCCTTGTGTAACCCCGCGAAGTTGACTTTCTTTCTTTACAGTGTCATGCTGTAAATGTCAGCTGTCCCTGTGGGAAGCCTGGACAGCTTGACAACAGAGGGCCCAATGGATGAACTAACTTTAAAAGTTGAGCCAGGAAAAAGTACTGTGATGAAAAAAATAAATAAATAATAAATAAATAAATAAATGAAGCATCTCGCTGTTGGGGAAAAAAAAAGAAAGCCTTGTCACGATTGCTTAAATGGTTGTGATGGGGCCGACGGCAGGCTTAAAGTCTCCCCAATGAAATCCCCCAGCCTGTCAGCCCTGTCGCCTCCTGTGTCGGTGCCTCAGCTTTAGTGCGATGGGGATTAATGCTTTGATATGAGACAGAACAGCCAGGCAAGCTGTGTCAGCTCAGGCAATGTCATCATAAGCATGTGATTTTCAGTGGCACTTGTGCTGATGTGTTACCTTCCAATGGCTGTGCTTGGCTTATTTGGAGGGACCACCTTGTGTCGCAGACATAGGATGGAAAAGGGGGATGTGGGGTCTAATAGTTGCTGCAGCTTATGCTGTATAATAAATTTCACTATTTATTCACTATTTCCTATTTCTTCTTTGTAGTAGGTCTGCACTTCTTTTTAAAGATATTATACTTAGCTAGAGCTCTGCTGACTCTCTCCTTTCTCTATCTCAATATGTTAAGTCTTTCTTTTACTCCCTTTCTTACTCCATCTGTGCTCTGTCGTTCTTATTGTATTCCTCTCTGGTATTCCCTCTCTCCTTCTGCTTTTTTTTCTTCTCTGTCTGTACATTTGCTCTCAATAAACTCTGCATTCATTATTCATCAACACTGACCAGGCAGTCAGTCCTTAGTCCTTCTGAAATGGAAATGTCACCATGGCAGAATAGGTAAAATATGGCTCTTCACTTGCATTCATCTCAGGCCACATAGGATTATTATTCCGTTTGCGCCTTCACACAGAAAACTGCTGACCTTCACTTGGTTTCTTCTTAGGTCCACACACCTTCTTAGTGTAATCGATCAACGGGTCAAAAACACCCACAGTTGAAGAGTGTTACATATTTCTATCACGGCTCTGGTCTTGTCAGAGCTTTCAGTGGGTTTTGATGGCTGCCTATTGAGCTGTGGCGACCTTCTGGCTCATTAAAACAGTCGGTATCGGTCATGTTGAGGTGTTGTCTCCCACCCCAGGGGACCCAGCGCTGTGTAAATATTTACTGTGAGGGGCATCGCATTCATTTCATTATGTGTGCACAACAGAGCTAGGCTGCTTTCAATTGAGGGTCTTTTAGCCTACTCTAAATACACCAGTGTTTACACACAAACACTTGAGTTGCGATGCTTGATCTTCGTTGTCACTAAAAAAGTAAAAAAAATGTATCATTAACTTGTCTGTGAACTGTACTGTTGTGGTTAAATAAATAAATAAAAGTTATGGTATGATGGTTGCTGCTTTGGAAAGCACTGTTGACAGGAATGTATTTTCAATGCCTTAACTGTACCCGGGGGCGAATGCAGATGTCTTTTGTTTTGACAGCACCGTGTGAGAAGATCTTAAATATAGCAGAAATCTTACACAGTGCATGAACTATCCACTGACAGAACAGAAACCCACAAACAAGTTAGCTGTTATTTTATCTGCATCTGTTTATGTCTGTGTCTGCATTTTAGTGTTATTAAACACACGTTTACTTTTTAATGAGGACTCCATAAGAGAGCTGCATGTGACAAGTCCTTTGGGAACACTGCACATTCCCCCTTCCCTTGATCTGCAGTTGAGCTTTGAGCAGAAACCCTCAGCTGTCTGAACCATTCGGCTGTCTCAGCACTGCTGCCTCGTTGTCTTTTTCTTGCTTGCAGGAAATGCGGAGCGACTGATGCCTGCAATGGCAGACCTCTACCTGCAGGCACTGATACCACCACCGCAGCACTCCAACCACCAACACCACCACCACCACCATCGCCACCACCCCCAGGCTCAGGGGCTCTACCCGAGGATCTGACCCAGCTCTCTCTTCTCCTCCCCCCCTGGCCTCCCTCCTGGCTTCACTCTGGGCCCACCATGGGAGGATGCCTCTCCAAACCCAAACCAGGTGACCCTTCCAGCTCCCCTCCCCTCACACTCTCACCTCCATCCATCAACCCCCCCCCCCCCCCCCCCCCCCCCCCCCCCACACACACACACACACACACACACACACAGCACCACCACCACGTCAACACTAAAGCTACCTCCTTCTCAAATCCTGTAATAATTGGCACTTGTTTGCCCCAGCTATATATGGGTCACAGATATGGCTTGCCTTGGTAGCATAGGCGTTTGTTGGGGGAGGAATTTTAATGCTCTCTACTGAAACTGCATTCAAGGAGGATTACATGGTTAAAATATGACTATGGTTTCAAATATTGCACAATGCGAGAGCTGTTTCTCTTTTGATGGCTGGGAAGAAAGGGGGCAGTTTGCTGTCAGGCAGTGCAGTGCAGTGCAATGCAGTCAGCTCCAGATCTCAGCTCGCCTCAATGCAGAGGCTGTTCTGTTTTGGGTACTGGTGTGGGCTCTTTTTGGAGGGCAGAACAACGACATAACAGTCAAACCACAGTGGGAGTTTTTTGGAGAAAAAGAAGCCCAGTTGCTGTGTTCTCAGTGTTTTTTGATTATACCAAAAAATGGTGCTTAAGAGTGTGAGAACCTGGAGGTGGTGGAGAGTTGCACTGCTAGCCAAAGTGATGAAAGAGAAGACGCTGTATGTACACCACACTACACTGTGCATGCACCATACTCACTTTACTACTTATGGGGGCCCATAGTCATACAGAAGATATGTCAATACATTTGCTTATATTCGCTATGAATTTGCTTTTTTTTCATAATGTGAATTGTTGAATGCCCCACTGCACTGAAGGGTACGATCAATATTTGCTTTAACATTGGGTATTTTATGGAGGAAAGTTGGAAAGAACAGGAAAATCAAAGGGAAGCCCTAAGGTATACAAAATGCAATACTGCAGCCTCTAAGAAAAAGAACTTTTTACGTTTCAGCAGTTTCCAAATGAAAGACTGGACAGTAACAAAAGATAATGTGTACAGAGATGCTAAAATACACTATCGCTGTCATGGTTCACAAACTCCTAAATAGTGTGGGCGTGAGCATGTCCTAATTGCTACAGGTCTTACTCCCGTCCTCTGGGGATGCAAATTAGCAGGAGTAATAGCAGTATAGAGCCACATGGCATCTTGCATTTTGCAGCCACAGAAGTGGTCAGAAGTGACATTTTAGATGCTACTGACATTTGCTGAAGACAAAGCCCACCTACAGAGTGGACTGTCTAGTTTGTTGAAATGAAGTCTCTGTAATTGTGCATTGAACATGACCTTAAACAAACCTCACCCCCTAACCTTCACCATTCATTGTGGTTAATGGATTTTTAACAGCTTGTCTGCAAACTTAGCATCTGTAGAGGACCATGCAAAGAAAAAGTCACCGAAGTGCCCACAGTGACTTATTCTGAGCTTAATAGATTGGTATCAATACAGCTCCATATCAGTCCTGATACTTTGTACAGGTACAAGCGCAAAGCCTAAGTGGAATATGTTCTGTGACGATTTGCAATTGTAAATGGCTGTATTGAAGGATATAAGTTGGCGTAGTTTGTGTTCCCTAATTTTTGTTGTTGATACCGGTGTACTGTAAGAGCTTTGTGATTTGTATGACCTCTGACAGCTCTGTTGGTGTTGTAGTGAAGTCCTTGCCACACCTGGACTATTACATATTTTAGGTAGAGGCTAGTAGCAATTCCATTCTCCATTCTACTTTATGTATGGTTTAACAACATCAAGGACAAAAAATGTAATTGTTGGCAAAAATTTACTTCAAGAATTAATAATGTTGCAAATAAAGTCAAACTATTTTATCTTTATTTATGAAACTTGTCATGCTCAATAAAATGCGAATAAAATAAAATAAAATTGTTTTTTGAGATGCAGTCAAATTGGAAAGTACTCATGACAATCTCCTGAGTATTAGTTTGCAATGTTTATACAAACACTCATATATGATGCTGTGAGTGTGATAGTAGATGCTACTAAAGCAGGATTACTGCTTTGCAAAGCATGCCTGATGGGAATTACTATAATTAGAGAGTTATCCTGTATTACTGGGCAGAGACAGTAGAGGGAGATTATAATCTGAATATTGTATCCTATGATAGAAATCCCATAATCCTACTGTCTCCTTAAATTCACACTGCATATAGTCTAGTCTGTAAATTCAATTAAAAAATCAGATCTTCATGGCTTTGGAAGTCCTGTCTGGATGAAAAAGAATTTGTAAAATAAAAACGTCATGCCAGAACCAATTAATGTGAGGAAATCATAAACGGATATCAACATCTCTGTGAGGTGCTAACATTGTTGGCACCCGGTCAACGTGTGAGTTTGGCACAAGCTTAGAAACTGCCATATCTACTTTTTGCAGCAGAGACACTCTGCTTACACCTCCACCCCCACCCCTGCACTCTCTCTCACACACACACACACACACACACACATACATGCACACACTTGAATCCCACCCCATCGTACATCTCTGTATAAAATGTCCTTTTGAATACAGATCTTCTACCATTTGAGCCCACAATGGATTTTTCTCTCCTGTTCCCTTTCCCTGCATCTACAGTCACTTATGATTTTCCATTCATTTTAATTAAGATTCGCACAGCAGGCTGGAATTCCAGCCAGCTTAAATCATAAGAAGCAGGACGGTCAGCACATTTTTCCGGCCGAAGAGAGTTCTCTCCTCTCCCTGCTGCAGAATGAAAGAACGGTTACACAACCACTTTTTTTTTCGGATGGAGAAAATCCTGCAGAAGATGAGTGTGGCAAAAAAAAAGAAAAAGAGAGCAGAGATAACGGTCCAGCAGCACAAACGATCTCACACAAAACAAAAACCCAGAAATGCTTCCTCCTCCTGGCTCTCCTTTTGTAGCTTTTTCTTCTCTCTCCATGATCTATGTTGACAGTGGGGTGATGTCAGTTCTTATGTCTTAATCCTGACAAGCTCAAAGAAGGGAGAGCACTCAGTCTAGCAGGCAGTCCTCAGGCAGCACTGCTCTCATCTTGTTAATGGTTCCTCATCCACACCAACTGAATGAGGGCTGAACAAGTGCCAACACTTCAGCAGCCTTATCTATTATTTCTCTTGTGTATCTAATATATGGAGTGTATAGCATGGCAATACTGTCGGTCATACAGATTTAAAAAAAAACTCCTTGGTGACTGGACACTTGACATTGTCTGGGCTATGTTGTGTAAGAAATGAATAATGCTCTCTTTGGAGGGGCTATTGTTGGCATGCGCTGCATATGCATGAACTGCTGCCATGTCTTGTTTGGCTTAAGCTGTCACTTGAGTGATTAATGGGACCTATCTTTCAGTCAGGAAACATGCAGGCTCTTTGGAAAAACAGTTTATGTGATGTGCATGTAATATTAATAATGTTATTCTTCTCATTATATCCAGCAGATGAGTTTAATTTTGTTTTCACCACTGAACTTTGTATATACAGCTATTGTGGGGCTTTTTGAAACTGTTTGGCTGTTTCATGATAGCATGGACAAAATTCTCCAATTTTTGGTGTTGAAAACTTAAATGTGAAATCATCATTTAGAAAAATAGAAAACTATAGAGGATACTTTGCCTTTAAATCTATGTATGTGGCAAATCTCAGCTATGAAGATGTGACATTTTAAATCGAATATCCCAGATTACTACAATGTAATTAGATGTGATTAGATTAGATCAATTATTTTCTTACTTATTACCGGATTCTCTCGTTCCGGTAGAGACATAAACATTGTCTGTCACGTCCAGATCTTGGCTTTTGTGTTTTTGCTTTGTGGGAATTCCAGATGGCCTCAAACTGTCTCACCAGGAAATTAGGCATCACGCAACACTCAGCCTGCCTGTAATCTAATGTCAAAACAAACAAAATATTTTAAACAGGAACCCTACCATTGTCTAAACCTTTCCCAGTAGAGCCAACTTGCCTGGCTTTTGCACATTCTCAGAATTGGTGAAAAACGTATCTGTACGTATCTGCTACAAAAAGGATACAGATGTAAAACTGCTTTATTGAATGCCAACCTATTTAAAGAAGTTAATGTACTGGAACATCCAACAGTGATGGGTGCTTGATCTTTGGGATACCCTTGCATGCGTGTGCACACACACACACACACACACACACACACACACACACACACACAAATGTTTTTGTGTATATACATTCTGTCAGTTTTTTTTAAGCTTCATAAAATGGATTACCGGATGAGCAACTCCTATCCACTTACAGTCTGTAGGTGATAAAGCAATAATAAAAAGATGCAAATAAAATCATCCGACCAACAAACAAACAAACAAACAAGCAAACTTTCGAGTGAGGGAAAACTTTGTGTTGTGTGTTTGACCTTTGCCTGCAGTAGAGGTCAAGGTGGAACTCACTCTGCTGGACAAAGAGAGAGAGGCCGACGCGATGTCCCCCAATGGCAAGGCCAGCCCCTTCTCCGAGTGCAGGCCCAACGGTGCCCTGGGCCACTGCTCCGATGACGACGCCTCGGCCACCTTCCGGCCCTCCCACAAGCCCAGGGACTATGTGGAGGCCACCGTGTGCCACGTCAAGGACCTGGAGAACGGACAGTAAGCTCACCTCACCTCACCTAAGCATCAGCATTTTTTGTTTGTGTTTTTCATATGGGTGGCTGAGCATGGATTTTAATGTTTAGTTTAATGTCTTAGGTAATAATGGCGACAGGTAGTCAGAGACTGGTCCTGCTATTTGACCATTTGCTCTAAAATTAGTTCAAAAAAAGTTAAGAACTGAGTTGTTTTTGAAGGTAAATTGGAACAGATGACAAGGCTGTCAGGGGGATTTGTGTATTTAATCTTTTTTTAACAATTACTCTACTTCTGTATTTTATGTATTTCACCAAGCCGTTACTAGGCGGTGACAAAATATTTGGTCACAGCACATTGTACACATACAGGATATCACCTTGATTCATTTTTACGATCCACAATCAGCCTCTACTCAAGGTTCTTTGTCGACCCCACAGGATGCGAGAGGTGGACCTGGGGACGGGCAGGGCTTTGCTCATCAAGGAGCACGGGGAGTTCTCTGCCATCGGGCACAAGTGCCCACACTACGGGGCTCCGCTGGTCAAAGGTGAAGCACATTGTCCTGCTTGCCAGATGGTGTTACGGTGCTTATTGAGTGGAGGGAGATCTATCATTGTCGGATGTCACCTCTGCGATGTCTTTATGAAAGCCATTTTTCTTTTTTCCCACAGCAATACCTTGTGTTTAGGCTAACATTTAGACATTTAGTGTATATTATCCTATATTGTTGTTTACATTTATCAATACATTATAGCTATTGAGTATAAAGCTTTTTTAGAAAACATTTAAAAGAGACTATTAAGCATCTAAATGATGCTTTCTGTAGCAAACAATGCAGGAGAATTCACAGTCTTCACAATCTACACAACCTTCACTATCTGATGAACTGTATGAATAAATAATTTGTAGGTGAAAATCAACTTTATAGAGAATTCATTGTGTACTGGGAGGTGCTTGGATGAACTCCTGTATGTTCCAGGAGAGCTGCCAAGGGGTATAGTAAGCTGCCAAGTGTATGTTGCTAAGTCATAAGTGCTGCCATTTCCTCCAGGTGTCCTATCTAAAGGGCGCGTTCGGTGCCCGTGGCATGGCGCGTGTTTCAACATTGCCACGGGAGACATTGAGGACTACCCAGGCCTGGACAGCCTGCCCACCTTTCAGGTGACCTTCCCCATGTCCTCACATCACACCCTGACATATGCAGAACGCTCTAAGCACAGGGAACTAATGATAGACCTGTGCCCCCCCCCCCCTTCTCTCTTCTTTTTATTTCAGGTCAGAGTTGAAAAGGACAGGGTGATCATTCGCGCAAACAAACAGGTGACATATTCTCTTTGTGTTTGCATCGCTGTGTTTGCGAGTCAGTATATTTCCGCTGCATTGGATTTCCATTAACTTTTTGTGGACAACTTCCTTCCTGCACAGGCTCTTCAAACGCAAAGGCGGACAAAGGCCATGTCTAAGTGCTCGGCGGTCATCAACTCCAGCACAGGTTTTAGCCATGTTCTCATCATTGGAGCAGGTGAGAGACGTTTGAGAAACATTCGACCACTACCAAGTTGCACCACAGCGCCTCTAAATGATAATGAATGAAATACTAAAATAAATGAGTAAATAGATATGTACCTTAAAAGCCTATAAGATATGCTTTCTTACTGAAATGATTAACATTAACCAATTTTTAAACTGATTTGTGAAAGACGTTGCACAATCACTACATTCCAGGCAGTGCACTTTTTGCCATTGTCATTTTGTTTCCCATTCTATCCAACACTGGAAGTGCTCCCTGTGTTTCTGTGACAATCATTTAGATTCTCAGACTGATTTCAGAGTCGAGAGGTGCACCCATATGGCTGAACTCTGAACAAGCTTTCCTGCTTGTGTACACATAACTGAGAGGACACCTGCTGCTGCATCACTCCTCTGCAACTGTCAGCTGCATCAGGGCTCCTCTCATCCCCCTCTGTCTCTCATTCCTCAGGGCCAACTGGGCTGGTCTGCGCTGAGACCCTACGGCAGGAGGGCTTCACCGATCGCATTGTCATGTGCACCATGGACAAACATCTGCCCTACGACAGACCAAAACTCAGTAAGGTTTGTGCAAATGTTTACCACTCAACTTGCTTTTGGAGGAAATTCAAAATGGTGCAATGTTACGGCACAGATATACCAATATCCAACATGATTGATTGATAGTCTCTGAGCATATTTATGGCCTGTGTTGGGAAGATGTGTCAATCAAGCATACAACATGAGGAACCAATCCCGTAATATCATAAGGAATCAATTCCATGTCATTTCTGAAAATGAACTATGCAGAGTCTGTACTAAAAAACATATAAAAATATGTGCTTTGGTTAATTAAATGACCAGCAATGAAAAATAAATAAACATTTATTGTGTAGGACAAATAAAAAAATAAGTAAAGATATTATCACATAAAGTAGGAGCTACACTGTTGTGCCCTCAGGTTAGAAAAATGATGATTTTGTTACATTTTGCATTTATTTGCATTTATTTATTTAATTGTTTGTTTGTTTATTCAATATGAATCATTAGCTCTTTTTGTCGCTTTTTCATGACTGTTCCCCAGTCTCTGGAGAGCACAGCGGAGCAGCTAAGGCTTCGCTCTGCTGAGTTTCTGCAGACCCATGACATTGAGCTGCTCACCGAAAAAGAGGTAAGAGAGTGTGACTCATACTTGCTCTAGTCCCCCACTCCCCACTCACATCCACTTCCTGTTTCCTCTACTTACTTAACTGGATCAATTGCAAAGGTATTTCTCCTGGAAAAGGTTTGATGTTAATACTGTATGGCTCTCCCAGAAAACTCTTCAGGAATGTCTTGCATTCCATATAGACAAACGTGCATTAAATATACATGTATGCTGACCAGTGCAATGCAGCACCTCAGAGACCTGAGGTGAATATTACTTATCTAAACATATTAATATTTTCGCCTTACTGTCATTTTATGGTTATTACATCAGCAAAAATCTATGATCTAAGATCTGTTACCTGCTTCATCTAACATTAATGTCGCACACATTCAGAGGTTGAGAGCCAATGTCTTCCGCACAGTGATTAAGAGCTATTACTATTGATCAGACAGAGTGGTGTACATTTCTTTATTTTTCCTTTATTATTTATTTTTGGAATGAGCACTGACATCACTCTCCTCTACAGTTGTGTTTTGATCATATGCCATGTGATCTGTATGTTCTTTGGGCATCATAGGTGGTGTCTGTGGATGTGAAGACAAAGACTGTGACTTTTCAGGATGGCTTCAAGATGGAGTACAGGAAACTGCTTATTGCTACAGGAAGCAAGTAAGGCTCTACAGATTACTCCTTGAGTTCCTGCTCCACTTGCTGCTTAGGGTAGATGTATACATGGCACACACTGGTTGGAATGATCGAGCAACCAATTTAGACATAACACTGAAAATCTGCTTTTTAAATGACTACAAGTGTGCAATTGTGTTTGGAGGCTGAGTCCTTTCATTGTTTCTCATGGCCTTGCATCATTAACTGAATGATAATAAGCAGACTCATTGTCATTCATTCCCTGTCATTGGATATATGTTAATATGAGGTCCGTTGTTAGGTACTGTTAACTGGGTTGGTACTTATGCATCAAATCTGTGATTGGTCAACACAGGTGATGTACTCATATGAGTTAGAGGGTGGAAAGCTTGAGAGTATTCCAGAGTACTCCAGATTTTGTATCATAGACCATGGATGTCTGTTGCAAATATAACTGCTTCTATCCCACAGAAATTCTTTATTACTGAATCTTTTGTGCCCAAAGTTTAACTGGGTCTAGAGTTTTCTTCGGCTTTTGTAGGTCTTCCTACTGATGTACTTATTTAGAGATGTGGTTGTTCATTGTTTTCTGTTCTGCAGGGCACAGAAACAAGGTTTTATTATGTTGTTAAATTTTAATTATGCGTTTTTTTTCTTTGGTCTCTGTGGTCAGCACTTCAAAGTGATGAATAGTACCTATAGCAGGAATACAACTCTTTCATTTTTTTATCAGTAGAGGATGTCACCTCCTCTGTGTCTTGCATCTTGTTTCCTCACCGCTGCCTGTTGTATGAGACAGTAGAAGCTCTGTTTATGGTTTCTCTATATTTTAAGACCTTCTCATTTGAAGTGGGTCTGTGTCACTGCTCTCTCTATGACCGTAAATCTGGTTGCATCCAGTCTGGTGTTTATTATTGCCTCTCTGTTCAGCCCATCTGTGGAGCCCTTCTTGGCTTAGCTTCCCCCTTAGCTTGATAGCAGGTAGCAGCTCTCTGCATCTCACCTTTGTGTGCCTGTCAGCCGACATTACAGTTATTAAATCAAGCCTCTTTGCATTCATCGTGACTTACGATATGAATGATAGCTCAGTTGTGTTATGATGAGATGAGGTTTTTCATGTTGTCAGTGTTGCTTAGGAATATTATATGACTAAAATCAAGCTCTTTTCATATGTACATTCTTTTTAAGAGTCCCTTCTCTATGTGCTGCCAATACTGTGCCTTCTTTCTTCATTTTATTCTGCATCCATGAAAAGGTTGCTATCCAATCAGAATAAAATGACATCTTGTGAAAGAATGATATGTATGTAAATATTAGAAGTTTTGCAGTGCTTCATAATTTGTTTTTCTTCATCTTTGTTTAGAACAGTGGTTGGACCAACTGTTACATTCTTACCACTGATTTGTCTTGTTGAGACAGATTGCTCCTTGTCAAATTCATATAATTTGCGTGAATGTTTTCTAAAGGGACAAGCCACTAAACTACAAAGGAAAGGATGTTGAGAACGTGTTTCACCTCAGGAACCCAGAGGATGCTAACAGTATAGCTCGGCTAGCCAGCAATAAAAACGCTGTCATCGTGGGAACATCCTTCATAGGTCAGTGCTACAGTAAAACCCACTGACTGTATGTGATATTATAGAAGAGAGAGTTATTCTAATGCCATATACTTTCCTGGCACATAAACTTGGCACATATGGTTAGGTGATTTGAAGGTATTACTGCTTACTCTTGTACTTGTTTGATGAATGACATTACTGATAATGTTAATGATGTTTTGGGATTTAGGTATGGAGGTGGCAGCAGCTCTTACAGACAAGGCCCATTCTGTGTCGGTCATTGGAATAGAGGCGGTCCCATTTCGAAAAGTCCTTGGGGAGAAAGTGGGCAAAGCCATAATGAAGGTATAACTGTAATGAAAATGTTGACAACTGATGAGAAATTGGCTTTTGATAAATTCCCAAGTATTTACTTCCTTTTTTGTTAATTGCGCTGACCATGTGAAACAAACACTAAAACAAATTATGTAAATGAAAAGAAAATTTAAAAAGTATATACATAAATAAAGGTAACAGGAAAATAAAGTATGCCATATCTTAACAGATTTTAAATTTGTGGTATTATCTTTCATTTTTATGGCATATGCACTGACAGTTTTAAAATTGGGCGGCCTCTACTTACCAGTCATCCAAAAATGAGTTTCGTGCATCAAACTGCAAACAGTCTGCACTGAGAGCAGCCATCTATAACCTCACTTATTTCCTGTCCTTCTCTGCAGCTGTTTGAGACAAACAGGGTAAAGTTCTACATGCTGAACGAGGTGTCAGAGATGCGAGGCCATCATGGACAGGTACCCATAAAGTGAGAGACCCGGCTTGGTACTAGGAAGCCTACACCTCAAAAAAAAGGGGGCAGTTCACTAAATTACCTATTCGACTATTGTTTTATTCACTGTCATTAAAAGCAGCAAGCTTGTGATGCTTACCCTGAAAAATGTATGTTTATGCAATATACATGCATGTGTACTGTTCATAGGCGTATAGTGAAACACCTACATAGGAGCTATCTAGATATTCTTCCAAGTGATTAGCCTAGTGTGTGGTGAAAGATGGATTATTCAATTCACACACATCCAGTCTGGGATATTTGGGAACTTCCCACTGGGAGAGGTTCTAACTCTACTTCCGTTGAAAAGGCAGTGTGTAGCCTGGAGTTATTTGACAGGATTGAATTACTTAAAAAAGTGAAATATGTAAATGATTCACTGGAGACTAGGGTGCTTCCAGCTGCAATTAGTAGAATATCTCACAGATACTAAGTCTGTTTACTTTCTATTTTATGGCTCTTTGGAAACTCATTTGGGTGTGTGTGTGTGTGTGTGTGTGTGTATGTGTGTTTTTACATGTAGTTAAAAGAAGTGGTCCTTAAGAGCGGCAAGGTGTTACGCGCGGATGTGTGCGTCATCGGTGCCGGTGAGCTCACCCCCTACATAACTCAAGTTATCAGATCATACTACAGGAAATGACATCATTTTTAAATTTTGAATATTTTATAGTTAATATATAGATATAAATATAAATAAATATCTATATTTTAATCTTTGTTGTCCCTTAAAGTTACTTAAAGTTATTACTACACTGCTTTACTGTCAGACAGATGTTAAGAAGAAAACTTGTGTAAAATATTCAAAGAGGAACTTAACATAACGTAAAATATTATCACAGGTTCTGGTCCAGCCACTGCATTCCTGAAACAAAGTGGTGTACACATGGACTCGAAGGGCTTCATCCCTGTAAATAAGGTACTCAGTAATTCTCCATCAAATACTCTTCTTTAACTTTACAGTGCTTACTCATAATGACATGTACATGCTCTATTTCATTTTGTTTGGGATTAAATTTTGCATTTGTATGGACTTGAATTCTGTATAACTACATAAAAATGTTGTACTTGGGTTGTGGTTTGTCCTCCAGATGTTACAAACAAATATGGAGGGAGTGTTTGCCGGGGGAGACGTGGTCACTTTCCCTCTCTCCTTGCGCAATAACAAGAAGGTGAACATCCCCCACTGGCAAATGGCCCATGTACATGGTAAGATATGTCCCGAGTCCTGCCCTCTGCATCGATCACCCACTGATTGTCTTTGGTTTATCTGCATATCCCCGTCTTAACACCTGTCTAAGGCCACTGACCCTGTGTACACAAATATTGACTATGGTGATGAGTTGGCTCTCCTATTTTCTAGTTTTTTTTAGTGCTGTATTTTGTAACTGTGGTTTTGTAGCTGTCTACATTATTTAAAAAAAGTCAGTATTCTGACTTACCTAATGTAAATATAACTATAATTTACACTATAGTTAATAATATACACCATAAGAGTACATTCCCTTAAGAATGTGATTCACAGGAATCTGATAAATGGTCTAATATGCCTATATTTGACTGAAGGGCGGGTGGCAGCTCTCAACATGATAGGAAGACCCACGGAGGTAAAGACAGTGCCTTATTTTTGGACCGCCATGTTTGGGAAGAGCATACGCTATGCAGGTAAAGTTACAACCCCATACCCAAATAGCTTGCCCTCCATTTCATAACCACATTAAAAACAATGCTGTACAAGAACATTGTGCGCAATATTTATTTTTACTACTAAGTATGTTGCTAATAGGCAAGGCAAGAAATAAAAGCTGACAGTGTTTTTTTCTGCTCATGGCAGAGGGAGATACTTCAGTGTTTTGGTCCATGGTGCAACCTGTGTGCAATCCAAAGCTATTGTTAAAAATAGAGATGGAGCTGCTTGAGAGAACAGGAGGCACAGATATGTTCATATTTTTAAGTCCCTTCTCATTTGTTGTCAAGGATACGGAGATGGGTTTGATGATGTCGTCATCCAGGGAGATTTGGACGACCTGAAATTTGTTGCATTTTACACAAAGTGAGTCTTCATTTCAAAGCAACTGTTTTTGGCAGATTTCTGTAGGCATTTTATACCTGTTCTGTAAGGTTTATTCTACATTACAGACACCTCATACTAAAGTAATATATAAATATAATCACCAGAGAAAGCTTTAAGCCTTTTTTTTTAAGCTTTAAGCCTTTTTAGATGATTTAATTCTACCATTTTCACACATATTTTGTACATCATTTTCATTTAGTTTCAAAGACTTCTAATACTAGCCATACATAAATTGGCAAAATGGACATACCAGTATGTATGCAGTTTATATCTAAGATGTTAGTACATTACATTAGATTAAGACATTTACAATAAACCGTGGCACATTAATGTACAACTAAATGGAAACCAATAACGAATACTAAAAAAACAAATCTTGAAATGTACTTTGTTTTAATGCAATCACTAAAAAGCAAGACATGCATTTAGGCAGTACTGAAAACACAGGGTATATATATTTACTTGGAGGGAAGAGTTACAGACTGTTGTTACTGCTTTTACAGGAGCGAGGAGGTGGTGGCAGTGGCCAGCATGAACTATGACCCCATTGTGTCGCGTGTGGCAGAGGTCTTTGGCTCCGGAAAGACGATTAAGAAACGTGATGTGGAGTAAGTGTACCGTAATTCCTTTCCTTAACCGTGGGCCCACAGTGGGGAGAAGAGAGAGACAATGAGCATTTTATTCTTGGAATATTTTCCCACGAAAATCTTAACACTACTGTGTGCCCGAACGGTGCTAAACGTGCAAATGCGCCAGGAGCTACAGGTCAGCATACCTTTCTATCTAGAGTTGGTGTAAATTAAGAGAAAACAGATGCCTTACATCTCCCTTGAGGAGCCATTGTCTCGGAGTAAAGTGGTTCACACAGTGCTAGAACAATAGTTTGTAACAGAATACAGAAATAGTTCTTGTGGCACTAGTGCCAGCGTTCCATGACACAGAGTTGGCACAGTTTCTCTTCTGTACACCCTTGGAGCACCATGTGTGCTACATGGCTCTTGTAAAATGTGTAAACTAAAGTTTAGGGTCCTAAAAAAGGTCACTCTTTATTTCTGATGGTCCTATCGACGGTCCTATACAGACAATCTATAGTCTACTGGTGAGACTGTTGTTAAACCATCTGTTAAAACTTTGGGTCTTGTTCAGGCAAGGAGTTGGATTTGATTAAGGTAATACATCAACAAACAATGAACAGTAAACAGTAAACAAAATTAAACTCAATTTCAACAAACCATCTTGAATGTCTCTGTGGGCGAACTTTCCAAATCAAGTGTTTCCCAGAAAAAATCTATATGTACTAAACTGAAGTATACCTACACTGAAATACAAAAAAGGCCACATTTGACACAATGCTTTTCAAGACTCAACCCTAACAGTCCTGCATAGACAGATTGTTGTCAGATTATTTTGCTCAGCAAATAGATTGTACATCAAAATTATTAATGTGGGAGAATGCAGTATGATATCATCATCACTAACATGATCTTCCCCATTTCTGTTTCAGAACAGGGGACATGTCCTGGTTAATAGACAAAGGCTCACAGTGACGATCTTGTCTTCAAACAAAACGCTATTAGTGACTACTGAAAAAAAAACCCATCTGAGGGCACATGAACACTGGAAAAAAACAAAGAAGCAGAAAAAGCAAAGGACACTCATGGTCAGGGCTGGATTAACATGGTCAGGGGCCCCTAGGCTACAACCCCCCGCCCCATGGTCAGGGGCCCCCCTCTCACATGGTTTTGAGCCAATGAATATTAAAGATGTTATTTTTTTTGACCAATTGGGGGCCCCCTGAGAGGCGGGGCCCCTAGGCTTAAGCCATATGAAGCCTGTGCGATGATCCGGGCTTGCTCATGGTGCTTGAGGAAGGAAGGCTGGCTGGCTGGAATTATTTTTGGGAGCATATTTGGGGGATGCGAGTGCGCTTTAAGCCCAGGGACAACATCATCATCTCAAAGTAGGCCTTCCTGGGGCCGTCTGCCGCTGTGGCCTTCCACAGCGCTGTACATACCCATCTGCTTAAGGACTTTCACACTCGACTCAAATGAGCCATACAGGAATTTGAAGCTAGTCATTGTATGGTCCTGTTTTTTCTCGCTCTCTCTGTCTCTCTCTTTCACATTTGTTTGGCAGCAAAGCAATACTAAATGCGGAGGCATTGCTTGTGCATGATGTAACTACCTGTACACTTTTGTTTGTTTATATGAGGGCCAGATAAGGCTATTTTTTGTACATGCAACTTGTGTATAGCTATAAACCTAATTGCATTGCATCATAACAGGACCGTACAGTTTTTACTGACCTTTTCAGAGTTATTTTTTTTCTCCTTTTTTTTAACATGAGTTCATCAGCCTAACGGACTGTACAGAAAACAAGGGCATGATGCATTATAGATTCACATGCACAATGTTCACACAGCCAATACTGACTTGGATAGATGCCATAATTTCCCCTCTAATTTCAGATGCCAATTGAATGAATGGCCCCTTCACCCACTCACAAATAGCATGAGAACCACATCACATGTGGTAATATTTGCAAGCATAACATTCCTTCGTGGAATACAATGTACCTCTTGCTAATGGTAACCTCTGTTGCCTTGCTAGTAAATTGCACAAAAAAACTCAAAGATACATTCTTTATCTATAATAATGCTAGTGTAAGAGAATTACATAGGCTTGTATCTTCTTTACTTGATTATTTTCTAGACGGTATGCAATAATGCCTGAATGCTATTTTTGGTAGATGATGCCTCCTATGGACACTCTTTGGTACTAACTCAGGGAGCTGAGGTTCGTGGCCTGGTCATATCGGAAATTGGTCCTATTGCAAAACGAAATAAATTTGTTGCTTCTATTTTCTACCATATATCTGGTCACTACATGTGCAACAGTCTGTCTGGATTTCTTTACCGTTTTAAGAGTATTTTACGTGTGAGCATGGCACTTTACAACAAAAGATTATGCAAGGGTAGCCTGTTCTCTTTCTTGGTTTGTAATAATGAACAGGCAACAGGCACATTATATGGTAAGGCTTTACATCCATTTGTAACATACCCACACACACTTGGAAATGTAACATCAGGTAGGTATACCCCGTGATAAAACAAGTAAATATGAAACCTAATGGTACAATGTACATTATTTAAAACAAGGAAAACAATGTAGAACTGCATACACATATAAGGTAGTTACTGTTCTCCAAGAAATATTTATTAATGATTCTATAACAGGTAGTCCACACAACAAAAGGTTACAACAGTTGTATATCAGTCTGGCTAACACAGCCTCTTGGGGAGTGAGTGCACCATTTCAGTTTGTTGGGGAAGACATGACGGTACACTCTACACAGTACAGACATCACATTATATTGTATAAAATACTCCTTAACCATCTTAAATCAAAAAACACATTTGTACCCTTCACGTAATGATAACAAACATGCTGAATTAACTGATGGATTTATAAAAGTCAGCAACAGCACCAATATAAGGATCAAAGATCATAGGAGACGTTTGGAGTAATTGTGCAGAAAAAACGAGAGCTACAAACTGCATTAAAAGGAGTCTGAATGTGAGACTTCAGGTCATTTCGTTTCAAATAACAGTCGAAAAAATCCTCAGGAGAAGAAGTAAAGTGTCTGAAGTTTGTGAGAGAACAATGACTTAAGAGTACTTAGCATAGAGATGCACATTTAAAACAATATAAAACATCACAGAAGAAAACTAGGATACAGTATGTGGTTAAGACACACATAGTTCAACTGCAAACTGAATAAATAGATTTCCCTAAACCAATAGACACCCAATACGTACGTTGTACAACTATATTTATACCACTAACATGTCATTGGAGCTTAGCTGGCATCCGGTACTCAGACACCATGAGTATCGAGTAGCATTTGAACACTGAACTAGTTGCCATAGCACTCAACTCATTTGGACAGAACTTTTATACTTTCAACAGCCTATTCAAGGTAAGGATAGGGACTAACTCAAGGAAAGTTTGAATGCCTATGTGATTTTAAACAAAATGCTGGTTATACACATGCCACTGATTTTTTTTACAAACACACACACACACACACGCTCACACACACACACACGCACACGCACGCACACACACACACACGCACACACTAAGGGCATTAGTCATACTAAAGCACACATACATACACATGTACACAGACAGATACAGCAGAACAAATGAGACAAACATTAGCTTCAAAAAAGAGACAATGTGTTTACCTCTATATGACAGTGAAAAAAGGCAGTTAGAAATTACTGAGGGAATCGCAGAAAAAAAAACTGCGACTTCGACGGTATGTAAACAGTGCTGTGCGCACTTTCAGATTTAAATACGTAAAAAATATATTTCAGAAAATCATCTTCAAATGGCAGGTTTGAAAAACTCAGAGGTCATGTTGTATGTACAATCACATTCGCTTATTCATTCACATTATGCAAAGAAAGGCACTAGGGGTCTTTACCAATACTGCGGCCCTTGGGAGGGCGCCACCTCTATTCCTATATCGGGCAGCCATGAGGGACTTATTACCCAAGGACTGAACACAACCTCTTAGATGTCCTATTAAATACAACCGTGGTATATACAGAGAGAAATCTGAAGGTATGGTGAGTAGGAAAAGATTAATTTCCATGTGATTTTGGCTTAATAATGACAACAAAGATGTCATGTGTATGTTTACAACTGTGTCTGAGATCTGATTTTCCTGCCCTTTTCTAAAATCCTGGAAGTGTTTTTTGAGTGCTGGTTTGTTTTTGGGAGTGCGAAATGCCCACAAGTGTCCACAACAATAGGTGTGAAGCCCTGAAGAGAATGCGTCGTTAGAAGTCATACTCTGTGGCACACTCTTGCAGGTACTCCTCGTACAGTCGCTGCTGTTAGGTGTGCATGTGTTTAGGGAAGGAAGAGGGGGAGAGAGAGAGAGAGAAAGACAACATTAATCCACCATTAATGTAACACATTCATTAATTAATTAATTCATTCACTCATTTATTTATTTATTTATTTATTCATTCATTCATTGATTTATTCATTGATTCATTCATTTATTCAGGGAGATTGACTGAGCATGTGATTCTTTTACAGCAATGCCCTAAGCTTTAAAAGTAAGGGCTAAACAAATAATAGTCATAAAATCCTCTAACAAATGATAACCAGAAATAAAAATCATCATACTAGTAACAAGCATAGTGTGAAAACAGCTTTAGTTTTTCCCTTCCAGCTTCACCTTACCTTTTTCCCTTTGACCACCTCCTGGACAAACTCACTGTACTCGGCCAGAGTCTTCTTCTCTTTCTTGGTGAGGGTCCTGCTCCTCTGCCTAAAAGAGCAAAGGTCAAGGGTCAAGTCACACGCAAAGTGCCATCAGCTTGTCGCACAGTTGCAAAGCAGATGTGGCCCCGGCCCCCCATGTGTCTTTGACTATTTTTACTTACCGGCCAAAGTACTTGGCGAGGAAGAGGAGAAAGTAGCTAAACGCTCCAAGCAGGATCACAAACAATATTTGCCCATCCTCTGGAATCCAGTCCCACAGGAGAACCATGAGGCCCTGTGGAGAGAGCGCTAATGCTAGGTTAACATGGCGCTAAAGCTGGGTTAACATAAATTACTCAAAAGAGGAGGTTATCGAGTGCTCTGATCGTCTTGTCTTCAGATAAAGGGGTGCACTTGGAGTTATTCCATTAAGGCAGCTTCAGTCAAAGATGAATACTCTATGCACTCTCCTTCAAGTCAAGGAATTCAAATATTTAAAAACCCTTTATTTAAATTATGGGGTACAGAGGTAAAAACGCAGACCGGTTTGAACCGTCTAGGTCTTCATCAGGGCATGGTCAAAAAACTGTGTTTTTACCCTTGTACCCCATGACTTAAATAAAGAGTTTTTAAATAATTGAATTCTTTGACTCGAAGGAGAGTGCATGGAGTACTAATCTTTGACTGTAACATGAATTAGTATTGACCTCATGGGTGAATAGCAAGCGCTTTCAAATGTGAACCACTGATATTCTAAAGACATTTCAAAATCCTTAAACTGCTGTCTTACTGCTGTCACTAATTCTATAATCCCAGCATTTCATATGCTAATTTAGCAGCTCTTGGGTATCAAAAGTGAAAAATGAAACCCTATTGTGCTTCACACTTTGAAGCAACACAAACTCTCACAGCTGTGGGATGTGTAGTTTACCGTCATCTGCTGAGGTAGCACAGTGCACTCCTAACACGCTGAAAAAGACACACTGTAGCGAGTGTGACATACCGTTAAGAGGAAGAGGGCGGTAGAGAGCCCTTCCCCAAGCAGGCCGTCCAGCTCCTCTCTGGTGAAGGTGTTGACCAGGAAGCTGAGGACGAACATGGCCGGCAGGAGCAGGCCCATCAGGCCACACATGAAGGAGTGGAACCGGGAGCTGTGGTTGTAGCGCACGTCCTCCCTGCAGCAGAAGAAAACAACAACACATTGCATTTACAGTATGTCACAAAAGTGAGTACACCCCTCACATTTTTGTACTCTCCTTTGTTGTGGTTTAGACATAAATGGTTGCGTGTTGAGTTATTTTGAGGGAACAGCAAATTTGCACTGCATTATATAAGCTGTACACGGCCTACTTTATGTTGTACAAAAGTGTTATATCTTCAGACTTTTTCCATGGAAAGATATCATAAAAAATGTGAGGGGTGTACTCACTTTTGTGACATACTTTATAACATGCTTTTCAACATCGTTCGAATTACAGGGGGTACTGGGGGGTATGGTACCCCCTCATCAAGCAGGGTGGGGGAGGTACTGGCATATAAATGTAACTAATGTAAATCTTAAAAGGTAGGAACACCTGGCGTAAAAGGTAGTACCCCTTAATTATGGAGATGTAATTCATACTTTTTAAGCCACCTAAAGAGCTTACGAATGGTCGCAGGCATCAGTGGGGAGTCATGAATGAGTTAAGTGTCTACAAGGGCACAGGCAGATGAGTCATTGCTTGGTTGTGGGTGATGGAAAAGAGTGGAAAAAATAAAGGTTCAACAAGGCTTACTGAAATTACGTCAACTGGAAGACACTTGTGTTCAGATACTAGGGGTGGCATCTTTACTGCATTTTTATACTGAGGTTGACTGCTACAAAAAAGGCAGTAAGATCATCAAACCAGGACAGATTAATTAAATTAAATTATTACTGACCTACTGTTATGCGGATACAATATTGTTTTATCATTTGATTATATTTCAACATATGAACATTACTATGGTGGTTTCTATAGGACACTTTCAGAAAAAAATAGACAGGACAGCCAGTACTGACGGTAAAACCCCCAAGCCCCAAAAACCGTAAAAAGGGTGAGAGGTGGGCTGCTCGCTGGCTTACCCGTCTTGTGCCAGTTTGTTGCTGATAGTGGTGCATATGAGGTCACAGTCCTTCTCCAGCTGGTCAAGGGTCTTCTGGACAGCTTGGTTGATGCTCTTCTCTATGGTCTGACACACCTCATCAATCTGATTCACACACCTGCTCGGCTGCAGAGAGAAAACGAGGGAGGTGGAGGGGGGGGCAGAAATTACCATCCCTGCTTACACACAAAGCTTACATTCTGTTTCGCTCCCAGAGTCTTGGAGTAGGCAGCGTATCAACAAAAGTACATAATTTAAATTCAATTGGGTTACCCAAAGACTCGCGCCACGGAATATTAGATTACATCGGCTCTGCAAATGAACAGCGGAGTGAAGAGTTAGACTATGGGTATGAATTTTCCTCAGGCACTGGAAGATCACCTCGCTTTGCTTGAGAGACCATCAGATTTCTTTAGCCAAAACAAAACCACACCACAAAGAAAATAAAGAAATGACTTTACTTACTTGTTAAACCAAAGTTAATTAAAGACCAAAGTGCAGGAGGACTCAATGATCAGATGATCATTGTCTATACATATTTCAACATATGTCCTGTACATGTTTGTTTGTTCTGATAACTGAAATTCACAATACTGGATGATGCCTTTTACATGAGTGTAATCATTCAAAAATCTTTTCAAATCTATTACATAAAGTACATTTTCATGTAATAAACAATCTTGCACAATTTCTTTGTCCTGGCAAAATTTTGGGATTTCCCATACTCTCTTTACTGTCTCTTCTTCAAAACATTGGTTGTTGTGGAAACAATGGGAACATGAAAAAAAAACCCCACCCCTCAACAAGCAACCCTCCACCCCAGGCCCGAGTCTGCAGCCATGCAGCATGCAGATGCAGTGTGTCTCTAGTTGCGTTCTTGAACCGAGCGATTAATGTTAAACCTGAAACCCAAAACTCCTGTGTCTCCCCTACAGACCTGTTAACTTCCCCTGAATTTTCCTCAGGCACTGGAAGATCACCTCGCTTTGCTTAAGAGACCATCAGATTTCTTTAGCCAAAACAAAACCACACCACAAAGAAAATAAAGAAATGACTTTTTACTTACTTGTTAAACCAAAGTTAATTAAAGACCAACGTGCAGGAGGACTCAATGATCAGATGATCATTGTCTATACATATTTCAACATATGTCCTGTACATGTTTGTTTGTTCTGATAACTGAGATTCACAATACTGGATGATGCCTTTTACATGAGTGTAATCATTCAAAAATCTTTTCAAATCTATTACATAAAGTACATTTTCATGTAATAAACAATCTTGCACAATTTCTTTGTCCTGGCAAAATTTTGGGATTTCCCATACTCTCTTTACTGTCTCTTCTTCAAAACATTGGTTGTTGTGGAAACAATGGGAACATGAAAAAAAAAACCCACCCCTCAACAAGCAACCCTCCACCCCAGGCCCGAGTCTGCAGCCATGCAGCATGCAGATGCAGTGTGTCTCTAGTTGCGTTCTTGAACCGAGCGATTAATGTTAAACCTGAAACCCAAAACTCCTGTGTCTCCCCTACAGACCTGTTAACTTCCCCTGTAGGCACAGCGGACTCAATTATTGAACATGTGCCACTGCTAGGGTGTTCAAGTGATACCACAGGTGAAAACAGAACTAAACACATATCATGTATCATGTCTGTCTTTCAGAATGGCATTAAAGACGTGTTATGGAAAAAATAGCTCTTCTAGAGAAGACAGGATTGCAGAAAAGAAGTGAGTCAATAGCCGGAGATCGGTCAGATCGGTCAAGTTATTTTATAATGCTGTGTGATGTTTTGCTTTTAAGACATGATATGATTAAATTATGTTTGTGCTCTAAACATACTTAGTTTAAAGTTCTGTAACATGGACTTTACAGATCTTCTTAACCTTTTAATTATGTATCTACCAGTCTGACAAGTGTTAAGATAGCTGCTGCTACTGCTGGGTATGGGGGTGATGTGAGGGCATTTGGCGCCCTGGTGTCTCACCTTCTGGGGGTTGGGGATGTAGATGGTGGGCATCTCAAAGCCACACTTGTTCAGGCCTGGGCGCCGACACAGCTCCTGAACAATCTGCATCATGACTCTCTGTGGAGACACACAGATGGATGAGTGGACAGAACAGGGACGGATGGATTGCTGATGGATGGATGGATGGATGGATGGATGGATGGATGGATGGATGGATGGGTGGATGGATGGATGGATTGAATGCTGATGGATGGATAGATGGATGGATGGATGGATGGATGGGCTGACAGATGCACAGACAGGTGCATGTATGAACGTGTTTGGATATACATAATAATCCAACAAAATGGATACATTAAAAACAGATACTTAGGGAAGAAGCATATCATGGTTGAAACCATGGTTAAAAAGGGGTACATGTGTAACTACTCATAATATAACAGTGATTCTCATAAATTTTCAAGTACTGAGTGTTTTATGAAAAAAGGGTGTAACTGTAGATACTATGATATTACTGTCATGGGAAAGGATTTTAGTGACACCTTTCTTTTGATTTGATTGAATTATTTTGATGATTATGGGTGAGGTACTAAAATAAAATATAATACATACCATATTAATACAATCATATTAAAGTTTCATACTACTTCCCAAATGTTTTCAATCTGTATAATTTCTGTTATATCAAAGATGTTTGTCATATATACAAATGTATTACACAAGTAAAAGTGTCATGCCGTATGACCATAAAATCATGTTAAGTAAAAACAAGAGACATGAATATGAGAGAAAGCATGAGCGAGTGAGTAACTGAAAGTGAAATAACAAGAAAGAAAAAAAAAAGCATGTAGCGAGGTGACAAGACCGCAAGGGGGTATGCAGTCCAGGGAGAGCGTCAAAGAGAATCAGTTCATCCGAGGAGAAAGAGGAGGAGTATGCCGCACCTGTCGGTCTGTCTCCTTGCCGGCCTCATCCGCCTTGCTGAGGTAGAAACGCAGCTTGTCCGCGCACGAATCGCTCAGCTTCTCCACGATGTTGAGCGTCCGTTTGCACAGCGCCTGCCCCATGGGATCAAAGAACACGAAGATCAAGTCTGCCTGTTGCCCTGGTAGTAAAAAAAGCGCACACACACACACACACACACACACACACACACACATACACACACACACACATAGCCGCAGTAGCTCAGATCACTGCACCACTTCAAACTCTTCCTGCATGAAAAATTACAGACCTACTTACTGGAACAGTTGTTTCAAATGCTTTTTTTTTAACCTGAGAGGCAACACTGTATTGAATCTTCACTCTATATAATAGCTTTTTTTAGTTCAAAGGAGCACATAAAATGAATACTACTATGTATATGAAATCTAGAATATGCCAAAAATCTAGAATATGTCAGAAATTATGGCTAGGCTCGCAAGTAAATTGAGATTAAAATGAATTTGCACATGATGAGTTTGCAAAAAAAAACGGTGTCATTCAATGGTCAGTGCTCAATGGTCTCAAAGTGTCTCACCAAACGATGTAATGGCGTTGTTGACGTCGAAAGGATAGATCATGTCTCCGTCCACCAGTCCGGGGGTGTCCACAAAGGTGACCAGGCTAAACTTCTTCTGCTTGGAGGTGGAGATTTCTGCTGAGAGGTAGTCCGTAACACCTAAAATACAGAACTAGGGCCATACATAAGGGTGCTCCCTTTACAAGGCTACAAAAGCTCTGTTATAGATCAATCACTTGTTTAAGCACAGGAACCGATGCTGTCTTGCTTATGCTGTGCACCAGCAGTCCAGGTTTGGCTGACCGCTGCACTCGAGGAAATCCGTAAATTAATAGAACTAAACTTTCACACTTTGCACAGCAAAATCACCATTTCATCAGAAACATCTTACGGACAGACAGACGGACAGACAGACAGGCAGACACACACACACACACACACACAATTTGTCATCATGAAAATGCTGTCTGAAGTCCTGTTTCTAAAAGGTGCAACGCCAAGCACTTCCAGGGCTTCAGCTCTTTCCCGCATCTCAGCACATCTTGTCTGATCTGAGATGTCCACTGCTCTCCTTGTGCAAAAAAAAAAAAAAAACCCCTGTCAGACGTTGTCTGTTGTTATGGTCACCCACAACAGCTCTTCAACTGGCAGCTTTAGGACGCACACACATAAAGCTAGCCAGTGAAGAACGACTGTGAAGCAACGCGCTGCAAACTTACCCCCCTAACACAAAAGATCAAATCCCCCACTGGTTCGAGACAGGCGCCGTAGACAAGCAGATCATCTGCGAACACTAAGCAATGTGTTTTTTCCACAACACCCTCCAACACTATGCCCCAAACCATACCCGTCATAAGCCTCTTGCAGGGTAGGGTGGGGTGGGGTGGGGTGGGTTGAGGTAGGGGTTGGTTGGGGGGCGGGGTGTGGAGAAGAAGGGGGGGGGGGGGTGGATCCTGGGTTGGCAGGAGGTGACACTGAAGCCCTTTCATCACACGAAGGCAGGTGCTCAGAGCTCCGGCACCACAAACCATTTCCTTGTGCTTTTATGCGCTGCGATCTCATTGGCATTCGTGTCGAGCACCTCTTCAGCAACACATCAGCCGTGCCAGTCCATCAATTTTGCTTTTTTTTCTGTGCCCATCCTCTTTCTGGCTTCCCCAGCCATTGCTAACAGGTACTACGCAACACACACACACACACACCCACATACACACACACACACACACACACACACACACACACCAATGCAACGTGCTAGTCTGCAGAGTGCAACAGCCAGAAAAAAAGGGCCATTTTGACTTGGCACAAGGCCGCGTCTATACTGCAAACCCGAGTCTTTGACAGACGCAGCTTTTCCACTCCAGACATGGACGTGGGGATCTGTCCAGAGCTAGCGCTGTCCCCCCACCTCCAGCCTTCCTAGTCCTATTCCAGTACCGCATTAAAAATAGCAGGCTAGATAGATTTAACCAGACAGGGACAGAAAAAGCCTGCCATGCTAAACCATGTGTGTGGGGGATTCGATGATCGCCACCAAGCCAGTAAGCCATCCGAAAGGTGAAAAGGTAATTAGGAGCTATCCTTTGGCCGCTGTTGGCACCGGACGCTGCGGCTTGGGTGACCGAAGACGAGCAATGCAATGGGGTGAGTGTCCGGTGCCTGACGAAAAAAGGCCAAGGGGCCAAGGGGCCAACGAGCGAGCGAGTGGCATCTCCCAAAAACCAGGTTGGGAGTCACAGAAGGAGAAGAAGGAACCTTCGGCTTGGAGGTATCCAGGTAGCAACGCTGAACTTTGTCCCCTGCCCCGGCCTTGGTCCCGGCTCCGGCCTGGCCACACCCAAAGCTCTGCGTCAGTCCAAGGCGCCCACGCACCAACGCGGGAAAGGGGCTACGTGCTGATGCTTGTCGCATCTCAACGGTCTCATCTGAAAGGCTGTGCTGTCCATCGGTTTTTCGAGGAGAATCGAGAGCACCCGTTTGCTGACTGCCACCAAAAATAACCACTGACGACGACATCGAATGAGCTTCATGTAGCGGGTCATTTGAAACCGAGGATCTGATGAGTCACTCTCAGATGCTTGAACGTGGCAGCGAGAGATGTGGTGCTAGGTGTGTGTCTGTGTGTGTGTGCATGCGTGCATGAGTATGTGTGTGTGTGTGTGTGTGTGTCCGAAGTAGCTGAGGAGTAAAAGAGAGTGTACGTGAGTGTCCGTGCATGTACGAGTGTGTGTGTGTGTGTGTGTATCAATATCTGAGACGTCTCCTGTCCTGCCCTCTCCATCCATGCTGCAGTAGCAGTGGTGCGGAGGGCTTTAAAACGGCCGCCTCTAATGGATGTGACATTTCTGCCGACAGAGCTCTCTCTCTCTTTCGCTCACTCTCTCCCTCTCTCTCTCTCTCTCTCTTGCTCTCTCTCTTCGCCCCTACCCGCCCCTACCCACCACCACCACCCCCACCTTCCCTCAACTCAACTGCACTGCTGTCAATGGGAGCGTGACTCACTCCTTCACTGCGCCGCGACGATCTATACACACACACACACACACACACACACACACACACACGGCATGGCAGCCTACACGTCAAACCCAACGCAAAAGCAGCGCTTTCCGGCGATGCAGTCTGACACGGGCCGTCTCACCTCACGCCTGTGGGTGTAGCAAGTGGACTCAGGGCCTGCCTTGTGTGGCCCCCGTGGTTGAGCCGGACTCGACCGGCAGCCCGCTGCCCCCCCCCCCCCCGGCCTTTTTCGGCTAGGATGGGTGTGTCACCACCCCTTCTTCTTATACCTACTAGATTCCTAAGGGGCCCATGCATTTCTGCGTTCTGTACACCATGGACACACAACACGACACAACACAACACAAGCGCGGGCAGAGGGAGGGGAGGTATCACAAAGAGAAAGGGGGTGCCAACATATACCACGAGCTATGACTCAGAGACTGATATTAGTCATGACAAAACACTTCAACACAGGCTGAAGCACATAGGATTATGACAAAGACACAAATCCTTTTAGGCTATTCTGATACATACTGTCTGATCACCTTAACAGATGTATACTGTTTTTTTTTTTTTTTTTTTTTTTTAAAACAAGTAAACACCCCCTTTTTTCCCCCCAAACACACTTACACACAATGTGCAAAATATCAATTGTAAACATTTATGCACACATCCCAATAAACTGACATTGAGCAAGGTGAAATCATTTGCAAACAGTACAAAACAGCCAGCTGGAAAAAAGCTAGCAGGAATCCGACCTCACAATCTACAAGTGCCCAGAAGGCATGAGATGCTGGGAAACAGACAATCAGCCGACAAACGAGAGCCTGTCCCAAAAAAAACGATCACAGGAATCCTTACCTTTAAACTCCAACAGGGGTCGGAAATGGGGGTAGAGGTGTAGCGTTGCATTGCCCTGTAAGGACGAAGGAGAAAGACACGCATGAGAGACAAGACTAATGACAGTAAAGAAAAAAAAAAAGCAAATAAAGGGACGGAGAGAGAGAAAGGACAAAACAGGGAGTGACGGTAACGCGGTCAGAGAAATCGCCAACAGCCGTCAGACAAGCAAGGCCCTAATAAATGAAGTGCCTGCCAGCCAGCCAGCCTGCCCTGCCTCTCCTTCTCTCTCTTCTCCCCTCCGTCCCTTCGCCTCCCTCCCGTAGTCTGAGCGAAACACACACTCTCTCTCTCTTTCTCTCTCTTTCTCTCTCTCTCTCCCTCTCCCTCTCTCTCGTTCTCTCTCTCTCTCTGACTGCCAGAGGCTTTTCTGCAGCTCACAGTTCCGCCACGCGTCGGGTCTAAGCCCTTCCCGTATATAGCAGATAATCCTTCGACACCAGGTCCTTCCCTCTAATTCATCTTCATCTCCTTTACCCAAACCGTCCAGACAGCCAGAGATTGAGACAAAGAGGGATGACCAGAGAGGAGGAGCAGGAGCAGGAGGAGGAGGAAGTGCAGCAGGAGGAGGAAGAAGAGGATGGCAGAAACAGAGCAAGGAAGGAAGAAGCAGGAGAGTTTGGAGCAGTGGAAGCTCAGCTCAGCGTGCATGTGAACTGTGTCTGTGTGAGAGCAACAGCAGCAGAGACTGTGGCAGTAGCAGCAGCACCAGCAGTAGCGGCACCACCGGCAGCAGCAGCAGCATCCTGACACAGCTCCACTCTCCAGTCTCTCCAGCCCAACCACACTCTCACTGGCTCTCAGTCTGCGGTTCATGCACTCAGCATCGTCACTGATAACTGCCAACTCATTCCCTTGTTCCCTTAGAGACACACACACACATGCATGCACACACACATATGTGCACACATGCACGCACACAAACACATGTACACACATGCATGCACACACACACACACACACGCATGCACGCACACATGCACACACACACACACACATGCATGCATGCACACACATTCTGTCTTTCGGATACTAATGCGATACAAACTTGTACAGTGCTATTGTAACCTTTTCCACCTTTTTTTCTGTGACAGTAAAACTATCACCAGGAAGGACTTCTTCTTTTAATCAAGTTTTTTTCTATTTTGTATTTAACAAACCTGTAGCATCGGTGCAAGCAAGGCATCTTCTACAAGTGATGCCTGCATAGCCTCTTTGGCTATAGGGAGCTGTCCTAGAAAGTCACATGGGTGCTGCTGCAGTGAGACACAGCACCTGCACTGGGCATGATCATTTAGCATTAGCTCCTGGAGTGCAATATCACTTGATTCAACTCTATAATTTATCAGATGCACTTTATGTAATCCCTAGCACAATGCAAGCCTGTAATCCTTAAGATGATTTGTAGTTGTAGTAATTCCACACCATAATCAGCTAATCACTTCTATGGTGTTGGTGTTAGCATATACATACGGGCTGTCCCTAAAGTCTGGACCCTAGAGGATATTACTATTTATAACTATAATTTTAATGCCACAGATTAAATCACATTGAAGATGGTATTTATTCATATGACAACTTTTTTTATTACTTTTATTGAAAATATGCTTTGTGCATGTATGCCCAAACTTTTAGGACACCCTTTATTTACAAACCATGTAACACAGAGCTTTGTGCAAAACTGCCTTGAAACATCGACTTGGAGACATGGTGGTAAAACGCAGCACCTACCGTTAGCGACTCTCTCTTTCGTCCACTGGTAATAAAGGTAAACCCTTGCGTTTCTATAGCGACTCCTGTTTTCTGAATGTGCTCTTCCACGTACCTGAAATGAGGAGGATTTCAAAAGGTAAGGTACAGCCTTTTTATGTGTTCTATTGGTGTTCAGTCTGTTAAACACTAGCGCATGCATGCATGCATGCATGCACACACACATACATACAGTACACACACACACACACATACACACCCTGATTTGCATTCAGACATATATTTTATCACTGGGGAAATCACCATCTGATGAGTAATCACCCGGCATCGATTCTGAGGCTCCTCCAGCAGGAAAAAGCCAGGCATGGCAGATACCGAAAGCCATGCAGCAATCTGCATGCGGCACTAAACCGCTACGCTCTTACACCAAGACCTCAATAAAACACTCACTGCATTCAACTAACCCACTCCATGTTTCCCTTGCATTGCTATCTTTTCCATACGTCACACATTCTCATCTCACCACAAGTTTATTGTCGTAACCATGTATGCGACAAATAAAACAACTTAAAATTGAGCTGTCTACATATGTCGGAATAGCCTCCTATCATTGTACCTTACTTAAACATCAGCAAGATACTTAACAGTGTAAACAATGCCATTAATGCCAGAGAAGGAAACAGTGGGCTACATCATATGTGGACACAGTTCTTCCTCTGCATGTTATGTAATGTACAAGCGTGGCATGTCTCTTTAGCAATGCACACACTGTAGTCAGACCTTGAGAGTGTGTTGACAGTGGACAATGGTGTACAGTACTGAGAGTTCACGCACGTTTCTTTTTTACCAGTAAACCACTGACAGTGACACATGAGAGTGTGGAGTGTGGGTTATGTATGTCCCCAGTAGCCAAACTCAGGGGAAAACTCTCTACATCTGCTACGGAAAATGTAGCAATGAGCCTGAAAAGGTTTCTTTTTTTTTTCTTTTCTTTTTTTTTTTTTACTCGACCTCCATGAAAAATGTCCCCCATCTCCAGCAAGCGCAGGCGGTTCACTAGCCAGAGCAGAGGGTTGGTTATTACCAGTTGATAAAAGAGCTCTTCCCTGCAGAGTGGTTCCCCATTATCATCACTATGATCTTCTTCCTCGGAGGCAGCAGCATGACACCCAGGCCGCCCGCGATTTTCACAAGCCCTGAAGAAACAACACCAACACATATCAGTATGGATACACACATACACACACACACACACACACACACACACGTACACACACACACATACGCATAAACAGACATGTACAGACACACGTGCGCACACCTATAATCCTCCTAGAAATGCAACAATTTAACACAAGAGAAAACATGTTGCCAGGTTTCATAAAAGGCTTTCTACATGGTTGCCAAATGTTTCTGCTGTGACTGGATGTTGATACAAACCAATTAAAACTTGTTGCAGAAGCAGGCGCCATATGGCTTGGCTTATTGAGATACGATACTACTACTAAAACAACTTGGCACACAATTTTCTATCCTTCTAGGCTTCCTACATGTACATTTGCGTCCCACGTTGGCACTCTTTAACCTAATGCAACATTGGGTCAGGTCAGGCAGTGCTCCCGGCAAGCTGACTTAGGCCATAAGAGTTTCCGTCTACCACTGCACTATCTGATTAGGACACTATACTTAGAGAGCAGACAGTCAGGACTACATTACAGTGGTGGCATTACAGATACTTAAGCAAACTCTCCTCCCACTCGCCAAGGTGATTCAATGAACTCCAGATAACAAGGTAATCTGCACGCCCTGCTCTTCAATAAGGGTGTGGCTCCACTCAACATGTGTATTGGCCCCCTGGTGAGATGTGGTTATTTAACCTGTGGCTGTGTTCAATGTTCAAGATAATGCTGTGTAAGAAATATTGGCGTAATAAAGATAGGGTCATCAATATATAACACACATTAGATACTATGACTTGCTTCAAGAGATGGGTGTAGGGCTGCAAGACCAAAGACATTAAAAGTTATATAAGACATCCAAAGTGTTACTATTTTACATTACATGTTACAATGTACCTGCTTAAAATAAATGTTAGTGCACACCATTAGGTTATCAAAAGTCTGATGAACAATTCTGCCTCCACAGGAGACGTCTACCATACACTACAATCTAGAGGAGACACTGATCTGATTACATCAGGGACTTCCTAATCTAATGAGGGTACTACTTAAGTATGCAAAATCCCCAACGAGCATTCTGATCAGTTACCAGACTGTGCTCTTAGTTTAAACCTAGCAGTCAAAGACTCAAAAGATACTGTATGTTCTTTAGGCTTAAGTCGATACTACAGAAACACTTGTCGAGTCTAAACCTATTGTCCTCTTATGAAATGGCAGGTATTATCCTAATTGAGGCAAACACACGTTATCCAAACTTGCGTTGGTAAACAACTGGGGAATTTGGTTGTCGAAAAAGATGTCTTAAACTTGACTGGCCCGCAACTGACAGCTGGGCGGGCGCGTTCATGGACTGAATGGTAACAAGTCTTGCATCCTCGCAAACAAGACTTCTACGCTTTTAGGTTCAGGTGACCTTCTATGAACTGCTAAAGGATCAGAAAAAAAATGCAGACCTAGGCTTATTGTGCTTGATCTTTAACCTCAGATGAGCATATCAACAGCCCATATATTGATGTTTTCAAAGATAAGACGAGGCGGTGTTGGACGTCTTATCCTGGCCACATAGTCTTGTGTGCAGTAACATTATTTAGCTGAATTAGTTACGATTGCATTTTAATCACACACACGAATATTCAAAAGTATATGCCTATCTCCTGAAATTCGTAACTTCGGCGTGAAGCTTGCTACTTTGTTGCATAACACATTAGGACTTCTCAGCTCTGTGAAGCCTTAAGGCCACTAACGTTTAAGAAATATAGCAGTTAAGTCTTTACCGTTGTCGTTGTCGATATATAAATTGTGACATTGTTTCAAAATTCGTTCGCTTGGTGTAGTAATAGCGGATTCCAAAGGGTTCGCCACAGAGCGGGGCTTTCGACCGCCCGACATGTTGAGAGGTAAGCGGAATCACTGTTCCTGTCGTTACTGACAAGGGGAACGTTAAAAGTGTTACACATCAGTCTCAAAGGCGTGTAGGCCTCCATGTGGCCACTGCTTGAAACTACATTGTATGCGTACCTTTGAAGCCGGATTGAAATCTCAAGTCTCCAAAATACCTGCTGTTGTACCATACCCTTCCCATTAACTTTGCCTACGCAGGCAAGTCACTATGAACTTTGCACACTGTGCAAAACACAAACAGCTATATGCATTTATAATGGAAAAATAAAACAAACAATTTATCAGTGTAGGCTAATGCAAAATTCAAGAGATGCTTGACATATGCTTATGTGGAACCTGCTTACACTGGGTAAAAATTGTGTGTGTGTGTGTGTGTGCAAACTTCAGTGTCAATTGTAGACCCTGAGAGGATGAGACTGAGCTTGTTGGATAGGTTTCAGTTGGTGAAAATAGGCGTTACTTTGATGAGGGGCGACACCTCACAGCCCTGAAGTATCCCACAATGCCGTGCTTACCATAACCTTATGATGTAAGCAGGATGCATTTTAGTCCCTCTCTACGTAAACCAAATATATCAAGCATTGAAAAGCTGCTAAAGAGCACAGCTCCACAACAGCTTAAAATGGATTTTTCAGGTATAATTTTCTGGCATGTTTCCCATGCTACCACCTAAAATACAGTTGTCACTTTAGGCGTAGCCTACTGAGAGTTTAAGTAAAGAAGTCAGAAGGTCCAATCATACATAGCCTGTACATAAATGACATCTAGGCATCTTTACAGAGGTCGCAAAAAGGGACGGGCCTTTGTTGATCCTGAGCTGGGGGAAAACAGTCATGAGTTTTTTTGAAGGACTCTGTTGGAAGAAGGGCATTTGGAACCGATGGCCACCTGCTATTCACTAACTCTGACTTTCCAGGTGAATCACTTCATAACAGCTCACATAACTTTATGGTGACAGAACAAGTGGCAGGTACAGACAGATACTGTTTGATACTGATACTGATACTGCAGTGATAATAGCCAACCCACCTTTGCTGTGATGACAAAGCTGTTTCTCTGTCTGTCTGTCTCTGTCTCTTTCTTTCTCTCTCTCTCTCTCTCTCTCTCTTTCTCTTGCTGTGCGTGTATCTGTCTCTCTCTTTTTCTATTGCTCGTTGTGTGTGTGAGACAGATAATGAGAGAGAGAGAGAGAGAGCGTGTGTGTGTGTGTGTGTGTGCGTGTGTGTGTGCGTGTGTTTGTGTGTCTGTGTGTGTGTCTGTGTCTGTGTGTGTGTGTGTGTGTGTGTGTGTGTGTGTGTGTGTGTGTGTGTGTGTATGTCTGTGATCTATGATCTGTGTCTTTGCCTTATCCTCAGCTTTGGCTTGGGACCAGGTGTAGTCATGCACTGTAAAACATTCTTTGTGATATTGTTGATATATAAAATCTAAGTTTTAAGTGTAACAGTATATTCTAAGCCCCCTGTCCCAAATCAGGAGGCTTATATACATGCGGTCTTTAGAAATGTTTCTGTTTTCAAATGGTTACAATTTTTTGTGATGTCTTAATCATTGATAGAATGGGAACTAATTAATCAGATTGTGTACACGGATGTTACATAAGAAGAGGTGTGCAATATGTAAAGATGCCTCCTTTTGTTCATTAAGTAACAAAGACGATTCTGTGCTTTCTTCCAGAATGGTCTCCAGCTGTTCCAGGACACGGACATACATACTAGGGGTCACTGTTCATTTGTTCACTGTTCATGAGCATCCAAGCTCAGCAACTGCCCCCAGGAGTGTCAGCCTTAAATTTAGACACATTTGTATGAAATTGCCCTGATTAACAGGTAAGGGATTCCATCTAAATTCCATCTTTTTTCCTCTGTACTCTTGTTTTTAGGCTTAATAGCCTACTAGATAGGCTATGCCTTTCCCTTTTTCTATTTATTTAATCTGGAGATGTATGCTGGCTAGAGATTCAACCTGGTAAGAAGCAACTCTTTCAACAATACTCACTGCAAAATGGGCTTTTCATTACTTAGCCAATTTTGCCATGTGGGAAAATGTCATGATTTCTGGTGGTATGGCAAATCTCCACACAGACTAACCACAACAAAAGTGTAACATAATCATTTAATCATTTACAAACCACACACACACACACTCACTCACTCACACACACACACACACACACACACCACACACACACACACACACACACAGACACACACACACACACACACACAGGCGGACAGACAGACAGACAGACAGACAGGCACACCTGTCTATAAATTGACAGAGTACAGTAACAGATTACAGACTCGTTTGAATGTTCCTGTGAGCATTTTAAAAAATCTCAGTGCACATTTATAGGTCCTTTTCTAAGGAAAAACGTGTTTTCTACAGAAGAACGTGTACAGAAGAGCACATCCAGATTGGGATATAAATCTCCACAAACAATTCTGAAAAAAATACTGCAGCCAAGTTTGTGCCATCAGCCAAGTTAAGGAAGTAATCTAGTCTACACACAAGAAATCTTAAAATGACAGGAGAAAATGAAGACAAACAAGAAGACAGACAAAGTGTGGTATGTTGCTTTTAATCATACACTTAACTGGCCCAGAAGTAGAGAACAGTCATGTTTACATAAACATATTCCAGAATGAAATGCTCATAATCTGTGGCCAATCTAAGACTACTATGCAAGTCATGTCTGATTACCTGTTGACTATAATACCTGCTTGATAAGTCCATTGCTTGGACAGGCCTGTGTGCCTTTATAAGGTCTTACAACCAAGGTTTCACAGCTGTATAAAGCTTAAGTTTTGTTAAGATTCTTGCCATATTTCCCCTTAACAAATGACTAAGTATTTGAAACTGCAAGATAGCCCGTTTGGCTGCATCCATTTTCAGGACTTTTTATTTACACATTTTAAAAGGACTATTTATTATAGCAGATAGTAACTCAAAGTAAATGCAAAGTCAGTGAGAGTGATGGAGAATGAAAAGGCACATTTTAAGGGTGAACCTTTGATGAAAAATACATCCAGAAAATAAGGAGAAACAGATACTTTTTGCTGCTGGTTGGTGTATCTGATTCTGTTGCTGGCGATCTGTTAAAGCTGGCCAACCCAGTTCTGGAGATATTTCACTTACTGTGACAGGTTATAAAATGGAGGGAAGACTGGTAAGATAACACACTCTGTTGTTCAACCATGCGTGCATCACTCAAGGGCAGTTTGCCAAGTAACCACTGCCATGGGAGGAGAAAACTATGTGTAACTTGATAGAGGGCTACCTTGCAGAGTTAGGCCTAATATACGCCTGTTAAATGCCTGTGGATAATGACTTTGGATTATCTTAGTAGAAGGACAGTTTCCATTTTGAAAAATACTATATCATGAGTGGCACGAGTGTAGACACCAACTGCTGTTTGTATTGACACATGCTTACATTTTGTTAAGAGCATTGTTTTAATTTATTTTAAGATTCCGAACTTTTCACTTATTTTGACTGCCTGTGCTGCTTGCATTGGAGGGACGTTTCAGTATGGATATAACATATCTATTGTAAATTCACCCACCACGGTAAGAATGTTGTTTGCCACAATTTTAACTCAGACAAAATTGCTTTTATATAGTGTTAAGTGTAAAAATCATTCCCTGATCTAATAAAGATTTGACTGGATTCTAAAATGTTTTATGTTCATGATGATCATTTGTCTGTAACATAGTATGGTAGTGAGTAAGCATAGCCACTCTTCAAAGCACACACCTTGAAAATTTTGACCTATGCCAAATTGTTTTACAAAATCAGAGGCAGACATAACAGGTTCTGAAAGTAAAAGTCCTGCCACATATTTCTTCAAGCCAATTTACTGAACCAGCTGATCCCAATTAGCACAGGGGGACGAGGTGGACAGACAGGGGGAATACATGACAGAACTTTTACTTTCTCAAGCCGGTTTGTCTACCTCTGTACAAAAATCAGCCTCTTTGGGTCAAAACCTAATTAGTCACAGCCAAGAGGCTGTCTGTCCTTCAAAGTGTTTCTGACTCTGAGGCAGCTGATGTTCTGATGCAATGGCCATCTCCTACTCACACTGATCTTATGTGCCCCTCATACCTCAGTATGTGATGACGTTTATTAACCAAACGTGGATGGAGAGATACAACACTGAGATATCAGAGCAGCTGCTTACTTTTCTCTGGTCCACCATCGTATCTATTTTCACTCTTGGAGGACTTTTAGGCTCTTTTGTTGGTGGAACAATGTCTATCAAATATGGGAGGTTGGTATTGGCATGGTTATTGTGTACATTTAAAAAAAACCTGCAGTGCACAGTATGTAAATATTAGTTGGAAAATATCTGATATAACGATACACATAAATGGCCACACATCAGACAACAATAATATGAATGAAATTGTATAAATCTATTAACACTACAACAAACTGTGTTTTTGTTATTGTTTTTCTCACAGAAAAGGTTCACTGTTGATCAACAACATCTTTGCTTTCCTCACGGCTGCTTTTGTGGGAATAAGTTATTTTAGTCATTTGTTTGAACTGCTTATAGTTGCACGATTTTTCAGTGGCCTAAACGCAGGTAAAGATCCTCAGAAATTATCTATTTATAATCTATACTTGCTAGCGAATGTCATCATAATATAATTTTATGATGTGCCAATTTTCCTCTTGTGCACAGGTGTAGGTATGTGTGTTCAAACCCTCTACCTTACTGAGGTTGCGCCAAAGGCATTGCGTGGAGCATTGGCCATGAGTACCTCCATATTTCTCACGGGGGGCATTTTCATAGGTCAGGTGGTTGGATTGCAGTAAGTATGGATTAAACCAGGATCAGTACAAATCCTACACTGATGCTTCAGTAGCCTATGGCTTGAAATAACTGCTATGTTACAGAAGTTGACTTATTGACTTGTTTTAACCCATGAATGCTCTCATTTACTAGAATATTTTTTGTACAACTTTTGATTCCTGACTTCTCTGTGGGGGGACAGGAGGGTGCAAAGAATAAATGCTTTCATAAAGTCATTGTTCACAGACTGGTACTGTTCATAAACAAAACTGTGAAGGTACATAATCGTATAACCAGGTATACTGTCTATTCTGTAACACCAGCCTAATGTGTTACAGCGAATTATTGGGTAGAGAGGAGTACTGGCCCATCTTGCTATCAACCACCTGCATCCCAGCAACAGTACAGCTCCTCATTCTGCCCTGGTTTCCAGAGAGTCCCCGTTACTTACTTATTGACAAAGAAAATGAGACTGCATGTGACAAGGGTATTCAAAGCCTTTTTTTAAAACATGCTAGAATTGAACAATGTAATATTTAGTGATAAAGTGTGATAAAAAACTTTTGAGCTGAGGAATGTCTGCCATGTTGTCTTGTGTTGCCATGCAGCACTGAAGCAGCTTCATGGTGCAGATAACTATCTCAAAGAGAAGGCAGACATAGAGAAGGAGAGACTTGAGGAACTTGGAGTGAAACCCAAGAAAACTTGGCAACTGTTCTTTGATCGAAGTCTTCGCTTGCAACTTCTCACAGTCATTGTTTTAAACCTATTTCATCAGCTCAATGGCATCAATGCAGTAAGGCTTAAAACAATTGTTGTCTGTTGTGTGTTTTCTCATAAAATCAGATTTATAATTGTTTTCTTATAAATCATTTAATAAACAAGATTTATAATGGCATCAGTAACGGCATATGTCCTAATAGGTCAATGTATATAACTTGCTAGGATTGGACTTGACATGGCAGGGTTAAAATAATGTTTTTATCTAAATATTTGATGATATTTTATCTACTGAAGGAATTAGTATTTCATAAGTTCAACGAATACAATGTTGTGTTAGCAACAATTACCTGTGATCAGACAATGAATGAAAGCATGTGCATACAGCTCATGTATATCTCTGCTTAACTGTGATCTTCTGTATATTGTGATTTCATTTCCCAGATCTATTTCTACACATCTTATGTGTTAACTGAAGCAGGCATTCCAAACGATAAGATACTGTATGTGACACTTGGCACTGGACTAAGTGAAATGTTTACTGCTGTCCTCAGTGTGAGTCTACTCCTGTGTATATAATGCATCATTTATGGTTTTGATGTAGAGGTGTTGTGGCCATTGTATGTTATAACTGTTAACATCCTTGTCTTAGAAAATAAATAGGCGTATGAAAGAATATTAAGTTAAATCATGCACACATAAAAATGTTAGTCCACTAGAAATTACTCCATGTTCCCAAAATGTGGCAGGAACTCATTAGACTCTGTCAGTGTGACCAGGTTAAAGATGGGCACAGGTAAGATTTCATGGTTTGTCAGCTGTGGAATGTCTGTGTTTTTTTCAGGGCTTGTTGATTGAATCTTTAGGCAGGAAAGCCCTCATGGTTGGGGGCTACTCACTGATGAGCCTCTGGTGTTTCGGTTTAACCCTGACTCTCACTTTTCATGTAAGTAATTTTTTCCTTCTCTCTAGTTAAAAAGCAATAACTTTTTATAGTATACTTAATTCACTTCAATACAACAACAAATTCTGGTTTTATTTTATGACAGTATGGTGCTGCATTTCAGCAGTGTATATTTCAAACCTTGTGCAATGAGATTCTACACATTGGATAATTCTTTTCTCCTCTCAGGAGGCTAGTCAATGGGTGTCGTATCTCAGTATGGCCTGCATCTTTGCTTTCATCCTCAGCTTTGGCTTGGGACCAGGTAGTCAAACTGAAATACAGCAATACACTTTTTTCCTCCAAGTACAAAAGATTTTAGCTCATTTGTATGCCACAATTTGCTAAATTGTATAATGGATATCTTATATAAAAAATATGGAGTCTGCGGTGTTCCTTGTTTTAGGTGGTGTGACTGGTACTTTAAACTGTGAGATCTTCACCCAAACTGTGCGGCCAGCTGCGTGCATAATTGGGCTATCGGTCAACTGGGTCAGCTTCTTTATCATTTCCATGGCTTTTCCATTTGTTATGGTAAGTGCAAGAGTGAAGTCCCTGTAGGACTGTACGGGCTGCCAATAGGCAGTTGCATAATGTAAAAAAAAAAGTAAAATAGTGCAATTGGAATACCAAGATGTCAGGTCTGTACAGAGATTTTGACCTAAATATGTATGAAGGTGTAATTCATTTTGGCGGAGAATGACTCAGTGGCTTGCAAAAAAAGATGTTCCAGTATTGCAGAGAAAAAATGCAAAAACAGCAAAACAAGGCACACATCAATAGAGAATAAAAAAAAAACAGAAAAGGTAAACAAACCAGAACACTGCCCAGAAGAGTTCCATTAATCCATATGCATGTTAATGTCAAACCAAGAGACAGGAACACAGAAAGGGAAACTATCCAAGCTGGCTTGAGGCCTTGAAAAAAGATTTCCCATGCAATTTCTTTACCTGGCTTTAAATGACCAAAACATTCACCTCAAAGGAAAATAACAAAAGTCACCCTGGAGGCCAGGGCATAGTCGAATGCACTTGCGAAGTGTGTAGCGCGTGCCATGTGTGTGTGTGTGATGAAAAATGACGACCAATATGTTATCTTTGCACAGCTCTGTGCCGACCAAATTTTGTGGCTAGCACAAAACAGCACATATGGTGAACTACCATATTTTTGCTCCAGATGATGGCTCCTCCTCCTCCTCCTTCTCCTCAATGTTAAGCTTGACTGGTTAACTGGATGGTGAAATGAATGACAATAGAATAATCATTAATCCTGACAAGCCAAAATAGTAGAGAAATTTGGAAATAAGCTCACTGACCTACAGTAACATCAATTCTCCAAGACCTTAAAACTGTGTGCCAGAAGGTGGCAGACTAGGTTCCCCTGGCAACCTAACAGTGGAGTTGCATCTGGTGTTTTTCCAACATTGTCCCATGTTTGCTAAGGACAATGTGTAATTTATAAATCTGCTGAATTCATGATGAGATCAGATTTTAACATCATGTTTGTGTGGAAATCTGGGCTCAATTAATTTATAATACTTTACTAAGGGGGAGAATGACTCAGCTGAAGGCCAAAAAGGCCTCCAGTCTGACATGGAAGAATGCAAAACCCAAAAAACAAAGTTGCAACACTGGTGTTGATCAAAACAAGGGAGAGGAAATCAACCAAAAAGATAAACGAAGCAAAGCCCAGGCCAAAAGAGCAATCCAGGCACAGGCTAAGGTCAAATTAGGAAAAGATTCAGAGGCTGGTGAGCACTCTATATCAGCAGGCAGAAGTCCAAAAAAGGCAAGACTCAACAGGTAAACAGGCAGAATACAAAACTGGACAAAAGGCTAGAAGGCCACAATCAATAGGATGGGATGATGGCAAACAGGGACCTGCACAACATGGAATAGACAGACATAGAGAATGAGTAATAAAGGGATGTAGTGCAGAGCAAGATTTGTACGTTACTGAGATATATCGAGCTTAATTTCAAGAGTTGACAGACACAAAGGATGTTGTTTTATTAACCTGACTAGAACCGTTTGGTAATGCCTGAACATCATCTTTTCTAAAAGATTAAATTAAGCATTTAACAGTTACAACTAAGTTTTTAATGCAGTTTATTTAATAATGCACTTGTAGTTAGTAATATGATGTCATATTTCACTATTTGATTTGTCCTAACCATACTCTATTCATTTTAGCCTTTTGCATGTGTATATATGTTTTTTTATCTTCAGAGTGGGCTCAAGCAGTACTGCTTTCTTGTCTTCTTGGCCATTTGTTTATCGGTAGCTGTCTACACATTCTTCGTTGTTCCAGAAACCAAAAACAAAACTTTTCTGGAGATTCATGCAGAATTCCAATCCAAGAGGAAGAAGAAGATAGAGGTCACAGGGGAGAATGCGTTGCCAACCTCTCCGTGAAAGTTGGCAAATTTCTGTTGTTGTTGTTTTTTTAATTTATGTAATACTGTAAGCCCCATCACCATTGTAAGAAAAGGATCCCTAAAATTGTAGCCTGGCTGTCACACAAAGCTTGTACTGTACATGGAGCTTGGTCTGGCAAACCTCTCATAGACAGTTAGTTCTCAGAGGCGGGATCAACGGGCGTCTTTCAAATGAGCTACAACCACTTCCAAAGACGTGTGTAGTGTTCATTTTTCATTGGTACCCAATTTCTCGGGCAAAGGAAGAGCTGAGAATAGGCCGGAGCTGGCCAGACTGAATTGAATGCAAAATTCAATGTAGCATTACAGGCAGTATGGGTGGGCCCAGGCTTTTTAAACATTATTGTTTTTTTTATTAGTGTTATGAGTGGTCAGTGTGAGTGAATGGCTGTAAGTGGAGGAGAAAAGGTCTGCCCCCTGTTGTAAATTGGTTTTTATTGGAGACAATATCTCATTGAATAGCTTTTCATTTTGTTGTGCTTGTACAATGATAAGTAAATTCTAAATCTGAATCTGGATCATCAAATAGCTGTCCCACAACACCTTTAGCACACAGCTCTCCATCTTGGTTGCCATGACATCCATGAGCAGAGTGGTAATCCCAAGGACACAAGGACACATTGGTAAAGCAATGATAAATTATATAAGTACAAGAACAGACGACTTTTTACTAGTATATCAGCAATCGGTTAGAGGGACTTCATGTGATTCAAAAGCACATGTTTTTAGATACATTACTTGCTGAGCTATGGACCAGCTGCACAGTATATAAGGTTTCTGTTCTCTGTTGGTAGCCTCCTGCTGGTGAAAAACTGAAATTGATTATCAAAAGCATCAAAACAATAGCAAATCATTTCCTTTGCCAAAATAAACATTTTCAAACCGCATTTGTAAAATTCTTTACTGTCATATTTATCAGCACTTTATCATTAATATTATTTCTTTCTTTTTTTAAAGGATAGTGTACACTAATTAATATGCTTAATCATGTACAGTAAATGTACAGATATTCAAGCTAAATTGGATTGGTTTAAAAGAAAAATATGGTTACAGTGAATAGTGTGAATGTGTGACTGACAGTTGGCTCTCAGTTTTACATAAACAATACACAGGTAGACGATATGTAGGCCTAAATTAATTTATTTATTAATTTAAGCCGACTGTTACATGGAATGACTGCTGTTTATTTAAAATACAGCCTCCTTTAACATTATCAACATTAGAAGAATAGAAATATTACTATTGTTTACACTATTGTATAGTCAATGATCACCACCATCATCATTATCATCATTTTTATTAGTAGGCCTAATTACTCAAAAGTATTATTTTGTCTATCATGCTTTTAAAAGCTATGTGGGGGTATGTGTCAAGAAAACATATTGCACTTCTGAACAGAGGAAACACGGCTAGTGCATCCAATACAGCCGGTTGTAACAAGACTAGAAACTTATACATGCACAGATTGGGTTTCTCTTCATCCCATAGGCTACAAATCTTTTGCCTTTAACTGAAGATTTCCATGGAGGGCGACGAATAGCGAGTTGAAAGTACTTTGCTGTTTTGGGGTGGCCTACCTGCTCAAGGTACGTGATGGGAATCACATTTTGTTTTACTAGATGCATGCACACAAGCGACTTTAAGAATCATTTTGGGCATGAGCTTGCGCTGGAAACCCCTTTATTACTTTGGCAAGGGCTTATTTTGAACAAAAAGAGGCTTTGGGCGCTGAATGCAGGTCACTTGACACGAGAAACAACTGGGTCTTTGTGATCAAAGCTAATGATAAACGATACTTAAGGGTTGTGATTTTTTAAAGTATCTCTTGAAAACTTATTTCATTCATTTGAGAATGCAGATGAACTGAGAGAGAGAGAGAGGGGGAGAGAGGGAGAGAGAGAGAGAATAATGCAAGCAGTCTGATGGATAAACAGTTTATTGACTGTAACAACAACTACACGCCTTCATTTTTTTCCTCCGAAAGTATGCATCCGTTCCAAACTTTCTGCAGCTTTCCATAATGGAGATCGTTAAGTAAGGTTTGTTTTTTTTTCGATCCATTTCGTGCATAGTTTTATTTTGTGCATAGTTTTTAAGACAGAATCCTAAAATGAGTACCAGTGAGGAGTCTTCATGTGTGCAAAAGGTAGGCTAATTGTGTTTTTGCTTGTTTTAAACATAATATACAGCACTTTTGTCAGGCAATGATATCGTTGACCCAACATATTGGAGGAGAAGCAGTTTTCCCATTGTAATTTTCGAAGGAGAGAGCTTTCTCTCTATCAATTCTCTCAATTTCTCTCTATATAAAGATTATTTTAAAGATTATGGCTTGAATTAAACAACCAGTTTATTGTCCTCTGAGTAACACTTACCGTGACAAGGCGAAAAAGTGGACTAAAGAAAATTAAAACTAAAATTTAGAGCGTGTAGCTGGAAAAAATACAACGAAAATGTCAGGTGGAAATGAAGACATCACGGAGTCGCTTCCCTTGCTTAAAGACAGATATAGGCAAATTAAGGTAGGTCTTAATAGCCACATTATCACTGTACAAGATCCTATTTACTGTAGCCTATTCAAGCTGACATGCAGTAAGGGTCATGCTAAATTTATGCTAGTTGCCTGTGGAATGTGCACATTTTAACGCCTTAACGTCATGTAGCGTTTAATCTTCTGCCTTCTTTAAAAGTCCACTTGGCTTCGTTTGTTTTAGATTCCTAGCAAAACACTGTTACTGACAGTCTGGGCAGCTGGCATTGGAGGAACATTTCAGTATGGATACAATATATCCGTTGTAAATGCTCCCACAAAGGTAATTTGTTTTACTTGTATTAGCTACCTAATGAAGACACAATTTCTCCCAACTTATCACACATGCTAAGTGTTTCCTTAAAATTGTCTCCATCATATCAGGGAAAGGGTTCTTAATTCGTAATTATATCTGTATGTGTAATAGCACAAACAGGCTGATAAAGCACAAAAGCCATCCTTAATGCAATACTATCATTTATATCCTAACTTTCAGATGGTACACCTTGCCAGAAAAACACTATGAGACTTACGCGTACGCCTTTGAAAATTTGTGGGTCTGGCCCAAGGACTAAGAGGGGTAGCTACAACCTTCCAGCTGATGGATACATTTTCACCCCACCTGACTCGTTCTCTCTTTCTACCTTCAGGCTGTGCAGTCCTTCATAAATGAGACATGGCTGGAGAGGTATGACTCTGGCATATCAGAGCACATGCTCACTCTCTTGTGGTCTATCATCGTGTCTATCTTCACAGTTGGAGGGTTTGTAGGTTCATCTGTTGCTGGGACCCTGGCAATTAAGTTTGGAAGGTAAATGTTTTGTTAGGAATCTTGTTAAGGTATGTTTTCCTGACCAAACATATTATTACGGTTTCTTAAGATCACGCAGCATGGATATGCATTGATCACAACTATAGATGTTCGGTAAAAAAAATATATCCCTGGCCGCATTCACACCAAAACCTGCTATTGTGTCAATGCATACATTTATGGCATAATTGACATGAAATGTGTAGTTTTGCTATAGCTGCCAATAGGATCCGGGCTGTATATGCTCACAGCACATGTAGACTCGAGTTCTATTCTCTAGTTGCAGCACGTACTCTGAGCGTAAATCACAGACAGCAAACGTCCAGGACATGTGTGCGACGTGAATACTCGCATCTGATAACATGTATTCGAAATCAATACAGACAAAAAAAGGGGCAAAACAGCTGTGCCGATCACACACAGGTTTTGGTATAAATGAGGCCTAAAACACTTTTTCGTGGACACAACTCCTCTGTTTTCATAAAATCTGTCCTCACAGTTTTTCTGTGGATGGTTCCTGAGACATTTCAATGTGCAAACAACCATTTCTGTGTACATATTTTTTTTTACCAGATAGCACTTGCAGTATGGAAGAATAGAACAAGAGACAAACACAGAAATCCTTACTATGACTAAGTGCAACATTGAAAAAAATGTTAATCATTATTTCATGATACATGGTTCTCTCTCTTTACAGGAAAGGGGCACTGTTGATCAACAATGTCTTTGCTTTACTGGGAGCTCTTTTTATTGGTTTAAGCAGTTCTACTAGTTTGTTTGAACTGCTTATGGTTGGACGATTTTTAACAGGTGTAAATGCAGGTAAATATCTGAATGATTCCACATCAATCGGCAAAATGTTATTGGATCTCTACCTTTGTAAAATGACCCAAACTTTTTAGTCTTAACAAAACATTTTGGACTGACGAGAAGTAGGAAATTCCACAACACAAAAGCTGCTGTGAGTAGCTGTGGTGTTATCCTGTTTTGGTTGTTCTGGAGGTGGTGATACATGGGGACGTTTTAAGCTCATTACAATTAGTTGCCTGCTTATGATTTAAGTTCTTCTGATAAAAAAACATGTTGCCTAATATAGGAAAGGTAGGAAAGTCCCCAAAAAAGCGCCCAGACAACATCTGTTTGTAACATTGCATGGCAACTTTGCTCAAAAACTTGCACTGTGCACCATCAGCTTAAGTTCACATAGAAGATAAAGGCTTTTATTTCTGTGTCCATGATTGACAGGTATTGGTCTATGTGTGCAACCCCTCTACCTTGGTGAGATTGCGCCCCGGGCACTACGGGGAGCTATGACTATGGGCACGTCCATTTTCATTACGGGGGGCATTTTCACTGGACAGGTGATCGGACTGAGGTAAGTCAAGGGTGATGTGTAATGTGTAAAGAAAGGAATTCACGTTATGAAACACTACTTGGCAAGTGATTGATATTAAAATTCATATGCAAATCATCAGCTTTACTTTTGATAAAATGTGGTCAATGTGAATAGTACATGTCATCCATAAAGATGTGCAGTACAGTATATACCTAAACACAGACAAGATTCTCTATCCATAGTTAGAGTAATTAAGAATAGAGCAAACACAGTGTACTAATACTGTAATAATAATTAAGGGCACAATAAAACTTCAACAAACGGAATACAAGCTGTAACCATAACTATGGGCACACCGCACCTTCACCAAGCACAGTTGAGCTGTAACAATAATTATGGGCACACTACACCTTCAGCAAGCACAGTTGAACTGTAACTGTCATTATGGGCAAACTGTAACTTAAGCTGATTATCACTTTTAGAGAATTGCTGGGGAGAGAGGAGTTCTGGCCCATCCTATTATCGTCCAGCTGCATCCCAGCAATGCTGCAGCTTCTCATGCTGCCCTGGTTTCCAGAGAGTCCACGCTACTTACTGATGGACAAAAAGGATGAGGATGCATGTGACAAGGGTACATGAAAAAAACCCCAGCTGGAGCAATCACAGTATTTTGAAGGCCTGAAGAAAATGCCTTGTTTACTTCTTGTCAAAACTATTCATAATTCTCTAATTGCGTTACACATACGTAGAGAACAATGCAAAAGTTGTCATGAGGAAAGACCACTAAAAGAGATATGTTTTTCCTGACTCAGGAGACAAACAGTGGTGTAGTGATAGATAGATAAGTAATCAGAAAATCAAATGGGATTTTAGGATGTAAGGTGCGCTAGTTATGTACAGTATAAAGGGTGTGAATGGGGCTGTCCAGTCAATTGAATTATAACTGTTGAGGAGGTCTGGAGACTGGGTTAATTAAGTGTGGTTTTACTCTTGAATACTGCAGTCACAGTCACATTAAAAGGATGCCATTATACAGTTTTAACAAAGCGAAGAAGAATGAATGAAATCTGGACAGAAAAGAAGTGAGCTGAGTAATGTCTGTCTTGTCTTGTGTTGCCAAACAGCACTGAAACAGCTTCATGGTGAGGATAAATACCACGGAGAGAAGGCAGACATGGACTTGGAGAAACTTGATGCTCTCGGAGTTAAACCTATGAATCCCTGGGAAATCTTCTCTGACGAGAGCCTGCGATGGCAGCTCGTTACCATTATTCTGCTTAACACTTTCCAGCAGCTCAACGGAATCAATGCTGTACGGCTCTATTTTTGTCAAGCGAGGCTTGTTCCAGCAATTTTCTAACAAACATTAGCAATCATGCTCACATTTACTTGTCAATACACAAGTGATGATTAGTTGAGATAAAAAAAGTGTGTTGCTAAAACTGTTCTCATTTGACAGTTTGTGATTATTTAAGTCTCTAATGTGGTCCCTGACCACAAGTGTCTACAGAGCACAGTTGATGAAATATAAATATAATAAATATTATCTTTTTGATATTTTAAGCTTTCGTCTTCTCACTGTTTCTGGATAATGTTCTTTTTAAAGACAGTCAAAAGCAGTTTATTTAAAACAAAACTCAAATGGTCTTGAGTAATTGGCTAATTTGTCAAAATTGTAGATCTTGATATCCAGTATAGGTAGTAATTAATGTTTTACTTTCATTGTATTTCAAAACAGTTGACATTGTATTGTACAGTTAAAAAGATGTTACTTATATAACTAAATGACATCATTATATAATTCTTTTTTTTTCAGATCTATTTTTATGCAGATTATGTCTTCACTGCAGCAGGAATTCCAGAACAAAGAAGACCTTATGTTACACTAGGAACTGGGGCTTGTGAGTGTATTACTGCCCTCACCTGTGTAAGTTCACTTTGTTTCAAGTACTTGCAGTAGAATATTTTCAAATATTTTATAGCAACTTAAAAATGTTGGTTATCAGCTGCACACCAGTGGAGTGTCACACAAAGGCAAATTATCCTCAAATAGCCCGGAGCATGTTTGAATCACAGCTCTTAAAAAAAAACCCTCACTGGCAGCTCATTTTACTGTCTGTTGATCACATGCGGTCAGGCTTCCCCTTCAAAGCTGTTGATGTGGGGAGGAAGGAGATGACTTGGTCAGGAGGTGTATTATTTCTCCATGGCTAGTGAGCAGGAATGTCATGTGATGCACTGTGTTCCCCCCCTAGGGCATGCTGATCGAGTTGCTGGGGAGGAGAGTGCTCATCATCGGAGGATACACGCTCATGGCTTTCTGGTGCATCTGCTTCACACTGACCCTCACCTTTCAAGTAAAGAGTTGCACAGCATTTCATCTCAGTGCAAAGCTTTTCTGGAATAAGATTACTTTTGATTTGAATGGTTCCTGGCCACATTAAAAATCCCAGACAGACAATAGTCGGCAGCTAATGAGGTTCGCCTTAAGCTTGAAACTTGGGCACTGTTGGAAATACACCAATGTTTTTTGAATGTAGGAACCAAATCTATTACCAAAGACTGACTTATTAAATAAAAAATGGTTAGATTTGCATGTACTGTAGTAGTAAACAGAATTTAGTGTTTTGATATTGGACACTTCTATGTTGAACTCACCTCATTTCCTGCTCACCTCTAGGATAGATGACTAAGTATGCCCTATATTTTTGTTGGTGACTGCAATAATTTGTCAGTATCAGTTGTGATGGATTGTAGCACAGCAACCTTGCTTTGGAGTACAGTATTGTGTGTGTGTGTGTGTGTGTGTGTGTGTGTTTGTTTGGGTGTGCGTGTGTTTATGTGTGTGTGTGTGTGTGTGTGTGTGTGTGTGTGTGTGTGTGTGTGTGTGTGTGTGTGTGTATCTGTGTGTTTGTGTGTGTATGTTTGTGTGTGTGTGTGGCACACCTTGAGTAATGGAATCTTAAATGCTGGGTAATTCTTTTCTCTCCTCAGGAGGCCAGTCCATGGGTGCCGTATCTCAGTGTGATCTGTGTCTTTGCTTTCATCCTCAGCTTTGGCTTGGGACCAGGTGTAGTCATGCACTAAAACACTCTTTCAGAGGTTTCCTAAAAAGTTTGTCAAGTTTATGACCTTAGTTCAGCCACAAAGCTCACTGTACTTCCTAAACATCCTGGGCACACATTCACTTCTAGAAATTGTTACAGAGGTTATAATAAATTATATTCATTTTAGCCTTCTCTTTTCCCAGGTGGTGTCACAAACATTTTGATTGCTGAACTATTTACTCAATCTGGCCGTCCTGCTGCCTTCTCGATCGGAGCATCTTCTAATTGGCTCAGCTTTTTTCTAATTGGCATGGCATTCCCATTTATTGTGGTGAGTGGTGATGGTGTGATAACTTAAAGTTACCAGAAGACTTAAAAAACGGAATACCGATGATACAAATGAAATGGTATATCATGTCAGTATATCATATCAATATGTCAGTCAGGATAGGGTCGATTCTACACATCAATGTAATGTGTTCTCACCTTTTTCTCTTTTTAGCATGGGCTCAAGCAGTACTGCTTCCTTGTGTTTCTGGTCATCAGTGTCACAGTGGCCATCTACATATTCCTCATAGTTCCAGAAACCAAAAACAAAACCTTTCTGGAGATTCACGCAGAGTTCCAGAACAGGAGCAAGAGGAGCAACGCGGATGGTACTGATGGGACAGGAGCTACGCTGTTGTCGACCGCTCTGTGAGAGCTAGCGTTCTGATACTTAGCCTGTATCACAACATTCAACCATGATGTTTACTTGAAAACAGTGAGGGGTCACGAAATGTCCGTCTGAATGACAAATATTATATATTGATAGTTCATTGTCATAATTTTACTTACTCAAATCATCAGCCAGATCAGGGATATCAAACAATATATATATTACGATTTTGGTTTGTCCTTTGGTAATGGGGCTGTTATGCTTTGTCTTTCTTTGTGTTTAAGTTGTAATGTTCCATTAAATAACTGTATGATTGAAATTATTACTATGATATTTGCAAGATAAACTGTTAAAAGAAAGAGGCATCATTCACTATAGATGCATTTATATTCTTGGTCACAAATATACATCTAAGTAATGCTATTACTATATCCATATTCTTATATAATTGTACATGATACTCTGCAGTGGAGGGAAGTGACAATAAAAAGAATATTTTGCAGAAATATAACCTATTTAAGCCTTTCTGTGATGTACAGCCTAGAGATTACTTTATTGTTGGAATTATTGCCTTTCACCTTGTCTGCAAACAGCTCAATAACTAGATGTCTCAGTCTGGGAACAAAAGAAAATTCATAGTGAAGCTAAAATTAAAAGCATTTACAAGGGAATATTATTAATGTGAGGGAGATCTGGAATAAAGGAAAACCCCAGTGTGGTTTAACATGGCCCTTTGCCTAATCAAAATAGATGGCCATGAAGCAGGATTGTATGTGTATTATGCTAGACTTTAGTGAGGGAGAGGAAGAGTCGGAGGTGAAGTTTCTATAAAGGGGGTCTCCTGTGGGCAGTGAATCCCCCCTTGGGGGGGGCGGGGCAGGTTGAGATGATGCTGGGGTGGACAGGCTGGGTATGTTGCAGGTTTCACCCCACATGCCTGCCCCTCAGACAGGGTCAAACTGAAGCAGATGGACTGTTACCCTCGGCACTTTCCTCCCTTCTAGTTCCAAAGCACTTGTGGCCTAAGCAGCTGGGCCAGGCTTCATCCTGGAGGGCATTTCATGTGGAGCCTCAGCAGCAGCTGTGAGACACAGGCCACTTCCATGTATTGTAGAAGAAATATTAAACCCCCTGGCTGTAGTGTCTTGCAACTGTTGATTCATCCCAGACTTTGTAATTACATTGAGTTATGCAGAAGTAGAAGTAGAAAAAGAAGACTACTCTTATTTACTCTGGGCTGCAATGCACATGTGAAGACTGCTGTGGTAGGCATTTTCTGATCCCCATGCTGTTCATCCGTAACAGTTGTCCGTATCTTGGGCTTGAGGAACTGCATAGCATTCTGGGGTGGAATCGTGAATTCAGCATGTTTGGCGAGGTCTGTTGGTGGCTGAGCATCAGAAAGACTGCCTCAAAACATCCCAAGTGTGACAGATTAATTGAACATTTTAATCACACTGTGATGGTAGGTCTGGCTGTGTACTCTCCGATGTAGTTTACGGAGTTCAACCGGGGGGACAGAGAAAGACATGGTTCTCCATTGTGACCAGTTGGCTCTGTTCTGTCACCTGGGCTGGGGGGTGGCATAGGAGTGAAAATGTGGAACATTCTGAGGTGCCTATTTTAACTAACAGCCAACTCATGGTCTCAAACGTTGTATAGGCATGGCCTGGATTGATGGGGACATGTAAAGAAAGCAGTCAAGCAAAAGACATACAAAGATGTGCTGTATGATTCTTTGTAACATATACTGGAACAACAGAATCTAGACATCTCATTCGGTTTCTATGTTTACTTCTTTAAGGTTTGTAACCTTAAAAGACCGCTATTATCTACGATTTTATGATAGATTAATTACAGCAGACACCGTTTTCACGCAAAATGATCTAAGATTTCTCAGCAGTAAGCGACGGATAGAGTAATCTGCACTCGACTACTTTAGTCTTCCTAAATCTTCTGGTTATCGTGTTGACAGGAAGAACCGGGAAGAACCAAGAAGCGTTCTGTTAGTGGGCTGAACTTGTCATGGCTAGCAGAAAAGCTGTCGAAATATACCTTGACTTGCTGTCACAGCCATGTAGGGCCGTGCAAATTTTTCTTCGGTGCACCGGAATATCACACAAGGTGAACCTTGTTGCTCTTCGCAAAGGTAAGGTGAACTGATCACTAGCTTTCTCATCGTAGGGTATGCAAGGTCACCTCGACAGAAAAGTTGTTCTGCACGGCGCGAGTCATTTACTAGTTTGGATATGCGAGCAAAAAAGCATTCAGCTTCATCGAATCATCAAATGCCTCAATGTCTATGTTGTACATCTTGATAGGTTTTCATTGGCAAGGCGTATTTATAGCACATTTCATACATGTCAGGAACTGAGTGCTCTTTACATGAATGCAAAGGAGATCAACAGAACACAGCAGCGAGGTAAAGATACAGAGAATAAAATACATCGTCATCAACCAATATTTTGTTGTCATTTAGGTGAAAACAAGACCTCAGACTTTACGAAACTAAATCCAATGCAGAAGGTACCTGTCATGGTTGACAATGGGTTTGTTCTTACAGAAAGGTAAGAATAACCTTAAAATTAAAAAATGAACAATAAATTTGTGTATGTCTATCTTACAATCAACTGCAACTCTGTTGTAGTGACGCCATTCTAAAATATCTTGCTACTAAATACAACGCTCCCGACCACTGGTACCCACGTCAGCCAGAAAGGCGGGCAAAGGTCGATGAGTACACCGCTTGGCATCACACAAACACACGTCCACACGCTGCCAAAGTTTTCATTCTAGAGGTGAGGTCAACTTCAGTCCAATTTTTACAGCACAATAATGTACAACAGCCCCAGTGACGTGAACAGCCTGACTCTCTTATTCCCTCTCATGGTTGCAGTTTGTGATTACAGGTTTTTTTTTTTATTTAAGAAGTGTCTTCAGACGTCTACTTCTAAGTCTGTGTAGGCTACTGGTATATTGAAATTGACAAAAATGTTCAGTACATCTTGTCTGAAACTCCCTTTCGACACAAACACACGCAAGCACATACACTATGCTCATATCTTAAGGTAAAAGTTTTCTAAACCCCTTATAAACACCAACCTACAATAACTACTAATGATGAATACCAAACAAAAGTGGCCCAATATTTCACTGTTGTCAAGCATATTTCCTTACGACATTGAACTAGGTAGGCTACAGGTTCACAATAAACCTGTTTGTTTGTCTGTATAGGTGCTGTTGCCTCGTATGACCGGTCAGCCGACAGAGCTGAGTAAGGTGCAGAATGCTCTGGTGGATCTAAACGGCACTCTGGATAAGCTGGAGGACATGTTCCTGAAAAGACAGCCCTTCCTGTGTGGCGATGACATCAGTTTGGCTGACCTGTTGGCCATCTGTGAGATCATGCAGGTCAGCATTAAGGCTCAGATGACTAAGTAAAAAATATATATTTTATGTATCCAGGACTTTTCTAGCCACTCAGAGATGTTTTAAAGGAGGTAAAATAAAATAAAAACTCAAGGCAGCCATAACTAACCAGCATCTGCAATCACAGTTCACAGGATGACATAATTTTTATATGCAGAATTGTAATGTTGTGTGCCATCCTTATCCTGTTTTGTGTAAAATGTCAAAATCACTCCTAGATGTCAGACTGAAATGTGCAGTTTTAGAATGGCACAAGCTAGTGTAACAACTAGCCCACATTGTTTTCACATTTGCTGAGATGACAGGATTAAGTGAGTTTGCTGACTTAACTTGTGATTCCCTGCTGCTGTTATCAATTTCAGCCCCTGGGTGGTGGCAGAGACATCCTGCACGATCGACCCAAACTGTTGCTTTGGAAGAGCAGAGTCCAGTCAGCCCTGAAGGACTCTTTTGACGAGGCACACACTGTACTCTACCGCTTGCGGGACAAGTCCAAAGCTAAATTATGATACTACTGAGTTGTATTGACAAGTCTAGAGCCTGTTTCAGCATGGATAAAGCCGGTGTGCAGTGCAAGATCAAACTAAATGATTTATGGTTGAAGTTGGCGAGTGTGTTTTCAAACACTAGGATTTTGAGCTCTGTCTCAGGGAGTTTCATGATCAATAGTGCAGAAAGTTTCGACACGCATCATCACATCCAGCAAGTACAGCAAATGTTAGTCCTTTGTTGACAGAGAAAGACTTTCTCCAGTATCAAACAGGCTTTTTTAGTCTTGCATTTACAGTTGGTTCACATTGTATTTTCTTCTTGGATAAGTTATCCCTGCTTGACAACAAAGTGATTCACAGCAGAAGAACGTTAATTACCTTCATACTAAATTATAATATTCACATTGACATTTTAAACAGTGCCTACGTGGTAGTGGTAAACATGAGATTCTCAGTAACACCACTTCACAATCTATACATGACCTTCATGCCTTAATGAACCATTTTTGAACTTGTGTTTGCCTCACTGATCATTACTATCAGACTACAGCTGTATGGAGTCCCATCATAGAACAAGACATGTGACCTACGTCTTCTAAAACGAATTGTGTATAAAAAAATCAAAAGTAAAAATTTTATTGAAAAATCAGGATCAGTCAGGACAGGCTACATATAAAGACTTACAGTATATCAGAAAAGATAATTTCCAGTAATATACATATGTACACAAATAACCACGTGACATGGCCGGCATGTGGAAACGGACGTTCACACGTAATCCAGTGATTAAGCGTCCTCTCTCTTTCTCTTGGCCGGCTGCTGCACCTCCACCTCTGCCTCCTCCTGGGGGTCCTCCTGTCTGCGCCTCCTGCTCGTGGAGGGCTGTTGAGGCTGTTGGAGAAAGCACTCAGTCACGTCACTTTGTGGTCAGCAAATAAATAAACGAATTAAAAGATTAATAATCATAATAGAGACGTAATTACAGCTTGACACTAAACGGAGCTGAGGGCTAATAATAATTTGCATGTGTTGAGATGTGATTTGTGTTTATATTTTGTTTCGATTAACATTCGTTGGAAATAAAACATTTATTTTCTCAAAGGTCTTTAATGTCTTACTTCAGCTTCAGCATCAGCTTCAGCATCACCGCCACCTTCAGGGTACATTATCTGATTGGCCAGTTTCTTCATTTCTTCATCCTGCTCAAACACAACACAGATCTTAACCGTGCATCTTGCATGCAGAGTTAACAGTGAGCAAGGCTCATTTTCATGTGCACGGCATATTAGTTCTGTATTAAACTGCACAGTAAGCCGATACAAAATGTTCAAACCTGAAGCCAAGGGTGCCTAAGCGCCTGCTCAATGGTCAGCCGTTTCTTGGGGTCAATAACAAGGAGCTTCTTAACGAGGTTCTTCGCTGAAATACAATGACATTTTATCATGTCCAGGACGTTTCAGCCAATGTAAACACAGACAATTATACCCAGTTGCTGCAGTACTGACCCGAGAAATATAAAGTCCCCTGGTCTAAAGGCTTACCTGGAGCAGAGACTTTATCCCACTTAGACTTGATGAACCTGTAGTGTCCCTTTGTAATTTGCTCTCTAACTGGAAGTTCATCAATGTCCGGATGAAACGGTTGGTACCCGCCTAGGCTGTATGAAACAAAACAAAAATGTTTCCATAAAATCACTTGTACTTGTACACATGTATTATGCACAGAGGCATCAATCTAACTCCAACCCTGCCACATATTGTATTTAATTCAACTATTTTCTGAATCAGGTAGAAGGAATACATAGCAGGGTTTTAACTTTCTTGAGCCAGGATTGACACCACTAATTATGCAGAATTCTGTTGATCAAAAAGACCCAATCTGTTAATGCATCACAAAATGACTTGCTGTTTAAACATGAGGGGCTCACAGAGTACCCCCCCAATAAAAAAATGGAGGCAACTACCAGACAAACAGTAGCACCCCAAGACTCCAGCAGTCCACTGCACTTGTGTAGCCTTCAGTAGTAGCACTAAGGAAGACCTCAGGGGCCAGGTAGTTGGGTGTTCCACAGAGCGTCTTCATTAGAGAGGACTCCTCCAGGATCTTCGACTGGTTGAAATCTGTGATCTGCGGCACAACAGACAAATAGCCATGTCTCAAGTGTTGGAAAAGGGAAATGGGAAATTAAACAAAACCAAAAAGCTTTTTACTTTGATCAGGCACTGGTCGTCTCCTGATGAAAGGAGAACATTCTCTGGCTTGAGGTCCCGATGTATAATGTCATTCTGATGGAGATACTGGACAGAAAATATTATGTCATGTCAGTGCACGACAGGTTTACAAACAAAAAAGCTAGCAAATATGCAAACATATACAAACAACACACACCTGCACTCCTTTTAACATTTGAAAAAAGTAAAGCTTGGCAATGGCTTCATCAAGTTGTCCTTTGGATTTGATTCTGTCAAGAAGCTCTCCCCCCTCCATTCTGAAAAAGAAGTTGACGTCAGTGGTTATGGGTGCGTAACACCTTTTGCAAAGGCAACCTGGGGTACCTCTGTGCACACACAGAGGACATACATGCACAAACACAAATCAGGCTTGCAGTTGGGGTGTGAAGTCAGATTAAAGAAGGTGCAGATATGCTCTTTTGCTCACTGTGCACAATGCATTGACTATCAGGTCCAACGGAAACCCACAGAGCACATACTCACCAAGGGTGGAAATGAAGTTTTACAAAATTTGAGCCTTTATCAACCATTCCCAAATGGTGAAACTCACCTGCCACTCAACAGTAAATCAATATTTTGTGTCTGACATCTACCAGTCACTTTAATATTTTTTACCAGCATTTGGCTGGTGGCTGATGCCAATTTCCATCCCCTGTTCCTAACTGAAGATCTGCTTTGTAATGCCTAGTGGCTCATGAAGAGCCCCCACTACACCAAATGCAAGTGCAAATACAAAGTCAACAGTCGACTTTCATCTCTTCGACCTGAGGTCGTTAAGGGTTTGTGATCTCTTTTCACTTCTGGGTAGCTGCTGTTTCTAAGACTAAACTAATAAATTTACCCTCATAGAGAAAACCTTGATTTCCACACTGCTTTGAGATATACCCAGGAAACACAGCATCACATCCTCATTATTTGTTTTGGCTTATCTCTATGTTTTAGGTGCCTTATCAGGCACTGTGTATACTGTGCTAAAATCATTTCGCAAATTTAAATTGTTACAAAAGAAATATTATACTCACAGCTCCAACACAATGTAATACGATTCTTCTGTTTGGAAAAATGCCTCCGTTTTTATTAGACAAGGCTGGAAACAGAAGTCAATGTTAACTCAGGCTCATTCAGATAGCTGAACTTTAATTTGGTATTAATATGGTAAATTAATTTTATAATAAAGCTTAAGACACAACTCACGTGATCTATCCTTTTCAAGATTTCAATCTCCCGCTCAGCATTCCGTGTCGCTGTCTAAACATGTGCAGAGATGAAAGAATATTTATTTGTCTGCAGTGGGAAAATGATAATACAACCATACAGAAAAAATAACCTCAGTATTTAAAACACTGACTTACCCCAATGGAGGGGAAATTCTGCTTATTGATTGCTTTGATGGCAACCTTTTTGCAGGTATCGCGTTCAAAAGCCAGTTTAACCTCCCCGCAAACTCCACTGCAGACAAAAAGATACATTTTATTCCATGAAAGTCTACTTTTACAACCGACCACTTAACACTGTATAGGGAAACCAGTCACAGCAATGCACGTGGTGCTAGTGTTAGGGAGGCGTCTACTTACACACCAATCTTGCGTGACATTAAGTATTTCGCCTTCAGTTCACTGGGAAGGTTCTCTTGCTCATCTGCTGTTAAGTCGATAAATACAAAAACTAGAAACAGACACAGAGATCTTACATTAGGATTTTCATTAAAGAGCCACTGTCCTACAAAGTGTGAGAGGCACTGGTGTGCATGTTTGTGACTACTTAGTGGACCATCATGCCTAGGGGGAACTGTATGCTTATTAAATTAGGCTGGGGAAAATTACTTCTCTACTGCTTCTTAAACTAAACTAACAAGAGGGCTTGTTTCTTCTGGTTGAGAAATATCTTGTACCTTGTGCATTTAATACATCACATATTTGCATGATTAAAGAGTAACTGCACCCTGAAATCTGTTTTCTGAGCTGTTAACTAAGTAATTTGGCTGATTTGTGGAGAAACACACAATTGCTGGTAGAAATGTCAACTAAATTGCCTTCATAGAAAAAAACCCAACATTCTGTAGTATTTTAGAGCTTAAAATACCTCTTTGGGCCCTCCACAGCTTCAAATATGCCTTGACATTTAAAGACAATTAACGACGACCCTGTGTACTAAGAGTGCGTAAGGTGTGATTTCCAATTCTTATCATAGGTGAGCAGACCATCTTCCCCAGCCCAACTACTGAAGTGCATCATGCTAGTGGTAGATGGAGATGACTTTAACGCCCCTATCCTCAGTCTCTCCCCTTGAGACCTTCATCATCCCCACCCATTTTAGAAGCTTTTTTTCAAAACATGACGTATGTTTGGTCACGGGGTAGCAGTTACTCTTTAACTGACACTGTTATATTAGCAAAAAGAATAAATAATTTAATAAGTAAGGTGTTCTTATATGTAATTGTTTGCTTTACAGGCATGGATTCAGATTCTCAGCCAAGATGAAAAAATGAGATAATGTGAAATACAATTTCCTTACCACTTACTAACACAAATAAAACAAATGAAAAGCATTTTTTTGTGGATTTAGTTGGAATGTAGTACTCGTTGGAGTACTCTTAGAAATCGGAGATGGGTAATACCTTACCTTTATGGCCTGGATTAGCAAGTGATATTTCAGCGTTATTGGCTAGTGGGATTTTTTTCCCAATGCCAATTTTCACTTTATCTACAAATGTACCATTTGCACTGAGGTCTTCGATGAACACAATATTATTCTCCTGTGAAATAAATGGAAAAATACAGTTTAATTAAGGCAGAGGACATTTGTATTTTCATATTAACTGCCAATTTTGTAAGACTAACCCTGAATACGCGGAAATGTTGTTTGCTGTAGGTATTTATCCATGGCCCCATCATAGCTGGATCACTGAATGTATAGCTGCACTTTCGACCTCTCCCAAATGTGTATTCCTCTTCTACGCAATCTGTAAACAGGGATATTTATAATCATTTTCACTTATTAACAAATCCACAGCATGGAGAAACACCATCCCACTAAGCAAAATAAAGAACTAACCATAACCTTTTACAAGGGAAACAAATACCACACTTTAGCATTCTAAAACAAAATTTTACATATTAACTTACGTCTGTGCTCCAGAAGCCCAAGACACAAGTTGTATGGCTGATGTGTTTGGTCAGTGCAGAGGACATTTAGTTAATACGCTCTTGAATTTTGGCATGATCAGTTATCACATCAATATATGAACAAAAAACAAAGGGAAATCTTATAAAATACATAAACAAATACTTTAGAATTTTTATTTTATTTAACACATGACAGTAAACAAAACATAACAAAGCTTTAGCATTTTCACTGTATATACTAGTGTTGTCACGATACCAACATTTTAGTACCGGTACCGATACCAACATGTGTTTCGATACTTTCCGGTACTTTTCGATACTTTTATATAATAAAAAAAGAAAACAAAAATGTCATTACTGATTTTATTGTAATAGAACATACACAAACAATAACGTATCAAAATTCTTATTTTCTTATTGCACTCAAAAAACAATTTTAGAACAGTCAGTGTGAAATAAATAAAAAGTATTTACTGACTATTTTAAAAGAACAATACTTGGTCCATGCAGATATACTCAGCGACTGCTCTGTTCAGCCTTTTGGCATCTTTCGAGTCTTTTGCATATTTTGTATGCTGCTCAAAAACAGCCTGAAGGGTAGGTTGTGTCCGAGTGGGGGCACTGGGTCTTGTCTCCGGACCAGAAGCACCAGATGGTCCAGACCTCTGCAGTGGAAAAAAATAAATAAAGGTAATACATTTGTCATACAAGCTAAGGCCTTTTTTACATAACCTAAAAATATTTCTAACACACAGCCTGTATTAAGTATGTAAAACTTTGTACTTTATAAAGATCATGATCAGAGTTTGTTAGAGTTCGTTTTTTGTATTTTCTGTCTAAAAACGTTCCAATCAAAGCCCTCTGTCTTACCTGATTATTAGGTGTAATGCCTAGCGTGGCCACTTGACAGTATGGCGCTAATTCATTAAGTGGCCTCTCCTTTTTTGTATATATCCGAACGTGGATGCTATTAACAACAAAGTTAACACTACCGTCGTCGTTTTGTGTTAAATGCGTTCCATAGATTTTGTGCAATAAATCAACAAACTCATACGGATAACTTCGCTGTCTGATTGTTGAAGAAAGTTGCTGAAGTAAGTTTGCTGCTCACTGCACTGCATGACTGTGCTGTTACGAACTGAAACGAACTTTTGGGGTGTACAATTGCAAAACGTGAAATGTGGTGGTCGCTGTGTTTTTTTCTGTTTGATAAGAACTCTTCATAATGTGTTGCACTTAAAACTATTAAACTATTGCATTTGAAAAATGTACATGTCAAGAGTAAATTACCTGTCGTTCCTTGAACTCTGCGTGGAGGTCTGGGTGGTGGTCCTTTAAGCAGGGTTCCCACTCTTTTTCACTGACAAAATTTCAAAACTTTTCCATGACTTTTTTTTTACCTGAAGTGTTTTTTCACGCCTTCACGACACCGTATGTATGTAAAATTTTTGCATGCTTTTACGGCTAAAGATGAAATGTTAAGCCTTCAGTAGCTGATAAATATTTATTTCACAGCCTAGGCTATTTGTTTTGTTGCAACCGTCCCCTCCCCTCCCCTCTTCCCTCACTCTCAGCAACCAAAGACAGACAGCGCAATACTTTTGGATCCCATCAAATTACTAGAGCGGTCGGCTAACACATATTTCGTGAAATAATAAATGATATCTTGACAGAACAACGTCATTGCGTAAATGACCTATTAAAATTCCATGACTTTTCCAAAACTTTAATTGAATTTACAGAATTCCATGACTTTTCCAGGCCTGGAAAATGACTTTTTTGATTTCCATGATTTTTCCAGGATTTCCATGACCGTGGGAACCCTGTTTAAGTGTTCTGCTAGGTTGGAAGTGTTTCCACCCTTGGCCGAGCATGTTTTTAAACACCTTTTGCACAATGGTGCATCCGGCTCAGTTGCCTGGCCGTTCTCGTTTACTCTCAACCCAAAGTACTGCCATATAGCACTTCGAGCCCCTGTTTTGTTTACAAGCTTCGGCGTAGCAGCAGCAGCCATTCTCGACTTCGTGCTTCTCTCTCCGTCTCCAGCGTTGTTTTTTTTTACAAGCTCCGGCTTTCTCTTCGTCATCACCTGTAACGTCACGACGTCACATACAGGTACCGGTACTGTTCAAAACGCAGTATAGTACCGTCGTAAGTGCCTCAGTACCGCGGTACTATACCAATACCGGTATACCGTGCAACCCTAGTATATACGATATACTAGTTCTACTAGTACACCATCCACTGATTCTTTGTAACCTTTGAGGTTTACAAGAGCAATGTTACATTACTGCAGTTTACATTAGGCCTACACACATACTGCATACTGATTCCTGATGAAATATCCTTCATGCAACCCTAGGCAAATAGCATAAAAAACAAGGGAGATGGCTCTACGACTACAAGGCTGTTCAAATGTTTTATTCCAAATTGATGTTTGCTATAAAGTGCCCAGCCTCATGGCTGCCTCCTTTAGCTGTTAATTCTTATTGATTACCACAATCTAATGTCATTTACCCCACGGAAACATGACCCATGGGAACTCACTAAAGCCTGACATCTCCAGAATAGCACTTTGAGATCCAGATATGTAATGATGTTAATGTAGAAAAGCTATGATTTTTACAATGTTGTTTATGGACAACCCCGATGAACTGAAGGTTAGTGGACCGTAAGGGATGCTGAGTTTCTGCAACATGATTGGATGAACTGTAGATGATCATTCATGATTGACAGCAATTAAAAATTATATGCCTGCATCATAGAGTTTTCAATTTAAGATTCGTGTCAGTCTGCTTTGTGTGGGCAAACAGAGTCATCAGATAAACTGCTCAGTTTTAATTATTTGCTACTGATAATTAATTTCTATTCTGTTTGTAGTCATAGTAGGAATTCAAATGTTGATCTATGTTGATCTGTAACTTGTCCCAGTCCAGAAAAGTCCAGTTCATTGATCTGTCTATCTGATGTTATGATCTCCCTTATGTGAACAAACAGATGTAAAAAAAAGTAACAGGATCAATGGCTAATATTAATTTAGTTTAAAGGTCAGGGAGATACAACAGGTAATACAAGCTGCATTTTCAGGTATGCCGAAGTAAACTGGTTGACTAAGTACTTTGACGAAGAAAAATACCATTGGCCATCTCTCTCTCTGACTAACTTTGGCATTGTATAAGGGCATGCTATATGCATAACTAAAGCAGGAAGTACTTTCTTTTGCCTGCACTATTAGTGGTACTTGATATGAAACTGATGATAATATGGTGGTAAAGCACAATGAACTAGGCCTTCCATAAACTGGTCAGCTGCCACTGGTCAAATACAACCCCTCAGAGCTATTGCCAGAAAGAAACATAACCGTTTAGCCAGTAACGTAGGCATCAACTGTGAAGTATATATGGGATACAGCACTTACTCTGCACTCGAAAGCCCGTCTTCATGGGCAGCAGCCGACCCCATGGCTGTGGTTCTGGCTCCTCCTCAGGGATGGAGGCAAGGTCTCGCACTGGGATGGTGTCCACAGAGCTGAATGTACCCGAGCCGGAGGACGACGTCTGGCTACTAGAGGTCGGTGCAGACGAGGAGCTGGAGCCGCCCTGCGACTGGGGCTGGGACTGGGTCTGCGGCTGAGACTGGGTCTGTGTCTGTGACTGGGACTGGGTGCCCTGCTCTGGGTCCTGAGACATGTTGCTGATCTAGCATAGGGAGTAAAAATTGGGAAGGGAAAAGTTTACTAAACCAAGAGCTATTTCAAACTGCAACATAGAAAAAAGTAGTAAACCGAATTACACATGAGCAGCCCAACTGGAGAAGCGTAAGGCATCGACCGCTTCCAAATACGCAGTTGTTATGTATAAGGAAGTCATATCTGGAAGAGTTCAACATAGCAAAAGTCTTCCGTCGTTAGCGTTTTTGAAAAGCATTGCATTAGTGCATTTCCTCACCCTTTATATTATGTTTTGTGTCAGAATCAAACATTTGAGGAAGAGTAACTGAGATTATTTAACAAGGTTGATAATGCTCAGCGTGTCAGACCAAACACCCACATTACCCTTTTAATTAACCTACAATATGCGCAGCACAATTATACACTTTTTTATTTGCTAAGTGTCCACAGGGTAGGTTATGCATTTCGCCCAGAGAGCCGCTGCATGATGGCAGTGTTTGCTGTCGGACTGGGTAAATATTTATGTTTTTAAGCAAAAGATACACTGCAGTGAAGGTAACAACAACAAATACAATGTAATTTCAACAAGCCGATACTAAGACAGCAAGATGCAGCCGGTGCAGGCTTTTCAAAGATTGATGTGTAACAACTTGTGCAAACAACAAAGAGTCGTAATGATTAGTCTGACAATACTCTGCATACATGTCTTGGACTTACCAGATTTTCGTGCAATTTTATTTCTCTACACGTGCCAAATTTACCGGGCTTATCCTGGACATGCCTAACACAGTAGCATCATACGTATTACAAACGCGACCAATCAAATGGGTAGAAGGACATTCTGGGAAAAGTAGTTCAAAACCATAGAAATAGAATATAGGCTGTCCTGATATAATTTAAACGTAATGTGACAACAGTCTTCTTGTAGTGCTGAAGTGCAAATATGTTTTTTTAAATTATCAATGGATCACTATGGCAAACAAATGAACACATGCAAAAAGCAAAATAAAACAACGTGAACTCTTTTCCGGGTATAGCTATTGCTATAATCAAACAAAAGTCCCTGGCTATGTGGTCGATGGTGTACAAATGCTGGTAAAATCGGGATTCCTTCGGAAAATGTGTCTTTTTATGTTGTTCACAACTGTAGACCTTAAACAACAACCCACAGCCTGCTTTTTGGAGAACTATAGCAGCAGTGTGCATTTATTATGAAACGATCCTTTCCACAATCAGAGGAAGGAGGAAGTTGGGTAGCTGTCAACGAAGGCATGCACGAGTTGGGTATCTGCCTAAATAACTTATTATGAAATTGTGGTCTTCAGTGAGAATTAACTCCCGTTAGTAATCATGTCGGCATCGCAAAAACTGCCCCGCTCTTGCTGTGTTTACGGGCTCCGGTGCGTACGGAAGCTATATGGGAATGGGTATGGGTGGTTTAAACCGACACCTCTTGTCACCTTCAACTCAGACCTCGTTGAGCAGCGTAGGTATATTCGCAACTTGTCACATCACGACAGTGAGAGTCAAGCTGTAAACTACTTGCACCTGATGACTAAAAGATTGTGTGCGAGCTCAGTGGACCGCAAGTGTTGGAGCTGCGGCACTTCAGCCCCTTCATTCTTCTGCCCAGCTTGCAAACTCGTGCAGCCTCCTGCCCAAACCTCTTACTTTGAGATCATGGACTGGTGAGACTTATCTTTTGCTATTGCTACCCCTTTTCTCTTGAAATTCAAACCCTGAAAACCAACAAAGTATGCCTGTTTTTTTCTGGGTTGAACTTTGTTATTGTTCTACAAGTTTCACGACCATAGGGCTGTCTTGAGGGGGCGTCGGTTATTATAGTACCGATCAATGTATTACGGGCTATAATCAAACAAACTAATGAAAAACAAGCTTAGTTGGTAGGTACACAGAGATCAACACATTAAGATTGTACAAGTATGGGTACAAATTCTAATCAGCAGATGAGGTTTAGGGAAATCCTCTAATAGAATAGAATTCATTTTACTGTCACTATGCACATGTACAATTTACACCATAATGAGATTGAAATCAACTCACTCTTCAGTGCAGGCATGTATGTGGGATATTTACAACATAGAATAGAAAAAATAAATTAAGTGAATAAGTATTAGTGCAAGACAAAAAATAGAAGAGGGGGTGGTGTGGGGTATGCAGTTCTGAGGTAAAAGAGATAAGAGAAGTTCTATATACAGTGGTTTATATACAGAGTGATACTGTACATTAGTTATACAAGTTATTGCACATAGATTATATTGCTCAGCATATCTCTCTCTCTCTCTCTCTCTCTCTCTCTCTCTCTCTCTATATATATATATATATATATATCAAGTAGAGAGATGTGCCTTAAATTTCCCAGGACAGAGGCACTTAAGACTACAAAACTCAGTATAGATGTTGCACTTTACCATTTAAGTTAAATATTGCACAGTAGTTGGATGGAAGGAGGTCTGGGCATCGAGGGATCGGAATGTGGGGTCTGTGTATGTGTGAGTTCAAAGTGGTTATAGCTTTTGGGGGAAAAAACTGTTAGTCAGTGTTAGTGCTTCTTAAGGATCCTCTCAGTATATACAAACAACAGCACCTCCAAGGACTCCTGAAATGACTTGACAGTCATTCGAGATGTCTGCATATCAGTAGACTGAGTGGTTGACTCAGAACAACTAGGAGCTTAACACACCTCAGTATGCACAGCCCAGACTTCATAAACAAGACACAAATGACATGGGCACAGCCTGTCCCCTTATCTATTGTCAGGAGAGCACTGAAGGAAGGGGTAAGCTGCATTGCTTGCATGTTTTATAAGGTCCTTGGTTTAAATGTAAAATGAGTTGGGTTGGGAAATTGCATGTGCTACGAAATTTAAGCACAAACATAAACAAACGCAATATCAATTTGTGTCAGTGAATGCCCCTTTAACATGGGAGTGTGTAGGAATTGACTCACTTTTGGGGCCAGCCTCAAGTGGCTATTCGAGGAACTTCAGGTTTTGGGGCCTCTGCATTGGATTTATTCTTCAGCACTGGCGGTTGCTGCCTGCATAAACTCCAACCTTAAATAGGTCCAGCAGAGGATGTACTTTCTGAAGAAGTAGGTCCTTCTTGACAAGAAAAGTTGACCTAGTTCTACCACAGTCATTGAATCAGTCATTGAGTCGTCACAGTCTGGGTTGGAACAGCTGCAAAGCAGGATGGGAACAGACTACAATAAACAGTATGGACATCAGGACAACAAAATATTGGGACTGCCCACCGCTTCAGGGCCTGTAATCGGGCAGAGAGAATTATTAAAGGTTTGGACTCAGTCCACCCCAGATACAACTTTTACTCCTTCTCTCTGCCAGGTGCTACAGGGCCTCATATACTTCAACAACCAGACACAAAACAGCTCCTTTTATCATGCCACCATCCTGCTGTATAACTGATCTGTATCAGCTACTATATAGGCTACCCACAGTTATTACTACACCTCTATGATCTTAGCTTATTGCATCCTTTTTTTCACAGCTATAATTACTGCATTCCACATACTCACACAGGTTTCGATGACCATGCATTTTTTGTGTTTTGGTCTATGACATGGTACTTTTTTAGTTTTTGTTTGTCTTTTAGTCAGTATAGCATTTGCAGAAACCAAGGCATTGTGTATGTTAACATACCATGCCAAAAAACTGCTTCTGGTTCAACCTATGAAATAAAACCACTAAGTGTAAAATCACAGCCTATGAAAAGTACCAAAAGTTATATTAAAATGTAAAATGATAGAGTAATATAGCATATATCTGCAATGAATATTAACACCTCCCCATAGAAAGTAAATTAAAGCAATCCTTCTTGGGGATTTTCAGCACAGAAGTAATCCATTTCTTTGTGCCAGACCAACTAGCTCAGATGATGCAACTAATATACTACCCTACCCTAAATCATTGAAATGTCTGCAAGAAAGTGAAAACTGGAGCTATAATTTTTTGTAAATGAAAAAAGTTTTTTTTTAAAAAAGTATATTTATTTAGTAATTTTATCACTGTAAACAAAAAGTACACAAGTACCTGTTACAAATTATTCTCAGTGTTGGCAGCATTACAATGTTGAAACTAAATCCAATGAAGAATGAACAGTTGGTGAGGCTTAAAACACAAATAAAAAAAGCTGTAGGTTATAGATCTTGGAGATTTGGTCATAAATATGGTCATATTTAATTGAATAGTGCTTACTGTAATTTCTTCAAGCAGATAACAGAGAACTGTAACACAAGCTGGGGAAAGTATCAAATTCTGCAGGGGGTTGACATGCAATGATCTATATGAAAGTGCAGGACGTGAGAATAATGGGTATTTACTTCTGACTGATATTTCTTTAAAAAAAAAAAATGAATAGATTGTGAATAGATTGTTAATTTTGTTCTGTCTCTGTCCTTTAAGTGACCAGACATTTACTCTTGATACCCAACGGCTTCAGAAAACGTACCTACAACTTCAACGCTCTCTGCACCCTGACAACTTCAGCCAGAAGACCTCGGTAAGGATTTTTCTTTTTTGCATTTGCACTGATAGCACTAATGTTGGTAATATGCTTTGTAGCAATGTTTTAGTGGAAAACTGAACTGGCACATGAAGTTAGGTTACGTTAAAAGATTATCATTTTTTAAAGCTATATGTCCTTAGTTGTCTATTTCATGCTTCTTTGCTGACTTTAATATTTGATAGCTAATGGTTTTCTGCAGGCTTAACTGACGTTATCCCTAATTAACGTCTACTTCACCATTTGTCAGTGCTCTGCTTAACAGCACACTGCAGCCAGATGGAATAGAAAAGGCTCAATTGCCACCAAAGCATTTTCACTGCTGCATACAGATGATTGTATTAATTAATACCACTGGCTATCCGTTAATTAGACACTTTCAGGAGTGGAGGGAGAGCTTAAGGCTATAAATCAGATGCATAAGGGTTACAGGAATGTCCTCGTGGAACCATTGCTCTCTCTATAAGGAAGTCTTGACAGCAAAGCTCAAACAGCAACCACTGGAGCTTATTGATTCCCTTTTAAATTTGACAACCCTGACAGCTGAAAATGCTCACTGCCTGCGAGCAGTTTTTCAGGCCCTTTTTTGCAGCATTTTTTTCCCCCTCCACACCCGCCACATACCCGCAGACTCTTGTTCCGAGACATTCTCAAGTCTCACCACCATCACAAAAAATGTGGTGAGATCTGTCACGGTATTCAATTATCGTTGCCATCACTGAAGGTGCTTCTTCTCTTCAGGCAGTGCTCTCATAGGCATATTCAAAAAAAAAAAAACAAACGTGCCAAAACTCATGGAAATAGAGTGGTGTTAAATATCACACCGTGGCCTGCCCTAACCCTGTTACACAGAGAAATGAGTCTGTGTGAAATGTGAATTTGTTTTTAACCATTTTTAGCATCAAATACTCCCTCCTTGTGACACCTTTGTAGTTACTGTGTTTTAGGTCACAGCCATCCACTGTGTGCTCTTGCTCATGGTCTCTTTAGTCCTTTTTGCGATCAGATATTCTAGCGAATTAGACATTTTTAAGCAACTTATCTTTTTAATGGAAAAAGTACTTATGTTGGGGTAGCTCTGTGTCATAGCCTTGATAAGGACCCTGTCCTGAGGATGATGGTGTAGAACCAAGAATGTATGTGTTAGTGATAGTGTTGCTGCGGCAGAAGTTGCTCTTTTTTCTGTGAACAAATTAGGATGGTGGTGGGGTACTCTGGCCAATGGAAATCACTTCACTCTGGCGAATGGGAATCACTTCACTCGCTGAAGCAGGGGTTTGTCAGCCCAGAGTGAGGGCAGCTAGCTTAGCTCCGTGGCAAGTGGGCTTTTCATTTCCTCTTTTGTCCTAATCCAGCTAAACAAGCCAGCCAGAAGTGACTCTCAAGCTATTGTGTTTGTACAAATTACATGGGGAGTAAGAAGCTCCAGCCAGTGTGGTTTTTTTTTGTTGTAGAAAAAGACAGCAATGAGATTAGACGAAGAAAACAGAAACATATCCAAAATGACTGAAAGCATGCAGGGTCTCAGTCCAGTCCATGGCAGGACTAAAGCAGGATGCAGGGAGAGGCCATATTTCATAACGGAGGAGCTTCATCACTCTAGGGGGCCATTAGGTTCCAGACCAGCAAATTTAACATTTGTTTGTTTGCCTTGTTGGATCCATGCTCACACAAACAGGCAGACAGACAGACAGACAGTCAGACAGGCACACACACACACACACACACACACACACACACAATCCTACTGTCTACAATTTTTGAGTGTATACAATGTTTGCTAAGCTAGAAGAGCATCTTGCTAAGTTTTCAGTGGATTGTAACTAGGCACTGTACATGAAATCTTTGTAAGCATCATCATATAGTTGAGGTTCTAAGTGTGTGCTTATTTGGTTTGTTACATTTCACAGACAGAGCAAGAATATTCTGCTGAACAGTCTGCATTGGTAAACAAAGCTTACAGGACTCTGTTAAAGCCTTTGAGTCGTGGGCTTTATATGGTAAGCCTGGTCTTTAATTATTCATTCATTCATGTTTTGCCACACACAAATGGGAAATTCTGCATATCCTTATTTTATACTAATGACTGCTACAGTAAGAGAGTGAGTAAGTGAGTGAGTAAGTGAGTGTCTGTGTGCGTGCATGTGTATGTCTGTGTGTGTGTCTGTGTGTAGGTGTGTGCCTATGTATGTGTGTGTGTTTTCCTTTTGTGTAATGGCTTCCCTTTTTATGATTTGTCATTTGTGACTTATGAACCTCTCATGAATTAATGGCATTGTGCCGCAGTCAGGCATAATATGTCAGGCATTGAGACATTGTTTGGCACGATGACACAGGAGCTTCTTTGTTGTCTAGTCCCTGCGCTGGTGTAGAGGTGAGGGGAATGGCTCAGTGGAGAAAAGGAGAGGAGAGGGGTGGGTGGGTGGGTGGTTGGTTGGGGGACGAGTCAGTTATTAAGTCCCTAGTGATTGATTTCAGCTGGAGCTCAAGGGCATGCACCTCGAGGAGGGGACCGACATCGCCGCTGACCCCCGGCTTCTCATGGAGGTGATGGAGATCAATGAGTCGCTGGCCGAGACCCAGAGCGAGGAGGAGGTCAACTCGATTGGCCGCTCAATGAGAGGTAGGTAGGGAGGGAGTTAGAGAGGAAGGGAGAGAGCGAGAACGGCCAAATCACATCCACAGGACTGAAAGATCTCATCAATGGTGCCTGAAATCAAGCGTGGCACATAAGACCACATTTGCTAGTAGATAAGAAATCATAATAACTTACAAAATAAACATTTTGATAATTTCAGGCATAGAATTATTTCCTGCTTCATGCTCTGCATCCACCACAGAAACATTGTCCATGCTCTTTGAGAGAGATAATAATGTAAGCGACCATGCATGTCTATTGCTTGCTTGCCCCCTAGAGAGACTGAAAGACTTGACGGAGCAAATAAACACCGTGCTGAAAGAAGGTAATGTGTTTTGCCACAATATTTTTTTTCCTTCCTTTTTTTTTGCTCTCAACTTCGACAGTTATGCTTTCTGACGAGCCTGCTGTGAAGACACAACGAGAGGTTTATTTATTTATTTTTTTCCCGTTTTTATTTTGTGTGCCTGTGTGCTTCTGGATGCAAGTGGGAAGAGACGTGAGATGTTTTTCATGCCTTCTCCTTGTCTTTGTCACAGGAGACCTTCAGTCAGCCAAAGGACTTCTTGCCCAAATGAAATACTTTGCAAACATCGAAGAGAAAGTCAAAGCAAAGCTTTCCGAGTTTGCAGAGAACACATAGACATGAACACCTGATGCGCACCCACCAATTTTACATGTTCACACTTAGTTTTTTTGTTATGTCTATATACCTGTATATTTATTTTGGTAATAAATGTAAATAAATAATGTTTTAAAGCAGCACTATGCTACCATTTTGAATTAATGAATCATCTTCAAGAGTCGGTAGATGCTTAAATGAGTCATTACCAGGCGAATGAAGACTTTCTCGACCGCCCCCTCTGTCTGTGGACAGAAGACCACGCTTGCAACATCTGGGTGTCCATCCTGGCACCATCAGACTCACAAGGTCTCAAATATCTCCAGAAGCAGGATCACATTAAATTCTGAAAAAAATCTGACTTTACTTACCTTTGTGGACATGGCTACTTTTGTATTCACTGGTTACTTTGATCAGTTCAATTAAAGACACATGCACAGGGTGAGGGTAAAGGAAAACAGTCCATTTACTTGGAGACACTAGGGGGAGCTCTGTTGAGAAAAAGCACTCAGAGTTGCATAGTACCTCTTTAAAGTCCAGACATGTGTCCTTTTTTTCAATTGTATTGCATCATTCTAGCATTGTATTTATTGTGCTTACAGTGTCCTCTCCACTCCTCTAATACCATTACAGTATTACAGTATTCTTATGATGTTTATCTTTGAGAAATGATTTACCAATGGAACTACTTTCTACATTCTAGCAAATCATGTCATGCCCATTGCCAGCTGATGTCACATCACATCGTCTATTGAATTGACTTGGGTAAAATGATAACATCAGAGTGCCTGCTTCCAAATTAATGACAAAATATGATCGACCAAACCATTGGTCAATATGACGGAAAATTTCAATGATCTAGCAATGTAATTGCCAGAGCTATTTTTTATGATCCGTCCCTCTGAAAACATATCTGGTGCGTTTGGAGAATGTACCATAACCTTACTGTAGAGGGAAGCATGTTCCTTTAAAAACCTGTACACCCACTGTGGGAAATCAAAAGTCATTGCAGCATTACATGATGAGGAGATCTATGCATTCCTTATGCATGGCATGTACCTGTATACAGTTGGTATATGATAAGGGCCCAAATGTATGATATATATATATTTTTTTCTTTCTCATAGAGTTTGATGTATTATTAAACAAAGGGTACATGAAGCAAGTTGTGAGAGGAAAGCACAAAAAAAGGATTGTTCTTTTTTTTTTACTTCATTTTTTACGTTTTTTTTTCTATCTTGCTGCCGCTTTCCCTTTTAGTATTTCAACAGATTTGAAGCATTCATCTTCCATATTGCTCTCTGCAGCGTATAAAGACTTCAGCTATCTTCCACCATGTGATACCGCTCTCATAAGGGAAAAAGGGAACAGGGGTTTAACGATAACATACCCGTAGCATGATAGTAAGAATGGTGAGAATCTAGACACATCATAGGGAGGTGTCACTGACGGTAGAAACATACAGAAAGCTGCAATACAGCTGCAACGGTGTGCCAGAGGAGATTGGCTGTCATTCAAATGTTAGGGCGAAGAAGCAAGGGGAAAAAAATCCATATTACACCTTAGGAGTGTGTTTTTCGCCAACCCTTGGAGACCACTGGAAGAAATCCTAGGGTATCGAGAGCTGACTGGTTGTTTATTAAGTTGGGAACAACAGTGTCACGCATTTAAGTTTCCACTGTGGAAAAGTCATTTCCTTAATACATGTAGAAGGAAAGTGAATTAAATAGGGGCCCACCCACTGCAGGGGGGGGGGGGGGGGGGCAGAAAGAAAAAAATGAAAAAAAAAAAAAAAACAAGAACTTGCAGCCCTATTTATTATTCATACCCCTAATCGGAAGGCATCTACGCTGCCTCCAAATTAATGAGAAAATGTGATCGACCAAGTCTGAGGCCACTGCTGTCTCGAAGGACTCTTAGAAATTGAGTTTGAAAGGGAGGGGGGAAAAAACTGGAAAGGGAGGGGGTGAAAAAGCAGCGGCTCAGGAGCTGCAGCTTGCTGAAGAAATTGGCTTGGACGGCGGCGGCGAAGAAATGAGCTGGGAACATGTGGTTTCAGATTAACCAAGGTACTGTGGGCTCGTTTCAGTCAAAGAGCAATGGCCCATAGCATCCCCCACTGATTTTTTTTCTTTCAGCTGGCAGTGCAAGACCTAGGTGCAGTGGGAATTATTGCTAGAGAAAAAAAAGTCTTTTCCTACAGTGGGTGCTACATAGTGTTGCTAGAGAGGTGCAGATATTGAGAGGTTACCGATATGTATAAACTGTGTGTGGTTTTTTATGAATGTAATGCTGTTAATAAGGAGCTGGCACCACCTGATAGCCTTCCAGTTGCACTCCCACCTGCTGTCATTTTGAATTTAGTCAATTAAATGCAACCCTCTAAGCTGAAACTCATCTCTGAGTAAAGGTGACTGGTGTACCAAGTGTACAGCATAGTGCCATTACAAGAGACCTATAAAGAGGCGTTTTGGTGTGTATGTGCTGCCATATTGGTGTGGAACGTATGGCAATGCATTGAATGAAAGTCAAACACGGGATACAAATGATAAAAATGTTTGTTGTGCTTAGTGGTTAAATGGTTACTTTAAAAGCATTGTCAAAATGCTTGTTTGCCATTGCTCTAACAAATTGCGTTTTTTAATGTTTTATGCCAAAATGCCACCTCACAGTAAAATAAATCAAGGTGTTTCTGGCCATAGCTATACAATCTGTAGACTTAAAACATTTATTCAAGTTTATGAACTGGTATGTTGATTGCCAAAATCCTTACTGAGACCTACTGTAAATGTAAACAGCTGCAGGGTTAAACAGCGCTGGTTTATCTAATTTAAAACTATCAAAGTGTTAAAAAATAGAGACTTTATGTGAAACCTGTTGTACAACTTTTAAGTCTGAGATATAAGATTTTTTTGACAATGGTTGAAAAATTGCCCAAAACCATTCCCCCTAACTTGGCAGATTTATCAGTGTACCCATTAATAGTAATGGCAATTGGGCATCAATCTTTATTTCCATGGCTGTTGCACTGGCCATTAATGGTTTGTGTTGGAGTATCCAGGACTGCAAAGCTTTAAACATATCAAATGTGTCATCATTTAGTTCCATCAGAAACTTGTGTTAAATCAGGAAGATATGTAAAACCAGTCCTACTATTTGTTGGGAAGGCATGCAGTCATTTATGGGTACCTGCACTATGGGAGCAGTGCAGGTGCTTACAGTATTGTGTGACCTTAACATACTTCACTTACACATACTTAAAAGGGCATGTCTCAGAGCTGTCTGCTTTGAGGACTATAAGCGACAATGATCCATCATGTCCAGCATAAACTGAGTTTCCATTAGGGAAGATCAATGAAAATTTAAGGGGGTAGGTGGAGATGTTAGAGGACAATTCATTGGTCCAGTCCCCACAGCCCTTGTAATAATATGATACGATGCTCCAAAAGTATCTGCCTTGAGTTTCAACCAGTCAGCAGTGAGTTAACCACAAGCCCCACACAGAGCGGTTCAGGGCCTCACAGAATACATACCCCAAGGCAGTTGTCCCCTGTAAAAGATGTAGGAGGTTGTACTTTCTGGCTCGCCTACTCTATGGAGGCATGTGCCAAGCATGAATGTGCTGAAAAAAAATTACTTTGAAGTTCTGACAGTGGAAAGTTCCCAAAGAGCCTGTATGACTCATGGAGGAGGACACAGGGTGGGCATGTGGGCATGCAGGAGGCATCATGTGGAGCTCCTTATAAAACCACTTCTTCTTCTGTAGCCTCCCCTATCCAGTGTCCCCATTTTATGTTCTGAAAAGGTTTTCCCCCTCAAAGCAGCCCCATCCAGCAGTTTTTTTTTTTTTTTTAAGTTTTCAAATGGTCACACTGCTCCTGTAGTGAAGACACAAAACGATCAAGGTCCCATAAAACCACCCCTGAATTCTTGTAGTGGAAATAGGCCAAAATGTCAGGGAAGAAAGTGGCAGAGGGCTTATGCTTTCCTTCAGGGCCGAGCTAAGCTAAGGTGGTGTAGAAACATCCATCAGCCATTTGGCACAACTGTAAAGAGTTTCAGTCAGATGACCACTCAGTAATACTAGTAATAGTATGTCAAGGTTCCTACAAAATGGAACACCATGATCACTGTGTGTTGTGCCAGTAGCAAGATTACACTGAACCCTATAGAGGTGAACAGAGTGAGCGGAAAGGCCATGGACTTGGAATGTTTGCCACGTTGTGTGTTTTATTTCTTGAACTGAGTCTGCTTGACTGCTTTAGATTTATTATGTCATTTTGAAATTATTTTGACAGAAACTGAAGTTTTTGCTTTTGTCTTCTTCTTTGGCAGTCTTTTAGAGTTTTTTCTCCAGCAGTTTTGATGTCTTAAATTCAAAAAGTTTGAATGTCTTACGCGTCTTAAGTTGATGTCTTAAGTTCAAAAAGTTACTTTTGATGTGGTGTGAAGGAATGTGGTGGAATGACTTGTTATGCATACTTTACTGCAGGTTGTAGAGATCCACAGGGTAATTGAAAAGTAACTCTTAATATTCTTACAATTTATTTAAATATTTGAAAGTGGGAGTTACTGTTCAATCACCCTGTAGATATAAATATCTGTCTGTCTTCTTCAACATAGCATGGCTGTAATTTTTTAAATCACAGGCAAAACCACATATTTCAAATTGACAGAAGTCAGTAGTCTTTGATTTGAGGTGCATTTATAACATTATGGTGTCTCTTGAATACTTGACTACTGTTCAGGCGTGTCATATAGGCTGGTGTTCTTATCCTCCTTGCCATTTAACATACAGTACGTGATATTAATACTGTGCCCATATAAACACAGTAGCCTACAACTGGCTATTTCTATATGTGCCTGAATTCCTAATCGTAAAAATCTACCCGAAGCAGCTCCTACCCATGTTAAATAGCAGGTCTACTCTGAGGGTAACTTTCAGGGAAAGGCTGGCTTCAGCAGCACCACCACTGTGAAGAAAGGAAGGTATTTGCGATTTTATCCAGGGGAACTGTCTTTGTCCTCAACACCATCACAGTTATTGACTCCATGAAAGCCTCCCCTACCTAAGAACATGTAATCTCTCTTCAAACGTGTGCCATTAAAGGGCCAGCTAATTAATTACCTCACTGAAAATGTTGTACTGCTTGCCATCTCTTTGGAGTACTTTGCCAGAAATAGGGCACACGGAAGTCTGACAGAAAGCTTCTAGCCGGACTCGTGAAATGCTCTGGCAGTCATATTTCCCTAACCTCATTTTTTTTCTTCCTCCCTCTCTCTCTCTCTCTCTCTCTCTCCCTCTCTTTCTCTCTCTCTCTCTCTTTCTCTTTTAACAAGCTCATCACAAAAGGACTCCCCAGTATGATGCCCACCCTCCCCAGAGAACCTGGGATGAAATTCATGCAGGGTCAATAGAATTCAGAAGCAGATTAATTGTGTACGGAAATCGATTGCAAAATCAAGATGGCCGAGGCTAGCGTTCAGCTCTCCTCCGTTCGGCTCTGCTCTGCTCTGCTGGCAGCGTGAGCATCAGATAGCTGGAAACGTGACAAAAACATCTCCTTTGCTGTTGTGTTCTCTCCCCCCGTGGGAAAGGAGGCTCAGATTTTAATTAAAGATTGGCAGAGCAACGGGATCAGGAACATCACAGGGAATCCTTAGCTTTAGCCTGTTCTTTTGAAACCTCAGGAGGCATTGTGTGAGGGATCTCTGTTATCACCTGAGGGTTTTATGTTTTTTATTTTATTTATTTATAAGTTTTTGACAGTCATAAGCAACCTTCATGAAGGAAGGGATAGAGCAGAGGGATGAGAAGTTATCTGCATCCTTGATGGCTGGAAATGAATTTTACCCATCTGTGCCCGCCGGCATTCACGCCCTATTCCGACATCCCATTAGTCAGACATCCCACTATTCAGACATACCACTATTCAGACATCCCACTACTCAGACATCCCGCTATTCAGACACTTTTTAGTACCGCTATTCCGACAGGTTTTTTTTTCACAGTTAATGATTGACAGCTGCTCTCACGAAGCGGGGCTGCTTGATTAATTGGGTTCAGCTGGTTCAGAGAGTAGGCCTACTTAAATCCTACATTGAGTTTTGTTTAATAAGCACACTATTTATCAATATATATGCATATATTATTTTTAAACATGGCAGCGAAAAATAAAGTCCTAAGACATAAGGAGCATCAACTCACTCACAAATGGTCACCTCCCGATGTGCCTTCTTTGTGAACGTGTTTTCGAATGAGGCAATGAGGCAATGAAACACGAAACGAGCACCTGACCAAGATACACACTGCAAGGCATCAGAGGATAGCCCACGTTTTTTTCCCCTAAGCCCTAAAGAACCATTAGCCTATTCAAAGCGCAACATTGTTACCTTGTTTTGTCGGAAGGGAAGTCAAACACAGAGCGAGTTGGTGTTATCACGCATTTCTCTTTTAATTGCGAAATCGGGATCACCGTTAATTTTTGGAGAAAGACTTGTTCTTCCTGTCAATGAAGAGGTCCAGTGCTGCAGAGCAAGATCCAGCATCGGTGTTGAGGGCCATGCCACTCAGCAATGTGGCACGGAGGATCAACGAGATGGCATCGGATACTGAGGAACAGTTGTGTAAATGTCTGCGTCAGTATCCATTCAGCATACAGCTGGATGAAACGACTACTGCAGACAACAACGCTATGCTGATGTGACAGACATAGGCCCTACGAGGGGAAACGATTCTTTAATTTGAGTTTTATTGCGCGTACAGTGCATAACTCCTTATTAATTGAGCGCACCTATCCCGTTTACTCCTGCTGCTGTACGTGTCTGTCGCTGCTGCTTATCTCTACATTGTATTGATATTAAAAAAAAAAGAAAAGAGGAAAAAAATACCTTGCCTGCTGTCACACGGACCAGTTTTCCTTTCCCTAACTTAAATCCGAAAAACTAGTTAACAGGGACTTTGACTACAGTCGGTTTTGCCTCCAGGGTAGGCCTTGGTTTTCAGCGTCACAATAAAACTATTCATGTCGGAAAAGCGGAATGTTTCAAAAATAGCAACATGCCCCTACTTCGACAATGGAAAAAAAAATTGTCGGAATAATGATATGTTTTTAAAAAAATGATAATGTCGCTACTCCGACAATTGGACGCTAATGTCTGACTAATGACATGTCTGAATAGTGACATGTAACCGTGCCCGCCATGATATTTACATAATTCACCTGAACGTCTTAGGTTCCAAGTTTTGGAGTAATATCGGTATTTTAGATTAATTCGTCACAGATACATCCCCAAACTGCTGTAGAGTACATTCACTCTTACAAACACACATGCGCGCACACACACACACACACAAATGTGTGGTTTGCGTTTTATTTCCCCTCAGACCGGAGAGTTTGGCTCGGCATTATGGTTTCTGGGGGAGCTGGTGAACACGTATCATTCACTTGCTGCTAGTTATTGCTTTAGTGCTGGACTGAAAAATGACAGTGACCAGGGATGTGGATTCTTGGGTGTGAATGAGTTCACTGTGATGAAATTTTGCCCCGTATAAAGTTGAACTTTCCGAGCCACAGTAGACTAGAAGAGCACAAGAGGAAGAAAAAAAAAAGATTTATGAGCAACAGTAACTTTCACAGTAAATGGGAAATAAAGAGCACAAACTGTGTAAAAAGCCTGGTGCTGATGTAAGGTTGGCACGGCTCCCACAGATTATGAAAGCACTTGAAACGCTGTTTGACTTTCACCCCTAAAAAGAAAAGAAAAAAAAAACCTTTTGCTCCTATTTAGTATTCTCACTCTGCCGGGGTGCGGCAAAATGGCCATGCTTATGAAAGTTATTTTGTTCATTTGCAAACCCCAGGCCCCCCTCCCAGTCAACAAGCCACTGCCGTGGCCTTTGCATTATTTGGTGCTGATAATAGTGGGATAATAATGCCTCTTTGCCCGTCTGTGTATGTGTGTGTCCATGTGTGTTTCTCCGTGTGTTTGTGGTGTGTGTGTGTGCGTGCATGTGTGTGTGTCTCTGCAGGTTTTAACAGCATTGTAACCTTTTTTTCCGCAGTCACTGTTTCCATGCCAACGCAGACTTCGGCTGCAACTTTACAGTGCAATAAACACAAAAGGCTGATAATAGATTTCATATTCATCACAGCTCCATTGATCTGCCTCTCGCTCTAGTCTCCAGCAGATATGGGCAGCTTGTGAATGCAGAGCGGTCGGCAGATACTGAGACATCCATCCTTACGCATTGCAGATTTCCGCGGCGGCGGCCAGCCCTAATGCCTTCATCACACACACGTACCTGCCTGTCTGACATTTCCCCGTGTGTAATTGCAGATGCACAAAATGATGCCCACAGGTGGATATCAAAAGGTCAGAGGTCAGCGTGCTCTAATAAGAGGGTACTAAATTTCACGCTGTCTATCTACCCCTTTTATGAGTCACATCCTCCCTTACCAGACACACACACACACATTTACACACACACACACACACACACACACACACACACACACACACACACACACACACACACACACACACACACACACACATTAAGATGCAGCATCTGTTCCTCATGAAAACATGGTCTGTATCTCGGCTCCTCCGCTGGTAAAAAGGAAGAAATTTAATGCCTCCCATCAGTGTATTTAATTTGAATAAAATTAGCCCATTTTTATATCAACATTCAATGTGAATTCATGTTTATAAAACTGTTTGTTTTGGTAGAGACTCTGGAGGATATTGAATTGCTGTTTTGAAGGAGGGAAAAAAAGAAAAAAAAAAGCTGCTGTCATATTGTGGTTATTGCATTTGACTGGACAGTGACCACATAACTCAGTCCTGTCAGCACTTGAATTGAGGCTTTCACTGAGGTGTTTTCAGCCACTGACCTCTGTTCTCCAAGGCTGGGTTGCTCATAAAACGCCACAGGTCCACCTCAAACCGTGTGTTTTACTTTTTACATCACTTTTCTTTTCCCACCGCCTCCAGTTATGGGGAGTTTTGATAGCTGGATACTGTTGCCCCGTGAGTGATGAGACTCTTGATGATATACGATCTTCTCCCCTCAGATCGTTGCCAATCACCATCGGAGTGCAAAATGTATCCTTTTCAGTTGATGTCAGCGAGAGCCCATCCATCTTTGATCCTGTGGCTGTGATTTGGCAAGGACTGTTCTTTTGATTAATTCGCTTGCTGCGCTGGTTCGCGGAGCTTAAAGATCAGGCGCTGACAGATTGATGAGCCTCTCATCCTTACCTTAACACCCATAACTGTGCAATTATTTGACCGTATCAAAGAGTTATGAGATACATAAACTTTTCACTACATATAACGACGGTGATATCATCATTTCCCCATTAATGCGCCACGCAGGAAGCTATCACCCCCTCGGAGTACGTCAACAGTCAGTCTGTGCAGCACCTGTCTATAAAAATTTGATGACACAAAACTCTTGCTATGAGGTCGAGCTATAAAGTTGGCACGGTACATAAGTACGTCATCTGTTAACTTAATCAATAAATCCGTCCAGTGCTGATCAAATATCTGAGCTGTATTACCTCATCCAGCAGATTAGGATTAGCACTTTTTTTCTAAATAACATGATGTCTGTCTGCTACACTGTACAGCATATCAGTACTTTTGGCTTGACTTTGCATTTTGTAGCTTGATGTTTGTGTTTGTGAATATTCTGTGACCTACATTTTTCATGCTTCAAAGCGCTGAGCAGATTAAAAAAGAAATATCGCACAAAAACAAGCCAGCAAAAAAGGGATCACTGCTCTAAGGTCAAACCGGATCACAAACTTATCTACTTATGTGACACAGACATATTGATTTGGCATATGTCTTGTGGAAACTTCCCTTCAACGCATCCGTTAGTGTACGATAATGTATATGGCACACTGACAGCAAGGTGAAACCAGCAAAACAGAGACTGTTCTGTGAAATTGGTTCTCAGGCAAGTGCACGCTGTGTTGAAGTGGGATCAGCTCGGTGTGCCCAAAGAAAAACTAGCCTGACTAAATAAATGGATGAGCGTGGCTTTCCAGCCAACTCAGCAGTTAAGTCTGAATTGCACTGTGTGCTTGCCGAATTACGTTTTATCCTATGTGGGGCTGCTGGGAGTGGCATTTTGAAGCAGGGCCTCAGTAGAAATGCAATTTTCCCCAACAGATGGTCTCATTCGACACATGATTCTTGCTATCTTAAGAAGTTGTTTTTCTCCCCTCCATGGGGCCCTGTGGGAGGTTCAACAACATCTCAATCTGTAAGCCTGATTGGCAAGCAGACACATGCTTCTCCGCCATAATTTAATCCAATTGTTTTTTTTCCCACCACCACGTCACCATCTACTAAATCAGATATCTGGAGGAGTTGTTTCATGCTGTGCATTTTAAAATAGCACGGTGATGCCATATTTTACACCAGCATAATTTTCTTGTGATCTTTCAATGCTTTTGGCATCAACCATCATGCATTGGTATAACTGATTCGCATGGCAGTGATAAACAGTCCATAACTTAACCATTCAAAGCTCTTACTCTGAGTAAGACAGATGATCGGGAATTCTCGCTTCTTTTAGAACATCATGTATCATACTGTAGCCCCCCAAAAGACGTAAACACACACAGAGAAAGAGAGAGAGAGAGAAAGAGAGAGAGAGAGAGAGAGAGAGAGAGAGAGCAGTGAGCAATTTCTCTTCGACATTTTTTTGCGCTGTCAGCATATTTGCAACACCTTTTCACCACTGGTATTTGTCAGGATCCAGGCAGCATTCTTTAAGTCTCTGCTCCGCCACAGAGAAGTTGCTTTTTTGCTGCGGGCGCCTGGCAGGCATAATTAAAATGTGTTGTGTCCAGTGCTCCCACTCACTGCTCCAGGAGGCACCGGCGGCACGCTTGTTTTGGACAGAAGCAAACAGATGTACCAGTCGAGCGAGCTGCGACAACAACACACACATGGCAGCCTGCCGCTCCTGGACCGAAGGCAAATCCTGAGCATGCATGGCCAGCCCGCAGCTTGTAAGAAGTGAGCAGAGGCTTCGTTCATTAAGTTATGGGCATGTTGTTTAAAATCTTCTTCGGTGCACATTTGATTCCCCCCCCCACTCACCACCACCACCACCACTGCCCAAACTCTCCCATAGCCGTTCATACCCTCCTACGCTCATTTAGCTCAAACAGCTCTCTGCATGGGCTGAAGATGATATGGGGGAAAAAAATTAACAGTGAAATGTCTGTCCCTGGGTCCCCGACAAGGCAGAAACTTTGACTTAACAGGTGGTGTGGTAGTAAAGTACATTACACCCCTCTCTGGATGTTAATGAATGTTTGTGTACCTGTAACATTCTGCATCTTAAGTGTCTATACCAAGGATGAGTGTGTTGTGTTGAGGGCTTTTTTTCCTGCGGTCTACTAAGGATACGTACGTACGGGGGTGGATGTGGTGGCTTCTCCCCGGCATAAATCAGTGCTGTCAGCACAAAGGCAAAAAATCGAAACAGGGGCACCAAATTCAGTACATCTTAGTACATCTAAATTGAACAATGAAATATTTATCAAGGTTGAGTGCAGTCTATTTATGGCCATGCTTGAGTTTTCAATTTGCTCCGGCTTCAAACGGAAAAAGAGAAAGTACTCATGCTTGTGCTGTCCTTGGATTCGTTTGCTCTTTGTTAGAAGTCCTATTCTGTGGGTGGGCATGGGGGTGGTTATAGATGATTGCACAGTCACATTTCCTTCTCTGTTGTTGATGTCCTCGAACCAGTCTGTGTTGCCTTGGCTGTGAGTAGCCAGACAATGGATCCTATACATCATTAAGATGTACCAACTAGAAGAAAATGGTTACACTGTATTTTACAGTCCGTGCTACAGTGTATCTAAGTCTTAAGGAACAGTGTAACTACAGTAAATGTGTAACAGCATGCAACATTATGTTCTTACACTGTACCTGATAGTTAGGGTAAGGATTACAAATTAGAGTTAGTGTAGGGTATATACTGTGTAAGTACATAATGTTACACGTTGTTCCATGTATAAACACACACACACACACTCTTTAGGACACAATTGTGCACTGAATCTTAAAGGCTGCTGTATGATGCCATGTCACATAAGGAAAAAACCACCTTGTTTAACTCTGCTTCCTATCCCATTCAGGATAGTCGATAATTACCAATTCTGCCTAATTTGTGGCTTGTAGGAGGTTTCATATTTTTTTTTAATTAACAGCAAAATGAGCTTTGCAACAGTAAAACTAATCAAATCAAATGTATTCCCCCGATGGTTTCCTTTCGCCCCAGAATGGAAAGTAAACGTTTTACAAAAGAGCACAATGTTGTTTGTCAGAGGCACCCCAATTTTCAGCTGTGAAATCTTCAATCACAGTTAAGGATTAGAGGGGATGATGAAAGGCTCTATTTCATTCCAATATAAAAAAATAACCTCCCAAAGGGTTATGGAGGAACACTTATGTTAATGTATGTGAATAATGTGTGTGTGTGTGTGTGTATTTGTGTGTATGTGTGTGTGTGTGTGCCTGTGTGTGTGTTTGTATATGTGTGTGTTTGTATATGTGTGTGTGTGTGTGTGTGTGTGTGTGTGTGTGTGTGTGTTTGTGTGTGTATAGGCGTGATTATAGTAGTTGGGATTGCTGTAATCAAGATGTTAGACCCAACTAACTTTTTCCTGCAAGCTCCCGATGAAGTGACATTCATAGCGTGGCAATAAAAACTGGAGTCGTGCTGTTGGCAAACAATGCTGGGAAAGCGGAGGCCCCCGGGGACCACCTTCAGCTAATCGTGGCAAATGGGGAATGAAAACGTTGTGACACGCAGTGACTGGCTGCCTCCCCGTGTGCCCCGCACGCCTCCGCTGCCACGCATGAATCATTTACCAGCCGACAGAGCAGCGACAGGGGGATGCTGGAGGTGGATGATAGGGGAGGGGAGGAAGAGGAAGAGGAAGAGGAGAAGGTGGTGGTGGTGGAGGAGGAGGTGGAGGACGGGGGAGTAACTCTTGTAATATTCATTTTGCCTGCCCGCTAGCGTGGCATCTGATTACGGCTGCACAGGCCCCATCATCCCGGTGTCTCGGCGAGCTCCTGCGTCGCCTAAACGGATGCTCCCCGAGACGTGGCCTTGTTGACGGGCGTCCCCCCTCCCGTCAGCTGCTTCCCCTAAACCGTTTTGCGGCTCGTCATTTGTGCGCGGTGCCCTAAAATAAGCCTCCCATCTGACGGCTCTGTAGCAGGTTATTGCCACGAATGAGTCATCAAAAAGTAGGGAAAATAAGACTTTTGGGGGCCACAATGAGACAACTTGCTGACACCAGACACCGCTTTAAATGCAGTGCCTTGGCAGGGAGTTCTGCTTCGGCAGTGAGTGCACCACCACCACCCCCCCCTCCACTCTACATGAGTGCAAAACAAACAAAAGCATATAGGCCAAAGAGGTCATCAAGACCAGCGTCAGCCACCTCTCCAGTTTCGAGGGCTGATTATGTTTGTTCCAAATTGTTCTCACACAAGTTGGTCTCGTTTAACCCAAGAGCATAATTGGTCCCTTTGTGATCGTGAAGCAATAAATCTCAAATGCAAAGTTTCTGTTTTGTGATTAGCCCTACGAGGGTGATAGAAGTGGCATGAACCTGAGCCTGTTAATCACTTAATGACCCGGTCATTCTGTACGCGCAGACTGATTGATTTAGATGATTAGGCGCTCTCATAAAAACCCCCAGAAACTATCCCATTAGGCTTTGGGGCCACCCATGCAAAACATTTAAAAAATACTTTGGCAAAGAAAGTATCTCTGTCTGCAACACCGTTCTCTCTAAAAGTTCCCCATGGAAGCTTTATTCCGCTAATAACCTCTTCTAAGGTAGTAGGGGAGGGCTTGTGCAGAATGGAAATGCAGAGAACCACACCACAAGATTGTCAAAGGAAAAAATCTGCAAAATCTTTTGGTGAACCTAACTGAAAATGTATTGTAGTGTCATAATGCAGGAATATTATTAATATTGAATGATTGCCAGTTCTGCTGTTAATATTCTGCTCCTGAATTTCTTTTTAAAATTTTCTTTCTAGACATTTTCTTAGCTTTCTCTGTGGCTCAGACCACTTATCCAGCTTTTTTATACCCAAGACTATATGAATCTTAAAACCCTTTGGGGGAACAACCCCAAAATCCCAGTGGCATTCGGATTCTGCAGAGTTCTTCAGTTTACTTTATGCAAAAGGCAGAACAGGTTGAGAGTTTGTATGGAGGGCAAATGTGTGTGTGTGTCTGGATGTGTGTGTATGGAGGGTAAGTGTGTGTGTGTGTGTGTGTGTGTGTGTCTTTGAATGTGTATGTATGTAGGGTAAGTGTGTGTGTCTGCATGTGTGTGTGTAGGTGTGTGTGTGTGTGCGTGTGTGTATGTATGGAGAGTAAGTGTGTGTGTAGGTATGTGTGTGTGTGTGTGTGTGTGTGTGTGTGTGTGTGTGTGTGTGTGTGTGTGTGTGTGTGTGTGTGTGTGTATGTGTCTTTGTGTGTCTGGGTGTCTGGGTATGTGTGAAGATAATGTGGAGTGGATCTCGCCCCCTTAAACTTCTCCGCTTCATGAGTGCACATGCTCACTCCCTCACCGTTCCCCTATTACAATTTCATGAGGCTTAAAGCCATGGACATGTCTCCTGTCCTGTCCTGCCTCGCTTGTTTTGGGTTGTAGGAGCAGAGGGCAGCGCCGACTCTCCTTTCCGTCCCGGGCTCGGGCTCAGTGGCCCAGCCACACTTCTGACCACCGGCACCACCACTGCCCCTGAGCCGAAGTCCACTGAAGAGGAGGCCGACCTCTCTCTGCAGAACTCGGAGCCCTTTGCTCCGAGTCGAAGATTTCCGTCTGTTTGCTGAATACAAAACAGAGAGAGGGAGAGAGAGAAAGAAAGAGAGACAGAGAGAGGGAGAGAAAGAGAGCAAAAGAGGGCAATGCAGAGAGTGAAGAGAGATAAAAGAGAAGACGCAGCCCCCCTGATCTCATTTTAAAACTTTAAGGATAGATCATCCGGCAGCCATGCCTCAGACATAATTAAATTGGCATGTCATATTTCATTTCATTACAGAGCCAAGTCTGCATGCTAATGACTAAAAGAGACTCCTTTTCAGGACTCCTGCCACCCCCCCCCCCACCCCCCCATCTTTTTTTCCTCAACATGCAGCATTTTACAGTGTTACTTGTGATGATACTTAAAAAAAAATCCCAGAATCCTCACTGTACCAGATGACACACACTGGATTTGTCTTCATTTGTGAGCGATTTTTAGTCCCTTTTACCCTGTAAGCGTTAACACAGCAGACAGCGGGGAGAGGCGGCTAAATCAATTATGCCTAAATAATGAGCTATTCAATCAGCAGGAGCTGCCTTCCTGCGTTTGCCAGTCGGGGGTTTGGTGGTCTGAGGATTGCATGGCTGCTTCGGATCAAAGTCACACGGACCAGATGGAAAAAGGAAAACAAAACATCCTGTGCCTATTGTGATGTCACAGTTCTACGTCACTCATCTTTGTTTTCGTTGTGGAAATAATTGGTGCAGGTAAACAATCAATTTCACTGTCCCCTGTGTGCGCATGTGTGTGTATGTGTGTGTGTTTGTGTGTGTGTGCACGGCTGTGTGTGTCTGTGTGTCTGTGAGGATTTTCTGTGGTTTTCCAGTAAAGACTGACTTGCATATTGATGCCTCTGTGTCTGAAACATGTTTTCTGTCTAAAATTGTATCCCCCCATTTTATTTTTATGACAACTGAGAATCTGCACCAGTGACACAGCACACAGAAGCACCTCATATACCCTCTCATGGCTTCTGGTCATGTTATAGAGGGTGGTGTGGGTCGGGGAGGGTGGGTGGGATCAAGGGGTACAGCACCCCACAAACACCATCTGTGACCACCATCTTTGCAAACCACGGATGTCATTTTTTAATGGGGTCCGAGTCACGGCTTGAGTCACTTGAAATGTGAGTGTGCTAAGGAGGCCAAAACGAGATTTAGGGTTTTATGGCCGTTCAGTCTAAAAATTGTCACTGCATTTTTGGATGCTGCTAGCAGAGAACATAAAGCACGCGGTGAGAGGAGAGTGAGAATCTTACTAATGCGAGGCCCGGGGGCTAGAATGAGCCGCTTGGTGGGTTGTGCTCGAGTAAAGAGTAAACAGGAGATGGTGCTGCGCGCTACAGAGGGAGGGAGGGAGGGAGGGAGGAAGGGAGGGAGGAAGACTCCAGCCTAGGACAGATGCGCTAGGGGAATACATGTGCCTGCCTGTGCTAGTCTACCTGTAAGAGGTAATCCCAGAGAGAGAGAGGGAGAGAAAGAGATAGATGAAGATAGGTAGATAGTCCTGGATAGATAGATAGATAGATAGATAGATAGATAGATAGATAGATAGATAGATAGATAGATAGATAGATAGATAGATAGACAGACAGACAGACAGACAGACAGACAGACAGGCAGACAGGCAGGCAGATAGACAGATACATACATACATGCATATGTACATACATACATACATACATACATACATACATACATACATACATATATATACACACACACACACACACAAACACACACACACACACACACACACACACACACACACACACACACACACAGAAGTGAATCTGGGGAGTAACCAAGTAAAGGAAAGATGAATGAGAGATGAAAGAGAGAAAAGAGAAAGAGTGACAGAGAAAGGAGAGAGGGAGCGATGGAAGTAAAGAGAAGAATGACACTTGTAGAAGAAGGTTGTTGAGTTGAGCAACAAAGTAGTGACTGAAAAAGATAAGTTGCGAAAATGTCTGTGAGAGAGTGAAAAGAAGTGAAAAATCAATCTGCATTGCCACACAGTGTACTGAGAGATAATCACTTCGCTGGTGTTGACGTGCTGATAAAACTTCACGCTTGGCTTCACGAGTTGTCAGGGGTGGCGAGCCGGAAGGCTGATGTGTCTACTCGTTATTCGGGGGGACCATCTGGAACCTCCACAGCTGCCAGGGACCTGGGCCACCAACGACCCCCCTGCCCCCCCACCACCGCTACTACTTCCCGCCACCAAACCCACCACCCCCCCCTCCCCGTATCCTCCATGCTCTGCTGAGGCCGGCGAACCACCAGCGGACCAGCGCCACACCAGCACCGTCCATCCCTACGTCCTGTCACCCACCCTGTCCGCTCTGTCCGCCACGGCTCGCTGCCCAGCCACGTCACCATGCTTCAGCCGCGTGAAAGACAGAGAGAGAGAGAGAGAGGGAGGGAGGAAGAAAGAGAGAGAGAGAGAGAGAGAGAGAGAGAGAGAGAGAGGGAGAGAGAGACAGCAGCAGCCTCCATCATCCCCAGAGCCTACCCCTAGATGGCACTAGAGACTCAGATTAAAAAGTCCTGAAGCTCTGAAACTCAATTATTTATGACTCTCAGGACAAGCTGGCTGAGAATCCCCCCCCTTCACAACATCACCACCCCTTCTGCGCACATTCAATATTATTGTTTATTATTTATACTTTGAGACTCGCAGTGTTTTGGTGTAATAGAAGGCAAGGTAGCAGTAATGTCACTGTGTGGGAGTATTTTTTTTTCTTCTTCTCCTGCTGGACTGGTGAATACAGTGCTGCACAACAGAACAAAACATCCAAGGCGAGAGCACATTGTCTTGCTTGGATTCACACCAGTGCAGCTGCTGCTTACACAAACCAGGCTCCAGGATTTAGACATCCATATGTGGGAGGTGGAGACATACGCCCACACACACATACACACACACACAAACACACATACACACACACACACACACACACACACACACACACACACACATGCATACACAAACTTACTCTTATTGACCCAACATAGTAAGCAGAGAGTCAATAAATCTGTTGTGGTGTCTCACTGTTTATGCCGAGGAAGAATATGATATTCATTTCCATGCACATCTTGAACTGTGCTCTATCTCTTACCATTGCTGTCAGAGAGGAGAGCGTAAGTGCAGGGCCTGATATGTATAAATATTTACCGAATATATCACACTTACCGCATGGCTCTAAGTGTTGTTTTATCCCAGGTCCTTTTGGGAACTACAGCCCCTATGCTGGGCAGTCAGACCATATCCCCTTTCATTTTTCTTGCCTCTTTTTCTGTCTTTGTCTCTCTTTCACACACTCTTTGTCTCTCTCTCTCTCACTTTCACTCTCAGTCTCTCTCCCCCCCCCCCCTTCTCTCTCTGTGTCTGTATCTCTCTCCCTCTGTCTCTCTGTCTCTCTCCCTCTCCCCCCTCTCTCTCTCTCTGTCTGTATCTCTCTCCCTCTGTCTCTCTCTCTCTGTCTTTCTCTCTCTCTCTCTCTCTCTGTCTGTCTCTGTCTCTCTCTCTCCCTCTCTCTCTCGCTGTCTTTCTCTCTCTCCACACTCAGCCGTCACCACGCTGGCCTACTAAGTCACCCTGGGATTACTGGCAAAGCCCTCAAGATGCTTTCATGGGAAACGCTTTGGATCTGGATTGTGCGCGCCGGTAGCATTGCCTTCCAAATAGGTCATGATGGGTGCATACTGTGCTCAGCAAAACCTCCAGTAATGAGACAAAAAGAAAGGTAAAGAGGGAGAGAAAGGGAGACAAAGAAAGAGAGAAATGGGGGGGGGGACATAAACAGAGAGGGAGAGAAATAGAGTGAGGGAGAAGAGAAACAGAGATAAGGAGAGAAAGAGAATGAGGGAGAAGAGACATAGAGAGAGAGAGAGGGGAGAGAAAGAGAGTGAGGGAGAAGAGAAACAGAAATAAGGAGAGAGAGAAAGAGAATGAAGAAGAAGAAAAACAGAGAGATATATAGAGAGAAAGAGAATGAGGGAGAAGAGACACAAAGAGAGAGAGAATGAGGGAGAAGAGACATAGAGAGAGAGAGAGGATGAGGGAGAAGAGACAGAAAGAGAGAGAGAGAGAGAGGAGTAGGGGGGCAGGTTTAGAGTGGGAGAGGGAGACAGGGGCGATATACACAGATGAAAAAGCTCAGCACCCTTTGCAGCTTCAAGGAGAGCCCGCGTTGGCCTTTTGGCATTTGGCTTTGACGTCAGTAGCCTCCCTGCCTCCAGCGAGGCAGCACAGCACCTGGAAAGGGGCAGTGCCATTGGTGCAATGCTGGAGGGGGGGGGGGTTGGGGGGTGGAGGAAGTAGAAGAGGAGAAGGAGGAGGAGACGGAGGAACTGGCCAAGCGAGCGTGGAAGCCAGGCGCAGAAATTTAAGTCCCTGTGTTTTGTCATGGTTGGCGTCACTACATGGAGACTGGAGATAAGAGGCAGCCAGGACACTAAGCTCGTCGCTGGAGAAAGAGAGGGAAGGTTGGTGGGCAGGCAGGCAGGCAGGCAAGCAGGCAAGAAATAAGAAAAAAAAACAGCAACTGAAAAACAACACAGGATAAGAAATCCCAGACAGTGAAAGAAAGATGAGACTCTGTCTTGGTTTGCTGACTTAAAGCACTGCTTTAAGGCAGGTGGGGGGACGGAGGACTCTTGGCTGTCACAGGTAGGTTGGTCTTGAGCTGAGCAGGCAATGAGCACCCAGCACTGCTCTCGGTCAGACCTACCTGAGGGAAGGGGGGGTTGGTGGGGGGCGCCAAGTCAGGTGTAACAGTAGGGAGGTGGGAGGAACGCTGTGTTTTCTGTGACAGGGATCCTTTTATGCTTACATTATACTGCAAGAGTCCTTTAGTCTACTACACACTGAAAAGTAGGGTAGGCAATATTTTAGAAACCAGCAAGAGAGAGAGAGAGAGAAGGAGAAAAAGGATTTTGAAAGCATACATCTAAGACACAGGCACAGTGTCTCTCTCCAGGCCTCGCTCCAAAGGCACTCCAGTGGAACACATGAATGTGCACTGCATGAGTCCTGCAGAGAGGCAACTTTAGAAGAGAGCACTCAGACACAGGGGAAGCAGCAGAGACCGTTGTCATTGCTGCTAACAGTGACTGTATCCACCTACCTCATGCCTCATTCGGAGACATTATTTTCACTCTCACAACCAATGAACTATACAACCACATCTACAACATGTCCTGTTCAAAATCAATATGAACGTCCTGTTCAAAATCAATGCATACTAATGAATGACAAATATCTTCAAATGCCTACAGAAAAGACAGCGGTAGTCAAAGAGGGATAAATTGTATAACATCTGTTTGGAAAAATATTGAAATAATCAACCAGCTTACACAGAATATGATGCTGATGTTAGCTGATACATAAGTAGTACATTTGTAGTAGTAAGTAGTAAAACTTCTGGCCCTTGAACTTTCATAGTTTTTTACAGGGGCAAACTATCTCAGTTTTGTTTAGTGAAAATGCTCTTCTAATTATGATTATGTATGTCATAGTTTTAAATAAAACCTTATTGTTCATCTGAGCCTACTTCTTGGTTATGTTTGTACATCAAATCCTGTGTCAATAACTGTATATACTGTAATACTTTCTTTGATTGGCAGCAGAAATGCAATATACCTTACTACCTAGCAACTGTGATGCACAGCCACAGTCATGACCCCACACAACACATGGTGTAATTGCTTTCTGTCAACAACAGTCTAGTTGAAACAAAAAGATAATGCCAGTGGAAGAAAAAAATAACTTATTTTTCTTGTATTTTGTTGGGTGGTGAAAATATGAGCGAGACAGACGAGGAGAAAAACAGCACAGGCGTTGGAAACGAAAAAACACAGATTTACAATATTCTACTTTGTGTGGGTGAAAAAAACAAGAGACGTTTGCTGAATGGCTAAGGCCTACCTAAGGAGGCACATTCTGCAGCCATGTCTAGGCTATTGTGTGCCCAGAAAAAAAAATGTAGACAAATAGGATGGCAAAACAATGCTGGAAAACAATTCGAAATACCCAAGTGTTCTGGTCTTTCACAAATCAAATGTGGCAGCCCTACATGCCAATGTTGATTCTGGTTTGGTCTCTTGTTCTATCCATATTGCTTCTGGTTGAAGCCTTTCTCACAGTTGCCTTTTCCTTTTGTGTTGTTTAGCACTGCAAGCTGTTGTAAGGTGTTGCTTGGAGCAGGAAATTGTATGTTTTGGTATGTGTTAGCAGGTGACATAAACAAGGAAGGGTGGGGAGGGATTTTCACTGCCACCTTCTCTTCCCATTATAGTTTTGAAGCCACAACACTTCCCTTCAAAAATCACATGTTTCATGACTTTTCTTTTCTGTTTGTTTTCATTCTGTTCACTTTAGGGCTTTCAAGCTCCTATGCTTCTGCACACGTGCACATCCACCACTGAGGCACTGGTTTTGGAGATAGGCGTGGATATTAATCCAGTGACAGGTGTGATAGCGAGTGGTGACACAGGACTGTGGCGGTGGTGTCATTTATAATGGCTGCAAGACGCAGGGCAGATGAATGGGAGAAGGCAGCGAAACAACAACTGGCTCTGTGGTGAGAACAGCCATGCTTCCCCAGTCTGTGAGTGGAATAGCAAAGCAGTCTGTCCAAGGGCGGAAACACTCTATGTGTGTGTGTGGGTTCATGCTTGTGATTGTGTGTGTGTGTGTGTGTGTGTGGGTGCATGCTTGCGATTGTGTGTGTGTGTGTTTGTGTGTGTGTGTGTATGTGTATGCGGGTGTGTGGTTTAGTTTGTTTCCTTATCTGTATGTTTATTGGTGCTTGCGTGTGTGTGTGTGTTTGAATGCATGCATCCTTTTGTATGTGTTCTGTGTTTGTGTATGCATGTATGTATTTACCTCTGAGCTCATGCGCATCTACAGTATGTGTGTTGGCTTATAAACATGTGTGTTCATATCTCTGTGTGCGTGTTTTTCCATCCGAGCTTGTGTGTGTGTGTGTGTGTGTGTGTGTGTGTGTGTGTGTGTGTGTGTGTTTGTGTGTGCGTGTTTCCATGCAAGCTTGTGTGTGTATTTTCCACGTGAGCCATGAGTGTGTGCACACAAGAGAGAGTGTGTGTTTGTGTGTGTGTATGTGTGTGAGAGAGAGAGAGTGTGTGTGTTCCTCCATGTGATGTGATGTGAGTGTGTGTACCTTGCCTGATTATGTGGCGTTTGCCCTGGCTCTGCCTGCAGCAGCTCTGGGGCTGCTTGGCGGGCTGGGATGCAGTGGCTGTCAATTACCCTCAGATTAGGCCGCCACCTCATGGGCCGAGGGCCAGCCAGCCACTGGGCTGCCGCTGCTGCTGCTGCTGCTGCCGCGCTGCCTTACCGGGGAGCAGGAGCCACAAGGCCAGTCATCAGAAGGTGGCTGAATTCATCCTTCTCTCCAGGGGGTGCCAAGACTGTCATGGGGACTCTATCCTGCTTCAGCGCTTGTGTACACACACCCACACACACACACATACACACACACATACACATACGCACAGACATACACACACACATACACACACACAATCATATATTATATGGCACAGTTACACTCTTTCTCTGTCTTACTATCATTCACGAACACACACAGACACATACACACACACACATATACAAACACACACACACATACAGAAACAAATACTCTATTGCACAGTTATACTCTTTCTCTGTCTTGCTATCATTTGCGAAAACACTCACACACATACACATACTCACACACGCACACCGACACACACACACGCACACACACACAAACATATTTATCTCAGTTATACTCATCCTTCCTCTCGCTATCATCTTTACACACGCACACACACATTGCAAAAGAGAAAGTGCTCCCATATGGATAATAACTAACAGGCTAGGCTCTTTCTTTTTACTTTTTTTCTACTCTCACACACATGCACACAGTCTCACGCACACACATGCCAACATATGCACTTTTTATCTCTTTTTCTCTTAAACACACCCACACACAAACACACACCCACCCGGCCCATCCACCCACATACAGACACACACAAGACATACACACGCACACCTACACACATACCTACACACACACACACATGCACGTGCGCGTATGCCCCTACCCTTCCCCCCCACCCAACACACACATGCAACCACACACACACACCACACACACACACACACACACACACACACACACACATCTCCCAGATGCCTACTTTATTTTCACTCTCTAAACTGCGTAATGAGCGTGTCTCTCTCCAAGCTCATGCTGCAGTTGCACCCTGAGAACAAACACTAATTGACAGGCCAGAGAGGCAAGCCATATTTCCATTGACCAATTTAAATTGTGCACTATGTGTAAGTGTGTGTGTGTGTGTGTGTGTGTGTGTGTGCGTGTGTGTGTGTGTGTGTGCGTGTGTGTGTGTGTGGGGAAGCGAGAGTGAGAGAGAGGATGGGAGGACTAAAAGAGAGAGATTGCCCTGTGTGTGCGTCTGTGTGTGCAGAGTTAGTGTATTTGTATCTGTCTGTGTGTATGTTTGAGACTGTGTGTGTGTAAGAGAGAGACAGTAAGAGAGACACACAGAAATGGAGAGAAATATTGTGTGTGTGTGTGTGTGTGTGTTCGTGCACATATACACAGATATGTGTGTGCATTTCTGGTGTCTTACACTGCAGCCCTCAAAATCCACCCAAAGCATCTTGTGCGAGAGAGAGAGAGAAAGAGCTGGAGAAAGACAGAGAGGGAGAGAGGGAGAGAGACAAAGAAAAAATAGAGAGAAAGAAAGAGAGCGAGAGAGAGAGAGAGAGAGAGAGAGAGAGAGAGAGAGAGAGAGAGAGTTACAACCAGTGAAGTGTAGCCAACCCGGAATTTTCCACAGCGGCGCTGTGACACAAAGACCTGGCTGAATTCATATTCTCTTGAAAACACACTCATTAATAAGGAAGCAGAACAGTACAGTAACTTCCGGAGAGAGAGGGGGGGATGCACAGCAAAAGAAGTGCTACGCCAGCCAATCTATTTGTCTCTCCCTATGCTGCTGCGTGTGTTGTCTGCACCCTCCCATGCCTCTGCTCACAGCAGTTGTTCCAGCTGAGCTGAAATGCTATGGCTCATTATATTGCATTCAGATAAGCTTCATCCTCCATGCTTTTTTAGGTAAGAAACATGTAAAAAAGGATGAGGACAGATGACAAATGTCTTTCCACTCTAGGTAATAAAGGTGTCTGTCTTGGGGGCGGTACAGTTGAAGCAGATTATAAGGGACAGTGTCACTTGGTGAAGTCCTTTATCAAAAACCTTCTCTTGTGTATTATTGACGTGTAGATGGTCTGTGGCATCACACCATATAATAAATGGCACCATCAGATGGACATTTCAGAATAAGTTCAACCAGTTTGACAGGAACATAGAAATTAGCTAGTGCTGACAGTTTTTTCACCAAATTTTCACCATACTATATTGTAAGTAGACACGAAAGTGGAACATAGCACATAATGATATTACAGTTGCACTTTTAAATGTTTATTTTAACCATCACTTTGTCTTGAGTGGCATTCAACCATTCTGTCCCACTGTTTTACAACCTGTGCTAATTCACTTATGCCGCCTCCCCATGCACAATTTTAGACAAACAATCACTAATTTCACTGCATGTCCTACTATACCCAGTATGTCTATGCACGTGACAATAAAACATCCTTGTATCCTTGTATCCGTGTATGCTTTTTTCTGAGTTTCTGAAAAAAAAAATGTTATCATGTGCTGCAGCTCTTATTGAGCGTGAATTGCAAAAAATGCCCCAAAAACAATACCCACAGCTCATGCATGTGGATGAAAGGTTAAAGGTTCCCCCCTGCATCCAGAGAGAAGTGAACGAGGTGAACCCTGGGATGGTTTGACAGGCCGCTGGCGAATGTGTGCCCTCACCTGACAGCAGGACAGGGGATCAGGGGGGTGCTGGAGCATTGACGTGTGGTGTAGGTCAGCGTCGGTAAATTGATGCCCGAGCGCAAGAGAGTTTCCTCAGCAGAGTTTCTCACCTGTGTAATTCATTATCTTAGCCAGTGATGCGCAGGCCGGTGGGAGGGACAGGCCGGGTTTATCTTTGCCTCTGTTGGCTAAGCTGTTTTCTAAATGGCACACTGCCCAGCTATTCGTCAGCCCACTTCTTATCGCTGACAACCACAAGCATTTTTAAAAAAAAAAAAAAAAAAGAAGAAGAAGAAGAAGAGGAAGAAAACACAAAAACAAATGCTGAACGAGGCAGCAGGTAACCTTTTAGAATATTAGTCTTACTCAGGGGCTCGTATGTTACCTTGATTATTCCACAGAAAATCCATTTAGCATGGCTGCAAAGGTGGTGAGTGATCTCAATGTTATGACCCCTTTTTGATCTAAAATAAGTCACTGGGTTATCATGACCAACTTTAATGGCACAATTCGTCATGGTGCTCCTCACAGTGAGCCTGAGAGGGATGTCATCCCGCTGTCCCTGCAGGTACACAGATCAGTGATCAAACCAAAGGCACAATGTGACATCAAGGTCCTTTTTTTATATAACTCACAACAGGATGTGATGTAAGAGCCTGTAAGAGCCTCTCACATGTGTGGCTGAAAATGTGGCTTTGCCATTCAGTTTTGGGCTGGGCTTTGAAACTGAACCATACAGTGTTTGTCATTGAGATAGCAGGTTTAAGGTCAGAGAACAACAACACTAATACCCCAGCAGGGCTTTGCATATAGAAGTTCACTAACTGACATTTTGCCCGGCTGAAGCTCTTTGACCTGTTCATGAAGCTTACATTTGTCCTCATTTTACCATGTACACTGGAGAGGAAAATATAATTAAACTTTAATAAAACCGAAAGATAAGAGTGAACCGTTCTTTCTGTGGTTTAATGCGGCAGTATTTTTAGTTGGTAAAAAAAAAACCACAGAGCTGATTAAGCATAATTAAAGTTTTAGAGCTCATCCGTTTGCCAATTATTCTCTCAGAGCTGATTTTGTGTACTGAAGGGCTTTCAGCTACTGCCGGGACACCTCCCCCCCCCCCCCTCCCCACCTCTTTTATCCCTCTGCCACTACTCTCCGCCCACCATCACACAAAGCAAATGTGATTCTCTATTTGCTGTGAGGGCTGAAGTTTGAATTTAATCTGTGGGCCAAATCACATTTCATGTAAAGGCAAAACAAAACGGCTGGCCGAAACAAACCGATGACTGAGCAGGCACAATAAACAGTTCAGCGTTGCCGTCTCCAGTGGTGCCGATAAGCATTTATCAGCTGGCACAGAGGCCCAACCTATCACACATACTTGTGTGTGTGTGAGTGTGTGTGTGTTTGCGTAAGGGGGGTCTACCTTCAAGAGTTACTGCGGAGTTGAAAAATCTGATTCATGTCCTCAGGAGATATCCAATCTCAAATGGATGCCCCTCCTCTTTGACCTTGCTTTACATACGATGCCAAAAAAAAAAAGAAAAGAAAAGACCCCAAAAAAAAGAAAAAAACATGAATACAAGTTCAGAGAGGGTGCTTGGCCATTCATTTATTCCATGGGAGAATACAGAGGAGTCTGCACTGTGGCGAAAAAAATGCCAGAGCAGCAGAAATTAAGGCGTGCAAAAGGGATGGGAGCAGTCAGGACGGCTGTTAATTGGAACAGACACGACGAGTAAACATGCTGATGCAATAACACTGCGGTGGTGGAAATAAGCCTCACTTCCTCAAAAGCACCACAGATGGAGGCTTTCACCTTCCTTTTCTTCCTCAGCAGTCATGCTTGGCTTTTCCGCCTTTTCCGCTTTTCCTCCCGCACCCTGCACCCCACCCCCCCGTGAAAATCAACATTCTGTAAGACACCAGTCATTAGAACTGAAAAATGAGAAACTATTAACCCCCATGACATGTCTACATGCATAATTCCATGCGGAATCGCATGATCAAAAATTGCACACCAAGTTGTGTGTGCGCTCCTCAAAAAAAAAAAAAAAACTCGAAAAACTGACATTGATTCGGTGTCGGGTAGAAAAATCTGATAATGAATATGGACAAACCAAATCATGCCCTGCATGTTGCTGTGATGTTTGCTATTGGTGTCATGAGAGTTCAAATCAAAAATTCCCTCAACTAAGAGTCACTCTCTGTAAATACAATTAATCACCTATTCATTTAACCTGCAACACATCCCGGACAGGAAAAGAACAGCCCTGTCACAGCTAATTTTCTTGTCAGTAAAAAAAAAAACCTTCATGAATATTGACATTGACTGGAGCTATCTAAATAGGTATTTAACCTCTGGACCTTGCGGGGTCCCTTTATTACAAACAAGCCCTGTGCTCTGTGACTTCCTTGGCACCCGGAGTAACTGCCACAATTAATCAGGGCACAGGAGCTGCGGATGGACTAGGGCTCACTTCCTGCTGAGGTTGTCAGCGGGCGCCACGGTGGCTTTTCTGAATGGAGGCAACACTGTGATCCATGTGATTCAACCTGACTCTTGTCTGAACCGCAGGCAAACAGGCGAATAAACAACATTTCATTTTTAATCATAAAAAAGACCTGGTTGAGTTAGTTCAAATTTGAAATAACGTTTACGCTGTGCTTAACAGATGCAATTATTCCAGTATGTTTAAATAAGCCTGGGGAAGGAACTGCGGGGTTGGATTGAAGGAGGTTAAGCAGCAGAGCCAAAACATACTTACATGCCATCACATGAATGCCCCATTGAACAACAAGAAATATTTCTACAGAAAGCCTTAAAGCTTAATAGTGTTCCTGCTTCATGGATAGAGCAGGGTTGTAATATAGCAAAATGTCAACCAAATAAAGCTAGGTGCTAACAAGGACCTAGCAAGACCTAACAAGACAATGGACGCATGGGCACAGTACAATACTGTGCACCTTAGAATGAAGACCTTGCTCAATAAATAAGCCAAATGTTACAAGTGTAATGAGCAAAACGACACAATTCTTGTTCATCTTGTAAAGACGTATTGCTAAGTAAGAAGCCAAGTTCCCTCGAATAGGTCAAGCCATCACCAAAAAGCGATGACACAGTACTGTTATTTTCATCAGGGACCTATGGCAGAGTCATGGTACTTTCAGCTCAACTCTTAAAAGGAGTCCAGGGAGTGCAAGTCAAAAAATAAACCCCCTCCATCCAAACACATTTCCACCTCATGTTTAATTCAGCAATGTGCCAGCACCAGTCACCCCTTCACCGCCCCCGCCACCCGAAACACACAGAGTTTTGGATCTAATAGGAGCTTTTACTCATCGACCTCCACTTTCAAACCACCAGCCATCCGCTAACGTGTTGAGTACCCAACACAACATGCTTTACATTTTAAAATGTACTGGCCCTTCAGGTTTCCTGCTCCTCCTCGTTTGCTCTCGTGGGTTGTTATGCAAGGGTTAGTGTAAAGAGCACAAAATGTTTCGTTTTTTCTTTATTTTACTCAGGTCTTTGTCTTTCCTTTGGAAAGAAAGGTCAGTTGGCAATCTAGTGTTTACATTTACATAGTGAAAAGACACCAGAGATTATGAGAAACAGTGCATAGAAACGCAGGTCGACCTCAGTAATATGCAACCCCTACTTAGTATGTGCCTGTCTCACGGCACACCAAGCAAGCACGCCATGGCATCACCTCACATTTGCTGATCAGAATGTAATTAGGATGGTGGATCTGAGTTGCACTGTTTGGTCCCAAACCTTGAAGGTTGCTCTGGGGAGCGATAAATCGAATGAAAAACAGAGCACATGGCTGCAGATATACGCACATACATCCAGACAGCTGGGGTGGACACTGACTTGAATGATAGATGGAGTATTTCTTATTTGTATTCTGATATCTTTCTCCCTCTCTCTCTCACTATCTCTCTCTCTCTCTCTGTCTCTCTCTCTCTTGCGCTCTTTCTCTATCTATCTATCTCTCTTTCTTAGTGCCAGCAGATCACAAACAGAGGCTGTGCCCATGATAAGTTGTTTCAACAAAGGCATATATATCTTACCACTATATAATGAAAAATGGGTGTTTTATTTCTCTAGTGTGAGAGACTCCAAAAGGCTTTTTTTCAGGGGAAAATTCATCACTGTTTTTTTTCCCTTATCTTTCCAGTGTCTGTTCATGTGACTGCCTTCCCGTGAGAGTGAGAAGTCATTCTCACACCATTATAAGCTGAGAGCCTTTTCATCCCATGCCCAGCGTCTTTTGTGGCTCGCTGCGTGTGACTGAGGGGAGAGAGAAATGGCTTTTGCTGCGTGTCACTTGTGCCATCCAACTCTTTTAAGGAACAGCAATTATTGAATATCCATCATCGACAAAAGCCTCACCACTCCTTTTTTGTAGTTTTGTCATAAACAAGACAACAGTGAAGTGATCTTAATGGCATGATTTCCTAAATTTCTACACCACCCACAGGCGCTCCTCTTCACTGGATTTGTGGTCGAGCGTGACAAACTTGAACTGCGATGACTCAGAGAAGCCACTATGGTCTATACCTTCTATATATCAAGTGTCCCCTAGATTATTGACAAAAAGGGTTCTCACACCATCATAACCTGCTGACTGGATTTGCAGTCCCATTATCACTGACACCGGCAGAAGAAATTGGATATCCAGCCTGGTTGGGCAGACATGTATCTCAGGGTATTCCTTCGGTATTGATACTCCACTATCCACCTTATGGAACAAATGGAAATCTATCACATTAAAGAGATTTGTACAGCTTTGGTTTCCTCTGTGGTATGGGTTATTTTTTGCCACCTCGATCCTAAGTATTTGTGATGATGGAAGGGGATTTATTGGCTGAAATCAGGATCAATTGAAAGGAAAATGACATGCCACTGTTTTGGTTTCATTACCACCTCTTGTTTCGCTGCTCCTTAGCTAGTCACTAAAAGCGACTTCCTAGTTAAGTGGAACCCTGTGATGAAGGGTGAAACCACTGCGAGAAGGCATAAATTGATACCTTCCCTTCAACTATTGCTTTATCCAATCAGCTTCTACTTGATGTTGCGCAATACATCTCCTGATTGTAAAGAGGAAAAATGCCTTTCTCGGTTTCCTTTCTAATTTTTTTTCTCCATTTCTTACACTTGTTATATTGTTAAAAGTAACAGCTTGTGCTATATTTGTATCCTTTATTTCCTCCATACGTCAGTCAGGCATAACCACACACATCACATCACATCACATCACACCACCTCTGGTGTTACTGAGACGTTATTTGTGAGGTGCTGATAGTGTACAGTGGAGAGAGACAAGAGGCAGAACTTTCACACAAGTCCTTCGATCCTGTGCAAACAATGTCCTGCTTCGTTAGGCAGTAGCCAATCATTGAATGAACACACACTCTGGCTTAGATGGGGAACTGGCCTGCTGCTGATTGATGGATGCTTTGACATGCTAGGATGCCCATGGCCACACTTACACATCCACACAACTCCCTGTTTGCTTTGGTAAACAGAAATTTGACTGGACACCATGTAATTACAGTTGATCCAAGCACTGGGTGAGTGGGACCCCACCTCCTTGAAACTCCAAAATAACGACAATCACAGACATGAGTAGTTGATGAGTAGCTCTCTATTAAGTCTGTGAGAAATAATTGAGTCCTACCTGCCTTGTGAAATCATTTGATTTTAAACAGGGCCAATTTAGTGCAGTATGAATAAAGTGGTAGTGCTGGACCCTTTTTGTCTTTTTCTCTTGGGAAGCCATACTACAACTTCAGGGATTGATTTTCTCTTTTAGGCTGAATGAGTCAGTAATTTTTATGTGTGTGAGAGAGACCTACATCTTCACTTGTCCCCAATGTATTTGGGTCATGTTTATGTGGTAACCATACACTAAATGCAACTCTTCAAAAATGTTGCCAGTAAGTGTGCTTTGAGCATACCAAGATAACACGAAATGTTCGCTCTATGAGTGTATTTAGGCTTTCAGCATCCTTCATAGGAAACTCAGCCAATTGAAATACCTGCCTACGGGTGCGATTTTCTTCCACCATGACAAACTGCAATTGGATGGATGTTTAGTAATATGTACAGTATCCTTACAAGTCTTTAGTGACCTACCTGAAGATCAAAACAAAACAGGAGGTGTAGCTCAGAATGGTAGGACACAGATAAGATGCAGTCAAAAGCATTTCAAAGTGTGCTTACTACCCTCCTGAAGTGTACTGTGTGGACTCAGTGGAATGTAAATTTCAAAGGCCAGACATTCACTGCTAAAAAAAAAAAAAAACTAGCCCAAATTTACTCCACAGCTCTGTGGTAGCTGCACGCCTATCAGATTATTGACACAGTGCGGAGGCGTTTAACCATATTTGCTCACACTACCAAAGTTTATCTGGTATTCACACAGCGTGTGAGGGGTGTAAGACGGCAAGCACATCAAAAAGTGCGCCGTCACTGTGGAGAAATCCGCTGCAGCGTTTTCAGTAATCCCCCCTCAATTCCTCATGAGAAGATTTGATTACGCTTTCAAGTCATCATTTCCAGTTATGCTATAGTGTGCATAAAATGGCCCCCTCAATTTGAGACATTATCGTTGCCCTTCTCTAGAGAGTTCCATCTGACAAAACCCTAATTTTGTCCCTCCCTGTTCAGCCTTTAATTGCCTGTTTGAATTGCTATTGATTACACATTTGAGGTCATTAAACTGATTAATGTTTTATCAGCAATGACCCACCTCTTACTCTGTGGGGTAAAAAAATCAGGCTTGGCAGATGGCAAATTAATGCTATCAAAGCTCCTGCAACAGAACAAAATTATGACAGTTAGCTTATTATGATACATGTGCCTCCGCTAATGTTAAATAATTGCACCTAAACACATAAAAGAATACCCTATTAAACGGGCTTTTACCATTACGACAAACTAGCGATTTTTATGAGTTTAATTCCACACGTTTTTGGCCCTTTTGTGAGAAATTGCTCTGTTTAGTGTGTAGATTTCAGTGGGAATAAATACACTGAGAAAATGGGAGAGATACAAACCAGAAAGAGAGAGAGAGAGAGAGAGAGAGAGAGAGAGAGACGAAGAACAGTAAAACAGAAAGTAGAATGTGTTTGCAAAACTGTGTTTGTTTTTCTTAGGGGATTCACGTGGCAGTAAAAAAGAAAGAAAGAAAGAAAGAAAGAAAGAAAGAAAGAAAGAAGGAAGGAAAGAAGGAATATCAAGGCAGAGCAGAGGTGAGCATGGTGCTGATGCAGCCTCTTAGGGGCCACACTCCCACCCGCCCACCCGCCACGCCAACACAAATCACACTACATTACATTACATGTCTGAGACTGACATGGTGCCATCCACACAACATAAGAAAAGGTGTGAAAACAAGCAATCAATGTTTCTATGAGACACAACCCAGACCCTTTTGGTAAGAAGTACCAGATCGAAACAACAATATCAAACTGGGTGAGACAAATTGGCTTGAATCTCCTGGAGTTTTAAGTTGCACACCTGATTATCTACAAGAGGGAGGGAAGCTCCCACTGGCTGAAGACTCCCCAAAGAGGCACAGGCATTATCCACTGGCCAGAGAGAGGGAGGGAGGGAGGGGGGAACGGAAGAAGCGACGGGTGGAAAAAGCAAGAGAAAAGGGAGTTGGGAGGGTGGGTACGGTGGGTGGGGGGGACTTCCCCGCCGACAGCCGTGGGATGTGTGGGCCATCGCGGCTAATGAAAAGAGAGGTAGAGTGACAGTGTGCAGCAGTTTTAGCGGAATAACAAGGCAGAGCAGCCACTCACAACAGCAGGAAACAGAACAAATGCCACTCCAGCAGACTGACTGCCACTCTGATAATGGGACTCAGCAAAAACATGGCTGTGCTGGTTTGTTGTGCTGCTTGTATTTGCAATCCGCCACTCGAGGATTCATATTCTGGTATGTACTGTAACTGCCCCGATCACACATTCTGTAATGAATAATTACATACTTGCTTAAAAAATAGATGAATCTCAATTTCTACTATAAACAATGAAAGTACGCATTTATGTGAACAACCCCAAGGGTCATTATCACACAATAGTTCTCCACGCCACCGTAAGTGGAAATAATGCAACACAACCTCCACCCATTTGCAGTGGCTGCTTTGCAAGCAAAAGGAAATGGTCACAGTTACACTTACAGTTAAAGTACTTGGCAGATGCTTTTTTTCTCGAAAGCAATGTACCAAATTACAAACAAAACACTTCATTTTGTACAGAGGGTCTGGCTGTGCTGTATTAAGAAACATTTTCTTCCTGGAGCTGTAGACTCTAGCCTGGGCACGCCCATACTTCCTGTGCCGCTGCATTTGAATTTCGCTTGCAAAGTCAGTCTGGCCAAGCTCCCATTCTACACCGTTTCTACATTAACAGAGAAAATGGGACCAATGAAAATCTAGCATTTCAAAAAGGCAATGACGCGGTAGTTTAGCGACCGGAAGTCTACCTCAGTCACTGTCAACATGGTGAACGTGGAGCAACGGCAAGATTTCAATGCAGCTGTAGCTGCTGTTTTGGAAGATGGATTAACATGTTAGCCAACGAAGTCTACAAAGAAAATCTCCTTGGCATTGTTGTCGACGAGGTTCAGCTGACTTATAAATGGTAAGTGTTGCCAAGTCAACCCAGTTTACAGTATGTAAATAGCAGAACAACACAGTAATATCTTGCATTTCACTGACAAAATAGCTGCACGCTACATTGTCAGCGATAGCATATGGAATTTCGAGCTTTTGTGCAGTTACGTTTTTGTTTACTCATATGCACGTTACTATTCTCTGTCTTATACATGGACACTAATGTGTTTGGTCGATGCTTCGTCCAGTAGCAAACACAGGCATTTCACACACGTGGGTTAAGCCCGCCCTCTGAGAAATGGGTTTACAACACAGCTTGGCCAGACCAATGTTCGCAGAGCATTGATAAGTCACGTTAGCCAGGCTAGTAGACTCTGCTGAAGTTTAAAAGTGTTGGATCTGCCTTTAGACCATCGCTAATCTGGTCATGACATGCAATTAGCCTGGCTATAAGCCTGCCTATGCACTACAACTCAAACGTAGCACACCAAATCCACATTATCGCTCAAGAACACTCCCACCGTTCACTGATTGGTTAGGCAAGATTCTGCCTGAGACAACCTTGTCAATGGAACCTCAGCCAAAGCCCCTGTACAAAATGAAATGAAGTACAAGGGGCTGGTTTACCAGGCTAGGGGAGAACAAGAGATGGGAAAAAAGAGAGCTTCATCCACTGCCAGAAGACCGGCCCTTATCACACAACAGCTCCACACCATCATAAGTAAAAATTATGTAACACAACTATCAGCAGTGGTTGCTTTGCAAGCAAAGGAAATGATTCTCACCGTAGTAATAGTAATTGCTTTCAGAAACCTGAAACACAATGGTGGGGGAGGAGAGAGAGAGAGAGAGAGAGAGAGAGAGATGGATTAAAAAAGAAGAGCTGAAGCCACTGCAGTGCGAGGTGAGCCAGGGAGAGGGAGACTGGCCCTGGGGACGGCTGAGGGTGCACGGATGACATTTTTAGGGCAGCAGCAGGAGTTATAGACGAGCATCAGATGTTATTCATTACTCCATGGAAGATATCTCCAGACAAAAAAGCAAAAAAAAAAAAAAAAACGCTGATACACAGCGTCAAGTCAGGATCATTACTGCCTGCATTGCCCCATGGAGAGGGGATGGTGGTAACATGTGGGATTTTAGGTAGGTTCTTCAGTGCTGTGGTGGTGAGCACTTTAGAGCTTCATGTACTGTACATTACTGTACTTTGACAGATCATATCATTCATTCGGGATTTAGAAGCAGATCTGTGGGATGGTCAAAAGAGACAGAGAAATATCCAGTCCTTGAATAAGCTACCTTTCCACTGGCATTGGTTGTTATTCCTCTTAAATTGAATTAGCAGCGGTGGTACATTGCAATGTTATGTTATGTCATAAGTATGCATCCTTTGGTAAATTGATGGACAAAAATTGTCACAGGTAATTACTGTTTACACCTAACAGATAATTGTTTGGTTTTGCTCTAATAATTGGTATTTTTCTGCTCATCTGTAATCTCTGACTCACTGCATAGACCGTGACATTCAGCCTTGGTGACATTAAGCCTTATCACCATACAGTACATCCCATTCAGTTCGTAACCCCAATTGTGTGGTAACACATTGGCTGTGCTACTCCCATCTAAAAGAAAGCGGGAGAACAGGGAGTCTAGTCAAGACCTGTCTGCTGCATCACCGCATCCCACACACGTTCAGTGGCTCCCTTTATCTCTTGCCTTATTGTCTTTGACCTGCGCGGGTGTCTCTGATCAAGTTTGCCGTGATTGACACTGCAGGCTAGCAGTGTTGATGTCACACTGTGTAGTTGCCACACACTATTCTGCTCAGGCTCCTGTGAGGACAGCCGTCCGATATGAATACTGTGACTTCCCCCTTCCCCCCCCCCCCACAGGCCCTGTGCCGAGTCGCGGGCGTGACCATTGCGAGGATGGACAGTTTTAATACTGCATACGAGCCCCCCGGGGAACGGTTACCCCTGAAGATATTACAGGCTCCGAAATGAACCACATCCATTTCTCACACCGCAGACGGTGACAGGGGGTCTGGTAGTAACATTCTGCTGTGCTTTCACCGCTTCCGGTCACGACAAGGGGGACGATCAAAGAGAGGCATTGATACTTACAGCTCAAGCCCAGACGAATGGCTGAATAAATCGCTATTGAGGAACACTGTCAGACTTTCTATTTATCTTTGGGGTTTTATTTTGTGTGTATGTGTGTGTGTGTGCGTGTGTGTATGTGTTCTGGTGACGTGCAATAACATGCTGATTTTGAACATTGCTGTGAAAATGAGCAAGTCAGTTCAAGAAATTGCTATGTTATGATTACTACTTGACTGCTTTCTTTCTAAAAGCAAAGGCGGACCAGATTGAAAATGCCATTCAGCAGGAATTGTGCACTTTCTTCAGAAATTGCACACTTTCACCAAAATATTGACATTCGGACATAATCAAAGCTGAAAACTTGCATTTTCAATTCTTTGTATATATGTACAATACACACACACACACACACACACACACACACACACACACACACACACACACACACATATATGAATAATTGTATGATTATAAATGATACAATATAATACTTGTACACCGTTGCTTAGGAAGCACAGTGATACACATTCAGTGTATACATAAGATAGCGCATGTAGACGAATGGAAATTCACCAAATAAACAGTCCTACACAATCTACACTGCACATATATTCTGGCCACACACACTTATATATTTGATTTGCATCTAATGTGTAAACAACCACTTGGAGCATGTTCAGTATACACACATACATAAATGCATGCGTATGTATTTATGTACTATATATATAGGATGCTGCACTGGAGGATGTGTCATTCTCATGCAGGAAGTGAAGCCTAAGGTGCACACCGGATTCTGCAAACAGCAAACAGTTATTTTGCATTGGCATTGCTTTGCAGTCAGTACAGTACCGCCGGCTCTCTGGGGATTAATGCACTCCCCGGCTTGGCAGTTATGGTGGCTTCTCCAGCCGACGCAGTTGCTGCTCTCTCTAGTTGCAGTCAAGGAGTGCACAGATGCAATCAACACCTGCTGAACTGTAATATTGTTCAGTAATGATCTTAGCATGATTTACTCCTTCCATCTGTGCCAGCAGCACATTATTCGATCTTTCGCACCCACTCTCGCCATCCTAAATGTATTTTAGGGGGATTTAATAGTGGCGCAGATAAATAAATAAAGTGCTACGCGTGTAATGAATGAGATATTTTACCATATTTTGCCACTCAATGTGTGTATCTGCAAAGAAAAAGCACAATTTGTTGGGTGCTTAGTCTGCCTGCAGTCACTGAGGTAGCCATATATTGATGTAGCTAGTCGCACATATTCACAAAAGTTTCAAATGAAGCATTTTCGCAAGAGCGCCGCAGAATATCAATGTTGTTTGGCAGCAAGCAGCAATTTCACACGTTCTATGATTATTAAGTGTAATTGGCAAAACAAACTTAACTTCGACATATTATTTTAGAGCCTGGGCTCTATTATGCTTTTTTTTAACAGACTCGTGAGGCCTACAGTCCAGGAGCCCACAGTGTGGATTTTGCTCATTTTCTGTAGGTAATTAAGCCTTTGATGGCCTGACATACATACCAAGTGCAGTCTATTTCCACTGGGATTACGCGCCAGTTGGGATCTCTAATTTGTGATTTCTCATTCCCTTTGCCGGGCACTTTTTTTTTCAATTTGGTCTTTCTATGCATTAATCAAAGACAGTGAGAAAAAAAGCATGGATCAACGCACAACCACTATTTATGAGTTTGTGGAAAAAAAAAGATTGGAGAATATTGCAACTATGTAAAAAAAAAAACATCAAAGAGTGCTGCAGTTGATTCCCATCTGCAATTTTCTTTCAATTCAGCTCACGAATAAAGACACATGGCTATTTTTGTGCATAATCAAATCAGTCCTTTAGCTCCTGTGAGAATGGGGCCCAGGCCAAATATATGAGGGACAAGATTAGAAGGACTTGGCTGGTCGCCCATTAAAGGTTACACTGATTCAGTGTGACTTTTTCGGAGCAACATGGGCACTAAATCACTGTGTTAAAAAGTCCACCACACAGTGTCGGGGAATGGGAGGTTGGAAAAGGTTGCAGACTGAACCCCTGTCCTGTTCCGGGCAGCACAAAAATGACCTTTCAAGACACAGGGTTACACATTGAACTATTTAAGAAGGGAATTTTTTAGATGTAAAAAAAAAACAACCTTTTTCAACAGGGACAAATAAGGGCCCCTTTTAATTTTTTAAGACTGCATCTGTCTTGCATTGGCGCTGTTAGGAGAAAAGCTACAATAAGCCCCTGCCCTCTGGCAGCCAGTAGCTTAACACACAGATGGCCTATATATTCATCCTGCAAAGGCTGCTTCCTGCAAAAGCTGACCTCAGCGTAGGGATGTACACTGCACAAGTCTAGCCAGACTGAATAGGAGGATATGCCAAGTAGGCTATATTTGAACCTACTGTATACCTACAGTATGTGGTGTGAATGCATATGGAAGATGTAGCAACAGCCAAAAAACGATTATGCATTTATGTGTTCGTTTAAGTATGCAGACTTGAGTCAGCATGTATGCTGTTAGCGAAAGGGGCAGGCTAGCTGATCAGACTACCAAAACTTTGCTGTGTAGATTTCGATATAATCCTGATGGGATATACCACCATACTGATCTGCTGACTATTTCATATACAGCAATTACCACCCCACTGTTCTGTTTACTATTTCACACACAATATACATACCACCCCACTGTTCTGTGGACTATTATCCCACACAATGTATATACCACCCCACTGATCTGAATGCTTACATAGCACAACATGTATTATTCCACTGCTTAGTTGACTATATCACGCACAGTATGTATGGCATCCCACTGGTCTGATGACTAACACAACACATTACATTTACCACCCTGTTATGTGTTCTGTTCACTATTGTGCATGTGAGGTAGAGGAATACTGAGTCATACCCAGTGTGTCCAGTATGTAATCTATTAAAATGTATTTATAGGCATATGTATGTCAGGGTAAAGTCATGTTGGAAGCCACACTGGATGTAAAGTCAGAGCCAGCAGGTACAAGGCAAAGCAGTTGTTTGTTCAGAGCCTCTTACTAAAACAACAATTTGCATACCATGACACAAAATGGACTCAATCGGTCCCACGGTGTCTGTGAATATATGATGACCAGATCTCAATCTATATTAATGCTACGAGAGAGAGAGAGAGAGAGAGAGAGAGAGAGAGAGAGAGAGAGAGAGAGAGAGAGAGAGCTTGTGTACAAGCACATCACGCAAATCAAACATTCATACCATGTTATTTGTTTGCTGCAGAGATGGACCTGTTTGGACTGTGCAGGGAGAAGGAGCTTGGCTGAATGTTTGCACATGTATATATAATAGGCCTCATCTGTATGCATCTGACATTATCTCTCAGGATGCACGGAGGAACGATTGCTCGTTTTGAAAACACACTTTAAAAAATGCAGTCATCTCACAGCTGAATGTATGTTATCTGTGAGGCTGCATGTTTTCCCAAGAAAATATCTAACACACTTACAAACACCAGCAGCATACTAATGAAATTATGCTGTATGACATCTGTGTGCTGGAGAAAGGCTGGAAATCCAATACTGTCTAGATTTATATCTCATGTTGCAGTGACGTCTGCTCAAAATGATTTACCTTCTTCATGATTACCTTTTTTGGCTTGAAAACAAAATGCCTGCTGCTGATATCATCAGTGGCATATCGTTTCATGTATAATGTCTCTCACTTAGTTCTCAGTAGCTGTCAAGTCCCTAAGAAGATTTCAACTGTAGTTGGGTCATATTTTCAGAATACTTAAGCTTGCTTCAACACAACAAACTACCCATACTATGGCAGCAGCTGGAGATGAATATAATGGGCATTTCACTTGTGGCTTATACCATGGAAATATGAGGTATATATGAATGCATCTACATGAGGTGTGGGTGAGAAAAGGGCTGTAGGGTTACTCTCAGTGTCCTTCTATCCAAATTAATGTGGTTTGCATAATATTGCTGACAACAGCTTCCTTCCAGAACCAATCAGCTGCTAGCCAAATTGGCTGACAATATAAAATGAGTGAGGATAAAACTATTAAATAAAGCATACCTAATTAGAGCAGTGTACCTATCAATAGGGGAACCTCACAAGGAGAGTTTTGCATTGATGGTGAGGTGATTTTATTCTGCTGAAGAAAAACAGTGAAGACTTAGGTCAGGTGACTCAATTCCATATTGAGGGACTGTGTACATGTTTTAATTCTTCCACCATTTATTGTTGTGTCTGTCAATTGCATTGATATGGCTATCTTACCTGCTGAACTGAAATTGTGTTTTTTTTTTTGCCAGACCTTACTCTTTCAGAGGTAAAGGCATTTTAGAGAATAGTAAGAAAGGTAGTTGGGAACTGGCTTTGGATGTCACACTGTCAAAATGCCATGCCATTGCATTGCAAAGGAATTTTTGGGCTTACCAATGACCAGCTTGGTGGAGGAGTTTAAACGGGCTAAGCCTGGATATCACTTTGGGCCCAGTAGTCAAGAACAGTGCTACCAAAGATGACAGCAGCAAAAAAGTTGAGTCAACAACAAGCAGTTCATGAAAGCACAAGGCTTGGAGGCAGCAGATGGCTGTAGCTCTGAAATCCCTCAGGGGATGAAGGAAATATTCTTTGTTAGTGAATTCTTACTGAACATAGCAAAGACATCCAGCATATCATGAGCAAAGCTCATCCACATTACATTTACCAACTTCAAGTTCCTGCCTTACTTCCTATACAGTACATGTGTAAGACTACAAGCGTGTATACATTTAAGCCCAAATACAATTAAACCAAAAACACAAGATGGCTTCATTTGTGAGCAACGGAGAAAAGAGCAGCTGTGGCATTTCAAGCTAAGTGAGCAAAATGGATGAATTGGTGCATCTGTTGGTAAAATTAGCCTGATTCGGGGTCACTACAAGCAGAAACATAAGCAGTTTTGTAGTCATTGGCCTGTTTGTGTGAGAAAAAAAAGTGAGTTGAAGAAAGCTATTTGCCAGTTTACGCCAAGGACAGTAACATTTCTTTTGTGCGAGAATAGCAGAAAAGAGAATACCAGGAAAATAAAACAGTACTGGTAAATGGGGCAAAGCAGGAGATTGGGGATTGCTGGCTGCAAGCTCCACAGTGCATTGCGACTGCTTTGAGATAGGCATGACATTGTAATTTTGTGTTTTAATGACATTTTAAAATTGTGGTGGTCGGACAACTTTGAAAGGAAGAAACGAAAGATTGCAGACGTGTCTCAGCAAGTTTGGAAAGCACACCAACTCCACAGGAGACAGGTGCTTTTGAGCTTTAAAGTGACCAATAAAGTGAGATTAATTAATTTATTTTTCTTTTCTTTTTTTTTTCAGGATAGTCACACAAAGGAGTTTTAAAGGCTTAGGCTGCAGAATAGAGTGGGCCGGTGCCTATGGTTGAGGCAATTGCTTACCTCTTGGGGCTGTGAATTAGCCTGCTTTAACAGCGAGCTTTGTGAAATCTTGTTGAGGGGTACAGGTCTAGAATGCCAGGCACCACTGCTAAGCTTTCTGGCTGTTGAAAGCTTAATTCAAGACACACTGATAGCTGAAGGGACCTGCTACACCACAACACACGCATATTCAACAATACTTAACAAGGACAGCAGAGGAAACAGGCCTGGTGACAGCTTCAATATCTGCCTAACAATGCATGTGCTGCCTGTATCTCACAGCTAAACATAGCATGACTGTCCCGCCGCTCTCTGTGTAACAAGACACAACAATGACAAAATTGCAGTTAAGCAGCTGCAAGCTACAGGCAGCACACGCATTGTGAAACAGGTCACTTACAGACATTTATGTCACTTTTTATTACACTCCTTATATAGTGTGCCTTACAGTGTGTGCCTTAACAACAGGAAGAGTTTGACTCTAGTAAAATGGTTGGACAAATCGATTTTAACCATCATTTTTAAAACTGTAGCCGAAGGACACCACTGCTCTCCTACTGTTTGACCACTGCTCGACCTCTTTGACTTGAGTGGGCAAGCAGATAGAGCCAAGCACACTGATTATGTGTTTCTGGCAGAGGCTTTAGGATGTGCAATATATGAACATTTTTCTCTTTTAGTAGACCCCACAAAATGAAAATTGTGAAGCCAAATGATCATAGAGGGTCTAGTTTTAAATAGTTCAATGAAGTGAACTTCATACAGAGTTGTTCACTTTGAAATGGGACTGCCTGCCAAAACATCAGATCAGAAGATCTATCTTAACAGTTGTGTCAATACTCTTAACTTTAAAGAGAAAAACTATTTCCTTTGATTTTGTTTTGATCGTTTGCTTTCTTTGTTGTCAGCAAGTAAACTGACAGGGACACTTTAAATGAATGTGAGGACCCGTGTGATAACAATCTTCCATCATACACCCTCAGCCTCACCTGCGAACCAGCAGATAAAATGGATTAGTACCTTTCAAGCCTGTATCCCTTCAGCAATATGACCCACAGTCATCCTAAAGACTTCTTATCAGCCCTTTTTTGTCTGTCTAGGTTGGCTTTTCTTTCCCTTACTTCCTCCTGTGGCGGACATCTTCCTGAGACGGTGACCTGTGGCTCCCCTGGCTGCTGCTTTGTGGTCTGTTTGCCTCACCGCTGACCCCTGGATCCCTTGTACAGTGCTCCAGTTCACCCTTCCCTGCTTCTTCTCTGGACTATACCAGCACGTCCACCTCCGATGGGAACGCTCAGCGGCCGGCTGTCTGTCTGACACGAGAACCATCTGGTCTGACGGTTGTCCCCGTGATGGTCAGTGTCAGTTCGAAAGCTGGCCCCCTTTGGTTCACCTTTGTCAGCCCTGTCACAGACAGACCACGGTGCACAGGGCTGAGAAGGATGCCCTTAACAGTGTGGAAAGGGTTAAACAGAGATTGACAGGCCACTAGGAAAGACTAAATAAAGGCCTCGGTGTATAAATATATGGGCACTTCTCTCGCTCTGTCTGTTGTAAGATCTGGCTGAATATCTGGCTTCATAAATGTATATAGATATTTCTTTAAGCATGACTGACCTGTAGCACAGCTATCAGATTTGAATTTAAATACTGCATCACTCAACCTGCTATTACACACACACACATGCACACACTGTGTAGGTACGTAAGTGAAAATAAACCGCCCACCCATGTGCACAATTCCCCGAACATGTGCCTTTCATTTGTTATATCCATGCACTGGGGGTGGGGTTTTTGTATGTTAGTGTGTGTGTGTGTGTGTCTGTGTGTAAACACATGTATGTGTAAGTGGTGTGTTTGTGCATACATGTATGTATGTGTGATTGCAGTGTGTGTGCTTGTGCCTTTTTGTGTGTTTGTGTATTTATACATGTATGTGTGTGTGTGTGTGTGTGTGTGTGTGTGTGTGTTTGTGTGCGTGTGTGAGTGCATGTGTGTGCATGTGTGTGTGAGTGCATGTGTAGTGTGTGCATGTACACATTAAAGGATTGTGAATCCTTTTTTTCAATGAGGAAGTGTGGAGAGGTCTGGAGACATTTCTGAAGGCAAACTGCAGCTTCAAGGACTCACTCCCCTCACTTTTCTACCCACAGCTGCTGCCATGGCCCCAGCCTCCCACACACAGGCACCCACACAGCACAAACATCCGAGACCCCTACACCTCTCGCAGCCTGTGAATGACTGAACCTTGTGGGCTTATTGTGTTGTGTACAGCCCTGCGTTTACACAGGTGTGCGTGCGAGGAGAAATCAATGCAGTTTAAAAACAAAAAAAAGAAAAGAAAAAGAAAACATTAATCGAAGAAGAAGGGGGACGTTTCAGGCTAAAAGACTGCGGTAACAAGGTCTCTCTCAAGAGTGGCAATTAATAGCTTTTATGTGCGTTTGATTTTCGTTGAACATCAAATGAAGGGCACAAATGGTTGTGTATGCAGGGAGCCTATGGATGCATGTGTATGCATGTGTGTATATCTGTGTGTGTATATCTGTGTGTGTGTGCACGCATGTGTGCATTGCATAGGGTGGGTCTTTGTGTGGGTCGGTGCGTGGTTGTGTGTGTGTGTGTGTGTGTGTGTGTGTGTGTGTGTGTGTGTGTGTGTGTGAATGTTATGGGCGGGTCTTTGTGTGGGTGGGTGGTTGTGTGTGTGTGTTGTTCACTGCTATTCACTCTAACCATCTCCCAGTGGTAAACAAACATTTAAATTCCTCCATCCTTTCCTTTTATAGTGAATGGGCAAAGCTGTGAACAGTCCCTTTTTCTTTTCCCCTTGTTGTTTAGTTAAAGTGGTTCTCCAGGGATTGCAGCAAAGTTGGAGGGTCTGAGTGTGAGACAGAAATACAGAGGGAGAGAGAGAGGGAGAGATAAGGAGAAAGACAGAGAGAGAAAGTCAGAAAGAGAGAGAGTGAGTTGAGGGAGATGCAGAGAGAGAAAGAGAGACTCAGAGGAACAAAAGTGCACTGGGGGAAAGCTGGCTGGCTCGTGGAGGAGAGAGAGAGACTCTCACAGGGCACATTCATTCATCAGCCATTCCGCCCGCCTTTCCTCCCCCGAATCGCCTTGTCTGTGCCGAATGAAGCGCAGCACCCTGTTCTCCGCATGCCCCCTCTGCCAGACTTCCCCTTCCCCTTCCCCTTAGCATTCAGCAGCAGCAGGGCCCCTCCCTCCACCCTCCATCCTCCGCACTCCTTCCAACCCGTTTGGTGTTACTTCTGTCACACCCCTCATGCACTCTCTCCACCCATTCACACCTACGTCCCCTCCCCGACCCTCCCCTCCTGCACCCTCAAAGCCACAAAACCTGCTAAGTTGTCCACACTCTTGAAGCAACACTAAGTAGTTTTTGCAACCCTAAAATAATGTTTTCAAATTTGTTTCAGTGGTTCATCGGCTCGTGACATTGTGAATGGCACTTCCAATCTGCAGTTTGAATGAGACATAAAAAAAAGACAATTCCACTTCCAACCTGTGGTGTGACTGAAGATGAAAAGTGCTTTAGTGTTACTTTAAGCCTACCAGCTTGTCTGCCCGCCTTTCTTGCCATGTTGCCTGAACAAGAATAGGTAATACTTTCTACTTACTTTTCACAGTGTTTATAAAATGCTACAAACACATTCATAAAGGGTTATAATGCATTAATAAAGCTTTATAATGGTTGCTGTATGTATACACAACTATGCAACCTTAAGTGACACAGTACATTATATATGCTATTTTGATGGGATGAAAAAAGGTCAATTGTAAAGGCTTATAACATATTACTATAATGCCTTATGAATACTTATGCCAAGCTTTATGAAGGCATTTGTAACACATTATGTGAATGTGTTTACAGCATCTTATGAACATTGAGTACATAGAAAATGTTTCCCAAGAATATATATATATACCAGGAGATTATGACTTTGCCTGTACATAAATGAATGAATGAATCAGCTGTCTCCTCAGAGACAGAAGGAAAAAAGGCAGAGAGGTTGTTTATCATAGGTGGATGAATTATTTATCTTGCAGCCACTCCCTATATTGACTCAATAGATTCTGCTGATATGGTTTCGATCCTGAGGGAGGTGACTGCACCTGTGCATCATTCATGTATAATTGAAACAGATTGTATCAATCTGCTGCACTGTCATACGCCATATATTTGCTGAAGACCACTATGGAACTGAGAGGCTACTCGGAGGATCGATGTGTCCCCATAATGAGGGCCCTAAGAATGTTGCCTTTTCATGTTGTGGGATGAAATAGTGTGTGTATGCTGCATAACATTTAGAGTATACAGTGTGTACATATGTTTGTGTGTGTGTGTGTGTGTGTGTGTGTGTGTGCGTGTGTGTGTGTTTTTCCTGTCCCAGTTGGGGGAAAACTGATTCCATGGTTGACATTCAAGAAGTCTTGTCAAGCTCAGAAATCCATCATAGGGGCCATTTCCCGGTATCCCAGCAATATATATGCAATCACATAGGTAAAGTCAGAATGCAGTAGGCAGCATCTACAATGATATGCTTGGGTCTTGGGATCAGGAACCATTTTCCGGCAGTAGGAATATCTTACAGAACCTCTTTCCCAGATTTCAGGGAAAGAATGCGGCTATTTGTTGTGCAGTTTTAGGGATAACAGGCACAACGTTATCATCAAAATCTCATCATACACCAAAACCTTCATAACTTAAGTGTGAAAGTAGTATAGGACATTCTAAAAAACGTTGGCAAAATACTTGAGGCTTGAATCCCTTTTAGGCACAAACTGTCAGTTGCTAACAAATACCGTAGAGTAAAGCATAGCATTTTCAGAATCTCTGGTTGCTTAGCAGCTTCCCCATGTCCCTGTCAGCCCCCCCCCCCCAGTGTCAGAGGTCTCACCCCCCATAATGTTGCCCAAGATTGCACTGGCCCTGGACAGCCTGACCCCCAGCCATCTAACTGTCCTTTGGGCCAATGTCAGACAACAGAAAATCCCCGCCATGGCTGAGCGGTTGGGGCTGAAGACTCATCAATATGCGGGGCCAGTCTCCCAGGCACCACTTTGATCAAGCCCTGCCATCCTACACAAGTTAACTTGGGGGAAAAGTGTGGGAACTAATTACCAGTGATGCGGATCCAGACGGAATTACCCATTTAACCCTGATTAATATAGAAAGTCACCATAAATCCATGAATCAATTACACGTCTGAGACAGAAGACAAGAGAGGAGGAGATAATGGTCGTTTTTTAGCTGATTTTCTGGTTGGGAAGATTCCTGGAAAATCTGCTTGCTCTGTGGCAAAACAAATAAGTGGGCTGACTGAACCCACAGTTCAATCTCTTTGGGCCTGGCCCTGATGGTCCAGAGAGCAGCTTGTCCACTTGGGTTTTAGCAAAGGTTAACGGGTTTATACCTTTTCCTTCCATCAAATAATCTAAAATTACAATTAGCTAATTTCCATTCCACCAGTATTGTAATATACTAACAACTATGTATCTTCCTTCTGGATTTGCAAAGGTATATAAAGAACACAACATGCACTGCACAATGGTCATATTATGTATATATATATTTTACCAGTGTATCAGGTCTGATAATGATAATTATAATGATGATAATGAAAAAATGTAGAATTTCTTTACATTCCATTTTATTTTAAATGTTTTTGATAAATAAATACCCCAAGTTCTCCACAGCGGCAAGCTCGGTGATATCACTGCAACTGCCTTCAACCCTGACAATGGGGTAACATTCATCCATTTCCATAACAAATGTTTTCTTTTTTTTGGAGAAAGCCAGTTGAAGGTTTCCTTTTGATTCTGATGCCAGCTTTGATGGAGGCAAAAGGAGCAAGCACACCAGTCGGATGCATTTCAACAGCGATGACTCATGACCTGTCAAAGGAAATCAAACACAGGCTGTTAACACTGATGAAGATGCCTTGGCGTTAGGCTATTCATTTGTATGGGTGGGAAAAAAAATTACTTTCCTCCCAATCTCCACAGAGCAACAAAACTTCTGAGTGGGGAGAGTGACACCTTTTTATTTCACGGCTACCTGTTACCCTGCTGGTGCTCTGTGTGGAAAATTTAATCTTCTCCACGGCATGTCTCCTCCTCACACACAGCATATTCGCCAGCCCATAATGAAACCGCAATCTGCATCCTCTGTCTCAGCCATACACCTCAGTTCGAGAGCCTACATTTGTAAACTGTTTGCTGTCTGATAGAAGTATTCATTCACTGTCACTCTTTAGGGGCACTTTCTAGCTCAGTGCAATCTAAATAGTAGGTGGGGCATTTTATGGGCCTTGTAAAGGCAAACCACATTTAGGCAGTCATCTCCAGTGTGTCGCAAGATGTTATTAAAAAAGAGAGCCGGAAGGATTCTGCGTTTTACGGTGTGATAAAAGGGCTTTGACCAAAGCCACACACAAGATGAGGGAAATGGCTTTTCAGGTTGCTAACTGCTTTATTGGCGCTTCATTACTAATCCAATAAACATCCTATTAATCACTGCTGGGCCTTTCTCCGCCTGAAATACATCTGCACTAATGCGGCTCTAGACTCTCCACCTAAAGCCTATGGGAGTTTGTCCCTGTTGAAAACAGAACAATGAATGGTGATCCAAAAGCTATACTCAGGCAGTCATAACCAGATGGTATATGTTGTGAATGTATTCAAGTTGAAATCAAATTCTGTGGTTTCATGGTTGGTTTATTGCTAGTGATATGTATTGATGTATTGATTATGCTTACGTTTAGTCTGTGCGTTATGGTAAAGCAGCTCTGGAGATGACTCACCTCATGGATTTTCTATTGAGATAATTCATCATCACCTGCTTGCTTTTGCCAAATGGTTACTTAATGCTGAATGCATTTGAATTCATCAATAGCGCAATTGCAAGAAGAGCTATGGCAGACACGATAAAATTAGATCTCATACTCAACTGACGTGGGCTTTTATGTATGAATGTGAACAGAAAGTCTATGTTAGCAGAGAGAATTAGGGGCGCTGTCTGATGTGGCGTGCAGAGATACACCATAACGGAGCGTACTAAAAGCGATGTCCTAGAGGCAGGCCTGATTTTACATCATACATCTCCTGCACACAGTGAGTATCAAAAGCTCCAGATTAAAGTTGGTTTCAAATGCTATTACATATGCTCTATGCGAGACATGGATAAATTATGAATGTGTCATGAAAGTGTCGTGGCGTCACACAGAGATTAAACAAGAGAGAATTGATATACAGTGGAGAGCTGTGCAATCTTACGCTTGCCAGCCAAATTGGGGACAGAATAATTAAAAAATGGTCACATGATTTGCCCCACCAGAATCCTAATACACTCTGCGGATGACATGTCTTTGTGAGTGAAGGGTGCTTTGTATGCATACATCCCCATTCACCTCTTTTTTTTTTCTTTTCGGCAAAGACAAAAGACAAACCTTTCATTATTTGAGATCGCGCATTCAAGCCATAGAGTACTCCACTTAATTTGTTTGACTCGTCATTTCAATTTAAATGCAAATCTACACTTTTATCATGTTCAGACACCTTTGCATAAAACTGTGTATTTTGTGGAATTACAGACCATCGTGTAATAGGAAGGGCATCTACGAGAGGGTGTCTCATTAATTTGGGGCCAGTGACCAAAACACGGCTGACTTTGTCAAATGCTGTGCCCTTCAGTCCGACACAAGATTTTTTCAGCAGGGTCAGTGACTGCACATAGGAATAGTGCCACTAGGAACAACACCCCTACAAACGCCTCAGAACAAAACAATCATCACAGCGCAGGAACACTAAAACAAAGTACACTTACTAACCATGAATTAAGCATTAACAACATTTAGTTAACCATTATGAAGTGTTTATCCAACATTAATAAGTTATTATTACAGAACTAATGAACATTTTAAAATTAATTAATGGGGGGATTCTTTATAGATTCATAGATTCTTTACAAATTACAGATTATATCACTGTAACTTAACATAAAGAATGCTTTCATTATTTTATAATCACTAATTAATGTTGGAACAGTGCTTTATAATGATTAACTAAGATTATATTAATGTGTAATTACCGCCTAATACTGTAAGTGTCCCTAATTATAAAGAATTACCAACAAATTCATCTCCTCATTAACTCACATCAACCAATTACATATCAGATACCATAGCACACAAATGTACAATATATTATTACCAAGCTACTGCCTCTGTTGTCCATTACAGATGTTGTGAATATACTGTAGTCAAGCACACTTATGCAGTTTGTTTGGTATCGTTTACCCAGCACTGGCTTTGGAACACAGACAGCGGGTGTGGTCAAGAAAGTCTTCATTCACCTGGTAATGACTCATTTAAGCATCTATCGACTTATGAAGATGATTACTTAACTCAAAAAGGTTGCATAGTGCTGCTTTAAGTAACCTGTGTAAACCTAGTGCTTAGGAACAGTCATTCTGGATTTATGAGTCTATCAGATTGCATGCAGCTTAATCCAGCGGACAGCTTAATGTTGCATAAGTGTAAGAATGTTGGGCAACACTTTACAATAAGGGTACATGAATATACATTTATTAATGTATTAACTACTGTATAGCACAGTGGGTTAATGTTTAGTACATACATGAATCATTACAGGATACCTATACATTAAAGTTTAACACATAGGCCTACTGAGTCGTACATGATTATTACTAGTAAATCATAGTTAAGGAATACTGGCATATTCATGTACCCTTATTATAAAGTGGCAGGCTCTAACCTACCATGTAATGAACACCTTTAATCTTGGCATCAATGAAGGTCTGATATACCATGTATTCCTTAACCATGATTTAATAGTAAATCATGTAGGACTCAGTATGTGTTAAACATGAACACACTGTGGTTTATACGGTAGTTAATATATTAGTAAATGTATATTTATAAAGTGTTAAAGTGTTAAAGCGTTACCGAATGCTGGTAAGAAAATGGCCCCTGAGGCCTGGGTGTATTCCAGAATGATGCGTCTGAGCAGTGTGGTGGTGTGGAGCTGCCAGGATAGCCTGTGTGCGTCCAATCAGAACATCTTAGATCAAAAGCAGCATGATAAAGAGACAGTATGGTCTTATGATGGAGGTCTAAGTCTCTTGATGTAAAATTGTATATTATTGCAGTCTCTTTTAAGGTATGTGTTATAGTCATGGAGCCTATAGGGACATGTTATTATGCCCTCTTTGATAACATGTGAAGCACACACCAAGCGCTACACACTAGTGTATTGCAGGATGAAAGAGCAGTGAATAAGCTCCATTATCACTCACTGTATTTGAAAGGGGCCCAAGGGTGGCTGCTTTGAATGTATAGCATATCGCTGATAGAATGAAGCCAATAGCTCACACCCGTTCAGTTCAAGAGTTCCCCAACATGAAAGCTGTGTTTTTCAAAAACACCACCGAGTGAAACACCAAACTTTTTTTTTTGTTGCTCTCTTTTATACAGGGACAGGTGACACATTGCTCATGCTGCTTTTGCTCTACCCAGGAGCCGCCATGCTGATGATAGTGCTGCAAGGCCACTTCAGGTGGGACTGTCTTTGGTGTGTGTAGACACGGAGTGCATGGCATCATGTCAGTGCACATTCCCGTGGCTGGCAGAGGCCCAGCCGGGGGCCGTAGTGTTAGCGAAGCGGCATCACAGCTGGCAGAAAACTGTGGTGCTGCACTAGAAAAAAGTTTCCCCTTGGCAAAACTTGAAGTCTAGAGAGACCGCCCCAGCCCCCCCCAGCCCTGCCACCCACCCCCACCCACCCACAGTGCGCACACAAATTCACAGACTGTCACATACACACATGCACACACATGCACCCTTTCTCTCTCACACACACAAACAAACAAACACAAACACATACACACACACACACACACACTCTCCCTCTCTGTCTATCCCTCTTCCCCCCCCCCCCCCTCTCTCTCACACACACACACAAACACACACACACAGATACACACACACACTTTTCACCTGTGCCGCGGAGTTCATCGGTGATGAAAGTATGATGAGCAGTGTGAGGAGGGGAGACGCTGGCACCCTGTCAGCCCCAACATGGGGATACCCAAAAATGAGGCGTAAGCTGGCGCCTGAGAGGAATGACTCAGCACCAGTGATGATTCATAGCTGCTTACTGAAATGGGGTATTAGATGTGATTATTTTACGTGTAACTTTCTCTCTCTCTCTCTCTCTCTCTTTGTCTCTCTCACTCTCGCTCTCACACACTCTCTCATGCTATCCATCCTATGTCTCTCTCTGACTGTCTGTCTGTCTCACGTGTGTGTGCACGTGTGGATGTGTGTGTGTGTGTGGTGTGTGTATGTGTATATGTATAAGGGTGTATATGCGTGTGTGTGTGTGTGTGCGTGTGTGTGTTTTTGCACCATTGCTGACTTTTCCAATTTTTCCAGTTCACTGATACCATAAACATGTTTACAGGTTTCCCAGGAGCACCCCAAAGGTAGTGTGCAAGTTTATGTGAAATTAAGAGGTTTAGGGTAGACTATAATTGAAGATTAATTTGACTCAGGCTTGCTCCAATGTGGCCTTAATGACAGTTTGAATTGTAGCTGCTTAACGATGTGTTGAGATTTTCATAAAAATGTCTCCTCACAAAAAGCAACACTGTGCTAATTTTATGGGGCTCCAAGCGTAACAGACCTTATTTTTGTAGACAGAGAGTGTTGTGTGCTAACAACTGCTTAAATTTCTTGCAAAAGCATGTCACACCACAATGCCCTTTGTCCACAAAATTTCTAAATGCCTCAGCACTGTGTCAATGGAATGTTAATGAGAGCAATTCTTTCGGGTACACGAAACAAAACAGAGGAATCATGTCATGCACTGGATTGATTCACTGTTGTGCTTTTCCTTCTGTGTATGTGCATCGTTTGGAACATCCAAGCTATTTTTAATTGGCATGACCTTGACATGGTATGGTCATGCTGTCTGCATAACAGTTTTGGTTTATTGTTAAAGGAGCAATATTCAGAGAGGGGATTTTGTCTATTGTTGTACTAGTTACAAAAAGAATTCAATCCATTAGGCACTTTACAGCAATGCCATAGAAGAACCTTTTTCAGTGCTTCGTCGATGCTGACATGACATAACAAAGCCTATTATGATCTGAGGCTCTAAAGAACCATTTTAAATGTGAAGTACCTTTCACATACACACTAAAAAATAAAGGCGCTTAAATGGTTCTTTAATTCTCTGGATGGTTGCATGGAGAGTGAAGGTTCTTCTATGGCATCAATGAACTGGTACTGGCCCCATTATTTTTTAGAGTGCAGGGAGAAAAAATTGCTCTTACTTTTATGGACATCAGTGTTATGCGCTTGCACAAAGGGGCTTACTGTATGTTTCCAGGCTACCTTGCTGATGTGCATGAAATAGCTGCGGTCTTTGGTCAGATATTTAGTGACCCAGCAGCGTGTTCTGTCCACATAAGCAATGGAAGCTTGAAATTTCATTAACTTCTGAATTAACACTGAACAGCCTTACATATCATTACCTTACGTCCACAAAGGCATACGTGCAATTATCAATCAAACATGAATCATGTTGTTTGTTAGTTTTCTGTGCATTGAAAAGTACATACCCTTCTGTGTTTTGGTGGACACAATGTCCATTTATGTTTTTGCATGAGCAATAGTCATGGCAGTTTATGATAATAGGTTTGAGTTAAATGAGGTTAATGAGAAATTAATGCATCTCGCAGCACAGGATGTGTTCGTCTACCAAACAAGGTCTGTTGCACTTTGGTGCTCCAGATAATTTGGTCTCTCAGAGGACGTTCTGCTTGGATGAAGATGATTTTGTCACATTCTGACTTTGTCATTCTGCATCTAAGCTGTTCACAGAAGAGAGAAATCGAGTAGTCACACTACAGAATCAAAATTGTCCGGAAGGTAAGTCTTTGGGAACTCAAACAAGTATGGTTATATGTTATGTAAATGGTCGAGTATACAGTACATTGTATTCAGAGTGATCATTCAATAATTTTATTTTTCAACACTTCACTATTGCAGATCCATTTTTCTTATAAATCAAAAAAGTGATTATTTTTCTCAATGTCTTTTCCACACTTACATCATTACTTAAAAAAAAGTCATTTACTATTTTTTTCAACACTTTACTACTACTGTTGCCAATCCATTTTTCCTTATAAATCTTAAAAGTGATTATTTTTCTCAGTATATTTTTACAACATGTACTTATAGAAAAGTCAGTCTGGGCTGCTGCCTGTCTGTCTCTGCCTCATTGTCTGTGTGTGCCCAGTCTCTGTTTACTATGATCATCATTATTAATAACACCGCCGCCTGCATGAATCATTTATGGCCCAACGTGCCCAGAATGCCTCCACCCAGTCGGCAGGCATGCCACTATTCCACTCGTGTCGAGGAAAGTGACCTTATGTCCATGCTATGCTGCCCCTGCTGTGTTGGCCTTAGCTGGCACATACTCCCAGTCTCCGAGGCACCTGGGGCAGAGGCAGATGGAGGCGGATGTTTAAGAAAAGGAGCACGCCGTAGCTCTGTGACGGCTACCTCCTGAGCCTGGAAGTCTGGGCTTAGACGCACGCACTACTTGGGGGTGATTAGCCGGTACAGCAGGCCAATTAATTTTGCTAATTCTTCTGTCACATGTTTAAAATAGCATCCTAACAGCAACACCTAACAAGCTAATTGCACCCAATAAATAACTTGCCTTCTTTTTGGCTATCATTTCTGCTTGTCCTCCTTGCCTATGTGCAGATTATGTGTCATAATATCCTGTGCTTATGCGAAAATGCCCAAAGACAAGCTCAAAGCACCACCTACAAACAGCGTTTGGTAATAAAGACATGGGCTCTGATCCCTACAATCACTGTGACGTTTTCTTCCATTTAAGCAAATGCCTTTTTGGTTTAGTTAAATATTTCTTCACAAATTTGCATGCTATTTTGATAATGTAATTAGTATATGTATTTCAAATCATTACTCATGCTCATTAAAAGTTTGCTGTATGAGCTGAATGAGATTTATGTCTGGAAAAGCTTTTAAAGCAATTAAGAAAGCCAAGACAAAAAACTGTGCAACATTAGGTCCCTTTTGGGTCTGTAGGTTTGTAAACTTGTTTTGGGCGTATTGTTGGCTGGCCTATTGATACCGTGCTTTTGAACTTCCACAAATCTTCATTTATCTACTTGTGGGGAAATTGAGCCAGAAAAGAAAAGAAAAGAAGAGGAAAAGAAAAGAAAAAAGGTGTCTTCTCCAGAGAGCCATTAAATCACTTTAAACTTGGCCCCACAACAAGCAATATTCCACACTGAGAAATTATGTGGGAGCCACTGCACGCTTGCTTTCGGAGGCTAGAAAGGGACGATGAGGATAAATGATGTGCTACCTGAGTTATGGACACTCGAATGGGGAGATTAACCTCAATAAAGGCAAAGAGGAAGTGTTTTTTTTCCTTTCCCTCACCCAATTTATGTGACTTGAGGTGAGCTAAATGAGTTGGGAATGGAAAAATGGGCTGCGGATCGTCCATTAAGTCACACATAACAATTAGAGGAAAAATTAATATCACTCTGAACTACATCTTTGGCTTTAAATCTGTTAACAGAAAAAAAGGTGATGAAGGACGATGTGTGTCTCCTCAACCTCTAAAATGCCCCCTCTGCCCCATTTCCATCTTCACACAGTTACTGGTGTGCTCCTGCCTAGTTCCTCCATCTTTAATTATACCGCAGCCATCTTTAGGATGCAGTGCCATGTCCGATTGACTAAAGTACAGCTAATGACAAGTGAGGTTAGGATATCGAGTGCTGACTCAAATACAGCCCGCATTGATATTCATGTGGGCCCATGGGTATTTTGAGGTTGTACAGATTGATCAGAGTGGCCCTTGGCTGTTTATGTTTGAGCCTGGGTGTATGTACTGGTGCCAATTTGAATGTTTGTCTTGTGGAGAGGCATTTTGGGTCCTAATTAAGTCCACGTGGTGTATGCTAAAAAGACAAGAGGTTTCAGTATGCATGAACATGCTATATGTGAAAGGAAGTAATTCAACTGCAATAGGCAGTAATGATTTGTAATGCACTCTACTATCAAAATGCACAAAGGGACTAAAAGATAGACAGAATGATTTATTAAATTATGCTTCATATTAAACATCCATTCAGTCAACAAAGAGCTAAGCTGTAAGAGCTATAAAGCTAAACATTCAATTCAATTCAATTCAAGTTCTTCTTCCTTCATTTTTCTTTATTCCCACTTTTGAATTGTTTTGTCTGGTCTGATTTTCCATCTCTGGTGAAGTTCAGGATATTAACTTACATAACTCTGGTTTTCATAACAATCCCTCCTCTGCTTTTATATTTAGGTACAGTAGTTGCTGTGTGCTGCTCCCTGATTCTGTAAAGGTCATTCCCCAACACACGCCTCCCTACTTCAAGTTATCCATACGCACAACCAGACCATTTTTAACATGTGTCAGGGTTGTCGCTTCAATTTCCACTTGTGAATTCACAGAGCCGCTGGAAATTATTCTCAAGTTAATGTCTGTTTTCCTGAGGGTGACACCAGTAAATTGCTTTGAGGCAGCACTGATCACCAGGTTTTTCAAGGAGTGTTTCTTTTTTTTAGAATAGCCATGCGTTTTGCTGCTTGAAGCAACTTAGACGCCATGTTAGCAACTAATCCAGTGTTGGCATCTGTTCTCAGTACGAGTCATTTGACTTGAAGTTAATATGTGTCGACCTAACCTTTGACACTCACAGTCAATTTCAGCGATATGGTCCTCTAGTGATTCTGTAGTGATTGACAGGAGACGATCAGGGCTGAAAGAAGAGCGGTAAGTTATTTGGGGATGTCCACTGGAGGCATGCAGTATCTGTACTGAAGCAAAGTCATATATCATCACCATCACTATACGTTCTGCCAGTTAATGACGACTTAGCCCATTTGTAATCATTCACACTTTACACACACATACGTATGCACACACACACACACAGGGGTTAAATTGGCTTTTGTAGGGAGGGGAAGCCCTTCTTTACTGACAGTGGTCAATATCTCACTATCTACAATATCTTTATTGTATTACTATAAATACTGTAGCAGAGGGAGCTCAGCTCTGGCTGGCTGTATTGCCGAGGTAAGGAGGCAGACCTGAGCTTCGGCCCAATTTGAAGTCTGCATGCACACACACACACACACACACACACACACACACACACACACACACACACACACACACACACACACACACATACACACACACACACGCAGTGATGTAGTGAAGGTCAACACAACGTTTGTTGACCTTTTTATGATTCCGAATGTGACAAATATGTATAGCCAACACACCTTATTTTTACAACGGCACATATGGCTTACCCACTTTTCCTCTTAACATTAAACTACTGCACAGTCACACACACACACACAGACACACACACACACACACACACACACAATTTTTAAAGAGATAGGTATGACATGCCACCTTTTTATTTTAGGTAGCAAGTTTATTAGCAAGACCATAAAATACATGTCAGCCAGTGACACGCAGATAATAAAAGGAAGCCTCTGCCAGGATTATAAAACTGTGTTTATGAAACCATTTGTTATCAGACACTATTGCACATCACATCAGAAAATTACTACCAGTAGTAGTGTAACGTGGTACATCATTATGTGCCAAGGCTTGGGCAGGGGGAAGGGGCGATGATGGATACTGTAGGCATTCATGACACAGTCTCCAGTCAGTCTACTCAGTCTTTTTTTTGTCTGCAATGCAACTTTCATATTACTACTGTAGCTCTCACCATCCCTCCATTCCCACAAGACCCTGAAAGAACGTGCTGACCAACGGTTCGGCCTTCGCGACTGCAACTGCTCAGCAGAGATGGACAAACTGGATTGAGAAAATAAAAGTCCTGCAATATCTTCCTTCTGTCTGTACTTCTAACACAGGTGATTTCACTAACTAGCTGATCTACCTGGCTGATTAGGATTGGCCAGTTCGGCTGGAACAAATATGTGGCAGGTTTTTTACTTTCTGAACCCGGGATGTCCACCTCTGCTGCACAGTAACACATTACCTGTTCCAAAGATCAGAAATACAGTAAAAAATCTAAAGATTACAGATTAAAGATTAAAGGGGCGCTATAGAGTTCTTGTAACAAAATGCTCCCAACCCCACACCTACACACATGCTCACACACACACACACACACACACACACACACACACACACACACACACACACACACACACACACACACACACACACACACACACATATATACTGCTGATGCTTTTCCCTGCTGACAGTATATCATGTAGCTTTCTTGCAAATCTGGCGAGGCACTTTGACACCTCATGTACATTGTTAAGATGAGACGAGACAAGGAGACATTTTTTATTCCTGCCATTTCTCAGGAGACCATTTGGTGTGGCTTTCCCTCCCCTTTTCCAGATGCCGTGACTGACGAGCTCCTACAGCACAGGGTCACACAAATCCAGCAGGGTCTGCTGGGTAAAGGGGGCAGCTGCTCCGTGCACTGGGGGGAACATCTAACAGGCTGAGAGACAGGTGATGGGGTGGATGTATAATATACTGTTTAATATGCCAGAGCTAACTGCGCTTCCGTACGTGGGCAGAATCTTATCGTAAGATTATCAGTCAAAGCTGCCAAAAAACACTTAGAGCACTGGTTGGTCAGAGATTTTTTATTTTTTTGAAGATATTGGGATCTACATCAAAGCGTATTCAATTTAATTGCTTGTTTTGGGCGATTTGTGCCACGCACGAAATCTCTGAGATAGAATGCAACTATCTCTTAGTAATTCATCTGTCTGGAGAATCTAGTCTTGATTAAAGACCGCTTTTGAACCTTTCATATTAAAATGATTTTAAATGTAGATTTGGTTTGCACTTCACAAGGTGTAGCAGCGGGGTTCTCCCACAGTTTCTTCTTCTTCTTCTTCTTCTTCCAATGCTGCCGAGATGGCGTACGTCATTAGCATACAGTGACTCACGGTGCCATCTTTATATTTGCATTTATTCATTTTGTGGCCACTTTCCTCCTAAGCAATGTACAGTACAGAAAGGTTTATATTTGTACTAATGTGATATATGAGTACTGGGTTACAAACTCATGATCTTAGGAGTTTGGTGATGTCATAAACTTGTCTCTGAAGTTTTCCTTTAAAGTAACAGGTTCTAGACATGAATTTATATGTTTTACTTTTTGAATTTAAATGAGTTATTTTGTAATTCAATATTTTTGTATAATTCAGTATAGTAGTTCATTATTGCAATCTTAATGTGAAATGCCTTAGTTGTTGGCATCATGCACAGAATAAAAATTAGTTGCTTTTCTACACGTGGTAACTCCAGTTTCCTACACATGCTTTGATCTAGATAGTTCCAGAATTCTATGCATATCTAAATTTACAAAACCTCTTAGTCTAGGACTACGATTTATCCATATAGAAGAAGCATTTACTATACTAAACCTGCCTGTAGCCTGCATGAGTGATGGTTTCAGAGAGAAACCTTACCACTTTAACCAAAGTCACTTTCTGTCTGACCTTACACTGTATAGAGTTGTAGTCACAGACACAATCTCTTTTTCCCCCTTCTCAGAGGGTTGTTGGAATAAAAGTGGACAGTTCCTCGGCAAATCCAGCGCCCACACTCAGGCCGACCCTTTAAGCTTATTGTTTCACAAGCGAGGCCATCTCGAGCAGTTGGAGCCGCTGATAGATGGACTAATCCATCTTCAGGACCGGGCTGCTGTTTTAAGCCTCTCGGGCGGATGGGCGAATCAGCCCAGCACATATGCCTCAGCATGGCCTCAGTGCACACATAAAGAACTTGCAGGCAGGAAGATACTGCAGGGTGTGTCCACAGCAAGACTGCGAACTAGGACAAGCCCCTCTGCTTTTTCACTCCACTAAACAGAAACTCCAGAGGAAAGGTAATGCTAGTTCAAGGCCATCATTTGTCTGTCTGTACTTCTCAGCAATGGACATACGGAAAATGCCAAACTACATACAACTATGCACTATTGTCTGGATGTTTGAATACAGTGACAGCCTTTAGTAAGATGTTTGGAGGGATGTATTGTCATGGAGATTATATTTCTACCAGTGTTTGCTCCGCATGTGAACTCTCATAAAGAGGAAATCTAATAAATAATTGCCTTTCTTTCCGGAAAAAATGTCACTCAGAGAAGCTTTGTGATTACAGTTTTTTCTGATCGCTTAAGCACATTTTTTGGACCTATTGGCTGTTTTTGCAAAACTCTACACACAAATAACAAAACCTTTCACCAAATTAGCAAAACATTGAAGATACCTTGCAAAAGCCAACACATCTTGCTTAACTCTGCAAACCTTTGTAAAAATGGTGTTTTTGTACCAAACAGTTAACACAAACCATCATATTAATTAGCACACAATGCAGCAACTACACACTAATGGTATCAATGAAAAACACATCTGGCTTTTGGTTTTTCTGTGCACAAGATATTTTCAGTTTGAAGTCATACACAGGTATCCAACTCAACACACAGGGATTCAAAGTTCAAGTATGGATGTTCATTTACACACATCAATACAAACATTTTTTTTCCAAGTGAAAACACAAGAAAACCTACAGTAATTTTACTGAGAGAAAAAAAAAACAAACAAAAAAAAAACAAGAAGTCTACATCTTGTCGTCTCTCTGGGTCCAACCACAACATTTGCTGTCAACATCAGCTGTAATGTTTTCTAGTCAAAGGCACTGACAAGAAAATATCTCTGGAGTGCAGTATCAAGGCCTGACATGAGGCCTAGTCAATGTCTGTGATGGCGTGCCATCACTAGGGTTCTGTGTATGCTTTGACCACCATACAAACAAACCTGGCTCTGTGGTGTTGTGGTCAAAGTGCAGGTTTGCTACCTGGGAGCCCTGGGTTCAAATCCAGTTGAGGTGACTTTTTCCCCCTTTACTACAATATCCCTGTATGCCTCCTCCATTGCCTGTAGAAGGGCCATGCATTGATCTGGATGATGGTCATAGACCTTCTAGCGCAAGGCAGACAAGGAGAACAACACCATTTTGACTTATACCTGCACACATAGTTATGCTACCATGTTGTCCGACATTGATTATGGCACGGTGTCCAACAATGTTCCTCGTTATAGTGAGGCTGAAACCTGCCTTATCCACAAGAATCAGCTCATGACCTATGGCATCTGCCTTTAGCTCCATCACTCTCTGGAAAAGACAAAACAAATGCAGCACAGCAGGCCCATGCACAGCCCTAGAGTATGCACGTCCGAATTCAGTACCAATGATACTATAGCCTTATACCTTATGATGCTTGCTACACTGTAGCGGCTCAGGTTAGGCTGAACCCATTGGCCAGCTTCCCTCAGGGTCATTCCACTGTCCACTAAAGTAGCTCTGATGTCATCAAAAATTATATTTCTTACTCTCCTTACTCTTTTTCCTTTTTCCTTCCCTACCTCGTCCTCCTCTTACTTTGTCACCTCCTCATCCTCTTCCTCTAACCACCTCCTTGTCCTCGTCGTCCTCTCCATCCTCATGCCTCCACATCCTCATGCTCCTCTCTAACTCTCACTCTTCTTTATTCCAACATTGTACTCCATTTCAAAAGCTTACCTGTGGCTTACTGTATTGCTAGTGTTCAGGCTGATTGCAAAGTGAATTATTTATATAAAAGAGTTTTCACACGTGACAGTGTGGCCAGAAAGTGGCAAAATAGTTTAAATAATAGCCATGATTGTGTATAGTTTTGCTAAGAGTGTGTTGATTATTTGCAAGTTGTGTGTAAAGCAGTGAGTTGTGTTTACAGTTTTGCAAAAAGAGTGCTGTGCAGTGGAAATGTGTGTTACAAAATTACAAACTGAGTGCAAAGCAGAGGTTGTGCTATTAGTTTTGCGAACTCAGTGAGGGGTTTTGCTATAAGAATTAGTAGTTTTAGAAATTGTGCTACAACAATCACTATAAGTGTTTAAGCATTCAGAAAAAACTGTAAGACAAAATGATTAGGCCCAATAAATGGAAAAGGGGGGCATTTTGAAGATGGTGTTTTTCCCTCTGTGCTGAGAAAGAGATTATCAAATCTTTCAAAGCAACAGGATGTCACAGCAGGGCACAGATCTGTGCCGTGCACAAAGTCAGCGCCGTTGTCTGTCATCTCTCAGCTTGCTCCTCCACAGGTTTATAGGAGATTAAATGTTTATCTAGCCCATGGTTTAGAGGAAAAACAAAACAGTGTCTCTTGTTGACTGCTGCCTGGGTGACATCTTGTGAAAGTGGGTCTCTTTGCAATTTCATCAAAACATGAGCATGAACTATGCAGCGTTTCCTCATTTGTCATAAGCACATGCACAGACACAGCATCTGTAGTGTAACTTTGTAGTAGTACAAAGTGGCGCTAAATACTTGAGTTAAAATGTTAAAATGTGTTCATTTTAGTGCTCTGCTTGATAGTAAATGCCCTCATTTGGTTGCATTATTATCTATATCTGTATCTATATCTATATCTATTCTAATCTATAGTTACATTTTGAACACTTTTCCAAAGTGTCCAATAATCTCCATAAGGTCAATGGTAAATTCTGTGGTGAGAGTTTTTTTCTTGTAAGAGTTAAAGTGAGATAGAATAAGTCTTCTAATAAAGCCCCCCAAAGTATATATGTTTCCAAACTGTGTTTGTCTTTTTGGCATTGTTACGGCCTGGCTCATAAAAAGGCTGCAACATAAAGAGAGGCACACATTGAGGTGGAGGATTAAACCAGTGTTATTCACTGAAAGCAAATACATGAAACAAAGCCGGTCCAGGGGGAAAATAATGTGGATAAGAACATGCAATGTAGACACAGAGAAAGATAGATAGATAGAGAGAGAGAGAGAGAGAGAGACAGTACAAAAAGAAATGTTATGCTGTTGCAAAGAAGGAAAGAGAATAGGTGCCTGCAAAAGAGGAAAAGAATTGCCAAAAAGGTACAAACGAAGGTCCCTTATATATGCACGGCCATCTACAGGTGCACAAATAGTTCAGTTAACCTCAAACAAGCCTAACCTGCCCATGGACTGGCAAGGTGCCGTCTGAAGAGGGCCAGAGGGCCGAAAACAGCATGTAGTCATGCATTATTGCCTTAGCGTGGCTCTTTAAAATCCCTTTCAGTAAGTAGCGGAGTGGTGATGATGCAATCTACCTTTTTGAGGTTTCTTTTTCATTTTGTGCTTTGTTTTTTTTGTCTCCTTGTTGTGAGGACAGTCACTCACTTGAATAAAGCAACCCAGCAGCAAAGCCCTGTCTGCAGTCTGTGCTACAATGTTGTCTCCTCTTTTTTGTGAAAAAAAAGAGACAGATCCGGTGCACGTACATTATATTATCTGTATGTTTACACAGGCAGTTTGGGCGAGGCGGTGAGGGTGTGGTGTGTGCAGACATCACTGGGTTTTATACAAAGAAAAAAAGAATTTCATTTGGTTTCTTGTCAGTGGTTGCGCTGCTTCTTCAAGTCAGGGAATTGTTGAAAGTTATCACTAGCTTGCTTTGAAAAGGGCAGTGCTGGAGCTGGCTTGTATAGTGCTTTGGTGTTACGCGCTAAAATATGACTCCGAATCCTTTTCATAAATACGCCCATTAACTCACCCTTTTTTGCTGAAAAAGGGTGGTGCAAAACATCACAACTTTCTTTTACTCACTTACATTGCCTCTTTGTCCCTGAGCTGTTGAGGGTAGAAGGATGTCAGCTTGTTACCCATCAAAAGTGCTCCCACAAAGCCACCCCAGCACATAGCAGTTACACCAGAAAGGTCACTGGAATTGCTTGTAAAACTCTGAGGTTAGGCAGACTGGAGTATAAATGGAACATGGTTAAAAAAGAATTGTTGTCAAGCAACTGATAGTAAATAATTTATTACATTTAAATTTGGAGACTCAGTCAGCATGGTGGTTTGAGAATCATGAACAAGGTTTAATTTTACGTTGATGCATCAATGGAGAGACACAAGTTTCTCTGTGAAGACTCACCTGTATCTCTGCATTAGTCAGAGATATTCAAACAGTAAATACTCTTAGGTCAACAGGGGGTGTAACCCTTATATCCACCCTAAATTGATATGCATTAGGCAACTGTATGTGAAAAGGCTGCAGTGGGGGCTTCCACCAGGTACCAAACAATGTCTGTATGTTGACTAGAGGAATGAGACAGTTCTTGAGACAGCCAAACAGATGTGACAAACAATCAAGCTCACAATACGCAGATAACATCTCACCTTTTAAGGCAGAGACACACATATTGCCAGTACTTAGGAAAAATCTTTAAAAAGCTCTAATTCTGAGAGAAAGAGTTATAAGAATACAAAATATCTTAGGAATACAACAAAAATTAATAAAAAAATGCATTAACATTAAACATGTTATGTACAGTACAACATTACTATTATTATTCAGATTCCTTCACAACATATAACACACATAATGTATGTTTCAATCAGTGGGGCCTATTTTAACAGCTTAACCCCTTTGTGTGATATGCACACAAGAGAGATCTACAACTGGTGTGAATTAAGCTATACGTAAGATGTTTTTCGTTTCTTTGTTAGACACCCTGATGAAGGCTGTATGACCAACACATGTTTTTCTATGCTGTTAGCCCACTGAAAAAAGAGTTGGGTGAATCAACTAAATGCCTGGATTTGGATTTCCCCCTTTCCCCCACTTTATACTACGTTCCTTTCCAAGAACACCATTTGCTTCAAGGGACACAAGCAGCACTGCACCAAACTTTTTCTTTGTGTGATATGTTGACCTTATTGACTAGCTTTCGACCTTGGCTGGAGAAGACCAGGAGTTCCACTCAAAGCCAGGCGTAGGGTGAGCTCCATTCACTCTGCAGATGCAATTGCATTATGACTTATATTAGCAAGCCAAACCACCTCATATAAATAATCTAAGTAGAAAAAAATCTTTTCACACACACTTTATAACATTTAGCTTTACATTTAAAGCACCTCTTTGCTTCCAGCTGCGAAAAAAAGAAAAGAGTGCTCAATCAAATGTTACTTTATTGATACCAGACAAAAACACCTTCAAAAAAAAGAAGCACATTAAATAATCCATTTTTGTCTCCTTGCATCGTTTGTGTTCTCTGCTGGGATTTTTATGTAAATCCCATGGGCACTTATATTGCCATGCCTGCTGTGCAAAAAAAAAGTAAATGTGTGCAGGTATCAGAAAAAGATTCCCTACGCATAATAATGATCCTCCAAGTGATGTTTTAAGGGCTAAGGTAATAGGAAGCAGTCATGACCTTGATGGCTACAAAGCCTTTCAGAAAGATTTTTTCCCTCAGAGTTCAAGCAAATGTATTTTCTTTGTGGAAAAATATCCATTTAAAGCTTTTCAAATTGTTGAAAAAAAAAAACCCCTCATACATTGGAATAATGGCTCTATAACTTATTACAATGCACAATACAAACACATATCTGTCACAAAGTGGCAGCTTAAACTGTCATTGTGAGGAGAAGGCACTTAACAAGGTCTGCTAAAGGTCAGCACCCTAACATTTGGCATTATTGTCAGTCTTTAAAAGCTTTCAAGGCGGATGATGTGATGATGTAGAAAAAACGCCAAATAAAGCACTCTCTAGCTCCTCACACTCTAAAGGGTCCTTTTTTATGTGCTGAAAATCAGAACAATTGGTGTCAGCCCTGAGCTCCAACAAAACACAGAAACCAAAGCACCACCTGTACTGTTCCACTCAGACAGACTTGTCTGTCTCTGTACAGGCACTGCTGTATCTCCTTTTAGTGGGTTGTAAAGCCTATCAGATCTATAAGGGAGCCATGTAACGGGGAGGAGAGGGTAGGCCGGGAAGAATGCAAAAGTGGGAGTATGCAATTGGTCCCATCGGGGTGCAGCTGATAGGAAATGTTCTGGGAGTCCGTCCTCTAACTCGCACATGTCACAGTAGCTGTCAGTGAAAGTGCGTAACCACATCAATCAGCACTGTCAAACCTTCAGTGCACTTTGGAAGGTGACATTAGCAGACCCAGCAGTGAGTTAACATCCACTGCAGGCAGACTGGTATAAATACACTGTCAGAACGCGTAAAGAAATGCATGATATGTTAAAGCTCTAAAAAAAAACAAAAAATGTTTTCATCAGAACAAAAAAGGTAGGCTGAGCAATTGTCGATCTCCAAACACTGTGCACAGTATCAATTTTCTATAGCATAAGATGAAAATATATTTTTCTTTTACGAGAAAAAAAATCAAACACTCAAAATTGAATGTTTTGCCGTGTCAATAATCAGGAACTGGATTCAAGTCTTGTAATGGATTTCCTTTTCAAAGAAATGACATTAAAAATTGTTTTCACAGAGATGACCAGAAAAAAATCATCTCTAGCTTACAAAAAAAGAAGTATATTTTGTGTGGACTTTGCAAACCTCCATGTCTGTGAAATTCATAGGGTATAATTTAGCAGCGCCTTTCATGCATTCTGAGCCCTTGGAGACACGAATGAAAATGTAGACATAAGTGCTAGTGAAAAAAAAAATGATTTAAAAAAAACATAAATCAGAATCAAAGTTGCCTAAATCCATTCAATCCTCCTTTGGAGGCTCAATCATGAGGCTTGTAGGAGGAACAGTGGTGTGTAATTGGGCCCATGGTATTTACTGTTTCAATTAATGTGTGATACAAAAGCCATGGTGCTGTGAGGGCATTTTGATGTAGAATACTTATGGGCATAAAATAAACATGGTCTCCTGGGTCTCTGTGGTGATTTACAAAGGAGGGGCACGAGCAGAGACTGACAGAGAGACAGAGAGAGAGAGAGAGAGAGAGCAAGAGAGAGAGAGAGGGAGGGAAAAAGAGAAAGCGACAGAGAGACGGATAGGGGAAAGGAAGAAAGTGCCGTTTTCCTACCAGCTGTATTTCAAATTAACTGTGAAATGAGATCAGGTAAACTATACACATGAAGGACTGTTGAACTGACAACCATCCATGAAAAAAAAAACACTTATTGGTACACACTGTGGGGAGGAAACAGAAGAACAATTAGAAATGCCATGGTTTCAATTAGAGATCAGTGAAACAAATAAACGCAAAGCCATCCATCTGAAAGGCCTTTGTCATTACGGAGGTGTGGTATAGCTTCTGTGTAAAAAAGACAAATTGCACATCTCTGGAGGGCACTCAAGGTAATTGGCTCTTTGAACCAGACATTGTTTTCTGGTCCAATTTCCGCCACTCCACTCCACTCCCGCCGATTTCTTGTTTGCATCCAGCTGAACCGAGAATTGTTTTCGCCGGCCGTGACAGTGTCGTCCAACCACGTGGCAAACGGCGAGGGGGCAAGGGGTGACCAGAAGACAGCTGCTGGGCCATAGAGTGCTACGCCGTCCTCCCACCGTGACTTCCATCTGTTTTTTTTTTTTTGCCTCTGGCAGGTGAGGCCAGGTGAGGCAGCGGCCAGTGGCGAGATTAAAGTGAGAGTGAGAGTGGTCAGCAAATGTGTGTTGTGTGGTCACTTTCCCTTAAAAATAGTCGAGGAGGATGAAGGACAGTGTGTGCCTACGATGGAGTTCACCTTACATTACGTTACACGTCCCCCCTCGCACAGAGAATTAAAGCAACGGAGAGAGAGAGAGAGAGAGAGGTGCTCTAGAGACAGGGGTCAGTGCATGGCCGTACGCAGCTATGAGGTCACGAGGTCTGGACCTCACTCATTTTTTTGCGCGTTTTTTTTTTTTTTTTTTTACGCGACTATGTCTAACTGAATAGCGCAATAAAGAAAGCGGGATGTTAAATGTGATTCTTTGTAGGCCTGTGTGGCGTTAAACCTTGATGGCCGTTGTGTTCGTGAGTCGTGCCTGTATGCGAGTGAACAAGATTAACACTGCGAGTGATGCGGAAGAGGACACAATTCAGCAGTCATCATCGTAATGATAGACCTAAGCTTGCGCAGCGCATGAGTGCCACAGCTGTACAAAAATAAAGCCAAGTGTTTTAAAAGAAAGGCATAAGCTGTATGATACGTTTTCTTCTTTGTCAACTTTGTGAAGCCATTGTAAGCCAATGCGCTATAGATCAATATTTCTATGAAGCAAGCTGAAGCTGCAACACTTGGTAGGCTATTAGGCTACTGTAGAGAAAAAAAAGAAACATCAACTGATTAAAACGTTAACATTTACAAACTATATCCGACGGCGAAAGGTGCTTGGATTGGATTGATTTGAATGGCTAATGATAAACGTCAATAGACTTTTCTCTTTTGCCTGTCTGTGTGTGTAGAAAGAAGCCTAAAGCGCTCGTACGACTGGAGGAAAAGAACGCTGATCCGCCAGGGCCGTATGAAATTCTAAAGCCAGTAGAGGTTTTAAAATCCGTTCGGTCAGTTTGAAAACAGGCGAGCAGGAGCAGGCCTACCTTTACTGTATGACCTCTTCAAGACATTATTTGGTGAGTGAAAGTAGGCAATATTGGAGGTACAAATTTTCAGATGGGCCCCTTCCTACTTCTGCACTAGAAGTTCTGCAGATGCACAACATGTCATTCTTCCCAAATATACAGTGTATGTTGAAGATTTTTCTAACCCTGCCAGTCACAACTTGTGCCTGTGAGAGGTCATTCTCAGCCATGCGAAGACTTAAAACATGGCTTAGATCCACCATGTCCAATGAAAGACTGACAGGCCTGGCGATGATGCATGTGCATTCCAAAGTGGAGGTGGACAGGGAGAGTATCCTTCGACGGTGGGATGCCTCTGGTCACAGGAGGATTCAGCTGGCCTTTGACTGTTGATTGTTACCCCTATTCTTTAAAAACGGTTGTGTAGGCCTAGTGATTGTTTGCCATATTTTAAACATAGGCCACAGTACTTTTTTTTTTTTTGAAAATGTTGAATGTTACCCCTATATTCTTTAAAAATGGTGGTGTAGGCCTACTGATTGTTTGCCATATTTTTAATATATGCCTACACTACATTTTTTTTAATATTGATTTAGCACCATTAAAAGATATTTAAACAACAAACCTTTTGTGTGACCTTTAAACAATAAAAAATAAATAAAAAATTTCGGCGCGCGCAAAGGACCTCACCTATTTCCAAATCCTGCGTACGGCCCTGGGTCAGTGTTGTGTTGTCTTGCAGATTTAGTGTAGGAAGCAAACACAGGTGGCAGTGATCAATGAAAGAGTTATATGACCGTCTCCTTGAATGTCGCTACTGCTCTTGTTGACAGTCCCGGAGTTATGTTGTGTCGCAACTTTCCAGTCTGCTAGGCCATGCAATAATTAGTGTAATGAGAGTGCTTTTTTCGGGCAGCGGTTGTGCAGAAATACATGCTCTGTTGTTGCATGCATTGAAAATTTGACTGGAGGGAGACTGGAGCTTGCAATGCCAAGGCCAGAGCAGCAGTTGCCACTCGGGGCGTACACAGCACATTGTTGCATAAATCTACAGAATTATGTTTGGCCTTGAGTCCGCTAAATACAATCTGCTCGAGACCCAACAAACAGCAGTCGGGTTTCCATCCAACTCAATCGAATCAGTAATGCAAATTTATAATATTTCAGCTTATTTAATATTTAAGATGAAATATTATAAATTGATGGTTTCCATCACCTGTTAAACTAATTAGACAAAGGCTGCTTAAGAAAATGGACATCATCCTTGGCACAGTGGGAATGGTCCATGCAACAGTTTTGGAAATATTTTCAATAACTACTGCCAGAGGCAGACAAGCAGACAACGGTGAATGCTGTTACAGCTTCTTAGGGCAGAGTTTACAGCTGCTTCTGTACACCGACGACCTCCCTACACATGGGATCCCCACACCCACATTCAAGGGATTTTTTTGGCATTGTGAAGATGAGCTTCACTGAGCAGCTTTGGGTAAAGAAAAATTTCAGAGTTGCCCGTGCTGAATTCGTGCAACTGTGTAGATGGATAGGCCCCGCTGTTGCACCCGCCATGCAGTCCCATTGTAGTCCCGTGCCCACCGACGAGGCACACTGAGGTGAATAGGAATGACCTCAACTAATACCTTGAATGCAGTGGTGGATTAATGAACGAGCCTACCAAGCTCAGGCACACGGAGCTAGAGGTCGTAAGGGGACAGGCCAAATTCCCACCCACACCCCCAACCCTCAACCCACACACACATTATAATCCCCTTTCCCAAGGGGCCTCATATACCAGGTAGCATAGTGTATGTATGTTAGGTAAAATCACCTATAAAGGGTCCAGGTCCGGGGGGGGGGCAAGACAATTTTTTGCCCAGGGGCACTCGATTCCTTAATCCGTCTCTGCTTGAATGTCATATCTGCAAGAACCAGGTAGCTAAGACAGGTCGATGTTTTCCTTGCTACTGAAAAAAAAGTTAAACATTGAGTGCTATTTAGCGTAATGTAACTGTAAAGGGTTATAGATTTTGATCAAATCGGACAAAGTCACATTGTCCACAGGAATACAGATAACTTGGGTATCTCTTTGACTATGAGACAGAGCGCTTACTCTAATGGGTTGCAAAAGAGTATTGAAAGATGCAAGGTCATGGGATCAATGAACTTCAGTTGTCATATGGATTCAGCCCCATGGAGAGCATCACGCCTTTGCAGCCTCACGGTTGGGAATCTACGCTACAGTATTGACAGCGAGACAAGAGAAAGACAATTTTGGCAGGTCTGTCTGGAGATAACAGACGTGTGTTAAAATGACACCCAGCAGCTGTGTTCCCAATAGCTAGTTTTCCAAGCATTGCTGTATAGGTTCCCTGTGTGCACTGAGTATTGATCCAATAGTTAAAAAGTTGAATAGAAAAAAAAAACAAAATTTGAGATAAAAAGCTTTCTTGTACAATTATACTTACAGATATTCTAGCTCTGTTATATCTCTCACAGACTCTACACTGCCACATTTTTATCCTTTTTACCGTTACTTAGAGAACACTTACTGTATTTTAGGGTCTATTAGTTCAGTTTACAATCTAAACACATCTCTGGCCATTATATACGTTATATACGGCACACTTCATGAGTGCAGCCACAGTTTACATGATATGGATTCCCCCTGCTTTAATGTTATCCTGCATCCGGCCTTATAAACCCTTATAAAAAGTAGCACTGGCAGTACAGTTTACAATGTGCTCCATGTACTGCCTAATGATTTGTTAAACTAAAAAGCATTTCTGCCAACATACCGGTGGTTTACGACTCATCTTTTTGGGAGGACAAATAAATAACAAGTTTTAGCTGTGTGTCCACCGTCATTGCTTTCCAATAATGTCAGGTACAGTCTAGTTGATTGCGGACAGTATATAAACGCCATGAGTGTTCTGAATCATCGAGGGTTATAGCTGAAGTTTATATGAGATTGGACAGTGGAGAACGTAATGGCGGTCTTTATCCCACTGTCTTGCACTGACAATATTCCCACCATGAGTATATAAAGTGGCATATATTCTTCTTAAATGGAAATGTGTAAAGATTTTATTTGAACACATTAACAGTTAAATACTGCTTACAAATTAACTGATTGACCTCAACCTAACCTAACTTTTCTTTGAGCAGCTATAATAGACAATCAGACAGAAAAATGGCCTAATTGTTCACAGGTCTGAATTCATACTTTTACCAAATTATCCAGCACAGATTATGGGTGGAATTGAATCAAGCAGTGAATGAACAGGGGCAATATTGTGCCATAGCATTTGCTATTTAATTATGTTGAAACCATGTCATTCTTTTGTCACAATGGCACCATGTACTACAATGGCAACAGTAAAGACAAGTATTGCCATCCTTTGTCATTGTAGTGCACATGCTTTGAAATGTCCAAAGACATAACAGGGGAATCTCCACAGACACTAAATAAGAATTCTTGTCTCTTTGTTTTGTAGCAGAAACCGAGAGTGTCCATACAATAATCCTATCCAGTACCCCTTTAGGACTGTTGGCTGTTATTTGTTACACATCTCCAGACAGTGCACACCTGCAAGGCGGACTTGATTTATGCTTGAGCATTATAAGAGCAATATAAGATACACTGCTGTCTCGTCTCAAGGTAGGGTTATCTCATGAGAGGTTAGCTTATCTCTACACGTCATGAACCCCTTAATGAAACATTCATTTTATTTTCATGTTACCTGAAACACTGTTGAGCAGGTTAGTCATATATTGTCTTTATAATATTGATATTATTGCATGATATCTTTAATAAAGAAAAAAACCTGATCATCCATGCAACACTAAACAGATGCCTGTTATTTCACATGGGTATACATAATTGATATTTTATCTCTGCTCTCAGCTGTAACGGAGTGTTCCAGAGAATGGCAGATGACAGATCTACCCTTTAAAGAAACTCTTTAATTAAGTTGCAATAATTAAATATTTACCAACTAACATAAAGATGGGTCTACATTTTGGCATAATGAATTATGTACTGTTGCTTCTTATCTGAATGGTTATTTTTTGAGGCCTAGCTGGACAAATTCAAAATGACAGTCACCGGTCCTAAGTACTTGAAGTGCACACTTTCATCATCATCATCATCATCATCGTCAAAAAAAAAAGAAGTAGAGGAACGAAAAAAGAAATAAGCATGCATCTTGTACACTGCCCTCAAAATAGACATTCATTAGTACACACTGGGCTGTGTGGATCAAAGGTAGCCCTGCGAATGAATAAGTAAAATGGGTGCCACAGACACTGAACTCTCCCTCCTCCCTCAATCCCTTCCTTTTCCCCCTTTCCCATTCTTTCCCTCCCTCTCTCCTCTCCTCCTCTCCTTCTCTCCTCCCTCTTCCATCCCTCTGTTCTTCCCCACCTGCCAGTGTCATGTTCCGGATCAGTGCTTGGGCCAGATGGCTACAGAACATGGGTCTCTCTCAAACGCTCTGAGCGCTGCTGTCAAGCTTCTCCCGGGCTCGGCATCGCATGCTTGACGGCTGAGCTCTCCAGCTCGTCTCCTTGAGCGCTGCGGCACTGCGGGCCTGCTGTCATTCTCTCCTCTCTCTCCTCTCTCCTCTCTCTCTCCTCTGTCTCTCTCTGTGCTGTGCTGAGTGCTGTGCCGTGCTCCGCTTTCTCCTCAAGGCCTCTCCTCTCCCAGTCTCTCCTCTCTTGAGGAAGATCCTGTGGCTGCCTCTCTCCCAGAAGCACTCGCTCCACGTTCTGCATAAAGGAACTGTAGATTAGCTTTTATATATTGATGTCAGCTGCACATGCCACTGCAACACTGCTCTGCTCTGTGTTCCATGCTTCAGATTGAGGAAAGAAACCTTCTAGAAATAAACCAGAAAAAAATGTTTTTTTTTCAGTCAGTAGTGTAAAATGAGCAAAATCTGCAAATAAGAGGTTCTTGTGACAGTGACAGTATTTCATGTGTATTAATCATTATGATTTAATAATGACAACCTTTTAGCCCTTGTAAGTATTTTTCATTTGGAGAGAAGGTTATAATTATTATTCCTATGCTATATCACCAGGGAAATAAGAAAATTGCACTTCCTGTGTTAAATTATCAAAATAATGTTGTGGCTGTCAGATCTTACTTCTGTACTTTCCAGGGAACCTTGAGATCTGAATAATTAATGCTACTAGCAGTTAAAGTACCTCTTGTGTTTTCTGTTTCTCCTTTCTCATTTAGGGCGGCAGTGGCAATGTCTCAGACGCGACAGTGAGAATGTTATGACTCAGACACAGGTGGGAGGCAAACTGTTTGCCCAGAAAGAGGCTTTTGTTAATTATCAGTAGCTGACAGACTTTATTCTAGCAAACGGGGCCGTCAGAAAGGGCCATTCGATCCCCCGTATCGCCACGCATCGCTCTGCCGACCCACAGAGACGCGAGGGGTCTTTTAATCTACCGCACTGGGATTTTTCATTTGCCTCCCACAAGATATAATTTTCCACCGTGCACAGTGATAAAAATGCACTTGCGCTGCGGGAGGTGCAATCAATAAATCGTTGATTGTTGAGCCCACCACTGCCACATATCCTGCTCCATATGATGTATGCCTTGCTTCCCATTGAGTTTATCTATAATTATTGAGGTAATTGTGTAATCTTACATAGTTCTGAAAATGTGACATCTCTCACACAAGCAGTTCATACAATTGCTCATACAGATTGCCCTGTTTTATTCCCCCACTGAAATTCCATTATGTCACATGCATCCTTCATCACTGCAAATAAAAAAAAAACATCTGTATGACTACCCCAGGCTAAACATCAGAAGGCTAGCATGTGGTATACAGGCTAACCCTGTTCTATTCATTGCTGCAAAGTTCTCCTTTGGCTTTGAAGCTAAAACTTTCTAGATTTTCACCATTAAATGCACTTATTTTTTAAAGCGGCCATGTGGTTGACCAATAAGTCGAGGCCTCAACCTAATACAAATAGAAAATGAAGCAGGTCAAGCAACACATCTCTTTGGAGCTAATTAGAGCGTAGCCATTAGACCACCCTTCATGCTGGCCTCAGCTGGAATTGAATTTTAATTGGCTGCATTTAAAATAGCAAACATACTTCTAACAGACTTCACACAGGTATTGTACAGAGTTTGTTCAGAGTTTATAGAAAGAGAGAGAGAAAGGGGGAGAGAGAGAGAGAAAAGGAGAGAGAGGGAAGTGAGACAGAGAGAGAGAGCGACACAGAGAGAGATAGATAGAGAGAGACAGAGAGAGAGTGAGAGAGAGAAAGGGAGAGAGATCTGCAAGGCTGCAGTGCAAAGCAGTTTGGAGCAGGAAGGAGTGCTGAATGTGGTGTATATAATCCAGGGATAGGGAGTTAGGGGAGTTAAAAGCACACTCTGTTCTACAGCTGAGAACAGGGGATTGCTTTTTCCTCTGATGAACAGGATTCCTATATTCTCCATATTTATTCCCTCATCTCGTTAATCCGGCAGCATCATTTTTCCAGACACCATTGGTCCACAGATACAGAAGTAGTTTCTGTTCCCTTAGGTGGGAAACAACAGAAAGCAGAAGGGATTTTATGCTGAAACCTCTGCTTTTTAAATGTCACCAATAGCCTCCTGCTCATAGTGGCCATATTTGGAAGATATATGTTCTTTTTTTCCCCCCTCAAGACTGTATACTGTTAACATTAAGGAAAATGTAACCAGGACACCTGCAAATGTAAAACAAAGGACGGGAAATGCTTGTTATGATGGTTGAGGATAATCTTCACATGGAGAGAGAACATTTCCCCCCCAGTGGTAATTTTTTTTGGCCATCCGTATGTGAAATCCAGCCACCTTACCATTTCCACTGCCTTCACACGTGTTACCTGCATCATCCACTATGAACCGAAGAGGTGATGGGGGCACTGCTGCTATTGTGTCTGTTGTGTTTTGTTTGTATGTAGGTATGTATGTGTCTGGAGGAATGAAAGCTTACCTCACAACCTCATTCAGTTTCAAAGGGAACTCTCATTCGAACCCTTCAGAATGACATGGTGTCAGAAGCAATCCAGTGGTGCATGTGTGGTGCTGTGAAGGAATACAAAGAGTGTATGGTGGGGGTGGGAGGGGGTTGTCAGAGGTATGCCATGTGGGAATGCAAAAGTTGTTCAAGAAAATGGCAAAAGTAAATGCAAAATTCTGTGACACTGGCATAAGGAAGAAGCTTTGTTGGAGGGGAAGCTCAAAATATGCCCCACGTACATAGCTCATTTGCATCACTCCCCCTCAGCATGCATTGGGAGAACTACAACGTGCAGGTGGGGACAGACTCTAACCTAACCTCCATCCAAGCCCCTCATCTCCATGTTGCCCTGATGAATTAGAATGCCACCCATCCTCTGGAGAGTGTTTGGATTTACCACCTGGTAATTAACACCTGCAATTAGCAGTTCGCCATAATCACCCAGGCAGGCTATGAGGTGATAAGTCACCTCGCTCTTGCACGACCTCGCCGACGCCTCCAGCCTGTAGTAGTCATCTGAAATGCTGCTGGATGTTGGATTCTCTTGAGTCTTTGGCTGCAGCAGTGCAGCAGTCTGGTGCGTTTCCCGCAACACAAACCTTTACTACGGCATGTTAGCGTTGATCTTTCTGGAACGTAATAGGGGTTTCATTACTTTGTGGGATCTGGCGCTCTGCTGGAAATGAAATTTTATGGGCACAGTAAAAGTCCAGGCGAAATAAACCAGTCTGTACATGATGTGTGATTTTATGCATCATTTCAAAATTCACTGTCCCCTGTTCACAGAGTCTCAACATCTCAAAGGAAAGGCTGATATGTGCATTACATAGGGAGGAGAGGTTGCATTGGTTGCAGTAATCAGTTGGGGGGAAGCAAGGTCTTTCTGTATGACTGCATCAAAAAAGCAATCAGATGCCAAAAAATGTTCAGAAATCATCCGCGCTAAGCATTTCAAATCCAGCTTATATGGTTGCAAAAGATTCACTATGATTTGCTGCCTACAGGATTGGACAGGGAGCAGGTAAGCCTAACTCCTCTGAAGGCTGAAGCATCTGTGGTCTTAGCATGTCAGTCAGTTCCTGCACTGCCATAATTGGAGTAACGGACTAAGTGAGAGACATGGACATGGTGCTCAGCAGAGGAGAGTTCTGCAGGATGGCAGACACAGCCAGATGTCTTTTCTGGTTCTGAGCCGGAGCTGGAGGGTACGGTTGTGCATATGGCAGAGGGACTAAAATAGACAGAGATGGAGTAGATTGACAAAAGGAAGAGAACAGAACCCTTTATCTTCATGGTCTCGTATCTTTGAGGTGAAATAAATGGATTTGCACAGAAGGGGGGGACACAGACATAAAATGAAGTATTGTGAATAAAAACAGCATATGGTGCAAAGCTAATAGAACACATCACACACATTTGGATGGTTGTTATCATGTTGTGTGCTGGGTATTATGTTGCTTCATTGTAATGTAATCATATAATTACATATCAAAAAATGTAAGTTGATTTTGGAATTAAAACAAATGTGTTTTATGTGATTTTAATGAAACAATTTTTCTTACAGACGTCTCACGGCGAGCAATCATTGTTTGGTATTTGTTGCAGTTTCTTCCCTAGTGAGATCTGTGTGTGTGTGTGTGTGTGTGTGTGTGTGTGTGTGTGTGTGTGTGTGTGTGTGTGTGTGTGTGTGAGTGTGTGTGTGTGTGTGTGTAGGGAGGAAAACCAGTACAAGCCCTTGTTCTATTATTATCAGCCCATCTCGTTGGAGACTGGAAGGGGGATGTGGTCGCATGTTGAAAGACAATTAGAGGCCGTAAAAGGCAATAGGCAGTGCAGTTTCACCCCTGGCTGTGTTGTCCATGCTTGCTAACACGCTCTAGGGAGCTTGTGACATTTAACACACAAATCCAATGGACGCTGTTATCAATAACTGACAATTGTCTCTGTCTGTTCATTTCAAAATCTTGTACTTTGCTATATGGAATAAGTTAAAAATAGAACCAGGAATGTACTGTAACATTTGCTGTTGTTTTCTGTTTTCTTTTTAGGTCAGAAAATACCCCTGTGTTAAGGGCTAATGTGCTTAGCTGGATGAAAGATTGTGTTGATTTGAAGGGTGCCAAGGTATCCAGGTGATCCCCAATGTGATGTTTGTAACAATGCAGCAACACACAGGAATGATGCAAAACCACCTGCACTTCACACCTAAGATGGAAAATGTCATCCACACTGCAGGTAGGGTGGAGGAAGTGTGTGTGTGGGGGGGTTGAAGTTTGTCACAAACATTACTCTTACATATCCGCACGTCACTGCTGGTGTTCACAAGGGGCGCTGTAAAAAACGAAACAGGGAAAATATGGCTCATTTTATGTGTTATCCTGCCTGTATTGTGTCCTCAGAGATGTCATTAAGAACATGTTCACACAGTGACAAAGACTCCCCGTAGGCTAAGCTCCACAAAAAACTCTCTCTTTCCTTCCTGCTAGCTAGCCCTCTCTAAACACAGGCACCTGTCTGTATCCACTTGCATGTTTTTCTACATTCAATGTTATTAGTCAGGCACTTTTTTTTGCTAAGCAGGAAACTAGTTCTCTCTTCCACGCTACAGCAGAGCTGCTTAAGGAAGCGCCAACCATCAACGTGACACTAATTGACAACCCCACTTAAAATTCGAGTGCAACTGTGTCCAGCTATGACAGCAGATGCGTCCTGTCTAACACTAAAAGAAATGGGACTGAAGGCCTGCTATCTTCAGTTAATTAGGCATATGTAATGTAGACTCGGCGCCCTCTCCTCCCATCCTAACAACATTAAACCCCATCTGTGGAATCTCAGATGTGCTGCCAGTATCGTATTTATTTGCAAACAAATTACAACTGCCTAAATATTTCAGTAACTGTTAAGCGAAGCTGTTGGGAAAGTTATGTTTTTGCCTTATCATAAACCCTCTTATCGCCTCACCAAGGTCCCCATTTAATCAAGTTTTTATGTGTGTGTGTGTGTGTGTTGTGTGTGTGTGTGTATGCATGTGTTGTGCGTTTGTGTATTACCACTTGTATGCTTTAATACATTCGTTGATAACCCCCTGGAGAGGGTAGGGTTAATTAGAGGGGACTCCACTAATTCTACTGCTCATTAAAGCAATTAGCTTGCACTGTAAGCCTGATGTAAATTACGAGAAGATTGTGAGGCTATTGATCGCCCACACTCTTCCCCTCTCTGCTTTGGCTGACCGGCTATGTGCACGAAGCGCCGCAGCCACTGGAGGCAAATCAAAGACGTTTTAACAGACAAATCAAAGGCAATTGTTTTGATGCACAAGGGGGAAGCTCTACTGGATGTTGCTGGTGGTATCACTTTTTGTTCAGGGCAGAGGAGGCGTTTTTTTTTGGTCTTGTGTTTATCTCCACAGGTTGTGGTAATTACAGCGGTTCTTGCAGATTGCATTTTACTTAAGGATTAAAAGTAGCCTCCAGTGAAGGAAAAAAATAGGGAGGATGGCTTCATTATAGACAAAGCATGAATGTGTCTAGAAGTCGCAATGGTTTTTTAATCTATCTCAATGACAATAGTTCACTTTTATGACTAAAGAGGTTATAAAAATCACAGTCTCTCAAGATATGCTACAAACAATGTTGCACCTTAAGAACTTTGTAAGCTCAGTGATTTTAGCATTTTCAATATGGTATTTGTGCATAAGGCAATAATACACTTCAAGGTGGTAAGAGAGTTATACACTGTACAAACACTATATATATATATACCCTAACCCAGGGGTGCTCACACTTTTTCAGTGTGCGAGCTACTTTTAAAATGACCAAGTCACAAAGATCTACCGACCCATAAAAGCATATGTTATTTTAAAATGTATTGAAAATTCCAAGCCAATATTTCAACAAAATAAGCTCTGAACATGTTTTTGTAATTGCCATATAATAATAATAATAATAATAATAATAATAATAATAATAATAATACAGTGACAATAGTATTAATAATTAGTTCAGAGTTTAATTCGAGTAGAATAATAAGTAGTAGTAGTAGTAGTAGTAGTTTTTAAGGACAGTAGTTGCGCACAGGCCTTCCCTTGCGTCTCCAACTCTGACTGCAGGTTCGGGAAATTTGCCAAGTCATGGCGCTGAAGCTTTGAGGACAGATGTTTCATTTTTCGTTTGAAGGCATTGACTGAGCTGATCATGTCGATCACCGTTTTGTCTTTTCCTTGCAGCTCTTGATTAAGGTCATTCAGCATGTTTGTCAGATCGGTTAAAAAGCCAAATCCAGCAGCCACTGCTCGTCATTCAGCTGTTTGTATTTTGCATGTCCACTTTTACGGAAAAAACAGAATTTCCCGCGACTAAGCCACCTCACGTCAGTGTGTAGCAACAACTCAGAGTGGTCGCTGTCAGCCTTCTCCATATGTGCGCGGAATATGTGCCCGTCTTTGAAGTGCTCCAGTTTTAATTGAGCAGGCGATCTTCGTTGCCACGTCCATGATCTCTTTCATGTTCAGCATCTTCGCGCATAATGCTTGTTGGTGGATAATGCAGTGGTAATTCACGAAGTCTGGAAAAGCATCGTCCTGTCTGCACCTGGCAATGAACCCATTCACGCGACCAACCATTGCGGGCGCTCCATCCGTGGTGATGGACACTAACTTGTACAGTGGGAGCTGAGTTTTGTCGCTAAAGTTTTTAAACGACTGAAAAATGTCCTCTCCTCGCGCATGTTCTTTCAAGGGAATCACTGTCAATAGCTTGTCCTTTGCAATCATATCACTGAACACCATAAGAATGTAAATGCACACCTGTGCTGTGTCACTCACGTCCGTAGATTCGTCCAACTGCAGTGAGACCTGGCCCAGCAACTGGCTCCAGCGCAAAGGTTGATGGGTCCAAATGTTTGGAGGTAGCCCGCTAATGGCTGGGTGATCGCTGTCTGCCGGTGGATGCGTGAGGGGCCATCAGCTAACTAGCATGTGCAAGATAAACAGGGAACTTTTTTTTTTTTTCAAAGTTGTATGCGATCTACCACTATTGGCCTCGCGATCGACTGGTAGATCGCGATCGACGTATTGAGCACCCCTGCCCTAACCTAATTAGGGTTAGGGTTGGAGCTAGGGTTAGGGTTAGGGTTGCAGCTAGAGCTAGGGTTAGGGTTAGAATTAGGGTTAGGGTTACGTTATATATATAGGACTGTGTGACTTGTGACTAGATTACTAGGCCAACAAACATAACAACATAGTTAGCAACACATTATGTGGGCCATGGGTCTGAAATAGTGTATTGTTATACAACATGTGGGCTAAGTGATTTTCCAAAGCTAGAACTCAAATTAATGCTGTGATATATTGCTGACAGAAAAAGGTGCAACAGTTCATTGGGCTCTAGCCATAGCAACTATTCATTTTAAAATTAGTAATGGCAGTATGCCCTGTTGGCTCGCTTATGAAAACAGTAAGTGGCAGAAAGATGTGGCTGCACAAACAAATCAAGACAAGTGATCAAATGGGGAAATTATACTTGAAAAATCATAAAAGGCAAATGCAAATGCAGAAACTGTGGAATAAGCAGAATAATACACAAACACTGTTATACTTCTACCCAAATGCCATGTTGCTAGTTTCCACATACATTCACTATGCATTGCCGTGTGTCCTCCCACTGTATAGAAATTGCATGGCTTTTTTGTACCAGAGGCCACGTGCGATGTTCCCTATAGTTTAAAGCCTTGTCCCATTGCTCTGTAGTTGAATATATTGCTATAATTACCTGTACTATATGACACCTTTAAATGCACTGTGCTGAACTATGTTAGCAGAGTGACTATGGAGGATGGACAATGCTAGTGCTGAATTTATCACTTCAGTCCTTGCGCAATGTGCTATATCATTAACCTGGCATATTCCACAAGGACTGAATAAACCTTCTCAGACAGACTATGGCCTTGATGTGCCTAAATACAGACACTCTGACCTGAATAACTATCCACCCCAAAGCTCCATCATTTATTATCTAGTGCAGTTGACTGTTTTATGCACTCAAGCACTTTCACTCACACCTGGACATACTAACAAACTATTAAGGTTTTACGATATAAAGAAGTAAGTAAGTAAAATGTATTTATATACAGCTGTTTACAGACAAGACAGTCTCAAAGTGCTTCACAGTGGTGGGATTATAAAAGACTAAAAACACAGCATCAAAGTCAAAACAGACACAAAGTGCTCTCTAGAGAGCGATAAGAGAGAGATTGAGTAAAGAGTAACACATATATATCCTAGACTGCTCTTCAATTGGACAATCTAAATATAGACAAATGCTTTTTGACATCATGCAAGAACATTTAGTGATTCAGTAACAAATTTCTTTATGCGGAAGACTGTGGTAACCTTACACCTTAAGGAGTATTTTCTCTCTCACACACACACATCTGTTATCCCGATAATGAAAATTACAGTTTCTACATCTGATTTGTAAAAATTGCTGCTGCCATTCCAAACAACAGTCACAGTTTGTAGATTTCAGAGTATCCACATGGCAACCATGCAGGTCAGAATAAGGATACTATGACTGTCAGAGTGTTATTCAATGGCAGAACACTGTTTTGAGGGAGTTCTCTGGCCATTGAAATTCAAATGGCCCCACTCTTGTATCCAATCTCTTCCTAGGTGGTATCACAGAGGATGTCTGCTGCTCGGGGTTGCTGGCGATACAATGTAGGTGAGGAATTTTGTCAGCCCCGAGTGGAGATGAGATTTCATCAGTGGCAGATGTTTCCTCAGCTCTGCCTTCTGCTTAAACATGGTGTCAATCACTGCTTCCTGAAGTCTAACAAGGCTGTCTGCTTCTGTCCAAAACACCACGTCCTAGAATGCTAATTGTGTGGTAAGAAGACTTTGCCCCGTTGCTTTTGGTATTCTAAATGAGGTTTGTCTGAGAGGTCATCATGCTCTTTCACCATCCAAATGCTATTATAAAGATGTTTAATAATTAAACCAAAGTGTCTGATAAATATCACATTAATGTATGTATGATATTAAAAGGTCTGTTTTGATGTAGGTTACTTCTAAACTGACATCATGTATGATGGCAGATTTTGGGAGAAAAAAAAATCTGTCAAAGTGCCCTAGTCACAGTGGTTTTATAAATCTAGCTCCTAATTTTTCTTTTACTCTTAAAACACAGCTCAAGGCCATGTTCACTCAGTTTCATTTTTGATTGGAAGCTGACACTTAATGTAAGCTAAAATGCTTTATTACCCTTTTACTGAAATTATTTAGCCTGGGCAGGTGCCTACTCAAGTATGACAAAAGAAAAAGACAGATTGTGAGACTTTGTTTTAACACCTCTCACTCAAGGTCTGCTAGAGGATTACGGGTGAAATGAATTGGATTGGCAGGCTAATATTATTTGCAATCTGAAAGGCGTCTTGCTTGGCTGCCCAATGTACCGCTTTACCTGTGGAGTGAAAAAAAAAAGTTATCGTGGGATGATTTCATGTTTCTTGTCACATATTTGCTTGAGGTTAAAAGCAGTTTCATGTTCCTAAAGCACTTTGTTCCAGGAAATTGGGCTACGCCGATGAACTCCCACACTGAAATTTCACTCTTCACGGGGTCACACTTCTCCTTCAACAACTTTTCCTTTTTTTCCCTTAATCTTCATGTTGCTGTAAACACAGCACGATGGAGAGAAAATGGAGTTGATATGATGCAGAAAAGCACAAATCATTTATGAAAGATGCTTATATAACATGTTCCACCTCTACTTACCCACTAGACCTCTCCAACTCTCAAGGGCTTCTGTTTGAATATTTCTGGAAAAATCCACGGATTTGGAAGATATTTATACACTTCTATATCCTTCTCCCACATACAGATGATTAGTCTGCAGCATGTACAGTATGAGTAGTACAGCATGTCAGGAAGCATGTGCGGAACTGTGAATGTCGATGATTCTCATTGTGATTAATAGCTCTCTGCCTCAGTATGCAGATGCACACCCGCCTAAAGATATTTCAGCAAATGCACCTCCGGTACTTGGTCTTGAATAATTCAGACACGAACAAAAGTATTACAAACATACCTGTAATGGACACAATAGGTTTTACTAAGTGGCTTTTTATTTCTAAATAGAGTAATGTAGTGTGTTGTGGTTTTGGATACTCTATAAATATATCATTATTATATAATATAACATTATGGACGTATGTGTAGATACCAAATTGTAGGTGGTCTAAAATAAGAAAAAGAAGAAAGAAATGAAGATGCACCATTGTATAGAATTAAAAACACTAATAACTAAAAACTGGTTGCAAGTGTGGTAGTCAGACAGAGGGGTTAGGCTAGTGCATAATCAGTTAAAAACATATTTAAGGAAGATTTCCCACTAATAATTTCCATAGTTAATGGATTCCTACAGTATTTTGCTGTTGATTAACAACCAGACTATTATTAGACCTTGCTTCTGGAATAAAAAATAAAAACTATTGCAGGTTCAACAAAAATACAGTACCCCTTGGTATTTGCAGAATGTTACAGTCTAACTACTTTACCTTAAAAGGTTGGTCCAAAAATAATAAGCTAATGACCTAGGAAAATATCCAAACAGTCTAGCTAATAAACTTGGATATGTCATTCCAGAGTAAAATCTTGCTAATATGCAAACTAGTGTCTAACTGTTTGATGATGTACTTACAAACACTGTGCATGAATTTTCACAAGGTCGTCTGCCCTAGACAACATCAGTACATAGCCTGGATTGCTAGTGACAATGAAACATACCATTTGGAAAGGCAAATGGTTTTAAGAGCTGAGACAACATTGATTGTGTGTGCGTTGTTGATATTGTATGCATCCTGAGCACAGGTGGAAATCTATCAAAAATGATCCCTGGCGCATCTCATAAGGCAAATCATTTTACAGAAGATAATACCATGACTTATTGGAACATGCCAACAAATATCAGTAGTATCATTTGCCCATGAAACTCTCCATGTTCTTTTTATAAGAATAATAACATGAACGTTGTAAGAGATAAGGATATGATTAACAGTACTGCTGTTAATGCAGTCATTTTGAGGAAAACAGTTTCAATCAAAAACTTTTCCAGATATCAGGTCATGCTGTTGCGCAAGCTCGACTGAACCCATTATGGATATAGCTGAGTTGCATGTACAGTACATGATCTTGTTGTGAAAGGTGGTCCTGACAGGCTCTCACGCACTTCTCAATAAGCCCACACAAAACACCTCTGTTGTAGTTTTCCACAGCAGCCCTGTCTGCTGGCAGGTCTGCTTCTTTGCTAAAAAAAGAACCATGTCCAACAACACGTGTCAATATGAGTCTAGATGTAAAACAACTGCATTGCATCTTCAGCCAGAGTTACTTTACCAACAAATAAAGCACACCGAAGTTACTTACTGTAAGAACCAAAGTTAGTGATGTAAATCCTGTCCTTATCATTTAAAACACTAAAGACATCATTAGAGATACGCTCCCAGTGTGCACATTTTGACACTGATGTCTTTTCACGCTCAAATCAGACCAGAATCAATTCCAAGTGAACTCGATGTCTCAAATAATCCCTGCAGAGCCTGACAGTAGCTATGGAACAAACCCTCAGATACAGGAAGCAGGAATGTGAATAATTTATATTTCAATCTCTCTGCTCCCATTTCAGGGAAAAAAACTGCACATTTTTACTGTTTCAATAGTATGGTTGAGGTGAAATGCCTGGTTCACAAGTTAATGTGGAGTTGTCAAAGATTCTGGTGACACTGGTGGGGCACCATGGTTGGCTGCAGACACATTGAGAGCATCTTCAGTATCCCCCCAAAATCATAAAATGCACTTTGTTTTCAATAATAAACTTGCAGAAGTTGCATTGAAATGATCCCTAAAGCCACATTTTGTGATGTTCAAGTTGCTTATTAACAAAAACAATGTATTCATTCATAAGTATGAGCTTATTAATGAGCAATGAATTATTAAGTAATACATCGAAGTGTTTAGGAAAGGTTTGCAGTCATGGGCTGGATAGGTTAAGGACTCGAACCAGCAACGGGAGTGTAACAGGTTCTCCACACCGACAGGTGGGTGGGTGGGGGGAGTAAATGACCAGCGCTCTCCTCTGCCCTCCTCCATGGTGCTGTGGTGCCCTTGAGCAAAGCAAATAACCCCCAGTGCTCCCCGGGCGCTAAACGGTTGGCTACCCACTGCTCCTGGGTGTTAACCTGTGCTATGAGTGTTCACTTCATGGATGGGTTAAATAGAGAGGGCAAATGAGCAAAGGGGTTGCCCTTTTGATGACAAAAGAATTACTTGCAGTTGAATTTCCCATTTATATACACATAGAGTTAGCAATCCCAATAGTGGAAGCCATTTTGTGCCGCCAACTGGAGAGTATATAGGCCTTGTCAGGGGACAACACTGGGGAAATGCAGCCCTTCCTGTTGCATTTCTCCTTAGCTTAAAGAATACTTGATAAGGTTGTGTTAAATAACATTGGTGATATATATCTAGAAGAAAATACACACTTAGAAAGGGGGCCAGCGAAGGAATACTATTCAATTAGATGTGATATACGACCTTGTTGTTAAATAGGAGAAAACTTTACAGAATAGGTCTTTAAAGCTGGATTTTAAAAATATGCCACAAACTTTGTCTGAGTGTTCTGTAGGCCACAAAATAGTACTTGTTGTACATACAACACATTGTCTTTTATACAACAGTTAGATTGAACTATTTAACAATTTCTGAGTGGACGAGACACATTTTAAGCGTCAGTAGGAGTGAGGATATTCCATGGTATACCATTGGTGACTCTTCACAGTTGATACTGAAGATACAACGTAACCGTTAAATCATTTATAAACTATGGCAGACTTTAACAAGACACTCACAGAACACACATGCAGAACAGCAGCTGTGCATTAGGCCTAGTTCGGACTGTGAACAATGACAGCAATCATATCTCAGTGGCTGCATAATACAGGGGAATGTCCAAATCAATGCGTAGGACACTTGTTGCATAGCAACCACAGACACCACTAACTCGAACTGGAACTATTTTGTGGAGTGGAGACTGGAACGAACTGAAATACAATTAAATAAAACTTTAAAACAAAAGTTAAAATTGTCTATACACTAATTGTGTTGGCAATGGAACTATTGTATAAAAAGCAATATAACACTTGTGTTTATGAGGATTGTTGTGGATATCCTCACGGGTGTGGTTACTTACAGCACTCAGCCTTCGGCTTCCTGTGTCCAAACCACACCCGTGAGCATATCTACGAACACCCCCACTCCCACTCGTGCTATATTGCTTAAGTATTCCATATGATGGATGTTTTCTGTCACATTGTTCATTTGTATTACAATAAGATGAGCTACACATACATACCACAGTGTTTTATCTGGTGTTATCGGTTTAGAGATTCTAAATACATCCTAACCATAAACAAGGCATTGTGTATTCATTTTATTTCATTTTAAATAACTACTGAACATAAATAACACATTTTTAACATGCATAATTTTATACATCTATACATCTTTTTTTCTGCAAATTATTCTAACCTCCTAATCAGTGGTTCGAAGCAGCGGAAACAGGAATTCCAACTGCATGTGAAAAAAAAACCTCAGCTTATTTGCAGCTTGGTGATTAGCCCAAAGCCAAGACTAAACATATCTATCTACTGAGCATCTCCAATAAGTGTGCAATGGAGTTTAATCCCTTGCCCAGGACACGGAGGCCTGGAGGACTTTACCAGCTCAGAGACTATGCTTCACTGGCTTAAGCTGTTATCCATTCTGCCTTTTTTTCTCAGGTGCAGAGCGTTTCTGTGTGGGCAAGGGTTGCTTGGAGGAAGAAGAACAGCAGGTATCGGGTGAGGGCAAATGGCAGCAACTTGAGTATGTTCTGTAATTAGGCTGCAGATGTCTAAGTCCACAGCTCCTGCTCCTTGGGCACTGCTTAGGAGATTTGATGGGGAGGTGAGAAGGATAACGTGGAAATGTACAACTGTCTCCCAGCCACTGACTCAACATCCACCTGAAATACATGGTAATGTAACTTGTTCAAAACTTTTAAACAATTTCAGAGACACGTTACATTATTTTTTTTAGTCAATAACACGATTTTAAGAGTGTAATAAGAATTTTCCATACCCATTTAAAAGTGAATGTAATGTGACAATGTCATGATTCAGTGTGAAAGTATGGGAATATGTGACTATTACTGCACTGTGTGGTTATCATGCCCAGTTAGAGTGAGCTAGGACACAGAAGAAAAAAACACCTAGCATGACATTTGAGCATTGAAATCATGAATTAAAATTTTACCTCACCATAAAGATTAGGTAACACTTTAGACTTTTTAAAATAACTACTCACTATAAATCATATTTCAAACAAACAATATTTCTCACCAATAATTTATATTCTGTCTGCTTGTCTGTTGGCTGTCTGTCTGTATAACAGAAGGAAAGAGGTGCACACATCCAAAAAATATTATACAGACAGACAGCCAACAGACAAGCAGACAGAATATAAATATGTTTATAAATGATTTTTTGGTGAGAACTATTGTGAAAGTAAAAGGTTAACAAATGATGAACGAAATGTTAATTAAGAGTTTACAAATACATTTATACATGATTTATAGGGAGTAGTTACTCCAAAGTGTTACCAAAGGTTATTCTTAAAATGTGTCTCATCTTGTACTGGGCTCTTACAGATTCTTCAGTTACTTTCAATTTTGTACCAATAGTCAGGAAAGTCAAAAGTTCAATTTCAACTTGAAGTGTACTCCTGGTGTTGCTTGTAGTGCTACACATTAACTTGAAACAGGGTGCATTGAAAAAATAGACTCTCACAACAGTGGGAAAGAATTTCCCACTGTCAGAAGTACAAGAAACCACGACAGCCTCTGTGGAGCAAGCTTATTGTAGCTTTAAGCGCCTTTGCCGAGGAGGGTGTTTTTGACATAAGCTATTAAGATGTACAAATATCTGACAGACAAATGTCTTTGGGGATGCTGTCCTGTAGAGAAGGCTATGACGTGAATGATGTAGTTCGAATCACATTTACTAGGAGGGCCACTCACCTTGACTGGGATTCAGACAAGGTTGTATTTAATCCAGAATTACAACATGAAATCCTCGAATAGTAACACTTCACCTCTGATCTTCTATTGATTGTATAGTGAAATATTGCCCCTGTTTTTGTAGATTGACTTCATATGCGCACACCCGCTTTATATGTATATTTACACATAGTAGATGTACAGAATATACAATACATAATCTGGCCATGGCATAAAATATGTAATAATTTATTGCCACTAGTAATGGCAAATTAAAAACTGCTATTATTATATATTAGTCACTGAAGCCGCGGTACAGCTACTATAACATGTTTACGACATGCTGACACCAGTCTTATAAGAGAGTTTAAGTGGAGTCTTACAGAGAACTGAATGTTTGACTGAAGTGCAGCCAGCCTCTGCATTCAGGTCTGCATTCAGAACGGCATTCAAGGCTATGCTAGCATGATATATTCTAAGCCACTTGTCACAGTGTGTATTAAACATTACTTAAATGGTTATACTATTCACCTTTTATGATGTACTGTATTAAGGCATAGATAAGGCACTATTTTTGTTTCATAATTTATTTTTTGTAAAATGTAATCAGTATGTCTGTAAATGAGTTTTGACATATTATGGTGCTTTTTCAAACTGTCTTATGCCCGGTTCACATTACACGATTTCAGCCCGAATTTGCCCCAGTTGCTCACTGATAGGATCAAGATGACACTACATCCAGAAACTTTGGTATAGCAATTATTGTTATGAGTAAGTTCAGAGATGACTAGCTGGTAGACACAAAGTACAAAGAGCCTCACAAGTCTATTTTGTCAATATTTAATCAAGGAACCCACCAGTGTTGCTGAGCAAAGGAGAAAAAAACTGCATCTTCATCTTCATTACTCAGATCGGAGCCTGTCCCCTTGTTTAGGGAGATTTCATCATTTGGCCCATCGACAAACCATGCAAGATATCTTATTATACCTTAGCTGAATTATGCATGGGATTTGTAGTCCCTATGCAGCTGTTCCTTCTCTGCATTTTTTCCCACCCACCACCACCAGACTAGTGTTTCTTCTCCCAACTCCCTTGATGCTCTTGAGCGAGAAACAGGTGGCTCTCTGCTACACAAAAGAGGGCCTTCCATTTCTCAGCATGTCCTTCTTCCATATTGTGCCTCTTCTATTTCACTCTCACAGTTGTTGTCCAATGTGGTCCAGGGTTATGCTGCTGCTTATTTTAATAATTTACTACTCTGCTTGCACGGAAGCACAGTTGGTATGCAGCAAAATCTGGGATGCCCACATTTTTTATTTTAGCTCTTAATCATGGCAAACCAGACAACTCTCAGTTACGTTTCTGTAAAATATCTATTTTGTAAAGAGATAGCCTGCATGTTGTAAAATTGGGGGAAGCAATCACATTTGCATGTTAATCACGGTAATCCTTTTTAATGAGCCCACCAATTATGTCCCATGTAACAATTCTGACATATCAGTAGCTCTGCCTTACAATTTTAAATGACAGTAACACTATACAGTATAAGCTGTAGGAAAGCACTGCTCAGTGAGTGAGTTAAGCCATTGTGCGTTGTCTCTGTCTCTGTCTCTGTCACTGTTCCGTGTGTAATCCCTGAGCTGAACGCCACGGATTTCCATGACTTGACCCTCGCTTCCCCTATATGTGGGATCAGTAACGGTTCAGTGAGCTTTACATAGCCGACACTGTAAAAGGGAAAACACACTGCTATATGCAGTGCCTGAGTGACCTTTGAATTCCGAGATACCTTGGAGGGGGGCTGATGAGAATGACTGGGGGCCTCCAGCTCGTTCCTTCTGTCTTTTAATAACGTTACTCAGCCTCGGCCCACAATGCAGTGCTACGGTCTGTATTGACTTTCTAGATTAAGCGCTGCGGGGTAACCAGATTATGCCATTGGGAAGGAATGAAAGGTGCAGCTAATTTAAGATATATAGACAGTAATTGAATCAGCGACCATCATGGCAGTATCATTAAAATGTGTAATGAGATAAGCTGGCTCCTGGTTAACTCGTGCGAATAATCGAAGTGTGAGGATGCGTTGTGGCCTAGATTACTAAGAATGTCCTGTCTTAACTATTTAACCCCATCAAGTTCAAATGAATCAGTCCTTAGCTAACCAGCGCTGTGGCTACACAGGCTACACTTGCTCTGAGCAGGCCATTTGCATTTTCCATTAGATTTACAAGCACCAGTGCCCTTGTACATATTTATCATACAGAGGACTTGCTGTCCAGAACATATTGAGCTACACGTAGCATTGTAATTCAACATAATAATCAATGACTTTCATGTAATAGTTATATACATAAAGAGCATCGCAGTAGTCCTGTACTTAAGTCTTACCTCTGCATCCTTTAATTTAAAAAATAAGACATCATATTGTTTACTACTGTGTCTCATCAGATCAGTGTCTCCCTTGTTTCCCTTCACTGTGTAGCAAGCAGCAGTTCTGCATCTTATTTTGTCAATTAGGCAGATTGCAGTTAACTCAGTTGTCAAAGTAATAATTGTATGTGCTGTCTAAATCACCCAATTTATTCAATTAATCAAGATAAGAAAGGACAGCTAACAGATTTCACCAAAGACTGGCCCAGATGCAGTCATTTTGTACCTCAGTATCTCTACTTATGCTCATAAGGTTTGAGACAATTCTGTGAACGTATAACAGCTTACCTAAGGCATCTCACACACATCTGCAATCATTATATTTAAACCTGAAACAAGCACATCTGTACCATTAAAATAAAACGTAATCTAGGCCACGACTGGGCCCAAGGCCTTTCTCTGGTGAGAATACAAGATTTTATGTCAACAACATCTTTGAGACATAACACTTAGAGGGATGAAAGAAAGGTGTAATCAAGTAGTTTTTGGGGGTTGTACCACCACAACAGTGTGACAGGAATGCGGTGAAAGTTCTAAAGAAGATTGAGGTCTTAGAATATAATGTGAAATTTTAGAATCTTATATTGTTACATTCTTTATCTTTAAAACTCACACACTCACAAGTTAATGTTCTGTATGTTTCTTGACTATTTAATGGACTATTTATGTTTATTATGTACAAATTACAATTCATAACTCGTCATGTAGTAACAAATTTAGTCTTGATTCCTGACATCACATCACAAGACCTTTTTAAATAATCTCTGGCACTGTCATATTTTTCCTATATATACCATCTTAAATGATTTTCTATGCTCAGGTTGCATGTAAGATGCAAGATGTTTACAATGTACAGCAGCAGCAACAACAACAACAAAAACAACAAGCTGCTTTGTGAATGATCGTCATGAAACAGAAATCCAGTCGGAGACATGAAGATGAAAGAAAGCTGTTGTGCTGCAGTTGAGTATCAGTCAGCTGGGTATGTTCTTGAGCCAGTGGATCCTGTGAGACCTACAGTACTGTAAGAACTTCCAGTGCAGCTGAAAAAGTCATACAGAAACTTTCCTCTACACCAGACTGAATGAGGATATCGCTTGAAAAGAATGAAAAGATCAAAGTTCAGCAGAGGTACAGTACCGACAAGAGGGTTACTAATGGCTTTTACATTCTTAAAGTAGGCTCTACTTTAGAATCCCAGACTACATCAACTGTACTTTTTTATATGTTGTGGAAGAATGACTGCAAAAACCAAAAGGTACAGCATAACGAAAAACACCCTCAACCACTTATCAATGCACCCACGCACTCGCCCACCCACACACACGACTCTACACAAACAACGAACCTGCCTTGAACAATGTCAGCAAGGCCCATTCATAGTACATACAAAGCCTGCTTATCAGTGAGTGGGCTTCATGTGTCTCCTGTTTTTTTCTTTTTCAAGTGTTAGCTGCTGTTGGTTGTCCATAAAGGCCCTTTAATTGGTCCTTGTCTTTGGTACCTCATGAGTGTCCCAACGTGTGAGTGGGAGTGTGTGTCACAAGGTCATTTTGAGCCGGACTTTAATAATTGTTTCAGATTCAGCAATACAGCTTGACATTTAATGAGGAACCCAGTAGTTGATCATTTTCTACCCAAGGGTGCGTGTCTATGTGTACATGACCAATAGGTTGCTATTTGATTTCTCTTGGATGTGTGGGTTGAGAAACTATTCAGGGACAGAACCCTTACCTCCCAATTTTTCATGGCATCATGTAGCAATATTTCACACAATGTTATTGGCAAAAATGATTATGCAGTAAAAAACTAATTCAAACCAAAACCATTTTTGTAATATAATATAATATAATATAATATAATATAATGTAAATAGGGCCTGTTTTTTTGCAAATACTAGCCTGCACATGTACACAACACATGCTCATACACACACACACCCACACACACAAACACGCACACAAACACAAACAGAAACCTCCGTTTATTCTACTATCACAGGTTTAGCATTAAATGAGGTTTCTGTCAATAAGTAGGCACTTTTACGTTATAGAAAGACGTCTTTAGGTTATAGCAGACATTCTATAACCCAGACAGCATTTCTGTACAGTCACATCCAGGACAAGGACAAGTAAAAAAATATTTCCATGCCAACAGCAACTGTGGGTTTATATGTACAATGCAGAGTTATTCTTCGTATAATATCTTATCCATAGTAATTCTTTTCTAAATATAAATTCTCATTATGGCCCTAGAGCGTGTGTGTGTGTGTATGTTTATTATTTGCTATAGGTCAAGGACTTCATTAATTGTGGCCATAAAGTGCATAGACTCTTAGCTCTATTAATTCCCGCTCTGCACTGCCCTCCTCATTCTGCAGACAATGACATGTTATGCAGCTGACCTGACAGAGATATCCTCTGTGTGGAAAAATGTTATCCTTCACAGTATCTGTGACATTGGCTATGATTGATAGTGTGGCTTTTTCGTCGGGCCCTAGCCCCAGCCCCCATTGAATGGCATAGCACAAATGCATACAGCTCTGAATACACGATAAGGCCTTTATTCACAGCTGGCATTTAGGTTTTTCCCGCCTCTGGTTGTAGCTTTCACCCAGGCTTACATGAAATCACCTTCAAAAGCAAAGATGTTTTGCCATGGAGCAAAGCCCGACTTTGTGTCCCCTGGTAAGGTGCTATTAAGGGTAATACCCACTACAGCCCTTCAGTCACAAAGCCAAAAAAAAAACAGATTTACAGGGGTTGAATTAGGCAACGGTTCTTAAGCCAAATACTAGGAAGCAGTTCCTTTGAGCAGCTGCTACCACAATGTTTTTTTTCCAGCTATTAATGAAGCCACACTGAGATACTAATGTGTCACAGAGGTATCTCAAGGCCAATTTAAAAACAATACTTTGCATGAAAGTAGGATCTAGATAAGCATGATGTGCATATTCACATTTTTGCTGTATTTCCATTAGACAAAGGTTAAGAGGTTAACCTGGCTTACACAATCACTAATTTTGTACAGCCTACTTAACATGTTATATTATTGTTGGTAATGAAAGATAGTATTTGGAATGCTAGGTCACACACTTTACGACGTTCTCATCAGTATTTCTGTACAGTCATACTTCTGGTATTTTTTTGTTTAAAATAGTCAGAATGAGGCAAATCCTTTGGTTTACTTTCGAAGGCCACAGCGCTAGCAACAGGCATAAGTCTAGACATACTGTATACATTCAAAAGAAATAGAATAGCAAGCAAAGTAAGATAGCACCAACTCTGAGCAGCAGATGGACAGCATTAAGTCTGGTGGATTCATGCAAATTTTGATGATCTACTAAGCACCAACCTGGCCTAGTAGCTTTAGCTTTTTACTTTGTGTATGCAGCACCCAGTCCCACTAAAATAGACAATGAACAAACACTCTGAGGTTAGACCCCCTAGTGAGGGCTTAGCCTCATGACCATAATCAGCTAATGACTTCCCCAATGTAATAACCCAATATCCTAATGAACTTCATGGTGAAAAGGCAATTGTTTTCCTGAGCAGAACAAGGCACGGCAGCCCAAAGCATGAAAATTGCTATCCAAGCTAGCCATGCCTTGACTACCATGCTCTGCATGTATATTCAGTAGAATGTAGCATCGCTGCTTATGGTAAGGTCAGCAAGTAAAAGGTCCATGTCCTGCCATGGGCCATCCCATGTCCTCTCTTACTTACCTTAATTTTTACACAGCTTAAATGTGGTAATACTTTATTTTACTGTTCCTTTTTAGTGTAATCTACATGTAACAACATGTCATATTATGTACTTACATTGCGCTTACCTAACACTAACCCTAACCGTAACCCATCAGCCCAACTCATTTTCCCAAACCTAACCCTGTGGTACAGTGTACTGTAAGCACATAATGTTACATATTGTTACACACTTCATTACACTGTACCTCATGGATGTAACAGGGACAGTAAAATAAAGTGTAACCCTAAAGTCTATATGATTTTTTGAACAAGAACTTCTATTTGCTTGGTAGCTAGACTTTTCATAAAATCTGGACAGAAATATTATGTTTAGTATGTACATTTACAAGGCTATTGTAATGAGATGCTGTCATTCTAAACCAAGATTCAAAACCGATATTTTGGTAATAGTGCTAAGCATCTGTTTTGCCAGGGTTTAATTTATCTGTCACGTCACCTTACAAAACAATGTAAAAGACCTTGGATAATGTTATCCTAGATTATGATATAAATCTGATAATGACGAGTAACACAACATATATTGAACACTAAATATAAAACTGTTTTAGGATGCAGATATCAATAAACCTACACCAGCTCGCCCAAACAGAGATCTCTCCATTACTGTTTAGGACACCACTTCCACTCCTGACCAACAGGGGGCAGAAGTGTAGAGGCAGTCAGGCAGTTTTTTTTTTTTTTTCATGCAAGCCAAATTTTTTTTTAACTCAGTAAGTGTTTCTCCCCACCCTAGCGATTGCACTGCAGACAGCAGTTGGTGTGGGTAACTTCAGAGAGAGAGACAGAGAGAGAGACAGAGAGAGAGAGAAGCTGCACTTTTCTATCCTCTCCTCTCTGCATCCTTCCTTCCTCTTGCCGTGCACTAACCTGAGTTCTGAGGAAGAGGAGGATATACACCCCATATAACCTAGGGAACATCTCGAAGCTCAGACAACTCATTATTTTTCAGCCTCCAAAACAGATTGTTATCACAGTGACACTAATTCCCTGCTGCACATTTATTCCTTATTAACATTTCTAATATATTCTTTTTTTTCCACTGTGCATTCAACATCTACACAGAATACCGTGTGTGAGTGTATGTGTGCATGTGCATATGTAGGTGTGTGTGTGTGTGTGTGTGTGTGTGCATACGTGTGTGGAGGAGGGAGAATTTTTTTGAGCCAAGGGTCAAGTGTTGCTGTTTGTCTTAGTTTTTCATGGTCCATCAGACAGGGAAAAGATGCCACATAATCACGTTAATGCAAATGCAATATTTACTCTGGAGTACGTTTAGGGGAAGATGAGCAGACACTTCAGTCTCATTTTTCTTCCTCCTGACTTCTCTAGCATTGCAATGACAGCACCAAACCCCTGTGTAATATCCATCAAACGCACTGCGAGAACAAAGTACTGCATTTTTTTGCTATCTTCAGTGCTTTTTGCACTCCACTTTAAAAAAAAGGAGGAATGTAAAAGTGTCTGTTATGGAGCAAAGAAAATCACTAATGACTGGACTGTGAGTAGGTGCTTGTGGAGAAGTGCACCGTAATTGCTGTGGAAAGCGTATAAATATTTTTTTTTTCCTCACTCCTTCTATCTCATCATCCATTGTTGGCGCCTCTCCCCAGGAAGCATCTTGGGTTGACACATGAGACCGCAGCCCACTGTGGCTGGGAGCCATGCCGGATGAGGGCGAGGACGAGAGGTACTGTAGCACTGACCCACAGGTGCTTTGGCATGTCCTCCTCCTGGCTGCTGTGGAGGGGCTGTTATCAGCCCAAAGTGTCTAAGCCGCCAAACCCATGCACCCGCCCTTGTCGCCGCCTCATCGCGTGGCTTCCCAGCCTTAATTAAAGTCTATAGTACAGCAAGCTGTACAGCAAACACGTTGGTGTGCAGTAGGTGCTCTTAGCTGTGAAAGCCTGGCTGTCTGTGTGGAGTCATGAATAAAAGGCTTGTGTTGATCTTTGGGATTAGTAAAGCCTCTGATACTTCCTGACCTTCATGGGCTCTCTGACACCTTTTTTTTAAACTTATGGATGTGCTCTGTTTTCCAGTGAATATAATACACAAGGGCAAAGCTATACCTTCCAGACCTGAGCACTTGAAAAAGTAGGATTCACAGGATATTGTTAATGACTATCCATATCCACAGTATGTTGTCTTTATCTCACCATAGTCATCCAAAAGTGGCACAGTAGATGCTATCTTTCACTGCTGTGCTAGGCTATTGCATTTTTAACAACATCATTGTGTTATTAGTCATGTCTATAATATCCATCATGTTTATTGCTATTTCAGCATGGTAACCTTATACGCTCATGTCAATTGAACTGAAAACACAAAGCTGATATAATTGTATATTAACTCACTTATTATTATTAACTCAACTTATGAGTGATGACAGGACATGTTATCTAACATGACAGTCAGTCATATTTTGGATCTGTCAATATTTTGAGGGTGGGCTAAAATAAGTAGAAAGTAGAAGTAGCAAAAAAAAATGTTACATCCTCATAATAACAACAGCAGAACGGCATGGCATAAAAAGAGGACATCAATAACTGCAAAACTACAGAGTCCCCCAAGGGTCAGGTTGGAATAAAACATGAACCATTTCCTTGGATTATTAATCTGTGCCCTTAGATTTGTGGACCGAGCACACAGTTTTGCAGTCTGTGCATTTGTACACTGTGGGCACAATTTTGCAATCCATTTTTTTTCTCTCCCGACTGACTCTGGAGGGGCACTGAGAATAAACTTAAGATAACTAATATACAAACAGCCGAAATAAAAAGGTTAATCACCTCTGCCTGTTGCTAATACCAACATCATTCACATATTTCAACAGGTTTTGTCTTTTTCTTTTGTAGTAAGCCAGAAACACTAGCCTATACTGCAGCAGGGTGCCTAAAACATGAAAAACCAGCTAGACAAATGAGCTCACTCACCGGCTGCATCTCTGTGGCTGCTTGTCTCTGCTTTGTATCGATCCTATGCAGTCTCTTTTCCCCTTTCAATGCCAGTCTACCGATAATGGTCAATGGCAGCCATGTCTCGCTGAAAACCTTTTTCATCCATCATTACAATAAACCTTCGTGGCGATGTTAATACCCCTTTTTCAAGCTATAAGTGTCTGTGCAGAAATGCTGTCTGGCTCATAGAATGTCTGGCCTAAAGATCTCTATCTCTAGCCTTAAACTGTCTTATTGACAAAAAAACGCATAAAGGGGTGAAATTCCTAATTTTCTGCTAAATAGCTGTTAGAAAAGTGGGAAAGACGACGTGTGTGTGTTCGCTATAATCTAAAACAGTGAGGAGGTTGGGTTGGATGGGGGAATGGGTAAAAAAGACAGAATTCACCAGAAACACCTCAGGTTTAGTTAAGGGTGGGAGCGCTGGGTGTGTGTAGAGCGCTATTGTTTACATAAGCTGAGTCTCTGCTGTGCCACAGGGAAGCAAGCACATCAAAATGTCATTGCTCTGGAGGGTGAAATGCTTGATGAACTTATGTGAACCACCTTAGAAGTTTCATTGCTCTCCGTCCTTAAAGCAAAGTGCAAAGCAAAAGTAACATGGCCAGTCTAACACAAACAAGCAGAGCAAAGATATTTTTAGGCGAAAAAAAAATCGATCACTTCATGTCTTTCCTGTCAATGTGTTTTGAATCAGTTTTTTATCCGTTCAAAGAATGGCCAATGGAATCTTTTCTTTTATAAGGTCATGAACTGGTGTCTGGTTAAATCTTCAGCTGTAAACTTGTGCCCAGTCAGTACGCAAGAACCTTTCCACAGAACATCAAATGATCCCACCTTCAATAAGGAACACAGACAAAGGACTTTACCTTTAAACAAAAAAGCCAAGGTTAGTTGGCTTCAAATCACACCAGTGGCGTCTGCAGGAGTGTCTGTCTGCCATGGCTACATCACGGCAGACATTTTTCTAACAAGAGCACAAAGAAGCATCTGAACCTTGTCTGCAGACTGCCGGAGTCTGGGACCCACCTTCACCTCTCTATCTCCCCAGACACCTTTTCAAAGGTAGTTTGAGCAAAGTTGAGCAACGTGTTTTGGCCACAACCAGGATTACAAAAGGTACCTTAGTGATTACTATGATGTGACAAAGGTTTAGTGCCTAGTTACAAATATCTATGGCCCTGTAAGTAAAGTCATTGTCTGGTTCTGTGTCTATCACAGTGCTGGATTGAAAGGTAGCGTTATGCAATCTAAAAGATAAGGTACATACATTGGAAGTTATTACAGTAAAAAGAAAGAAAAAAAGAACTTAAAGGGGCAGACTGTGGGATATACTCAGTGCAGTATGTGGACAGCATTTTTCGATCTCTCTGTAATTTTGCATAGCTTTACATGTTTGCAGGTAAAGTTGTAATGTGATCAGATGGCTGACATTTTAATGAAGTAGATTTATATCACAAACTAATATATGTATAGTGTGAATAAAAGTGTTAATACCACCCACGGTACATTTATTGTGCAAATCCAGTTAGGGAGCCCCATGTTTAAACATCTCACAGCAAATATTTTGTTTGTCTATTGTTTACCAAGGTACCTGAGAGACATCAGAAACACAATAGATATCGATTCAATAATGGAAGGCAAAGTGACAAATAGCCTATATACCTCCATGGTGATTGAGGAACAAATAAAAAAATATTCAAGGCCGCAGATTTTAGAAAGAAAGGAGAGTCTTTGTTATATGTATCTTTGGTATATGTATCTTTATAATCAATAATGGCAGACAGAGCAACAAACACCTTGTTTTCAAACAAACAAACAATGAAGGTGTTTTTGTTTTGTGTCTTTTTTGAGTATATGAGCATTTAGAAGTCAATTGCACCACCAGACACTTTTCTCCAAAGGTCAATTATTTGTACAACATACAGCTTTCCAGTTGGGTGATTCACAATTATATACTAGCAATTAGTGAAAGCAGGTATACATTGAATGCACACCACAGCTGCGTGAGACAGAAGCCATTTTAAAATGAGCTTTTCCGGCACACACCTTTCCCCATACGTTGACTGCATGCATTTTCCCTGGCTCTAATTACTTTAGAGTGAAAGCCTTTCCTTCTGAGATTACATATATTAGGTGTGGTATATGGGCAATTTCTTTATAAAATGAAATTTAGGAGTTGTTTTTTTAAAGATTTTAAAGCCACAAACATAATAGCATTCATTCCAAGAACACCATGATTTGGATATGTGCACAGAAGCTGTGGCATCTTGATTTCTTGTGGCCTTTTATATAGAGGACACTGATTTTACTGATACTGTGAAAGACCCAATGAATTTGGATAGGCTTTTTTAGCATTAGCTCTTGTTATGCCATTGAAATGGCAAGCACTCCAGACATATTGCTAGGGAATGATAGTGCGGTGGCACAATGACTGGATTATGAATGAAATCAGTGGTCTATAGACTATTCATCATTGCAACAAGAGTATGAAACTTATTGGCTTTCAGTTGTTCAGACAAGCTTCTTTTTTATAAGTGTCTCCATATAAAATACTTGTTGAAAAAAAAAGTATTGAATGCGTTACTGTTACTTAAGAGATTTGGTGAGGGTCTGATAATGCCAAGGTCTTGAGTTCACTCCCCAATGACCAATGGAGTGGCTGTCAGCTTTTCCACTTCTCATATTTCTTTTTGTGCTGTATGCTGGTCTATGTAAAGCCATCGGCTAACGCAGCACATGTAATACAAATTAATGGACATAGCACCGTGGTCTGTACAAATGGGTCTTATGTCTTTGCACAAACAGAGGGAGGGAAATGTTTGTAATGTGCTGTACACACACACACACACACACACACACACACACACACACACACACACACACACACACACACACACACACACACACACACACACAATCAGTGAATGGTCAGATGTCGTTTCTGCTCTCTCCCTGGGATCCTGAGTCAATGTATATTTTAACAACTTTATCCAATTACTTGAAGCATTAAGCTGATCACATAAATGCAGGCAACCAAAACAATTCCCTCTGTTATACTCATAAGCTTATGCAAGGTGTAATAACAGAATCTCTTTATGGTCCTGGCCTTTGGATAATAAAATGCTTCTAGACAACACAAGGGCATAACATAGTCATGCTGGGCTTCGGCGCCAATACCATCATTACACCCACTCAAAACACACCCAACACAAACTCACAGCATTATGCAACGTCCATCCTGCAACCTACAGCTGTCCAGCAACCAACATAGTGATGCTATCTACCTTGCAGCCCACCCAGGATAAAAACGTCATAACCTATAACTTTTCTAACTATTGATCCTAAATAGCTTTAGTCAGCCTATGTATAAGGGATAGCACACAGAATGTCAATACATACACGATCGGCAAGCAACTCACCATGCACCTCCTATGAATGAATGATAAACAAAAAGTCCACAAACCCTTTAAAAAAACTTAATTGTATCTCATAAATATCAGGGACATAGAGGACACCAACAACAGTGCCTGAAAACATGATTAACTTTGTCTTAATCATGCTATTGTTAACATCCAAACTGTAGTGGTATTGAAGGTGATGGGACCAATTAGTATTTCCCAGCAACCATAGAGGCCCCTCCATTGTCACTTTGGAGGTGAAAGAAACCAAATTGTTAGAAGAAATGCTTTGTTATTTAGAACCTATATTTTCATCTACTTTGATAACAAAAAGGCAATAATAAATACACGTTTAAGTGTGTTAACATATAATCCTCGTTAAAATGTGTACAGTTGGGAATGTGGTAAAAATACACCGCTTACCCCTTAAATCATGCAAATGTAGACTACTCGTAGCGACATTAAAAATTCACTTGTTGTATGTTTTGATTTTAGAGGAGTAGAAAGGGTGGCTTCTATACTGGTTCCACTCTTTAATACCCAATCATTGTCTGCTCTCACCCCCTCTAGGGAATTTCATGACCTATATCATTCATTCATTTATTATATTTGTACTAGCCAATAGGACATTTTTGACCTGTACTTTAAGTCACTATGTCTAACACTTCTCTCTGCTACCTGGAATACACCAACCTTTCAGGATCTGAGATCCAGTCATAGTTGGATGAATGGAAGAAGGGGTCCTGTGCCAAAGGCTTTCTCTTTTCAGAGACCTACATATGCCATTGCCTATCGTTAAAAGTTATAATAAGTAATATTTTTAATCTTGCCTACTGAGTTTTTTTTTTTTTTGATAGAAAAACCAGTCCAGCGGTGGATTTTGATTAATTAATGGCTTTATTCATGCACTTAACAATAAGGATCCTGACATGTAGCCATCAGACCATGCCTTATGCTGGGCTTTTGTAAGTTCATCTCAAATAATCTTGATTAAGCTGAGATAGTGCAGGCGGAGGGGCTCCAGGCACAGATTTTACATGTAGAATTAGTATCAAGCAAACACCAATTACTGCTCTGCTAAACCCCAGCAAAACGGGTAAAATATTAAAATATGAACAGGTATTATGAAGGCGGTGGGTGTGGGGGCTTGGGTGGTGGGGGTGGTGGTTGTGGGGCGACATCCCTGATGAAGTAGTTCCGCAAAGCAGCCGTGAGTAATATGTTTAATCAACTGGATGAAAAGCGAGAAAATTCGAGAGCCTAGAGAGCATGGCAGCGATGATGGAAACATACATTCTGAGATATCATGAAAATGGATGTTATTAAAGTAATGTTTTAGCACACATTTAGGAAGGGGCTTAGATCTTGGAGTAATACATATATGTTTGTTGTATTCCTCTAACGATGCAAACACAGTGTGTATGTGCAGCATATAGGCACAATAAATACGGGTTGAATTTCACTGTGATACACTGTATGTTACAATGCACCTATTAAGATGTCAGACCAATGTCACCATGGCAGTGAAACTGAAAACCTATGGTGCATTAAGATTTTTTTAGACCTTTTTTTCCCCGACATCATTTGTTTTGTTTAAAATGGATTCTATTATTTTTTCATTAATATTGTAACAGGCCTGTTACTGTTACTTCCTGTTAACGGGCATGCTGGAGTATTTCCTACAAGTTAAATGTAAGTGTTTTTTAGATTACCGAATGTTTACATTAGTAAGTCTATGTGCTTGTTACCTTTGTGTTCACAATGTTGACAGGTGGAACCTTTATTAAATTTGCACCCACCATTGTGTTGTAGGTGTGTCTCTGTCTTTAGGTCCGTTAATGTGTTGTGAATGGGCATTCGTGTGTTAAACCTAAAAAAAAAAGCCTGAAAGCAGAGCTAATAAAATCCTGTTCGATCTGCAACTCCTTTGTCAGCTTCATTTTGTCACAATATACACAAACTGCTCCAGGATGACAAAGCAAAAACAGCCTTTTGTCTGTATGGTTTATGAGAGACAAAAAGACTCTTTGTTTAGGTGCTTGCAATGCAGCTCTGGTGCATCTTCAGTCAATGGTCTATGAGATAGGACTTCGGACTTTATTGAAGTCCATCTGTGTCTAACTAAATTCATTAGACATAATTAAGAAAGGTAGTCCCTTGTCTGAGACTCAGTTACAATATTCCCTTCTTAGCCCTACCCCTTTTATGTTTTGTGCTCCTGTTTAAAGGACCTGTTTCTTTTGGGGATTAACATTCACTGGTTGTCCAGTCCTCCAAGCAGCACATATTCAGATGCTGACTCCAAATGCACAGGCTGTAGAAAGTTCTCAGAATTATTTCTGAAGTGATCTGGCAAAACAGGAAGATACAAAAGGTACGGTATGTAACAAGAAGCCTTGAATTATATTTTTGCTAATAATATAATTAGAAGAACCTCACATTACTTTAAAACCACCTCACCATAATACAATTATAACCTCATCACAAACCTTAAATCCGTTTGAATATCTTGGTTTAATGAAGATCCGAAAGAATATGTAAATAATTTGAGCAATTGTCATTTTAGGGATGCCACCATTTACAGTGTCAGTAGTACTGTACAGATGCTGTGTTGTGATTGGCTGTACTGTATTTCTATGTCTCAGGTATAAAGCTTAAAAGAGTGGATGATCACTTAGAGAGTCCAGACATCCTCTAAGGCCAATAACTGTATCTTGCAGTGGTAGCAAAACTGAGAATAAATACACACAGGAGCCCTATGAGTCATATCTGCTCCAAAATTAAGTGGGTTTTTCCATGGCACCTGGTACAGCTTTAGCTTCCACCAGGTTTCATGAAAGTCAGCCTAGCTCTTTGTGGGCAAACTGAATGCATTATAGAGTATACCACAGTAACTGTTTATCTGGATTTATTCAATAAATACTTACTACCAGGAACTGTACGTTCCCTAGTTCGCCACAAAGACATAATGTAAAAGTCTTCTTTAATGTATTCTATGCTGTTAAATCCTGGGAATATCCAGCTAATCTATTCACCTGGCCTCACTCAATACTTGACTGAAGCTTTACTATGAGAGGCTGTATAGGCCAAAAATATTAATTACTCTATTACACACACAATCAAACTCTCTCACTCACTATCAGACCTCTCTCACACACTATCAGACAGTACAAGCAGTGCCTACATGTTAACATGCATCCGTACAAGTAGTGCATACATGCATACAAGCACTGTGTACATACATCGGGGCTGCTTGTATGTGCCTACATAGGCACTGCTTGTAAGTGCCTACATACATAGGAACTGTTTTTATATGTCTGCATACATAGGCACTGCTTATATGTAAGTAGGCACTGCTTGTATGTATGTATGTATACATATGTGTTGGCATGTATGTACAGTAGGTACTGCTTATATGCATGTATGTATTTAGGCCCTGCTTGTACACGTATATATATATATATATATATGTGTGTGTGTGTGTATGTATGTATGTATGTATGTATGTAGCACTGCTTGTACGTATGTATGTATGTATGTATGTATGTATGTATGTATGTATGTATGTATGTATGTATGTATGATTACGTTTGATAGTGTGTGTGGGAGTTAAATAGTGTGCGAGAGTGGTTTGATAGTGTGTGAGAGAGGTCTGATAGTGTGTGTGAGAGAGCTTGATAGTGTGTGTAAGCGAGTAGCTGATATTTTTGGCCTATATGGCATCTCATACTTTACAGTATGAAGCCATGCAGCACTCAGTCTTGTTAGCCCTCGGACTGTATAATTGATGAGTGGGTCGACCATAACAGGCAGCCTCCAAGACAAAGTAATGGTTTTTTAAGTGAGCCTGGCAGGAGAACAAGACAAAGATGAGATGCCGTGTGGGAACAGCAGCTGACACTGGACTGCGGACATGCTTGCTGTTCAAAACGGTAACACAGTAGTGCCACAGTGTGTGGTACAAAAACATGTCTCTTAAACAAATGTCCTCAACACACACACAGAACACTTACAAAAAGTGTGGTGGAAGGAAGGACTTCATAGTGCTTGTATGTAATGGATTTGGAGTTTTAATTCAGCAAGAGGAAGTGGTGTCCTCCAAAAAAGGTATGTTAAGTGCAGTAGTAGCATATATAATATGAAATATGTAATAAAGTATGTACAGATATGGTGCTTAGTGGACACACAAAGGAGAGCATAAAGAATCAATTTAATCAATTCAGTTTAAATGTTTAAGAAACATTTATGCACACATCGCACATTAGCATGACACGGCACTGATACATATTTGCAGAAAACCTATGCATTCACCATGAAATAGCAATTAGGGTCAAATCATTTATTCCCATTATCTGCATAACAATAAAATGCATTAGCTTGCAGCCAAGGGGTCTATCAGATCAAAAGTCTCCTCATTCCTTACACAACACAGACTACCAACACCAGCCTGGCTACTGTATCTGCAGAGAGTTGTTGAAATGGTAGAAAAAAACAACAAGCTTGGGACTGGTTGGTAACAAAGCACGTCTTGATCTGAAACACAGCGCACAACAAAGAGCATTTGTCCGCTGCGAGAAGGGAATGGAGCTGCTGTGCGGAGAGGAGCGGAGCAGCAGAGGTTTGAACCGCAGCATCTTCAGCGTCTGCCATAGCATCTCTGGCCTAGAATGTCATGCATCACCGTGATGGATGCAGGGTTATTTACGACAACAAAGGAGAGACAGCAAAGGAGGGAACGAGTTTATTCTTTGCTGCCAACCAATCGCTTTGGAGGATCTGCCAAGAGTACATGCCCTCCATCATCAGTTTGAGATGCCCGGTTGGTACAGATGGCAAGGCCACACTACCATATGCCCGAGCAGGCTACCCACCTGCCAGGGCGCCCAGCTAGAACCAGGTCTCTCTTTCTACTCACGCAGAGACATTTGCAGAGCTAGGTGTCAGTTATTTAAAGCATGGACAATCATATTGATATGGGAATAAAACAGAACTATTTTAGTGTAAAATAAGACAAATGGGAAAATAAAAACTGATGAAATATTAAATCATAAAATTCTGATTTAATCTCAGCCTTGTATGGGAAATCAGAAGTAAACTTGGTAAATTGGCAGCCTAGGAACACTTAATCTTCCAGCAAATTTGCAACCAAGAAACATCAGCGCAACTCAGTAGAGAATCCTATTTTACATGCCATGTTGAGGCTACAATCTCTGTTTATAATTGTGCGTACGCCCTGGTGACAAGCTAGTTTTTCCTCACAGATTGTCAACATTTCACAACCCAGGCTTAAGTAAATGCACAAGACAACCCAAAACAGTTTTCCAAACAAACCTGGACATCCCTGCCATGCATCTCTGGGCAAAATAAGCAAGTGACACATCAGTGAATAGCAGTACCAATTAAGACTGCTTGCTTGGCGTGTTGGGTCATGTTGTTTACAGTAATTAAGGTGCCCCTGAATAATTACGGTACATCATCACCACAACAGGAGTTGTTCATTATAGTTTGGGAGAAATGAACAAAACCATCTGGAACAAAAATGCATGCCTGAAACATAATAAGAAACACTAGTGCCAGTCAAGTTAGTCACCACACAAACTGAATTCATTCATGAGATCTGTAACCATAGAAATATTTAATATTTGTTGTTTTTTTTGTTTGTTTGTTTGTTTTGTTGTTTTTCACACTGTGTTTTTGTAAACCTTCATTTTTATGAATTTTAGATTTGAGGACCAACATTTATAGTTACTAAAATAAATGCAACATAGAAACAAAATAAAATTTCAACCAAACTTTTTTATCCTTGAACCTAATATTACATTTGTCAAAAATGTGAACTACACTGACTGTTGTCCATAAATCAATAAAACATAAAGAAAAACAAAGACCTGCCAAATGGTTATGTGAAAATGTTTTCAGTGATACATTTTTCAACAAAGCAATCATTATTTTATTGTTTTTGTTTTGTGTTGTGCTTTCCCCAGAGGGGTCTAGTCTAAGGAATGCCAGGTCTACAGTCAGCCAGAGTGATGTCACACACTGAAACACATTTCAACAACTTCATGAAGTCCCTTGCCAACCAGGGGATAGCCAGCTACACAGTCACTGCTTTTCACTCAGTGAGCTGGGGGATATAGCTTGGCAGAGCCAGCGCTATGAAGCTTGCAGTCTCAATGACAGAACAACTCACAGAATAAGGGTACTGAATCTTCTCTGTCATATTATTGTAAACGATGGCGATAAAAATGAAATACAAACGTCACGCCTGCTGGCAATGCTTTTAAAGTCAGCATATCTCAAACATAACTACCAAAACTTTACTGCCTTGAAAATCAGTATTCTACAGCTTGCAGATCTTTTGTGCAGCAGCCCTCTGAATGAGAGTATGGTTTGGCTGCAGGTCTTTGAAACTACCCCCGTCTGCTCTTTGTAAGAGACCTCAGGCTGGTGGGAACAGAATAGGGTGGGAACTATAGCGGTCATCTTGTGGCACCACAGAAATTAAATATCCATGAGAAAGGATGTTCATGGTCAGTCGTAGGGTCTGCCCTATAACGAGCATCCTGAGTGATGGAGACAGCATAAATAATTAAGCAGCCATCAACATTGCATATTAAATCAAACATGCGTGTCCAGCTATGCTTTAAAGGCAATTATGTGTTTTAACCCTCCACTCTTTCTGTGGCAGTGTTAATGTGACCCAGAAGGAAGTCAACGGCTGAAGATGGACAAAATGTGGTAATAGCATGCACATCCAGGCCCAACCTCTGTGGTTAATAGATGAAGCGTATCCTGGAAGCGCGGGATTAATAAGAACATGCACATTCTCAGAAGGCTCAATCAAAGGTTAAAAGAGTGTGGATTTTGCACAAGCCTCTGTGTTGTACCCTTTCCTGACCATTGTGTTTTATCATTGTCCACATTCACCCATCCATATGGTAGCGTACTACTCAGAAAAAAATACATATGTATCACAAAAGTTACTTCTGGATCTATCTATCTATCTATCTATCTATCTATCTATCTATCTATCTATCTATCTATCTATCTATCTATCTATCTATCTATCTGTCTGTCTGTCTGTCTGTCTGTCTGTCTGTCTGCTGCATGCTGCCTGCCTGCCTGCCTGCCTGCTTGCCTGCCTGCCTGTCTGTCTGTCTGTCTGTCTGTCTGTCTGTCTGCCTGTCTGTCTGTCTGGAACAAGTCCTTTTTTATGAGGTGTTGGCTGGTTGTTGGCAACATCAGTATTTAAGTGTAGCACCTATTAAAGGATGTGTATGATGGTGTGTGAAGTGATATCGTGATCAGCAGTTCTCAGAAGTGTTTCTCTTTCGTGACCTCCAGAACTCCCTTCACCAAGACACAACTAGCACAACACCTTTACATATCACTACTTAGCCATATTCCACGGAGATTGGGCACTTGTGATTTCACTGTTGATTACCTTTGGAGTTCAGTTTGATCACTCCAGTGTTGGGTAAATACAGCCTAGCGCTGAGAAGAATAACAACTATATTCCTCTATTCAGCCTGTCTCAGCTAATACCACATAAATTACACAGGTTGGAGAATATAATTGGATAAACTTCTATCAGAATGGGGCGAGATAGACCTGTAATACCTTTAGAAAACCCTGTAGGGAAATCTCAGAATCTCAATGTAAAAGTAGAAGTGTAAGTAAATATGCAGTATTACTTTTAAAAAAATACACACATCATGAATCAATGGCTCTGAAACAATCTATTCTTACACACGCAAAAAAAAAGAACATCAAAAAAAGTAAAGCAGGGTCTTAGATATCAGGTGTAATTTTAGGGCCTGGGATTTCTACTTTATTTAACAGAATCAATTCAAAAGACATTTTAACTCTTGTGTTATTGCTATATCTATCCAAACACAGGTTTTTAAGACATTTACTGGACCCATTGTTTGGGGCTTTTTTGAAGTCGATCCAAACAGAATTGGCGGAACGCGGTTTTATTGTTCCCTTAAATCAGGCTAAGTAAAGCAAACCACAGAGCACATCGGTGGCTGGCTAGGCCCGCTGGTTTAATCCCATCTCCTCCTCCTCCCCGCGTCATGTTGACGTGTCCTTGACGAGACGAGCGTACCTCCAGCTGCTCCTGATGAGCTGACCCCGAGCCTTGCATGGCTGCCTCCAATGTCAGACTGCACGTGTGAAAGGCATTAATTGTGTCTGTGTGCTGGCGCGCTCTCAGTGGCCCCACTGGGATGAGAAGCAGTGTGTGTGTATGTACCGTACATGTACTTGCGGCTCCTGTCCCGTGCCTATTTCAAGGCGGCAGAGAGGACACCATGGAGATCATTCATCCATCCTGTCCCCCTGCTTATCTCTTTTAGCTTCTCAGGTCTGGGCTTAGCCCTGCCAGTTCTGGCTATGGTTCTTTGAGGTGGTTTTCTTAGGTGAACAAAGGCTGGTACTCATTACATCTCCATTTAAGCTACGGTGGTTCACAATGTTTTTGGGGGTGGTGTCGTTATGACAGCGGCCACATTCTTTGACAGCGCTACCACAAAAAAAGCAAAACAGAGGTTTGAGCATACACCTGCATAGTCACAGCAACTCACCAACAGCTATATTTTATAGCAACAATGCATCACTAAATAAAATAAAAAAAGAAACCAAAACATGCTGGCTTTAGAAGCCATTTAGTTATGAAAATGTGATTTTTAAAAATATGCCAATCTTTGTCTTCCTATTGTCTGATTTATGAGGTGGACCAACCAGAAAATCCGGTCTTTATCCCTTCTACCCAACAATATATAAGAGATGGGGTGGGGCTAATGGTAGGCAGTGCTTCTTGACATACACTTGAAGATGCAGATTACTTACACAACTCATCTCTTTTTAAAGTGTTCTCAAGGAGCCATTTATACCAGACGTAGAAGCAAAACAGTAGCTCATTATCAGTTTTATTGAACCACAGACTTTTTAATCTCATTCTCTGAAAAATCCTGCTAATTGGTGCCCTGCACTTTACAAAACACTCCTTTGATTATCGAATGTGAGCTATAGGTTCAAATGTAATTATGTAGTTTTGAATGTCAAACATCTGATGTTGTTTATTTTTTTGTAGCTCGAGTACTTTGTCAACTTAACTAGACAAAGATCCATAGGATTGCATCTTCAGCGCTCAGCCTCCTTTGCTCGTGCTAAGAATCTCAGCCACAGTGGCAGGGTAACCTAACCTCTCCTGGGAGAGAGGCCCAGACCGACTGTATAGCAATAACTAAAGCATCAAATTGCATACCACCTTAGAATCTTGACACAAACTGCTTGTCAGGGAAGGATATTTACTCTTTGCCTTTCGACATAATTCATGCTCTAGGATGACCTTAGCAGCCGAGCTTCGTTACTCTGAGAAAGAAGAGTTACCATAGGAGGTTTGCTGAGCAGACAGGCAGTTTGAAGGGAGAGAAGACATATTGGAGGGCTTATAGAGCCAACAATGTCTCAGGACTCCACAATAAGATGACCTTAAGCCAGTGTGCCCCATCTTTTATTTTTTATCAAGAGAGTGTTTGCCTACAAGGCACAAAGGGCTCGCATCCTTAAGACAGAAAGACAGACAAACAGTACAGACAGGTGTCGGACGCTGGAATGTGACAAAAAGAAAACAGAAATTTCAGCTGAAGATTTGTGTACAATTCAAATAATTCCCATTTGTTTCTGTGACATGGACATAAATTCTGAGGACATGTAGTCATTTGGTTGAATTCCATATCAAGTCCATGAAATACTTGTCATCTTACTAAAGGCTCTATGATTCTTACAAGAAAAATACATTTGGCAAATGACCACTAAACTGTGTTGATGTATTATTTAAAAAGGACAAACCTCTTTTCTTGCAGATCACATGGTAAAAATCAGTTCGAAGTAAGCATGCTTCAGACAATACATTTGTAAGATATATAATCATGCTCGAAATATGTAATGGCCCCAAACAACATCTGCAGGTAGCAATTAATGTCTATTTTTCCTTGGCTAAAGGTCTTCACAGTGTAGCCCTAGTCTGTGATGCAACTAAAAGCACAGCACCGGTAATCGAGCTATTTATCATCTTTGCAACCACAATGACTATCCTCTGAAGCAGTGGGAAACCTCTGCAGCTAAAGGGGCATTATTGTCTTTTTTGGCATTAGCTCATGTGAAAAATTTATCTCACCAGTAGCCAAGGCTTAATGCTCCTTGTCCCGGAAGACCAGCACTCAGTCATGGGCATATATAAGGCTTTCCAAGCACGTACGCACACACACACACACACACACACACACACACAGGTTGGTCCATAAGTTTGTTGCAGTAAAAAGGTGATGGAGTTCTGTCAGTTAAAGTCAGTTATGCAGTTCCTCTTCCTCCATGTGTTATGTGTTTGTTTGTACTTGTTATGACAACTTTGGCAAAAAGCAGTTGCCAACAGTTGTAATTTTTTCACATCATTTCTAAAGTGTGGTTATCCAATTTTACGTAAATGAGGCCACGTGAAAACCCTCCATCTTCCTTTCTGTCTGTCTTTCTCTGTCTCTCCCCAGCTCCCTCTTTCTGCTCCTTGCAACCACACTTGAGGAAAATATATGTCATTTTTGATAGACCCATTACCTACACAATCACCTTTCAGAGAGGCACATAGATCTTGTTTATAGGCTGTTTTCTGACTTAAGATAGGGAGACGACATGCTTGTTAGTATTTTCTGTCTCTTCTGTGGGTGCTTGTGTGGGTGTATGTGTGTGTGCGAGATAGAGATAGAGAGAGAGAGAGAGAAAGAAAGAGAGAGTGTGCGTCTGCATGCAGTGTGTGAGTCAGAGTGTATGCTGTAAAAGTATTTTACTGTAATGCTGTGGACTAAATCTCCCCCCACCCCCCGTCCAATTGGAGTTTCCTATTATGTCTGCCAGCCTATCTATCACGCCCAGCACAGAGGAGGCATTGTGGGAGGGTGGGCGGTGGGCGGTGGCGGTGGTGGCGTTGACTCACGGCAGGAAGCTCACTCCCTCCGGCCATCATTTGTCTGGCCAGCGTTCGCTACACACTGCCTTGCTGAGTGTGCTTCAGGTGGCCCAGCTCTTGGAGTCTTGCCTCAGGCCCCAGCCAGCCAGTCTCCGTGGGTAGTGCCGTACCCTCCAGTCACAGCTCTCCGTTGTTTACCTGGAGGTTTATTTTAGGAAGCATATCCTCGAGTCTGTGGGCCGTTGTGTTGTGTTGTGGTGTGGTGGAGCTGGAGTGGAGACAGTTGATGGTTGTTGACTCTTGTATAATACCACAGAGTGTGGACACACAGTTGAATAATTAAGATTGTGTGTTCTCTTTTGTAAAATATAGGCATGCATTTCTTTGCTTTTACTGATGCTGATAAGAAACACAGTAGAGCAAAGTTGATTTATAGTCTGGTCAACATAACCTATCGAGAGCCAGTGCTGTGTCTGTCAAAAGGGATGTTTGTTTTCTTATTGCAGGCTTGACTGGGCCTTTGTGTTATTGTAACCGGTGATGAAAACTGTGTTTTCACAGTAGCATTTTGGAATTGAACCTGGGGAATTCTTAGGGGGGTGGGCGTACTGACTGTTGCATGACATCGCTGCCGTTGTCCAATGTTTTTTATTTCGGATGGCATTAATGTGTTTCAGGAGCCACTGTTCTCAGTTGTACTTCCCAATCTTTTTTGATTGTAAATAGGTTTCAGCATAGTATACTTCATACCTCATCTCGCTACATTACAAAAAGATGGTGACCAAATGCATGCAGAATGACAAAGGGGCCTACATAGATCCCTATATCTGTTTTAAGGGAATGCATAATTCTTATTTAAGCAAACCTTTCAGTATGTTTACTTACTAGTCTACAACACCTGGATTAGTATTTCATTTAATTAAGGTTGGTGAAGAAGGAACAGCACTCTCTTAGCTTTTCTTTACTTGATGTTTTTAACTTTGTGTGTGTGCCTACTTTTGAAACTAGTGTGGGATTTAATTAAGGTTAGCATTACATCCTTGATGATACAGAACGGAAGTCAAATGCCTTCATTTCTGTCATTAAGGTCTTAAGCACATGTCATGACATTATTGAAAAATACTATAATTTTACATGTTCACCCAAAGGTTATTTTAATGAAGTTACAATTAAAAGAGCTGAAAACAACAGTTAGTGCATTGACCCAATTTGGCTCCTACTTTCATTATTATCAACACTATTTTTCACTAAATTTTTATGCCCAAGGTTTTTTTTTGTGTGTGTGTTGTAGTTCACTATGTTTGCAGTTCTGTGTTGGTACTAATTCCATTTGATAGGCATTCCTGTCATGAGCCAGGCGAGTTCACTTTGTCAGCCATTATCCAGCTACTTCTGACTTCAAGTCTTCTGAGTCAGTTAATGAGACACAGACTCACACTGAGGAGTATCAGGAATCCAGAGAAAATCAATAACACAGGGACCACAAACAGAGCTGGCACTGAGTGTTCTGCAAAACAGCCCCTCTACTCCACCATGAGAGGACTAGTTGTCTATCTGAGAGCGTTAGCGAGATAATAGGAAAACTCTTTTTGATTCCACAAAGAATGAATAAGTCATTTGGGAGGCGCAGGCGATGAATGCAAAGCTAAAGGTGTCCTTGCAGGAGAAACGTAGGCTGTTCACAAACATCAACAAACTTCAGGCGTATAGGCAAAACAATGTAATGCAAAAGCTTGCACAGAATATTACTGAGATATTCTTCCCACTGTGCGATGAGATATGTGTGAGAATGAATGATGAGGAGGATCTGTCACACCAAATAAAATATCCTGTGGATGATGCATATTGAGTTGTTGTCCCTTATTTCTTTCTTTACATGAGCATACAATCTGTTCATCTCAGTAAATATTACTGCTTATATCAGCCAGCATATATTATATTATATTATATTATATTATATTATATTATATTATATTATATTATATTATACATTGCACAACCTTTTCTTCATTAAGGCCACACAAGACCTATTTGTACAAAAGCACACGGATGCAGATTTGTCCATCAAAAGCTCATGGTTGTGGAGGTAATATATGCATTTTCTTCCAGGGTCATAGCCACATCGCCGTTACCCAGCACTTACGTGATGCAACTTCATGGTTCATATGTAGCCCTCTGGCAAAGAGGCTTACGTAAGGGCCTTATCATCCTTGTTTAGAGTGGGCGGGGCATGTTTTATTAACTACACAGTCGTTTTGTCAGAGTTCATTTGGATTCCTCAGGAGATAAAGGGCACAGGAGCCAAGCCCACGAAAACATGGCAATCTCGACCTCTGTCAGGGAAAAGAAGAAGCCCCTATGGTGGTTCACATCTTTGTTAACACTTACAGTCCCAGGCACCTCCATGAATATTTCACAAATAACACTGTGACAAATATAGCAATGGTGCAACGTTTATCTAAGAGAGAGTTTATCTGAGAGAGAAATGTTATACAATGTTTATCTGAGAGAGAACTGCTGTTCAGGAATGTTTAAACCTTAAAAATGAGTAAAATGAAGTATGTGTTCCTCATTCTTGGCATCATGTTTTTATCTTTGTCACGCATTGCTATTTTAAATAATCATACTTCTACAATTTTCAAGGTGACTTTATTCGGTACCTCGGTAAACAGTTTTTTTGTAAACACCCCTGTGATATTTCCCTAATACAAGCACATGAATCCTAATGCAGGGTTAACACATTTCACAGAGGTTTGGCAAAAACTACAACCCAATTGCTCATGCAGCGATGCAATTACAATTTTTATTTAAATCTCCCTCAGGCAATAATACTGCACGGCTTGGAAGGGCAGCAGTAAAGAGCATCACCTGCTCTCATCCTCCATTTATGACTAATCCTCACCAACAATATAAATGTTATGACTCACAAGCATAAACATAAACTGCCTGACATTCAGAGTGCTGTAGAAGAAATCCTTGAACCCCTTAATGTCCCTCTAAACTTTCCACTTTACTTAGGAGAGAAAAAAAAGTCAGATTCAGCGACTGACTCCGATTGACAATGTGCTGGCTCCACAGTGAACATAACCTTGAAAAAAGCTTAAGGAATATCAAGGTTGTGATGGTCCTGAATAAACACGACGTTCCCGGCTCACAGAAAAGCATGAAGGACAATGTGGAGCCCCTCGCAAAAGATTTGAAAAGCGGTGCTTTCCGCTGGCCCCATTACCCTCGCGTGTCGTTTCTATGGGGAAGGCTATTCAGGAAGTCCAACGCTCTGTTCACTTTCACTCACGCTGAGGAAAAGGAAAAAAAAAACATTGGAAACAAAAAGTACACAAACTAGACCGTAGGTGTGGGAAGCAGCATTGTCCTGGCTGTTCTGTGGCAATTTTTAAAAAGGGTCTAAGGCAGATATTTGTGGTCAACTCTTTTTTACAAGGCTTTTCTATGTCCAGATATGAGGGCACATATTTCCTATAAATGGCCATGCTTCCATCAGGCATACACAATGTATCTCTACACGCTGGCTTTTTATACACAAATGCATGTGCACCAGAGATTGGCTTTATGATTGCAATCTGAAAATTAATATGTGTATGGAAAAGCTTACCTAAGGCAACAGCATCCCTGTGTGTTTTATTCTCGACTGTTTGGCGTAGAAAACACAAACACATGCACAGGGGGTGGGGTGGTGAGAAAGTGAGAGATAGAGAGAGGGGGAGAGAGGGACAGAGAGAGACAAAGAGTGGTCTTATTTAAAATTGGATAACCACACTGTAGAAATTATATGGAAAATTACAACTGCTGGCAACTGCTTTTTTGCTAAAGTAAACACCTGTTCCACTGCTACCTCTTTGGCCTTCAGCATTCCTGCATCATTTTGAAGTCTAGCACTCTTATATGAGCTAATTGAAAATCATGCATAGGCATTATGTTACATGAGGGTTCTTGTTCATGTATGAATTAAAAAAGATGCAGTGTGCATATTTTGTTAGTGAACCATGTATTACTATACTGTACGTGTTGATTCATGTGGGCCGGGGGTTTTGGAGGTTGGGGGACATAAAATACACAGAAGAAAATAGTACTGAGTTTCCTATTTGCATAAAACTAGAATACAAATTATCCTTGTCATGCTTACTTTCACAACACAAATGAAACAGCAGTTTTAGGGGGGGGCGATACTTTGCCAATTATGTAACAGTGAACATGTGACCTGGTCCGAATTATTGAACTTCACAACGATTTTGTGTAATGGTCATTACTACCTCATTTATTACTTCAGTAAACACGAAGGTTGATTATTGCCCATAAATTCATTTGTCATTATGGTTGCAGGTTGTAAGTAATGAATTCCAATCTCTCCTTCTGCTTACTGGAATGATATTCAGTGAATTAATATTTATTTCAGCTGATCAATTTGCTCCCGGGGCAGGAGAGTGATTATGAATTATTGTAGTACTGTAAGTCATCTTTTCACACCCAGTGATTGGTGGCTGATACACCATGCTGATTGGCTGGACATGGTCCAGTGCGAGCCAGTCTGTGTGTTGTTCAACATTAACGGAGCAAGGGCTGGATCGACAGCTGGCCAGTCAGGCCATGTGAAGCAGTAAGCTGAAATCGACAACATCTGTATAGGATCAAAATCATGGACTACACTTTTGAAACAGAATGAAATCAGCTCTGAACAAAACATCAACAATTGATGTCTATATACTGAATTACATGACTACTGACAAACCATATACAGTAGTAAGTACATACTGTAGAAGATAAACACATGGCGATTTTTTACATTGTATACATTACAATATATGTACAATATTATATGTTATGCATAAAAATCATTGCTAAAACATACCTATTTACTAAGGCCTTTAATCTCACCCGCTACAAAATGTGCTGTATAAAAGTTATAATTATTTTATTATTATTATTATGTATAGAAATGTTTAGATTCAGATCAATTCAGACACTGAGGTGAAAGAGTATGTTATAGTAAAACATGGTCGAACATACAGCATAAAACTTAAAGGAGACCTCAACCTATGAGTCAGTTAATGCCAAAGAACTACAACAAGAATGTTTATTAAGTTTGAAAACAGATATTAGTTTTAAAATCTAATCATCTCTCTGCTCTCTCAGCTGTCAGGGTCTCCATATGTTACCCAAATTTCAGCTAGCCAATTAAAAATTCACATCTGCTCCATCAGCAAATCATGTGCCCATCCATCTTATCTGTCGATCTCACCTCGCGTTATCCATCATCTACTATCTAAAGCCTGCACAGATGAATTATCACGGCTCTGATAGCCAATTTGCAGGGACTGAATTTCTAGTGGGTGACAAAAAGTCTGATTGCCAGAACGTGAAGGTTAAACATCATTGACTGACATTGACACATGAAGCCAAAGTTTTCAGTAAAGTTTTTTTTTTTATTATTAATTGTTTGCCATAATCAAATAAGGCAAGGGATTTGGCCATGATGAATGGTCATTTCTATTCCAATAAATGAGAGGCCTTGTTTGCCAAGTGCATAATCTTCTGCTCATCAACGGCTGACAGCAAACCTGGACCTCATTTTATGGACCAAAGTTTGTGGCACATACAGTGCACAACCTGAGGGAGAGAGACAGACAGACAGACAGACAGACAGAGAGCGAGAGACAGGGAGAGTGAAAATCCCATATCCCTAGTCACTGAAGTTCAATATCTCTGAGAGATACGTATGATCTTCAGGTCTTACATACTGCTGTTGTTACTGCTAAACCCATGTCTGGTCTGCAACTTTGTACTTTCCATCTTAGTGGGAATCAAAAGTAACCATAAAAGGTGAATAATAATAATAATAATAATAATAATAATAATAATAATAATAATAATACATTTTAAATTTTAAACTTTGTTCTTTCACGTCATATCTGGCTCCATGAATTTCATCAACACACATTTTATCAAGGCATCCTGACAAAGCAGTCCTAGTTTTATGATAATTATTATCCAGTGTCTTTGCAATGCCCTTGTGCATAGCAGTAATTATCAATAAGCTCCCATCAGAGTGTATATTTACTATGTAATTAGCTCCTAATCCAAAACTTCCACTGAAGTGTATTTATTCTCAAGAGTAATACTTGTTCTGTAATTGAGTTCTGCCATACTTCTCACACCAAGTAAACCAAGGTTAAGGTTTTTCTATCTGTTCATTCATATTAATCTCAAGACAAAAATGAGATAAGGCCACTGCTGTTTTTCAGACAACAGCCACTTAATCCCTCAATCATGTCATGTCAAAATTTAGATATAAACTATGTTCAGTCATGTTTGTGAAAATAATGACAGGGCAGCAGCTATTTGTGTATTTTTGAGAACAGTAGAGCTTTATGAAACTGCCATAACACTGAACATTTATCCTTAGAGGTGAGAAAAGTTAATTAACTTATAATATAATATAACATATAGTTTTTTTCCAAGATTGTCATTACTATAGTGATTGGTATGTATATCAGTTATGGTGAACACAGTTTAAAGTAATAACAAGATAGCAAACTGTGGAAATCATCAATTATCTTTATTGTATTATAATTATCATTAATAGCAATTAGGAACTCATTAAGGTAATCTAATAGAAACAAATCTTTTTCTTATATCATACACGGAAGTAATGGCCAACACATTAAAGCATTGGAATACTTTAACCATGTGACCCCGTGACTTTCCATTTAGATCTGACATGATCTTAAAGAGAATTACATCTGTCTGAAAGCTGTCATTTTACTTTCGAAAGTAGATATACTGCAATCTGTATGCTAATCCTTTATGACGCAGCTGTCATATCTCCCTTAGATGAAGCATAACTACAAATCCCAAGGACATCAAGATCATAAAACAGCTTTAACTGCCTTCCTGTTGAACATCACTTGAATGTGGAACATTAGCAGTGGGGGTTTCAGTAAGTGGCATCCTCAAATATTTAATCTGGAAAAGCAGCATATATGCCTTACCTGGCTGTACAGGGAAGGTGCCTTTTGTATTTTGTGTGTTTTGCTTAATTCTTCAAATGCAATTACAGTAAAGCAGAACACCCTCTGTTCTGTTTCAGCATGATCTTCCATTTTGATTTGAATTAATCAATGTCCCGTCACGAATGGTTATATTACATTTTGATCCATGTCCTGTGTGCTACTGCTATGTAATTTGTAATATTTGTGTCTTCTGTTTGATGCTGTTTTTGTGACCCTGCTTCTCAGTGATTTCCCTGTAGTAGCTGTCCTGCCCTTCTCCTGTTGTGTTTGTCTTGTCATCTGCTTTCTTTTTCTTTGAGATTTATTTTTCTAACTATCCCTTGTCAATTTTTTGTGTCACTTTCTCCATGTCTGTTTCTGTGCCTGACTGGGTTTGTGCTAGTTATTTGAAATTTCACTTTATTACTTTCTTTATGAGTTACATGAAGTAATAGAAAGCATGGTATTACAATAAGTATGCATCATACTACTTTATCTCTCTTATTATTTAGCAACTACTTGAAAAGACACTTATGGCAAAAATTTATTCAGAGACATTTTCAAAAGGGAACTTCTATTGAAGATATGCCTTTGGGTGGTATGACCGAAGCCCACATTAAAAGGGGGTGACCATACTGCAAGGAACGGGGCTACATGACTGAGTTTTTTTCCCCTTATAAAAACCCCAGGAGACATCTAAAGTGTCTTCAAGGATCTAAGGCCTTCAGGAACCTTGGGCTAAGATATGTCTTGAAACAGAAAATATCCATGCCATGTATAAAACATCAAAGTCCTCTCCTGCAAATCACCAAGATGAAGTAATAGAAATGAATGGTGGTGAGGCAGTAGTGGACATCAAGTGTAGCCTCAGGAATCAGTCCTGTGTTTTTATGTGTCATTATATCAAATGCTGAATTGTTTGCATTTTGAGATGACTTTCAAATCACTTCAGTTTAGTTTACCCTAAATAGATTTAGTCACTTAAATTCTGAGTCAGTGGACAGGTCAGTCCTCATTGGTCAAGGATGTGTTGTAAAGAAGATTTCAGTTTTTTGCCTGGTTTAAGTCACACAAAGCAGCAAAGTGTTGTAATGTACTGATGTAATGTACTTTTCTGTTTAATGTCATTTCTAAAACTGTTGTTCAATTCCTTGATTGTGATAGGCTGAGTCACATTCTGGGCCATTGTAAAATGAGTGTAACCTTTAGCCTCATAACATTCCATTACAAAATTCCAAATTACTCTGCAGCTTTCTTCAATTAAAAGAACTGTTACAAAGTAGCACTTGCGAAAGTACATACAGCATTACCAAGTAACCTTGAAGAACTATATTCATTAACAGAAGAATGACAATAAATTATTTATTCCATCATTACTTTGTCATAATTTTATGGAATTATCAATCTTATGTGGTGGTTTTAGAAAAGCAATAAACCACCGCTCCAAGTCGTGCCTAACAACACCCCTTAGCCGTGGTAGAACCAGCATTGCCCCCGGCCTTGAGTGGTTTATTGCTAAAATAATATAATGGCTAATGATAAGTATAATCTAATGCCAACTAGTGCAATTCCGAGCTCAAGTGCCTTTCCTGTGAGTGTGACTAAAAAAGAGGATACTTAGTCTAATAGCATAAATAAAAATGAACTATTTAACAGCCAGAGGTAAAAAGTTCACAGAGGCCAGTTTAACCTAAACAGCAGGTACTGCGGAAGCTTTTTTTGTAACTATTCTACATAGTCATACTGAGATTTTAGTTCAACAAAGGACCTGTTTCCCACCTTTTGCTGAACCCTTTCGTTTTTGAAAAAGTGCAAGAGTGCTGAACCAAAAGAAAACTTTTTTACATTTTTTTTTCACCCTTGTTTGGGCAGGTGTGGATCCACTGCTCATATCCGTCATCGATGGGACTGAGAGAGAAAGCAGAAAAGCACAGCATCCATGAGTTATCCACCTAGAAAATAAATATTTCAGCAAAGGTAAAAACAGTAAAACATCAATGGCTCTATCACTTATCATCATCAAAACCAAACTTATTCATGTATATCAACAAGTATATGGACAGATCTAGACTGGTTTCAAAGATAAAAAAATAAAATAAACTACAAAAATCTTAATAGACAAAAATACATCTCAACAATATAATAAAAGACGCCCAAAAAGAATAAAGCCTGAACCGTATGAAACTCGTGAAAAAATGAACCCAAACTGAATCAAAAGGTATATCACACACTGTTATTTAAATAGAGCTCCTCTTTGGTTTAAAATAGAAAATGTGAAACGTGGCTGTAAAAATAATTCCACACACATCCTTTGAGTTTTCTTTCTAATTTTTTTAATTAAGGGCAAACTAATATCTTAGCAATTCATACTCATCAACAGTCAACTTCAGTGAGCAGTCTTCACAAACATCACAATCAGTTTATGTAGTTTGCATAAAGCCTCCAATTACTACACCATTTAGCTTTTCTTTTTCCCAGAAGATATTCAGAGGGGTTGCAATGTCTGCCGTTGCTTTTTTGACATTGTCATTGGGACAACCTTGAGATCCCCGGACTCCTGGTGTGAGCTCCTTTTCTTGGCGAAAGCCATTATTGAACATGATTCCGGCAGCATCCTATTCTTCTCTCCGGGGCACTCATGTTGTCCATTTTCTGTTCTGTCATCAGGGGTGTTCTGTGCAAGGCAAGCCCACAAGATTAAGTTTCAGTACATCTCTCCAATCTGTCTGCACATTTATAGTATGGATCAAACAAACTTGTTGAGGTGAGGCTTATTCCTTTATCATTGACTGATTGTGGAAGTGGAACACGAACCATTACTTAACGATTATTAGATCTTCCCTGTACTTTTGTGGCAATCAATATGTTTTTCCATCACTGAAATATATTTTACAGTTGAATATGGCAGACAGATGCATGACTGTTTTAAAGATCTATACACAGAGATCGGATATGTGGCTGAGGAAAGTAGAATACCACATATTGCTTTTCCCTACATTTAAAACAGGTTATTACAACATTTAGCTCCTCTATTTGCTGAGGAGTTGGGGCAATTAGAATTAGCTGGTGGAGTGAATAAAAACAAATATACATGATTGGGCTCACAGTATACCTACTGAAGCCAGGTTTCTCATGTCTGCCTATTCCGTCTACTGACAAAACAGCGTGACTTTATTTAATACCCATTCAGTAAATATTTGAAGTAGGCTACCCCACTAAATATTTGAGTCAATTTAAGAGAAACAAACACGAAAGGGATAATGTTCAGTGAGCAGGTCAATATCGCGGAATAAACCCTGGCAGTGTGACGCAGAACCCTGAGGCGAAACGGTTTAAACCACCAATATGGTAAATAACCGCACAGTGACCCGTTAAGAGCCTTTCCCATACAGAATACCACAAGAGCACAATGCAGAGCAGCAGAGAAAAGCACAACACAACACAAAGGTTTACAGTAGCAACACCTCCTATAGTCTCACAAGTAATTGTTCAGGTTCCTCAAATTGTTTTCCTCTGCATATCTGTAGCTTGATTTATGTTCTGTATTGTAAGTCGCTTTGGATAAAAGAGTCTGTTAAGTGTAATGTGATGTAAATTCAAGTGCCAGTAAAGAAATTGAACAAAGAACCATTCTGGAATCAAAAAATGGATGTCAGCTTGGCAATCACCACCAACCCCTCCCATGCCCAAGCCCTTTCCACTCCCCATTGGGGCTTAGATCTACTGCTCAAAGCTGAGCAATCTCAGGCCAGTCAGCGGCTGGCACGACTCCTGTCAGCCCCCTGAGAGCCAATCAGGCTCTCATCGGAGAGAAAGGGCCGGACCTGCGAGGCAATTGGTATTCTTGCAGTGTTTCATCCTCAGTGCAAAACTATATTCTATTCATCAGTTACGCCATCAGAAAAACATGCCTAGCAATGTTTCTGGCCACAGTCTTCTTCACTGGGATCATGCAGACATGTCCTGCTAGCGCACCGATCCAGCACTGATTTACACACACGCAGTTTAATATCCTGTCTAAAGGCAAGTAATGAGACAATAACATACAGGTTCAGTAAGTAAATTTGATATCTCTTTGTTGAAAAGGTAAACACTTTAACGGATATGCGGTTTACTGTCATATGCTTTTTTTATCCCCCTAATAAACATTGCCATGTTTGCCATGCCAACATATTTCGCAAATCGAATTTTTATCATTTTATTTCCTTCTCTGATACATGACATGGGTTGTTAATAATAAATTGTTCCAAATGACAAAATGCACAAACCAAATGGAGAGAAGGCAGCACATTGTTTTCAGCCATATTATATTGTTTATTACGAAATACCACATCAGCATTACTAAGCACTAATCATAAAAGGCGCCCCATGAAGCCCATGTTAAACTTTATCTGTGTCTTTCAGAGGCTTTAGATAATTTAGCCCATTTGTCTCCCTAGTGCCCTCTTCTAGCTCCGGCAATTTTTTTAATCTATTTGACTGATGTGCCGCTCAGTTCCTCAAGCTAACCCAGAGCAGCGGGCTCTGGGCTGGACAATAAAGGGGCCAGCGAACAGAAAGCAGATTTTCCCTGCGCTTGACACTGGGGCGCCATAGAGATGGTGCTGGCCGAGCTTTGTTGACCTCAATTCATCTCTTTAATGTTTGTTCTGTCAGTGTGACATTTTTTTGGGGCCTTAGACCGACTAATCCACACTATGCGGTCACAGTTTGTATGTTTGTATGGGCTAAGTTTGCTTTCTGGAAACAGGAGGGAAGACCTTAACAGTCTGCTGAATTCAAACAATCCGTCCTCAAAAAAAAAAAAAAACATAGTTGTTCAGGGTCGTGTTGAAGAGTATGTGCTTAATTTGCAAACAGTGCATCAATGTCAACATTTACAATGTAGGAAAAGCTGTTGAAAGTAAATAATTACTTTCAGATCCATTCCATATTGCCATAATACAATGAAAACAAGACATTTTATAACCCTGCTGGTAGATACAAAAGGTGTTGTGTCTCTGAACCCTGCTGGGTTCTGTGTTTACACAGCTTGTTTTGTTGTTTTGATGTTGGAAGTTGGCTTGATGCCATTTAAAAGTGCTGTCAGCATAGTTAGAACAGGTACAAGCCAGATTCAGAGAGCCCCACCAAGATCACGGTGTCACCGTGGTAATAAATATAGCAAATGCAAGTTGAGCGGAGTCAGAGCGCTGGGGCTTTTAGGTTGTGCATACTCACTGAGTGTCTGTAGTGCTCTTTGGGAGATTTGTTCCCTTCATTGTAAGGTACTCAAAAGAAGGAGAAAATATTGAGTGGAAACCCTCACAACCACACATAAGATTCTTCACACAGGATATTTTAAAGCTCTCTCTTTACTGACTGACTGTAGAGCACGGAACACAGTGTTAATGCAAACCACTTCAACAACATAACACACAGGTGGCCTTGACAGTGTTTTTGGCTTCCACACTTTAAATAATGTATTCTCTGTGTAAGATAAATTCAGAAAGGTAAATTAAAAAATAATACTCTACCTTTACCTCAGTCATCTCTACGTGTCTACTGCTTCAATTATGCATTCACTAATTAACGATCCCATTTTTTTCAATTTCTTCATTTGACTCACCATTTAGTGACACAGTAGTGAACATTTTGCAAACTATTTCCTGCTGTGTTCCAAAGTTGACACTGTGCAGAGGTAACCTGTGTGCTACGATAATCCCCAGCCTGGGGATGCTTCACCGCCCATCCCCTTACTGGTCCATCGCCACCAGCACAGACCACCTCCTCGCCAACTCCCCCACCCTGACCAATGTCTCGGGACTCTACCTCTTCTCACTACTCACTGCCTCATCTTAAAACGGACTTTTTGTCCTTACCATCTGTTCAGTCGATCCATTCCACTCTTACATACTCCAGTAAAGCATAACACACTCTGAAAATTTCCCAAGATTCCAAAAGTTCTAAAGGTCACGAAGTCACAAAGATTTTTAAAACAGTTATTTTTCTCCATGTTTACAGCAGAACATTTAAAATGCACTGTTTAAAATTTCCAGTGGGAAATCGCCCTGCATTTGGCAAAATGGTACTGGCCAAATGTTATGGGTTAAATAATTTACCCTTTAAGACATGAAAGGGGAATTAAAAGGAAAATCTAAAAAAAACTACATTTATATCTATTTCAGTCTGAAATGAATGCCATATTGGCAACTGCAAAGCTTGTATAGTCATTAGTAAATAATGATGCTATAGTAATTAGAAATATGATGCTATAGCACAGTAATCCGTTTAGGCAAACATAGGATTACTATGCCATGAAATGCATGTAAAGCATTTATTTTTTATGTCAAAATAATGCTAGGCTCAAAATCTCAAAAGTGTCTGACAACATGAAGCACGTTCACACACATATTCATATGCCTGTAACTTTAAATAGAACATGTCTATTGATCTAATGTTTTACCTCACTCTTTTTACCTTCTTCTATGCTATGATGTAGCACTTAGTTCAGAAATAATCCTTTATATAATCTCTGTAAGGATACTTCCGGTGTTGTCAGACGCACCCTTATAGGATCTACTAAAACCTAACCTCTACTAAAACCAGCTAAATAGCCTGCAGCATCTAGCTTTAACACCAAATGACACATCACAGGAAGTTTCTCTGATCTTGCACCAAAAGGTCAATGGAATGGTCAGAGCTTATACTAATATCCATATTCATATCCCACATTCCTTTGCACATGGTAAGACTGGCAGTACTGCAAGACAGTATTGCAGTGTGTTTTGACATAAATGAACATAAAATATTCACGTTCAGTCTTTTATTGATCCTTAAAATGTGGCAGCAGTCTGATTATGGTTTCATTACCGGGTTGCATTAAATTCTGAAGTATACGTCAAAAAGATGTGTGACCAGAATCTCACTTCCCTAGTTCTGCATACTAATCACCTGGGAAGCTTGGGAAAAGCACTCAGTTTACAGTAAATCGCACCATAGCTGATTTAAATCATACCTCTGTGGAGGTTCATTCAGAGTGCCTTCCCTACTAACAATTTTTGGTTCCCAGAACGTTCCGGGAACGTTAGGCTTTGGTTGCAGTTTGGTTCTGGGAACGTTCCCTGAAAGTTATTTTTTGGTTGTAAATTGGTTAGCAGGAAACCCGAAATATGGTTCCCAGAACGTTACGCAAACGTTCCCGTTTGGTTCCCTCAACGTTCTCCCAACGTTCTCCCACCGTGCCTTTATCCCTGTTCATGTCATGTTGGTTCTCTCAACGTTCCCATAACGTTCCCATAACCTTTTTGGTTACATGTTTGGTTCTCTAGACGTTCTCCTAACGTTCCCCCAATGTTACATGTTGGTTCCCACAAGGTTCCCCCTACAACCTTCTAGTAACCTTGGTTACATTTTTGGTTCAGTATTCCCCAAATGTTCTTTTCCGCACCAAAATGTAGTTTTTCTGTAGTTTGTAGTAGGCCTACATTGTAAAAAGTTGCTTTTCCATGACAGTTATTTACTACAGAACACAAGCAGTAATGAATGGCCAGGCAAATGTTGCAGGAAGTAGGCCTGGTAAAAAAAAACCTTAGAATGTAGACAAATGCCCAGGACACTGAAGAAGCACAGAAACAAATTAAAATATTACAACAATTTTATTAATGTAATATAAATACAAACAATCCTTTAAAATAGCCTTAGCTAATGAGCAAACAAAAGAAAGCAAGTCAGTCCATTTGTGGCCAGCTATAATAATAATAATAATACATTTTATTTCAAATATAAAAAGCGCCTTTCAGGACACCCAAGGTCACTTTACATATAAAATAAATACATAAATAAATGCATGGAGTCCATAGTGCCATATTATAGACCATAGGATAGTCTAAATAGGTAGGTCTTCAGTTCCCTTTTAAACTGAGCTGTGGATTCACATTGTCTAATAATGGATAAATCCTTGGGCATGATGGTGGTGACCCTCTTGGCGTGGATGGCACACAGGTTATGGGGGGAATCCAGTGTGCGTGGCGAAGCCTGGCTTGTGACGTCAGGAATTAAGGACACAAATGCAAGCACAGTGGGAGTGAAAGTACACGCACACACACAGGAATTTCTGTATATAACTGGGTCCAGGCAGCGGTACTTGAGGTTCGTCCGGTCTCGTACAGCCTCCAGGGTTCCCACCAGTGCCGGCTTGTCTGCTGATGCGTTCAATCCCCACCAAATCTCTCATGAGTCTGAAAACATACGTATTTATACGTATGTGATGTTACATACAGTCAAACATACAGTACACATTGAGCTGTTGTATTATGCAGGCTGGCTTGGGTCAAAATAGATTATTCTAGAGTGATGCCTGGACTCTAAAAGGCAGATGCCAACTTAATTGTTGAGGCAACCAGGATTATCATAGCAAACAAAACACATTAGTAAACACACACAAGGAACACTTAAAAAAATACAACCCAAAAGGAAAACAAAAAGGCACACAAGACTGTTAGTAATTGCACGGTTGCTTCACAATTAGTTGGCTAGTGCCACTCGGCTGACCACTTCGACATAAATACCACTCAAGTGCATTTATTACGTAAGGCCTACACAGCAATTAAGAGAGGGAGAGAGCTAACCTGTACACCAGAGCTCGTAGTTAAAAACACAAATAAGAAACAATTAGGCTGGTGAAACGGCAGGCTCATTAAAACACTGCACATTATAATCATAAAAACAGCTTACCTGTAGTGATTAAAAAACAAGGTCTTAAAATACAATCAAGTATAAAATATGCAAGGATAAAAACAAAAATATATGGAGAGGTTTATAGTTGAGGACCCTCGGACCTAAAAAGAATTCCATCCAACTTAGTGTCAAACATTTCATTTAACTATTGGGACAATTCAGTGGTAAATAAGAGGCTGAAATTTAATTTACCGTCTGTGTGGTGCAAACTTCAGTGCATGCCCAATGCACTCCTCAATCTCCACCACTTTCTTATCAGGGAAGTTGTGCATGCAGGCCTCTGCAAAGTGAAGTTAAAAAAAAAAAGTTGAATATTTAAATATATGTCAAACCTGACATAACTTGCATTTGAAAAACATACCCGATAAACTTACCAGTTATAATTTTGCAGAGGGCCAAGGTCTGGAAGGCCCTTTTCCCCTTCCTACCCCTCAGACTGTAGAGGGAAAGGACCTGGTTTGTTACAACCTGCTGCACGATTCAGCGCACAGCCGCCCCTGGATTTGCTCCGCCAAGCCTTTCAATAAAACATTTCTAATAAAAAAAAAAAACACACACACATAATTAATACTCGAGGAATGGCACAAGCTCTCCACAGTCATTTACAATGAAAACACATGTGGAGGCATGACACCCCACTGCGTCAGGCAGCCAAGTGGCCAATCAGCGGTCTATGTGCGTTTCAAACTGAATAGGGCGGTTTGTTTGGGGAACAAACGTTTAGCGTGTAAACAAACTATATCCATAGAACACTCTCCATATAAAAGTACAACTTTTTAACATCAATTTCTATTTTCTACTCATACACAGGAACCTACCGCATTAAGTTTGCAGCAGGTTTTTGAGGCAGGTACAATGCGAAAATAGATACTTGTTTTCTTTCGGTATGACGGCAGTGTTTCCTGCTCAAGAAATTGGCATTAAAGTACCGATATGATTCAGTCTAATGTTTGTCAATGGATTCAGTGCACCGTTTGTATCAAAAGTACAGCATTTACTGCACGAACACTGGCAAATCTGTTCTGCACAACAGGAACAACAATTCACTGTAGTGATGAGTGTGATCAAGGATGGCATCGGCATCATGTAGTTAACAAAATAAAGAATTGTCAACATACCTTCTGTTGATCTTCTTGTTGTTGAAACAAACGCTCCGATCGGGGAAACACGTAAACATCCAGTTAGCCCGCAGTCCTTTAATTCGTTTAAAATTTCTGTGGTTGGCGCGTCCAGTCCGGTACAGTCTTGCAGCTGGCTGGTACAGGACGTGACGTCACGTACTCGCGAGGCACATTTAAAGACACACAGCACTTAACCATAACGTATGTCTAGGGCCATCCCTCCTGCTTTGTAGATTAATAATTTCAGTCTATGCTTCATAAATTATATGGCAATCTATTGAATTGTCAAAGTTGCTGTGCTTTGTCAGTCACACAAACAAAAACCGGCTGAACCAGTGTCCAAAAACTAGAATACACAAGCAATGGTTTTAATAGCCCAGCCATTTCATATGCCTCTGAATGGCTATTGTTAGTACGTAGGTAAAGCTTGCTTCAATAGCCCAGGGGTTTCATATTCATCTGAATTGCTATCATTAGCACGTAGGTAAAGCTTGCTTTAATAGCCCAGCCATTTCATATGCCTCTGAATGGCTATCATTATCACGTAGGTAAAGCTTGCATCAGCGCCTGTTCGAAACAAAAGGTCGAAACTGGACGTCATCTTACCCCAGACAAACGAGCTGTGGGTTGTTTAACAGTATTTTATTTATTTTCGGAGTAGTTTTCAATAAGTTCAACAGCAATAGAGAGAGAGAATTAAACAGCCTGGATATTGTGATTCGAAGATAATATTCCAAAGTAGGCATATTACTAATGGCTAAAATCTGAATAATTATCTATTCAACCTCTATCTACAGCATGTAAAACTGTGTAAGCAGCTGTTTACTGCCCTGTGATTTAGTTTCATATATAATGTATAGAAAATATGCAAGCAAGAATATTGGGGGGAAAACCCTAAATCGGGAAATATGCTGTAGTTAAAGGAAGTCACCTAAGTGTAAAATACCAGACAACTTCTCATATCAACCAAAAAGCAACCAAATCCTAACTACAGGGGAACGTTTCAGTTGCATGGTTCCCTAAACGTTTAGGGAACGTATGATTCTCTAACGTTTTCTCTGTAACCAAAGGTAACGTTCTCTAAACGTTAGCTTTTGGTTTGGTTCTAACCTAACCTTTAGAGAACCAAAGTCTAACGTTCCCTGAACGTTCTCTGTTACTAGGGTTGGTATATATGAAATATTTTTAACCTCAGAGCTGAAACATTAATCCTTACCATTTTTTTTATCTGTACCACCACTTTTGAAAGCAAGGTTCTCTGTTTTAATGGGCTTTTCTATCACTGTTGTTCACATTCAGCTACCAGAAACCCCAAGAATTCCCATTTGAACTTTCTGTTTCTCTTTACTCTGCTCTCTGTTGCCATTTTTGCAAAGGCAGACAATCATTGGTTCAGCAAATAAAAGTCCTGCTATATGTTTGATCCAGCCAATTCACTGAACCAGTTGATCCTAATTAACACAACTCTTCATCTAGGTAGATGAGTTAATCAGTCAAATCACCTGTGTTAAGACCACAGGCAGAAGGAATGCATGACAGAACATTCACAAAACAATTTGTTCACCTACACATTTTAGATCTTGGTGTATACTTTCCATTTCTGTTCCTCTGTTTTTTTGCTGCCTCGTTCTTACCTTCTCCCCCACCAGGAGCAGGATACTGTCTCTCCTCTGCTTTTCACTAGCCCTCCCACACATCCATTATTCCATTCACTCATTGATTTGTTGTTTTTTACACAAGACATGTTTGGTTTCCTGGCAACTATTATTTTAAACACTTGGCAACCACTGAATTTTTTATCTATTTTGTCTTTGTTGCTGATGTTCTGATGATTTTGGACCAGATTTTGTGCACCATTAACACCTTAAAGGCCATTAAATGTTATCAAACAAGATGACAAAACAGTCAGTTTGCATGCATAGTTGGGTAGTGTTCATTGTTCATTGTTCCAGTGTTTTCATATGCTTTCCAATGCTTAAATCCACAGAAGATGTGGACTACACTTTTCCATTTTAGTATGCCTACCATGTTTTTTGCACCTTGGGTTTAGCATAGATGGGGTAAAGTACTACCCCTGATGCATTGTATGCAGTCATTGTATAGCTGTAATATACATGAATGCTCATCATAATTGTACTTTTACAAGAATGTTGGCTGGTCTTCTCTCCATCATTGGAGGAAAAGACATTACCTCCTCTTTATTTATTTAAGTCTTTAAATCATTACAAGGTAAATTACCTCCTTACATAAACTCACTTCTAAAAGTTAAGCACATTTATCATAACACACTCTGGAAACCCCTCAAACAAAAACTGACGTTGGTAAAATAGCCTTTAGTTTCTTTGCACCCCTTCAAAATAGAACAGATTACAAGAAGTCCTTAAATTAGACCAGCTTGTATCAGACACTTTAAGAGTTTGATGGAAGCCGATTGTACAGTATTCTTGTTTTAATTGATTTGATGTAATTTTGTCTTTATAACTATTTTTTTGTTTACTTCTATTTTTTAATTATTTTAATTATGTTTTACTTGCACTTGTTTTCTTTATTGTTGCTTGTTATTTGTTAGTTTTTTTGTATTAGTGTAGACTCAGGGCCATGCTGTAAATAAGTTTCATGCACAGTCAATTCTCATTAAATAAACAATGGAGGATGAGGATAATGATGATGTTGATGATGGTGATGATGATGCTGTTTGTGTATGTCCTGACTCAGACCTGTGCTTGGTAGTTCTCATCTGCACCTGATTGATTACATCGGTGGGTGTGGAGCGAGGTAACCAGCCCGTAACTCGCACAAGCTGCACCCTACATCAGTGCCTGACTGATTCCACCTGTGGCAGTGGGATGAGTTAGCCGGCTTGTAATTTTCGGGGCATATGAAGGGTCGGCTTCAGGATCATTCAGACATGTTGCTATCACTGGAGGATCAAGACAAGGCAGACAAGGGCAAGGTAGGCCGTACGGTTGTGCTGGTTAATTTTAAGGGGCCAAAGTGGCAAATTGGCAATTTCACCACTTTAAGACAAAAGGCATTTTATTGCAGGATGTTATTTAAATTAAAAAGAGTCTAAAAAAGAGTTCTGTGAGTCTATATTATTAACCAGTTCTTTTGTTTTTCCAGATCACAGCAGCAGGAATAAATATTAGTTTGACCACTGTTTCCTCCTATTTAGTTCTTTTTATGTTTTTTTTTTGCCAATCTACTTCACTGCAGCCACTTCTTGTCTTTGTCCTGAATTTGTTTATTGCGTTTGAAGTGTAAATTTAGATCTTTCCCTTTGTTGTTGCTGTTGTTGCAGCTACCTGTGTCATCCATCCTTATCTTTTATTTTTTATTACATGTTTGTGTATTTTGTTTCTTTATTTTGTGTGTCTAATCCTGGGGTGGTAAGTCCACCTGCAACTAACGTCACTGTGCACTGGCTGGGTAACCTGGCTGGGTAATGGTCTGCCCCTAGTTTGTGGTGTGAACTCACCCTATTGTCATTCGAGTGTAGTTTGAGCTTGTTCTACTTGTGAGTTTTGTACTTGGGATGTTTGCAGTGTTATACTGGTGTGGGTACGTTATCCTGTACTCAAGACTTCTGTGTGAATGTTTTGATCACGTGTGGCCAGATATTGGTCAGAGCCTTCCCTGGGTTGGCATCTTGCTTTCTATTTCATTTTGTTGTTGTTGTTGTATTCGTTTTGGTTTAGGCACTGCACACTAAAATAAACATTTTAAATATTTCATAAAATATACATAGTTTCTAACAGAATCTGCCCACCTCCAATTTGATTGTCTTGGCTTGTTTTTTTTTTACTTGATAAAATATTTAAGTTGCAGTTTGATATAGATTACTAGAATAATTATATTTTTGAAAAATTATATTTTTGAAAATGGACATTGCATCTGAACTTCACATTGTCTGTGGTGTTTATGGCAACTGACCTCACCCACATGTCCTACTTTGCTCTCATGTGAAACTTTGAAGAGAGAAAAACAACAAAGTTGTCCACATGAAATCAAAAGTATATAAGACAGCAGACATGTGTTTGGCATGCCATAACATCACATCCATAGACGTATCAGCCTTAATGAGACTTGGGCTGTGCAAATACACCCACACATTCAATAATTAAAAGTAAGTAAAGTCTAACGATCTATGGCATGACAACACATCTGAAGGATCACCTGTGATGCTAAGATGGTGCATTTGGCTATTATTACAGGGTAGATCAAAAAGGAAAAGAACAATTCCCAGAGCACATTAAGTCAGTTGAAAGGATTACACTCTCAGCTAGAAAGCCTCTGAAGCAGTGCAATCACGCAAGCTGAGAACAGTATCAGAATTTCAATTTAGGCTAAATAAATAATTAAGAAACAACAAAGCCGTAAACATGGTAAAATGAGCCACATTAATGCATGTTCGTTGTGGTTGTACTAGTGACTAATATGCTAGTTTAAAAATGCAAGATGTTTGACTCTGCCCTATTTACTTCGGAGTGCTGAAATGAGTGTCATGACAAGGAGGGTAATCCGCTTAGTACATGAATATAAAACACCCATGGTCGTGACATTTTGAAAGATTGTAAGGTGTAATATCAGGATTTGAGGAGTTCACTGTATGTTTCTCTCTGGAGAGATTTAGATCTTTTGGGATGACAGACTTTTTTTTCAATTCCGGAAATTCCACAGAATTTAAAAAGATCTTGCAACGTAAAGCTTTTGTTATGTTTTACATTAAGTTAATATTAATAACAACAAAAACAACACAACACATAACCTATGAGGTAACACTTTACGTTACAGATCAGTAATAAGTGGGTAATTGTATGGTAATTTATACCTACTTTGCCACATATTACAAGTAATTACGGTGCAGTTTAGAAATTAGCCTGTTCTAGCCTAGACAATAACAATGCAAACTCTTTCAATTTAAAGGCTATCATGAAATAGTAATTACTTGCAGTAAATATGTAATTACTGACATGATAAAGTTCAGGACTTAGTTATTTTAAAGTAATATGTCTGTAATTAAACCAGTGTGGTGGTGTTGTAGAGGAGTAAAATGAGGGTAAGTACATGGTTACTATCAAATGTTATGACAAAACAACACAGTGATAATATTGTTCCTATTACTACATTGACAAATGAAGTAAGGAAGTAATTTCACATAAACTACATGGTGTCAGGGCTGTGAAACTACACTATAGCTTGTTCCTACTTAATTTCTCAGCTGTAGTGATATACCTATCAAGTATCCTTCTTATGATATTTAGTGCTGATTACCTTGAAATAAATGAGGTAGTTTTAGGCAAACTGCACAGTATTAGGGCTGTAAAATGCAGAATCACATATTTCCACTTAATTACTTGGTTATTACCCTCCGCTGTATGAAACAGGCTACCATCTGCTATTTCAATGCAACTACCCGTTTTCCTGTGGACTCCTCAAATGTGTAATAATTACTATAGTAATTACTATAGTAAAATATTACAGTAAATACTATAGCAATTACTATATCAAAATACTATAGTAAATGTTTAGTATTTTCTATAGGAAATACTATAGTAACATACTGCAGTAGATATTGTGACTAAAGTAGCCTACATAACAGCTTTGCTGCAGTGGACAGTGGTCAAGGTTTGATTTAAAGTATTTCAACCTTTATATTTAGTTTAGATAGCAGAAACCTTCAGCAGTAATATACTCTCTGTGGTGCACATATGCCAACCTCAATAGCAGGGTTTGCTTTCACTCCAGTAAGGGCATCACATCTAACAGGTTGGTTTTGAGCTCTCATTTCTCTGAAACCACACTCTGCACCTCTTACTAGGGCCACAGAAAAGCAGGAATTCAAAGAAGGGAAAAAAAACAAAACAAAGGATATTGATGTGTCATGGTGGAGGTTTTACACCTGTGAAATGCTAATATGACCCTGGCAAAAGGGGCCTCACAGCTAGCATGCAAATCAGTTTATCGAACTGCTACAGGCTAAACAAAACCCACATCCTGACGAAAATTGAACATCTTTTATTTAAATATCCCCCTCTTTAGGGACTGGACATAAGTACAAGGCTAATTTAATACACCTGGTTTGAATATGAATCACTGTCGCTACCTTGAAAAACACATGCATCTGCATGAGAACATGCAATTATTCCTTTATGTCCTGACCACCTACCGAGTGTCTAGAAAGGGAAAAGAAGTGAAGGTCAGTTATTGGGAGACACGTATGTACTGGTTTTACACAAGCATGAAGTTTGAGTAAATAATTATGATTCATGCTGCATTTTCTTCAAATCATAGGGGAATGCATAAGGGAGCATTCAACAGAAAAGTAGAGGTCTTATGGCAGAAATTTGAAAAGGCACACAATTCGCTCGGTGGAAAATCAATGACTGACCCAGTGTCTAGTGCATTATCCGAGATTGGCTCTGACAGCTGCTGCATCACAGGATGTTAATATAGCGTACCGTATGTTGAATTTTGCTATGATTGTAGCCCCACATGGCAGACATGGATTGTAAGAAATGTGTCCCTGGGTGGACGTGTCCCCTTGGGCTAACTAGTGCCGAACCTGAGGTGCGGTGGGTGGGTGCAAAGCAATTTCTGGGCATTTTATGGGTTCATTTTGGGTTATTCACTCATCTATGGTGAAGTACAACCGTGTGAATGATGGTAATGCAAAAAAACCTACAACTTCACATGCCAAAATGGAGTTATAGGTTCAAGGCAATGACTTGGTTTAAGCACAATAACATTTGACATGGTGCAAGTGTCACACCATGTTTTTGTCCATAGGGTGAGGTTGAAGACTAACATGAGATATTTAAATATCTCAAAATGGGGCCGACCTTGATCCCTAAATTTAGCAATGCTTATGGTCTCCACAGTTGTTAATGCCCTTTGTGTAATTTAGTAATAATTTTTTCAAAGCTGTTAAAAAATTGTCCTTCTGTTTTTGAATTTACCACAACGTAATGTAACATTATTCATGTGTTTATTGTAAAGTTTTTCCTTGTTTTACAAGTCTTCACATATAAGGTAACCTTGTACCAAAATGATGAATTGTTAAATGCCTTGCCACAGCAACTCAAATATATTTCACTATCCCAGAATGAGAGTCTTTCCTCTCTAACTTCTTCCAGCTGTCCTTGAACCAAAATCACATTCTTCAAAGGAGTTGGAGACATTGGCATTCCTTTCCCTTTCATTACTGATCACATTCAATGTGAATTTATCTGTCAGCAGAAGTAACATCTAGAAATGTGTGCCAACTCCAGAGGAAAAAGAGAACCTATATAGACACTTTCAACGGGAAGAGGAAAAGATCAAAGGGCTGCATTCACCCAATTGTGTGTATTGAACATGTCACATGGTACTTTGGAATCTTGGAATCTTGCAGGCCGTGATGATTTTATTATATATATATATAAAGTATGTTCAATTTCCTGGCACTATAATGCTGCATTTTTGAAGCAAATAAATGCAAGCTTTGATTCAGAGGAAAGTAAATGGACTTTGACCGAAACACACCAAAATCAAGAAATGCATATTCACTTCTCTGCCAATGCTCCATCTGCTCATTTTTAAACCGAAAACACAGATGCTGAAATCATGCCACCGGAATATCTAATCGCTGTCCAATCATTGTCCTACAGCTCATGAAAAAGGCTCATTTCATTTTGTAAGATGGCATGATTTCAGCATTAAGTTGTGCCTAATGTAATCCATGCTGTAGAACAACATGGTTGTTGTGGCATTTGTTTTATGCTATATGCCAAACTCATATTGCATTTCAGGCTGTGTAGGTTGCAAATGTACTGTAGGCTGCAAGCCCCAAAGGATAAATATGTATGAAGTGTTCTTGTTATTCTCCAGCTATTACTGTAATGCTCTTCTGCCCAAATGTGGCAAGAAACTTACTAAAGACTCTTCAAATGGTACAGTATGCTGCAGATTACTTACTACCACACTTAATGGGATGTTCATTAGCAGAGAAAAGAACTTGAGAAACATTTGTGACATTTCTCAAAAGTACATCTTTTTTTTCTTCCATGTCTCCTTGGGGTGTCTGTACAGTAGTAACCTAATGAAATGTTGTAACAAATGAAGTGATTACAAGATCGTGTTCCTCCACTTCCAGCTTGTCTGCTATCTGTACATAGAGTCAACGTATATGTGTTAATCATAGAAAACACATGCATGCAGCAGAAACTTCAGACTTTCTTTGGCAACAAAAACACATTTTTGATTGGCTTGATAGGTTGCCACCTCAAGACAGCTAAATGGACTGAGCAGAGCAATTTCCTTTTGCCATTCATTCATAGCCTATTCATTTCTGTGTAGGAAGCTTTATCACTTTTCAGTGTAAAAAATGTCATGTGTGGCATATGAAGGTGTGTAGGAATCATTCACCAAAACCCCAGCACTGGGCACAAGTTAGTGATGTGGATGCGCTTCAGAGGAGGTTGTACAGACAGTGCATGTTGTACTATGACCTGGGCCTCTGCAGATCCTGTGATCTCCTTCTCTTCTCCCCTCACTATATCACATTGTACTAAGGTAATAATATTGATGCAGTGTCCCTATTACTTGTCATTCTCTTTGGGTGCCACTGTGGTTTGTAGTCCAGTTTCTTCTTGTTCTCAATCTCTGGGGCCACCTCCCCCTCAGATCTGTACCCTTATCCCAACCAGGGTTCTGTGTAAAACTTCTGCCCTCTAACTTCAGCACATAGCTCCCAGTGGATAATTCCCCCCACCCCTGACCACTTCGCCTGGAAAGCCTGTTGCATGCTGTAGCATTATCGAGTTGATGTTAAGATCATTTTTTATCACTGGTTTTCTGTTTATGAACCTGTGTTTGTTTTCTCTCTGGTAATAAGATTGGTTTTCCACACACGCTGTGGATGCCTATGATAACACTGTTCCTCATATAACTATAACTTATTATTATAGCATATATCAGCAAACTTTTTTTATTATACGACGCCAGTAACTTGCAAACGCATTGGAATATCTGCTATGCATCGTGCCTAACAGCACCCCTTAGCTGTTCTGTAATCATGGTATATTACTGCCTCAAGGGGGTTATTGCTTAAATATAATAAAACTTATCTCTGTCCATGTTCTTTGTTCTTTTATCTTCCCCTATATTCTAGACTTGCTGCTGTGGGGTGTTCCTGCATTCTTTCCTCTTGATCTCCTTGCTTGAAATCCTCCACTCACAGCTGCCCACTCCCACCAAGCTGACATATATCCACCTCTGCTAATGATACATCTGCATACCACGTGCCAGCCCATCTACCAGTTCTTTGAACTTTACCAGTAGCCATTTTTATCCACTACATGATTGATGTATGTAGCGTGTGTATTGTACACCATGGCTTATCCTTGCATGTGTCATGAACATATTCTCCAGTTAAAGCTCGAGGTTATGTGAAGCCTTGGGAAAAAAATCAGTTATGTTTGAATTGCTAGAAAACCATTACAAGAAAGGAAATATTTAAGGAAATATTTCCTCAACATTAATTCCTCTCATGTAGTTAGTTTGCTGTACTGTGTCACTCCCCTTGGCATCAAATGAACATGCTAGATTGCACAGTCAGTCATGATGTTTGTAACATTGACAGAAAAGAATAAAATGAATAAAAAAGTTGTTCCACATGTACATTGTGGATTTGAACTAAGTCTTTTTTTTCTTTCTTTGTTACTTTCTTTGAAAAGTCATTGCGATATCTTCCCTGGGTAGCTCTGTTTTACTCCACCATTGTTAAGTCTTAAAAGAAGTTAGAAGATTAGAAGTGATTGATAGATTGCAAAGCTATTTGTTTTAAAAAGTTTCCCCAACACTCAGTATATCCATCTGTATGTTTGCCTCTGCGTGCAATGCAATGAAACCAAGAAAAGCTTCATGAAAGACAGCGTTGCATTATTTAAAATGTTTTGAGTACTTCTGATCTCACACAGAGACACCATCTGGGTGGGAGTGATTTAACAGCATAGATTGTTCTTTGCATATTTGTTTCAGATGAGGCATTAGTTAATTGAATAAAATCTAAATTAGCTAAATGTAAAAGGTGCTGCTGTCACCAATAAAAACATCTCTATTTAAGATAACCATGTCAGCAGAGGCCATTTCTGATATAGGCAATGTGGGCCTGCGGCATGGGAGACAAAAAAATTGCGAGCACTGATGCTGCCCCAACAACATGCCAGGACATTTTTGATAACATTTTCTGATAACAGTTGTAACATTTTTCAGTTTTCAGTTGGCCTTTTGTGACCGTGGGGACAAGTGGGTGTCCTCTGTTTAGTGCAGGTTGGTGGGGGAGGGTGCAAGGTGGTGGGCCGATGGGGGATTCTCTGCTGAAGCTGCCAGCTAAAGATGCATCTAAGATAACAGCCAAGTCGTGGAAGAAGGGGAGGGGGAGGAGGGCGGATGCTTTGACAACACCATAGAAAGAGGCAAATCATCCACCAAGTATTGTTTTCAATAAATTAGCTTTGCATTGATATGCATTTCCCCTGTGTGGCTGTCACAATTAAAGTCTTCTGCGGCTGTTAAAAATAAATAGAGGGGGTGCTCACCCAGGACACCAAACAGGCTAGGACCGCCCCTGCATGTCAGCCACAATATGAACTGCTTAGCAAGAGACTTATTTACAAATTTACTGAAGAGGAACTTTAGCATCCCTCTTCCTTGACAAATCAGTTGTCTGACCGACCACAACTTTGGTAATTGCTTCACTTTATTTCAGAAGTTTAAGATGAGGGGACTATTTGAAGTATCTGCAAGAGCTGCGGTGGTATTAAAAGGTACATATGAAGTAGAGAAAAAAGCTTACTCATACTACAGTAGTTTCTCAGTCAGTTTGCCTTGGTAACTTCTTTAAAATAGAGAACTTTACCCCTGCTCTCTGTTGTGCTTCATCACCACCTAGCACCTCAACAGATTCCAGATGATGAAATTTTCTAGCGTCCTAATGATACCTTTTGGGACGTTTCACCTGAGAAAGTCCCAACCTTTGATTTGTTTTTGGTGCATTGTTTTTCACTGCAGAAATAATGTTCACACGGTGCAGTTGGCAAGCCATTCTCAAAATGGATCTATCGAATTTCAAAAGTTCCAGTTCAGGAAGGTAGGTAACATCAAAGTAGGAGGGTGATAGTTCACTGACAGGGCAGTAAAATTAAACAAAAAAATATAGAAATATTGTTGTGGTATTGTGTGATGCAAATGTTTAAACCACATATGCACCACACTGCCTTTTTGACACTCTTTTAACTCTGACAAGACAGTAAAGAGACACACAGTAAGTGAATACAAGAGGTAAACATGGTGGGAATAAGAACTGACCTTGGGTCAGATTTGGTATAAGGAACTTAGCCAACAGTCCCACACACACACACACACACACACACACACACACACACACACACACACACACACACACACACACACACCTCAACACTGTCATGTTTTCTGTCATTTGGTGATAATTGTATTCTTTGGCTAGCTTGGGATGTGCTGCATATCATCACAACACCTAAGCCAAGTTTAGGCTGGGAGAAACTGCAGACTTTCACACCACCAGCCATCCTACTTGTACCAGCGAGATGTGAAAATAGGACTCTCTCATCATCACCCACACACCCAATCACATGGAATAAAAGGAAAATGGGATCTCTGTGAACAGTCTGAATCATCACACACTCACCGGCATTGATTGTTAAGAGATGGGAACACACAGTCTGTGCAAGCAGACTGCCCTTCAGTACTATTATACACTCAATATCAGAATCAGACATCTATCTGTTAGAGGGAGTGCTTCAGATATGTCTGTTATAAAAAAAAAAACAGTAAATTGATTTAGTTCCCATTTCGATGTAGCTCCATCTTGGTGATCCTCTAGCTTGGACAGAATAGCTCAACCCCACACAATGATACTGAGGTTTTTGTTTGAGTGTTTGTAGCTCCTCAGATAATTTGGAGGCAGTCAATTTTACCAATGTTTTGTTTTTGCATATGAGGTTATATTATTTTTCACAGATAGATATGCTAGATGTTATGGCCTTTAATTATGATTATCACATACTGTGTTCAAATACACCAAATTACAAATAGAAGAAGCACTGGTCATTTTAAAACAATACACTCTAACTGGCACGGTGTGCACACAGGATAGTTGCATACAGTGTTAATGCTGGCAGTGACGAAGTGTTTTGAACCAAGTGTCCCTGTGATACACTACTGTATTTCAATTCATAGCAAAGCTAAATTCATAGAACTTGTTTAAAATGTTCCTTACAATGGTCACATGATTTCTTCCCTGGTGGTATGGGTAATCACATCACTGAGGTCATGACATGGGTGCCCTTTTTGATGTTTCACTAACAGGCCCATAACATCTCCAGAGGGCTCAGGAAAATCTGGCATCTCAGGTGTGTAAGTAAGTAGGTAAATACGTAAGTAAATAAGTAACATGTTTTGTACAGCACATTTACAACAAAGGTGCTCTACAGTCAGTGTATAAAAGAAGATAAAACATTAAGTTTTAGCCAGAGCTGCACAGAGAACATCAAAGGACAATGACAGTCACAAAGGCAATTATACAGTACAAGGAGGGAGAGGCTGCCATCCAGAGAACCCATGCAGATTTAGTAGCTGCTGAATGTAAGTCGAAAAAGGTGTGTTTTAAGTCAAAATTTAAAACCAGTGTGACCCCCTCAGCTGCAACCCTTACCCTATCAGTTGCTAGTCATCTCAAAGCCCAGTTTAGATTGTTTCTTTCTTTTCAGTCAGAGCCAGTTGCTACTACTACATACTGTACGTCTGTAACATGGTGTCTGGCTGTGGAGCCTGCCCTTGAACTTTCAGCTGTCTATAAAAAGTCCAGTTGGTGGAACTGGCCTCTGTACAACCTCTGTAGCCCACCTCCACTGGGAAAGCTGGTGCACTCTGCCCCCCGTGTCCTGCTTCAGCTGCTATTTGTGTGCACTTGAATTTGTCCATTTATAGGGCTAACACAATGCAGCCAAAATAGGCACAGTTAGAACAGAAGATCAAGGCTTGCAAGTCATGGAAATAATAATAAAAAATGTTAATTGGTTAAGACATCCAAATACATAGCTGCCAACTCCCCGTTTCCCTCAATTTTGGACCCATCTTCTGCCCTACACACACACACTTAATAAGAAAGGTCAGGTGACTAAAGATTCTTTATTTTGGCTTTAAGGCAATGTCTTCAAATGTAATGTTTACTTTGAATGGTCTAAATAAAACATATATATGACAGAAAAAAGTTGCAGATTAACTTTGGGTAAACATCTTAAAAAGTTCTGTGTTGCTGTAAGCTCAAATAAATGAGAATTAAAGAAGTTGCAGACATGTGGTGACAGAAACAAGTTTCTATTTAGGGACATTCTTCAATATTGTACTCCAGATCTTATAATATCTATCTATAATATCATCTGCAACAGTGTAAATGTAACTCTAGGAGAGTTTTGAAGTAGATGCTACTGAACTTATAATGGTACAACAGTATTTTAAAGGGAATACACCAACTCCTGGGGAAATGAGAATATTTTTTTGTCTACCCCAGAGTTAGATAACAGTGCCTTTAGTCTGACAGTACCCACTATTAGCCTAATATAATGCAGAGTGGTTCCACCAGCTAGCATAGAAGTGATAGGCTAGCTGGTATCACTCACTTCCAGTAAATTACGCTACAGTAATGGTTGGGGTGGCTTTATGTGTCCTCTTATGTAACTCTGGGGTGCACAAAAAATAAGGTAATTTCCCAAAAAGCTGATATGTTTCTTTAAATTATGAATGACTGGAAGGAGTACTTATGGACATTACAGTTAAAGGCAGTAGATGAATGTAAGTAAAACAAGTAAGGAAGTGCAAGAAGAGATGTTGCAATCTTGTCCAGAAACATGAAGTTTGGTGTTCTGTTAACACCTTGCCTTCCCCTTTGGAGTAGTTCCAATGGTTTAACAGGGCAGCTTATTGAACCATGACACACCATTGTCTGTCGCTAGCATATCTACTAAGGCAGTGAGTAGAAAGGTGTACTTATACAGCTATGCTTGCCACTGCAGGCTTTACTGCCCTAAAACCTCATCCCTATCAAATTTAAGGCACCAATGTAACCTGCCTAATGAGGAGTGCAGTCTTGCACTGCACTTTAACAAGTTAGTGCTATGACCTGCAACCAGTGTGTTTTTGTTGAGATGTGGACTTTGATTATGGTCACAGTACTTCCTTCTCTGCTCCAAAATGGACAGCTAAAGGACAATAAGAGGGAGGTAAGGGACACATGACTTCATATCTCACCTGAAGATCATTTTAAGAAAAAAAAAGTGTTAAGGAAACCTTTGTCAGCTTTTTTTTTATCTTTCTGGCCTCTGAATGCCTCTGATGACTCACAGTTGTGTGAAAGCAACTGTTTTCACTTTCATGTGTCAATCACCTCAAAAATCGCATATTTTTGACCTCACCCTGGACTCAGATTAATTGAGCAGAGAGAGCAAGACTCTGCTGACTCTGCTGACTGGACAGAAATGGGCACCTGGCTGCTGTTGGCACAACCACCATGTGGCCCTCTTGATCCCAGTGGGCTTAACACTGCTGATGCTTGATAAGCATGCTGGTGACAAAAGTGCTTAACTGCAGGGGATTGTTGTCAGAATCAGTTCATACCGTATGCATTTAAGCTGAATTTTGCTTCTCATCATATAGGGAGTTTTAGCAGTTGAGCAAACATTTTTGTTTGGTGGCCCATTTATAGTTTGGTTGTGTACTAGTTATCCACAGTATCAGTTTGAGCAGAAGTCCATTCCACTTCTATTGTAGGATAGTTGTTCCAAAAAGTCAATGTTGTAATTGATTAATTTGATAATAAGTATACAGCTCTATATACAAGCCTATATGTCATATATTTTATATGTATGCACCAGAAAAAAAACCTTTGTAGTCAAAAGCAATAAAGTTGAAAAAGGGCCATACTCACCACTGAGATTTTTCTGGGCCCCTAAGATGAAATATAAGCCCTTGGTTCAGTGATCACAGGAGCAGAGGCTGAAGGCTGTGGAGGAAACAACAAGATGTTGGACGAGCCGATCGATCTGCATTCAGAGGGGTGTTGACAGTACCACCTGTTCTTCCACAGCATGAAATCGGTAGGCACAGCAAACTAATCCATCTGAGACCTTTTGTTTACTATATGCCCGTCGGCTAGGCAGTGCATTCACTTCAAAAATCAGCAAGAAAAGTAGGACAGAGGATTCGGTATCAACAACAAGAAAAGAAAAGGTACTTCGGCATATCTATAGCTTCCTTTCCTTATTAAAAAAACTCAAGATATCCTAAATATCTCTGGTTATAACCTCAGAGGTGACATATACAGTGTTTAAAGTGGTTTGATACCATAACACATGAAAGAAAGCTGGAATTCATGCTGCTACTGCCTTCTTCCTAGCAAAATTTTAATAACAGGAGATGACAGGATCCCACCGCCAGACTCAATTATGAATGATGGTCTTTTATCTTCTGCTGGCTAATTAGATAGGCTATTCCACTTTCTAGTTGTTCTGGGATTCCTTGCACAGACATCAGAGCTTGAGTGGGTAGACTAAGGTGCACACCAGCCTTTTCTTACCTTCAAATCATTCGAAGCACCATTCATCCATTAAAAACCAAGTGACACTTGTTACAGTACACCTTTCTTAGGAACTGTGTGGAATCAAGTAGGAAATAAAAAAGAAGAAGTATATTTATTGTGACATGCAGAAACAAAGTGCATAGTATACAAACACATGTACAAATAGCAGGTAGAATTGGCCCTGGTTAAATACACATTCAGAAATTAATCTCCAACAGATCAAGTTAAAGTATGAATTGCTTCTGTGGATCTATATTCCAATGCAGTGCTATTTTTCAAATGGTAATTAAAACAGTTAAGCAGTGACTTATCACTCTCCACTGCCTTCTCTCAGCAAAAGATTTGAAGATTAAAACTGTATTCTGTGCAGAAAAAACATCATAATAAAGTGAACCAGAAGCCTGGTCTCACTGACTAAAAGGGCCTCATGATTTGAAAGTCGGTTTATGAACACTTCAAAGGGTAACTCAGAACAATACAGTTTGATTTACTAATTTATATGTCTAAACTGTGCCTACATGATGTCACACTTCAAAGGCAGGTTGCATGCCTGCTTTTATTATTATGGTTTCAAGCTTAACTCTTTCTGAGGTTACATAGAAGATGACCAGAGATCCCTTGCTGTATGTATCTTGGGAGAAGCTTGGTTTTCATATTAAAATTCTCGAAATGTCCAACTTTGGGGATAGGCTATTTTGGATTTGACAAGCAATGTAATGTTTTTCAAACATGTTTTGTTAGGACAACTTGTTGTTAGGAAAACAATTTAAAAAACCCTGTGCGTCTGATCTCTTATGTTAACAGCTTAAACAATGTTATGGTTGATTACCTCGTTAAAACAGGCAGAAATGTGTGGTTTCATTTTTTAGTAATTTGTGTAGATCAGGAGTCAAACGACCAAAGTCATTTGCATCAGAAGGTACAATCGAATTAGTGTTTTTCGTGGCAAATTGCATGCTGGCCACTGATTTACTGATTTCATACCGTTTGTCTTTGTCTAAAGCACTCCATATATTTCCCCACTGCTTACTGCAACACTCTAGAAGCTGCCATACAATGGCAGAACAAATGAGTCACGACTTTTGGAGAACACCCACCCCATATTCATTAGGAGACTTCCCCTGCCTCCCATGCACCAGGAGGAACCCCTCTCCCCTGCTCTCTCCCTGCCTACCCCTCCCTCTCTCTCTCTCTGCCCCGCCCTTGCAGCCCTGCCATGTCTGCCGGTGGCTGCTGCTGGGCTCTCCCAGTCTGTTTCATCTCAGCTGTATTCTCTCTGTCTCTCTCTCTCCTTTACTGCATGAGATTTATAGACTGGGGCGGAAATCCTTGAAGGAATCTCTCTCTCCCTCTCTCTTTCTCTTTCTCTCTCTTTCTCACCCATTCTCTCTCGCTTGTGCTCTCTCTCTCTCTTTCTCTTCCTCGCCCTTTCTCTGAGTAGAACAGATCGACATGATTATCACAATCATTCTCATGATGACAGTGAGGATGAGGATCAAATATTTATGCTTGGAACTGATATACCACCCCTTTCTCTTAAAAAGAAACTATAATCATAAGTTAGTTACACACACTTGAGTTAATAAGAGGTTACTATCAGGTCTGAGCTGTCGAGTGAGTGTCGAGTTGAGTTTCTCAATTGGCACTATCGGTATACAAGTAAACAGAATAAAGTTTATGGCTAAATAGTTTGTGACACATCAAATGATGTCCCTAGGTAATCTTTTGCCATTACGCCTGGGAAAGAGAATGTGGCCATTTGTACCTTCAATTTCTGGGATTGTTGCTGATGGCTACAGATAACAAATGTAAGGTCAAAATATTTTAGTTTGGGCTCATCAAATTAATTGCAATGCTGTTTATTAAAATGGTCTGGGAATTTAGTCTCAGTCCTGCACAGGCTGTCATTGCTGCCTGCCTCTGAACTGAGTTCTATTTTTTTTTTGCTGTTCATGCATAATTTAGGAGAACTGAGGCATTCTAAATACCATCTCCAAAACACTGCACACCCTACTGTGCACAGGGGCATTGTTTGTTAGACAAAGCTTTGAGCCTTGGCCAGCATAAACATATACCCAAGGATTTGCAGATAGGTCAGGCCCAGTTCACTATGTATTAGAAGTTACCTTGCCTAAAAGTGCTACCATGCCACCAAAATCTCTTTACATTTCATAAAATATAACATATGTAGAGGTAAATAATATGTGGAAATGTGCTGCACAACCCTGGATGATAAGAATAGAAACTGTTGTGGGGGTTTTATTTCTTGAATCTGAAAAATATTTTGGTAACACTTTCTATGAACCCAGTGTTCATAAGAGGCTACAAACACATTAATAAAGATTTATAATGATTTACATAAGTATGCACAACTATATATACACACTCATGTACTCATAAAGCATTATAATACTATGTTATAGGCTTTTACAACTTTATAAAGCTATTTTGACCTCTTGATAATGACCGCAATGAGGTGAAAAAGCTGAAAGAAGCTTTATAATGTACTGTGTCACTTAAGTAATGATGAATGTGTAGAAATAGTTGGGAATACTTATGTAAATCATTAAACAGCTTTGTAAATGCATTATGCCCCTTTCTAAGTGTGTTTATAGCTTCTTGTGAAGACTGGGTTCTACGAAAGTGTTACCAATGTTTTTCTTCTCTTCCTTTTCAATTGTTTCAATCAAAGCCAATGTAGGCTGGCCCTAACATGTCCCTCTGTCCTGGCACATCTTCCTGCCTTCCTTCCTGCCTGAGCAGTTACTATGATCACGCTTTTTACAATCATGTCTAATGATATGTTCTGTACCAGTTATGGTTCTTGCCACCTTGGCCAGGTTTAAACAAGTTCACCTAAATGTATATCATTTTGGCATGTTTACTAGACTTTGCAATAAAAGTTAATTAGTCTAGTTTCATTCTGGCTTTGTTGCCTGGGTCATGTCAACATGTGCTAAGTGGCAATTTGTAGCTGTGTGGTATACATCCTGATTACTATCATTACCGTTGCACTATGGTAGTAAAAAAGATGAGTTGTCATGCATTTTTTAGCACACTTAGTACAATTAAGTTACTTCTGTAAAATTGTTTGAGGTTAGCCATGACAAATACTAGTTAAATAATTGTGATGGAGTAACCATCACTAGGGTTGTGGGTGTGCTCTGATTCCGGCACCTTTGTGGAGAATCTGGTATTCCCCTGACTTAAGTCTATAGCACTTATGTTTTACATTTACGTGCTGTTTTGGCTCCTATTCAGCTAACTTTACAGTCTACGTGTCTTTTTGCCCACCAGTTACACCACTTGGTTACGACCACATGTCAATCTGAAAAAAGGACTTCTGGTGAACCTCATGTCACTGGTTAAGTATGGCATACCATGAAGGTAATCTCTTGGATTAATGGTTACATATGGGATAATTGACTGAAATACGTTTGTATATAACATAAAATGTAGAGCTCTGAATATATGTAATGTATATATATATTGTAGGCTTGGCTTCCAAGTAAAGTAAGTTCTTATCTGTCTATGCTTCAAATTGTATTCCACTGTTTCCCAACTGTATTCTGGATTTATTAAAACATTATCATATATTATGCCACATTATATTATTGGTGTCAGGGTTTAACACTGGCAGTGCAAGGGTTATACAGACATGACATGCACACGGCCTGTCTGACACAGTAATTGCACATGTTTATATACTGTAACTAGGGCTGTTAGGTGTCAAAGTGCTAATGAGAATTCAGAGTTTATGTATTCAGCACAAGGGGCAGATGTCTGATGAAAGTCCCCTATGAGACATGTCTTTGTGCTTGTCTTTTACCACCATAAGACAGTCCAAAACATTGTTCAAGATCAGTCGCTACTAATTGATAAGTTGTTCTAACACACATGATGTCTGTAGAATATGAGTATGATAGTGGAGTTTCCATCAAAGACTAGCAAGTCTAATGACCTAAAAGGCAAGACAAACCTAATTGTCCATAACGGCTTTTCTCAAAAAGTGGGACATTGAATTGTATAGCAGTAACTAGGTGTCCACTTGGTTCCTCTGACAAGGTACTTTACAGGTGTAAGCATCAGGTGTGAGTAAATGTATGAACACCATTTCAATATAAAATCCAGTATCTTGCCAAAGCACTGACTTTGTAATGTTTTAACTGACATGACACACTGTATTGTGTACATTTTCGACAAGGCTCTTTCTAATGTCATGCAAACACGTACCTGAAACATCTGTACTCTTTTGCAGTTGTAGCCCCCTCCTTGTTAATAATTGGGGCATAGACATCCACCAATTTATTACCTTTTCCTCTTTGTCTTCATTTTTTCTTCTGTCATTGTAGTCTATAAATGGCAGCCCCCCCAGGCAATTATAGTGAAAAGTTCTGAGGTTTGACACACTTACTGAGATCACTCCCATGATTCCCTCTGCTGTTTTTCGTGTGTGTGCATTGAGCTCTTTAGCACAACCAATAGGTCAGAAGTTGAAGGAGCATTATGGCTGATACTGTACATATGACATGTGCTCAATTATGTCATACTTTGCATTTATTATATTGTATAAAAAATATATTTAAAAAATCCCAGTCTACATTGGCTGGTAACACTTTACTTGGATAATCCCTTATAGACTATCTGTCCCACAGATACTTAGTTTGATTAAACATTTTTGAAACAGCATATGGTGAAAGGTAGGGTTAAGGGTTGGCTTATTTTAAGGTGATGTTCCCTAAGCCTGAGACAGAGTGAGATGGATTTTGAGCAAAGTTCATGGTGCTGGTCTGCTTGGCCCCTTCATTGCCTTTGAAACTATATTTCTTGTAAATTCACTTTAAGATTGGGCATGAACAACATCAACAATATATACATGTATTTTAACTGTTATTGTGAAGATAGAATCCATAGAGTTTAGGATTCTTTGACTGAATTTTCACATTACATTAAAATGCGTCTTGTATTCATATTATGTCCAGATATGCAGAATACATTTACACCTGCTGTTTACTATGCATCTCCAATGGCCATGTTGAGATTAAACTGACATCAGTTCTGTGTTCAGGTCACATCACATCCTCCTCTTGTTTATGTGGGTCAGAGAAACAACGAAAACTGGTGTATGATGATTCACAGTACAGTTGCATTTACACGTGGGTCCCATGAGTTCACACTATGTATCCCTTACCCACTGTGATGTTTATTTTCTATCCGATTGCAATATAATCATCTAAATGTTGCACATTTAAATTCCAGGTGTAAACGTGGCATTTGAAAAGTCAGAGTGATGCCAGAACCTCCAAGGCAGACAACAAACTCTGTTGAATGTAGAAAAGTTCAGTGAGGTGTAGATTGCCTTGAAAGAACTTTGTTGTGAAAATTAAGTTGTGCAGTCAAATTTCCTGCCCTCTCGCACCTCATTACCACTTGACCCGTCAATGCAAAGGTGGTCTACAAATTAGGTGGATTTGAATCTGAGAATGACAAACTGCAAATTACATCTGGGGTCTGTCTTAATAGGAGCATACATTAACCGGAGAAAATAAAGTAGCAGGTACTGGACAAAGGAAGGTGGTTTGTTAAAGAAAGACAAGGGATGACAAAAGGTTATGTTATAGACTGGGGTTTATTTTAATGACTTGTGAAAATTGTAAGGACTGAAAATCAGTGTTTAATGAAATTCTCTACATTCTTTTAAATTAATTTTAGCTGTGGCATTCTGTATTTGTCAATGTAAGTGTCAATTCTTACATCAGATAATTAGTTTTTTCTTCATATTTTCACTGTCCTCTGGATATCTCTACTCTCCAGAGCTTCAAACAGCAAAGGTTTTGTGTATCCTTGAGATCATGTATTGGCAAAATCCCATCAATATTAACAAGCTTTTCAAAAGATTCTTTATATCTAAACTGTTGGAAGAACGCACACGGATAAGAAAAGGACACAGTGCTGTTTTAAATTTGTATTTATACAAAATAAAAAGCTGAAGGCAGCAGACCCTCTCGCTCATATGTCTCTCTTTGCCAGACCAATGGACAAATGTTCTCAGTAATTGGACCCCGAGGGAGATGGGCCAGTGTCATGTGACTGCTTCCTTATTCTTAGGGCTAGTAGTGCACTGAGACAAGTAAAGGCTTGAGAGATGCACATGACGCAGTTCTGTTCACAGCAGGATTTGCTACCCTTAAGATGAAAAAAAAAAACATGCAATGCACACACATACACATATACACACTGCAGTGGTAGTAGCATCAAAAACATAGTATCTTACTCATCCATTACACAAGAAAAGATAATTTGAAGAAGCAGTTTGGGGACCATTTAAAGGCAGTGAATAATTGATAAGAAATGTTTCAAATTATCTAAGCCTTTCGATAATTTCTTTTAAATATGGTGACAGAGACCCACGGTAATTGAACCATCAATTATGCTCATGAAGCATAATAATGACTAGTGTGAATACAAAGGGGAGTGAAGCCAACTATGGCCACGGACACAGTAATATGCTACATGAATATGAAAAGGCAGCCTGCCATTGTACTATATGTGTTTGTGCTGCCACTGCAGAGTCATTGTCAGGGTAAAGAAATGCATTCAATCGTCGCAGGACACACCACTGCTCTTTTAATAAATAATTTCTACAGAGGTAATATAATTGAACCAGCTAGCGCTGAGGGCCCAGCTGAGGACAGTCTGTGTATTCATAATTATATTATTTATGAGTTTGTGAATTTTAGAATGGAAGGCACTGAGACACCAAAGCAGCCAAATGAACAAAGTAGTCATAGTGACTGAAACTTGATGGATGGATGGATGGATGGATGGATGGATGGATGGATGGATGGATGGAAAGATAGATGGATAGATGGGTGGATGCATAAATGGATGGATGGATGGATGGATGGATGCATAAATAAATAAATGGATGGATGGATGGATGGATGGATTTACTCTACATACTCTGTGATCACCAATAAGTCACTGGTATTAGATGATTTAATTGGATTGACTTGTGATCAGCCTCCAAAAACTCTGATCAGCTTATCCCTTGTTTCACTAAAAGTGATATGAGGGCTTTTTTCAACACTCTAAAATTCAGACGCTGTAAGACAATCTGATAATCCATTTTGTTCAGCACCATGTGCCATGGATAATGTATGCTAGCAGCACTGTGGTATGTATACTTAATTGTTTGGCTTTCAAGACATACAATCTGTATGCTGCTTTTTAGGGCCTGCCTCGTCAATGGGCTGGTAGTGCTATTGATCCTGCATGGCTTGAGTACTGGAATATGGGCACGGAGTAAAAAGGGCCACTTCCTCGTCTCATTGTCTGAAAAGCTTCCATACCGTCATTACATCACTTCTCCCTGAGAGATCATTCTCCTCTGTCACTTTAAAAGCTCTGGTAAACCAGACATAACAGCCTTGCTGTATACTCCAGAAAGTGCCGTCATTATTTTCAGAATGTTAAATTATATACACATTACATTTCAAGTGTTCTCTCACTTTTCATGTGAATTCTCTTTAAACTGTGGTTCCCGTAAATACATCTTACATTCATGTGTTTTGTTGTGCAAATCATCAGTTGAACACTCAGCCTCCTTGGTACCCAAGTGTGCTGGCTGACATTTCAATTAACCACTACAAAAACAGCGTATAAAGCTGGACAGGGTCGCACATTTCATATGGCATCTGTTGACGTCTATTAATGCAATCACTTGTTTAATTGAAGAGTGTTTAATTAAATAGAAAAAAAAAAATGGTGAACCACTTCAACGAAGGCAATAGCACCTTTTCAGTCGGTCTCAATTTGACTGTAAAGGTCAAATTCAACATGCATGTATTACCTTTTTGGCTCAGTTGGAAAGACGTATCCGGTTCTGCTGAAAGTCAATTCAGAAATATTCATGCAAAACTGTAGCTGTACCGTGTTCACATCTCTCAGTCATCCAAGGTATTAGAGGTGGAATTAAATTATTAAATCAATTTTCATTTTGACCTTCATGGCAAAGTGAAGCCGTGTATGCTCGTGTAATTATCCGTATTTTAACATTATATATTTATTTTTAGCACAAAGCTATTCTAATTTTATTAGTATTGATTAAATATCATGAGGCTTTGATGCCCGCCCATGTAAACACCTTGAGAAACACTTTTTGTCGCACTTGCAGTCACTCCGAGTTCTTCTCCCAGCGTGATTCACTGCTGTGAGGCTCATTTTTACCGGCTACTGATCAAGTGTCTCAGTGGTTTGTTTTAACTCTGCAGCTCCTCTCCCTTACCTGTCAGCGGGCCCTGGCATTTCGCGGCAGGGTGTTGCCATCTAAGAAATCATATATATACCCACTGAACAAATAATGGCTCTTCAATCATTTTTGACTTGACACTGTGTAAAATGGCTCATTAATGGCTTAATGAATCACGCTATAAACCAGCAGCCATCCCTCAGCGTGGTCCCTATATGTGCCTGTCACTTTTACTGATCCCGGCAGCTGGCTTTTGATATACAGTCCCAATCTAATTGTGCTCAGACAAGGTTTTATGGCGTTTGAAAGGAGAGGCATTTATATTAGGGGGTGTTTGGAGCTTTGGTCATGTGACGCTCCATCTCCATGCTGAGGAAGGAATTGTGTGTTAAAAAGTAATGATGGAGAGTGTGGAGTAGAAAGAGATTAAAGTTATAAGGGAAATAAAAAAATGTCAAAAAAAAGTTTTGACCAAAAAATGGGGAAATTTCAGAGAATATATGTGATGTACTGTGACTCAGTTGAGCTATGCAGGCAGAATTTAGTGTTCAGGCTGAAGAAAAAGCTTCCTTAGCATTTCCATTGTCTGCTGGGGGGGCTGTTTTTTTTGTCTTTGGGAATTAATCTAAACCCGCCTAACTTTATCCCCATTACATCTTGGTTTTTGTTTGTTTTGCTGTTCAAATGTGCACGCAGCTGCAAATGATATTGTTTGTTTATTTATAAGGAACAAGCTTTCATACGGATTATTTGTCATTTACACAGTGGGACCGAATTCACTCAAAGCATTAATTTCAACCAGACCTTAGAGGATATTAAATCAAACATCAGCACTTTATAACACAGCTTGATGTTTGAAGAGGAGATGTTTAGAAGCAGCATGTCTCTCTGCTTCCTAGAAAGCACTCCCTATACCATGTAGTCCAATGCATTGGCTGAATGACCGTTATGACCCATACTGTTACATGCTTCCCAAAATTTACTGTATCAGCAACCGTTTCTCGACAGCATGACACACACAGAGAACCAATATCAGCTGACATAGTAAACTAGAAACTAGGGATGCATAGTAAGCAGTTTTTATATTCAAATATTTGACAGTGTCTGCAATTGGTTATTTGGAGGGGTGGACATAGGGTTGTGGTAAATGGAATATATATATGTATATTGGGAAAAGCAGTAGAACTGTTGTGAGTGTGAGCACAGTGCCATCTCACTCCACAAATGAATACAACCCCATTGTGACTGTCAGTATCATGAACAATGTGTTTATTTGAGGTAAGTATTTTCTAAAGCATCCCATATTTTCTTCCTGCATAGTAACTGATTAGTGGTCAATATCTGAAAAAGTATGATGAATTACATTATATATGGATAGTAAAGTATTACTGCAGTACTCACATTTATCGTTTTTGTGTCTTTAGAGATCAGTTTGGATGTTTGACATATTGAAGTGTAAAAAAAAACAAACCATTTGTTATTCAGAAACCATCTGCAAAGTCATGTCAACATTTAGCGTAATGCACACAGGCGATATCTCTTCATTCATGTATTCGTTTGTTCATTATTTAGTTCATTCATCTGTTTGTTCATTTGTTTGCTCAAAATTAAATGACTGATGATTGCCACACATTTAAGGGGATGTAATTAATAATAGTAATGTGCAATTTGCATTCTTTGCACAGGAGTAAACAGGCCACCCCTATTCTTCCACAGCATTAATAAACATGCGTATGTAAGACGGTGCAAACACTCTGAGGTCATCTATGAAGCAATTAGATGCTTCCCCGGGGCTAGACATGAGTGGCAGGGAAAAGGCAAGTTCACAGGGATTCTCATCCTTTATTCATCTCCTCACCCACCCCCGAGACTGGCCACTAGGCGATAGATGAAGGCTTTAGAATGATTATAAGTCACATCCCTTACGTGCAGCCTATGATGGCTAGCAGTTTACCTGCATCTGGTAAATTAACTGTGTCATGACTGGTGGTGTTGGAGATGGCAGCACGTGTTGACTGAACTTGTCAGGCATCTTGATTCTAGTGTTCGTTTTGTATTCTGGGGAGGTGACATACATGTGAGTGTCACGTTTTTCCGTTATCATCAATCGTCCATTCAGCAGCTGTCAGTCACTGAACATTAAATGGATGGTCTCATAGTGTTGTCATGCTATGTCAGCCTTTATTACACTGTTATAGCCTCTCATAGTATCAAAAAGAGAGATGCCTTGACAGTAATTGATAAGACTGGACTTGTGAACATAGCTGTCACTGACTACATATCTATGGCATGGTTATATCATCATCATGTACCTGAGTAAAGAGTTACCTGTAATGCCTGGGTTTTTACCAAGAACCTTCAAATATGTCAGATGATTGACATGCAAGAGCATATGCACATTGAGCACATAAACAAACAGTTCTGTAATTACATTCACTGCCTTAATGCATTTCCATTTCAAAATGTCATTTCTAATCTTGTCATTTCATATTAGTCCTGATGTGAGTTTTAAGACAATCAATCTGCATTCCAATCTTTCACTCAGCGAGGAGAGTTCTTGTGAACTAGAACATCACCCTGTGTCTGTCGATCTGTCTGTGGTCTGTGTATCTCTCACTGTCTATCTTGCCTGTCTGTGTGGATGTGATTTGTCAGTGCCACCAGTCAGAGTGTGTGTGGCTGTGAGTTTGTGTGTGTGTGGCTGTAAGTTTATTTCCCTCACCTAGTCTGTTTCAGCCTCTGGGAGACACACCGCCCAGAATGCTGTGTGTGCTGTTATCTGTCTCCAGTGCTTTCTAACCTTAATGCAAACAAAACTGCAGCAAACTTAGAAGCTCGCTGCAGGTGCCATGTCCCAAACGCAAGTCTCTGTCAATTTAGATAGATGAGCACAAGCATGTGCCTCATTCAGCACGTGTGGAATAAGCCAACTGCTGCTTGCAGGTGGCCTCGAGGAAGCACGATGCAAAGCAAAGGGAGGAGCACCCCTCACGTTCTAGAGTTTTCCTTGTGCCTTAGCATTACAGTTAGAACCTGCTGAATTAATGATGGGGAGCTCGACCAACCATTTCATCCCAACCAAGGGATTAAGCCAATCACATGCTTTGAGGTGCCTGACAGAAGATGGCTTAGACGTGCACAGATGGGATTGGGATAATGATCCCAGCTGCTCTTCGCTCACACCACAAGGTGTTTTAAATTGACTATGTGGCAGTCAAATGTGCTTGTGTACATACTTGGTGACTTCAGGCTACTATCGATCTCTCATGAGATACTCTGCATCAAAACAGACAATTACGGTCTATCAAATCAATTTGTGCCCTCATTTCAATTATACTTAAAAAGCTTTATACACTGACGAGGTCCCAGAGAAAGAAAGAGAGAGTGAGAGAGAGACAGAGAGAACGAGAGAGAGAGTGAGAGAGAGAAAGAGAGTGAGAGAGAGAGAGCATAAGAGAGGCTCATTTAAATCTAAATTGTCTAAGAACAAATTCCACAGTGCAAACAGTTTATTTGTGCATTGAAGATATAGGAAAAGTTTGCCTGTCTCATTGCTTATCATGACGTTTCCTAATTCAAAGTTATCTCTGTGAGTGTTCATTTAACATTTTGTTTGTGTGGCGAACAAACAAAACATTAGTATCAATTATACATTTTCTTGCATATTGACTTTAATAACTAAGCTGCTGTTCTTTTCAACTTATGTTTGCCTTGTATATTCAGGGCAACTTCTGCATAAAAAAAAACAAATTCAGATTGGACGGTGTCCAATAGCTGAGTACCTCAAGGTAGTAATTATGTTTTATGACAAGTGTGCACATCGCTGGGAACTACTAACAAGATGCTAAAACTCTTCTGTTCTCTGTAAAATGCGAATATGCTGACACTGGATTAATTGCCCCCTCCACACAAGTTCCACACCACCGAGTAGAAATCAGAATAAAGAACCGTGCTGCACACAACTGCTGGTGAGCTCTTTTGGTAGTGTGCGGATGTGCTTATAATGTTGATATATTTTAGACCATAAATAGCATTCCGTACTTTGACGGTTTTACTTTTCCTGAAAATTACCACAGGGCAACCACCGTCAAGTTGATTTGGCTGCACGGATCTGACTAATAGCCTCCTGCCGCAAAAGCTATGACGCAATCCAACATAGGCATCACTCTCCGCCCTCCAGTAAAGAAAGATGTTGCAGGGATTTACATCACAGATGCACTGCTTGGCTAAGGCCCTTAATTAATTATCTAACTTTATAATTGTAGCAGAATTAATTTATAAACAAATAACAAACAAGCTTTGTCACTGCTACTGATGGATAGCACAATTAGACACACACACTTCACCTTGACTAAGATATAAAGCATTTATAATGGCCCCAGTAGCTTACTGAACAAGCTGTTTCTTCCATCTTTTGGTCTTGCATTGTGACTTATCTTTGCACACTAAATGAAAATGTGTCATGTATTCTCCAGACAGAGGTGGCGTTTGTCTTTCATTTATGGTTATATGATAACAACACACTGATTACTGTTTGGACATATTTATCTATTGTTTATGATTAATTTGTCCCATAATTAATGTTTTCCCCATTAGTCAAATGAAGGGGCTGCACTCCATTGTTATACATCATCTTACACCATCATACATTAAACATGTAGGCCTATCCACCCTAGTAAACATAAGACAACATCTCTGCCCTGGTTAGGAAAACACTGATAACACATGTTTTAGACTGAGTACAAGTACAGGTACTTACATGTGTGTATTTGCCAGTACTAGCTTTGGGCATGAGTAAACAATAATGAAAGTATTCAACCACAATGATAACTACCAGCCTGTCAGAAAGTAAAAAAAATCCTGCCTACAGCTGTGTTTCCAGGGAAAAATTGAAATAGAACAAGAAAAAACACTCACCATCTGACCACAGCCTTAAGTTGAACACAATAACATTTAAATTATGTCAAAGAATGACTATATGAGGACTATCTGCCTAATAGACAACACTGGTATCAGTGTCAATGAATTTCTACTGTTTTAGGATAACTTTAAACAACCAATGATTGAGATGTGATTTACAAAGAAGTGTACATCTAAATTATCAGTAACAACATGTGACTAGAAGAAAAATGATAGCTACAACTTAGTCATTTTACCTAACAGGTGTGAGTCATTTTAGGTGACTAGAACATTAAGACAAGGAAATATCATCAATAGTAAAAGTGTCTTCTAACTGTTTTTTTTTTTTTTTCAATTTCTCTTCCTTAGTCTGCTTATGGGGTAACAGCAGGACATTAAGAATCTTATGGTTTATATGTCTGACATACATATTAATAGGATATCACTGTAGGTTGTGTCTTTATTAAAACTATTATTTGCAGAGGCAATTTAGTCTTAAAGTTGAAGAGCCCTTTAAACGATGAACTTTTAAAAAGTTCCAACATACATTGGCTACAGGGAATCTTTTATTTTTCTTCCTGGAGAGTGATGTGTGGGCTGTAGCAAAAGCTTTTTATATCCTGATGGCTGTGGCCACATAATGTCAGATTGATTTGTCCTGTAATCAGCTAGGCCATGGAGCTCTAGACAAGACCTCAGTCCTCCAAGGATCCATTACTGATTTGAACTTTTGCAGACTACCTGTAAAAAATAACAGCACAATGGTGAACTTATAACAATCAACAGACAGGTATTTTGCTGGGAAACACTCCATTTCCCCCTGTGACAATAATCCATCTACAAACTCGCTCCATCCTAATCAGGCACAGAAACCCACAAGTCTTTTTTTCAGGAACTACACTGGTACATGTGTATAAAATTACAAATACACACCAACACCTTTTTTTTTTTTGCTGAAATCCAATGCATCCCCAGAACAATCACAAGCACATAGGGTATGTGCAAGCACACTCATGCACATGACAGGAATGCATGGATGCACACACTCTTAACGCAAGCACGACCAAAAAAAATAAAAAAAGACCAGACTGGATGGACCCCAGAGACAGGAAGTTTTGGGAGGAAATGGATATGATTGATGTGGGCGGTTGTCATGGCGCATCTTTATGAGCTCGGGGGGAGCCACATAATGAGCTTGGCTTTATGGGTGATTCATCTCGGCACATTGATCATTTCCTAATCACAACAGAGCATCAAGGGAGCTCTCCCAAGGGTGCCTTTTAGTAAGGGTTTTTTTTTTCTTCTTTTTTGAATGGCAGACAGAAGCCATGTCCTTTTTTTAAGAGAAGATTTGCTGGTTGGAGAAGAACTGTTACGGCTTACAGAAAAATATAGTATGAATCTACTTGACCTTTGGTTCAGAATATTCAACTGGCAAGAGGCAAGTCCTTTGGCTTATTGCTGCACCAGATTTCACAGCGCTCTATAATAATAATAATAACAAACAACTCTGGAGATTCTTTCTTGTGTGGAAGGGAAAGGAAGAATTCTGCAGTGTGTGATTGAAGTACCCCTACTTCCCACCCCTACTTTTCATACCACTTTTCACCAACAACATGTGCTGGTTGCTAAGACAAGATGAAAGATCATGACAGGAAGGTGAAGTGGGGCTCCTTAAAGCCCTGCAGTAAAATGCAAAGGGAAAGTGTGCGGGCGTCAATAATGTGCATGGGATGAATCAGAATCAGAGCACATTTTTTTTTTTTTTTTAAACAGAACCACAACACGGTTGAGGGAATTTCTCCGACATGCCTCCAATGCCATTGCTTATCCCTTTTCAACGCTGACTTAGGAGATATGTCGACCTTGACAATGTTAATTTTTGAGCATGAAAACATGTGTCCCTCGTGGAAAATAAATATCCCATTAAGGCGCAAGTTTCCTCATTAAGAGTGTCACGTGCCAGTCTCAAGACTCAAGACTCAAAACTCAATCTTGCTGCACTCAAAAGATGAAGGGAAAAATGTACTGTGTAGAGAATCAAATTTCATACAGCAACCTTGACCTCCCCATGTGTCTTTGCCTCAAAACAGATTTGTATTCATGCAGATCATTTCTTTATGCATTCAGTGCACAGAGTAATAGACACTGTATAGTCGTATACTGTGCACACAGATATATTTTTAAAGGAATTGCTTTTTGCTTTCATTAAATTACCCAACCTAATAGACACGATATAGTAGTATACTGTGCACACAGATATATTTTTAAAGAAATTCTTTTTGCTTTCATTAAATTACCCAACCTTATCAAAGCCCCTCTCAAACATGGTATTTACAAACATATATGCAATTTTACAGTGAGCAGAACCTACATATTGCTCATCTTGGTAACCTAGTCTGTCACAGGACTGGTAACATAACTCTGACTGTGCTATGAAATCAGTGGGCAGTTAAAAACTGAGTTGAGCACTGATGTAGGACATTTCTCTGACATGGGTATATGCACATCCAGAGGCAGCACACAGCCTGTAGGGGCACCAGCTGGCTAGCAGGAACTCTGTGCACGCGGTCAACCATGCTTTTAACATGTTATCCTCCCCCGGCCAGAAAATTGGCACTTGCTCACTTGAAGAGTCACCGCTACACCAGTGCGACTGTGACGCACCAGTGACTCCTAATCAACTAAACTTTAGCCATAGGGTTATGGGACAGGGTGCCACAGGCACTTGGTGTAATTCGGTTAAAATAGCAGGCCTTTAGGGGTACCACGCGAAGATTTGCTGTAATGTGCTGTTTAGTGGCGTACAGTTGGCCGCCCCTTCAGGTTGGAGGGTGTGCTTGGGGTCTGAACCTCATTATCTCTGAGTGTTCGCTGCACCATGTGGGTCTGTCGCTTCACCCCCTAGTACCATCCGCAACTCGGGAGAGGGACGGTAATTCTACAATGGCCTCTTCCTTAGGCCAAATGTGACAGCATTGTTACAAAAGGGGGAGGCAGACAACTTTATCATTTACCTCAATTATTGCAGAAATTTGTCAGTATAGGGCCAGGCAGGACAACAAGAGGCCATAAATCAAAGGGTGTGGAGCAATTCCCTCGGGAGGCCCATTTTCCGTCGGTGGTAAACAGATCCCTATTGAAATACACAGTTTCATTTTGGATTTATAGCCAAATCTGCCTCAAGCAGGAGCAACACACGGACCCCATTCAAGTATCCTCCCACCCACTTTGGTGCTTGGCCCTGTGCTGTAAAAAAATAAAGGAATAAAGACATTTACACCTATCATCAACTGAAAAGGAAACTTTGAAAAGAAACCCAGTGAAATGGTTGTAAACAAGGATAATATCTTGAAGCTATTGACATTCAACATTTAATTGTCTGGTCTCAATATCACTGCAGCTCTTTATTATAACAAATAAAACAATTATTTACAAGTAGCTTGACCAATGGCAACATTTAAGATACAGGCATAATACCAGGAATTAACCTCAACAAACCAAAGTGGTGACACAGCTCTGAGACCCTGACAGTGTTACACTTTAAACGCAACTGCCAATTAAAATAAAACCGAGAAACTTATAGGTTTAAAATGATGCATTCCCAGGACATTCCATACAAACAGCACTTCTCTCCAAATCAATACAACTCTTATTTAACAAGTTAAACCCTTGTTAGAGGATTTAGCTCGTAATAGCGGGGGTAAGTCTTTGACAGCTCCTGGTGGGTTCACTTGTAATAACGAGTCAGGGGAATTCGCTAGAAGGGCAAGGTATTTACTTGGTTGAGAGGCGGCGGGCGGCTGTCCAGTAAACAGCTCTAAACCCTGAAAAGCGCGTAATGAGCTGACAGGTGCAATGTTTATGCTTCAGTTGCCACTCAAGTTGGACGGCCTGCTCAACGCTCTTCCCCCCTTTGGCTTGCACACTGCCGGGTCATCAGCTGACCTTCACACACGTGCGGCATGAACCGTAAAGGTTATATTTCCTCATTTTCACGTGTTATCATGCTCATTTATGAAATACACTGCTTGATGTGTGCAACCGAGGCCTCTCTAATTTTTCCCATGTCTATAATAAAACCTGACAATAAGATGTGTAATTCCACGTTTGATGACATGTTAATGTGAGTTCTCCAATTTATAGCCCCAGTATGGACATAAGTTCCAGTGGGATGCAGGGATGCTCATTTTAACAAGCTTTACCTCAACCTAACCCTTACCGTACTAGTTATGTAACCCTTTGTTAGACTCTTTATCTGTTTTGACCATTTTTTTTTTTTTACAAAATTTGTTTGGTCAGTAAGTGAAACACATCCTGATTCTGCATGCACACAGGCACACAGTAGATCTGACCAGGATAGATTTCATATCTGTAACTAGTTGGACCACAGCACCAGGCTATCTCTCTCTCTCTCGCTCTCCATGGGTCATTTAGAAACAAAGAGTGGCCAGACCAGCGTGAAAAGCCTCAGGAGCACTTCTTGCTATCGGGCAAACACATTACTGGTCTGGGCTGTGTTGCCACAAAATTGTTTGCACCCCCAGAGTCTGTGTCCAGTGAGTGGGCTGATACTCCTCATTAAGTGACTGACCTTTCCGGAAATTGCCCCGGCTCTCCTCACATCCCGCTGATTGCCTCAGTTACAGTGGCTCGTGATTAAATCTCCTGGCACCACTCATGAGTGCAGAGGGGGCTGCTCTCTAATGTCTTTTAAAACCATACTTATTGGAAATGTAGGGGGATGACAACTCACAAAGGGTTGACAACTCTCAAACCCCCCCAACCTCATTTTTCTTTGTGTTAAGCTCAATGATGAAAGGGGAATCGGGAGAGCATGCTGTGGGAAAAAAAGTTTGTTGTTTATATCTCTCTAGATGCCCCCCCTCGTCACTCACTCAGTCACTCACTGTGTCCTTTTGTATCTGAGATGAACAGCAGTGCAGTGATGATGCTGAAATATTCCCCATGCTGTGCCTACTGATTTAGCTTCTGTTTGCCTGTGGATTAAACCAAACAATCGATGACAGGCTTCATAGCACAATAAGGCCGATACTGAATCAAAAATTGAGAGAAACATGTTATCAGCTGACGTCTCTTCAGGGACACTTTTGTGTCATTCAAAATACACAAGCATGTTATCATGTTGCTTTATTTGGTGTGACTGTCACAAAAGACCCGTAGAAAAGAGCTTAGACTTAAGTTGACTAAGACTGACAAAGAACCACAGAGAAGTAGAAAAAGTAATGAGTAGATTTATTAATTTATTAATCTTGTAAAACCACTGTAGCCACTGTCAAAAGGAAGGTGGATTAACATGTAATTTTGTGTTTAAATTTGCCATGAATTTACTTCTTAGCTGCTACAGTTGTTTGGGCTACTATAAGTTAACTGAGTTTTCTATACTCAGTTTATGCAAGTGACGAGTAGACTTGTGTTGTTACACAGACACCCATATATATTTTTTGAAAATAATAGCTTTCTCAACATTCAATAAAATGGTAAAACTGTTATTCAGTTGGTTTTATAAATATTGATTTCAAACCTGTGTGAACATGACTCTGGTTATAGCAGTATTTAACACAAGTGTCCCTTTCTTCAGCCCAGGCTAAAAGATTTACATTCACAGCACAGAAACTGCACATAGAAGAGTTTAATGGTCCATGTCATCAGTGGTCCTGTCAGTGATATATGAAATAAGCATGCCATGTTGCATAAAACATAAAATCTAGAACATGACACATTTGCCGCTGTTTCTGTAATTATCAGCATTTTGTGTTGTACTAGACAAGATGTAATTTATGGGACCCCATGGTCTCTATACTTGTGTGTTATATGGATATAATATGTGGACAATATATAGATGTGGAAATGCCATATAGCTCTACTCAAAACTTCTCAAACAACTTAAAAGATCAGAATAACTAGGTCCCTTATTCTTTCAAAATAAAAGAAAAAAAAATGGCTGATCCACCGGACAATAACTGGGATGCTCCCACACTACATAGCGACCTGATTGTGTAGCTCCATTCCGTATGTGTTGACATACATTTGTAAGTCGTTGATTACTGTATGTGAGGAGTAGGTACCATCAGGGCTGGGCATGACTGTACAGGCATATGGTGATATCCCACAACCTGTGGGGAGTTCTCCAAGCAGCTTTAGAAGAAACACACTCGAATTAACCAGATCCAGATGGGGTTTATGAGCTGATGAACCTTGTAGTTAGTTTTGCATTAATTATGCTTTACTAACCAAGTATTTTTCTGTCTTTCTTTATTCAGCAGATTCTGTGGGGAAAAGTGGTCATTAAAATTAGGTAAAACATTTTTTTATGCTTCAGCTGTCATACATCTGAAAGCACTTAAAAGTTGGGGACTTGATTCATGAGCTCACCAATTCAAATGTGTGCCTATAGCTCATCACATTAATTTAGATTTGCAGACACAACATGTGGTACATTGGTGCAGTTAGAGACCGTTGCTAAGGTTTTTCTTTCTAAATGATCTTTAAATTGGTACAATTTAAATAATTGCATTTGTTATTGTAAGTGTGTCTGAGCTGTGTGTGACACTGACAAATTGTAAAATGATTTGTGGTGATGATGATTTGCAGCGTGTAATGTCATAAAGGTAAACGCAATTTAATGTGGTCTAATGAAACTTTCAGTGCCATTGTAGACTCCAGGGTCTGTGTGTCCAATGCAATTAATAGAGCAGGACAGATCCTTTACTGCCCTTGAAGGGACTTACTCATGCATATCTGATGATGGGGATATTCACGTTCTGTTTATTCCAAGGACATGCTTTTAAACGCACCACAAAGGACATTAGATAACTTCACTGAAATTGCAATGGAGAATGGAGGAAAAAGAGACATTTATGTAGATTAATTGATTATTTTTTCTGACTCTACTGAAGGCTGAGTGGGCTTTGAAGGCAATTATTATTTGCGGGCATATTTCATTGGTTAGATGGATTCACAAATTTAATGAAATTTGTGTGGGACTGTTTGACCAAAATCCATCACCACATCCATCTTCTCAATACTGACTGAGTGCACCCATGTCATCTAATCAACGTTTTGTCTAAAGATGCCACAACTGGAGTATTTTATTGATCTATTCGAAAAAAGGCCTCATGCTGCAAAACGAGGCAAATTTAGTGTGTAATTGTTTTTGAAAGCATGTTAGCATCGCCTATTCCCCAGCCAGCTAATGATTTCTTCATCCAATTCCTTCATTCTTTTTTCGGTCATCATGGTCATATTGCCCAAACAAAGCGTTGTGTGCTGAACTGAAATGACCCATTCAGCCTTGTTTGGGTCTGTTTGAATAGGTAGCGACTATGTAGCCAGTAATGAAGAATGACCCTTTTGAAACTAATCTGAGGAACTAATTTACTGAGCCCCAAACTGTGCAGCAAATTATGAACTTTGCAAAAACTGGCACCATTCCACAGAGGGGCAGAGACCCAACGCAAACATCACTATATACAGTATAGTTAGTTTCACTGTCAGGGAAAGGAGGGAGATTACCCATATGTCTGTGCATCTCAAAATAAATCATTCTGTTTCTTATGTGTGTGTGTTCATGATTAATGAGAGGAATTAGCAGCAATTGTTTAACATTTTGTCTTTCATTTTACTGTAATACAGCCACATGCTAACATGCGTTTTAACAACTACATTCATTTTTTTAATTAAGATGGTAGGTGACATTTTATCACAAATAAGATAATATACACTGTACTACCACACTATCTCTGGAAACCAAAATGCTGTGTGGACATATAAACAACTTTCCACATGATGATCTTTGTGACAAGCTAATGTTACACTTGCCAGACTAGCACATCCATAATACTTTGAGGCTACAGCTTTGATACACTTCCTAACTAGCGTGCCACGTCTTACATGTTGTGATGGCTCTCAAGCATTTGTTTGAAAAGCACATCAAAAGTAAAAAACAAAGAAAGAAAGAAAAAAAGTAACATCTTGATGGCATATAGCTGCAGCTTACATAACCCAGAGTTTTGCTGGTCCTCCAAGCGATTAAATTTCAAGGCACATTGCAGGCAGCAGATTGTTATTTATGGCTGGCTCATCCAAATAGTCGGGAGTTGGCAAAATATGCCCATTTAGAAGATGAGCTCAAGCTATGTCAAAACAAATGTCACAGGTTCAGCCCTCAATGAAAGCAATATCCGGTGTCTCTGCACTCCCCGGACTTAAACAATTCACTAGGAGTGCCCAGGTTTTCACAGCTAGTTAGAGGTGACAGGTGTTGTTTCCCGGAAGGATTTATGCAATGTCAGATTTTGTATTAGTAGAAGGCTGGTTTAATACGACGATTGACACTTTGTTTTTAAAATAGACCAAGGATACTTTCTCTTATGGACATATAGACCACATATACCAGCTTAAAGCAGTACAAGACAACCTTACCGTCTTTTCCCCCCATTTAAAGGAAACAAAGTAATGAGATAGCAGTTAGGCTTGGCTGGACACTCTGGCATTTCACTGTGTGTTTAAGGAGTGCCACTGCGACAGACACGGAAAGGCTGCTGGTGTGTGCAGTGACTATTCACCATACAGTGCATGTAGCTCAGTGGGAGAGGCTGTGTGAATTTTACATGAGGGAAATGAATCAAAATTGCTCACATCATTTATTTTACTGGCAAATGTTATCCTATTAGTACACAGGGCACATAAACATCATCTATCTTAATTATGCTCCACGGCCCCTTTGCTGTTTTCACCATCATGTGTACTCATTTAGATAAAACACAGGTATGCCGTCTTAACTGGCTTAACTTTCTGCACGCTCCTTTGTATTGTGAAATAAGTTATTCTTAATATAAAATGTAGATGCACCATTGAACAGACACACACCTGTTCTACATTGTTTGTTAAATTATTTATCATTCCGATTCCCTTATCCGTTGCAGTAACATATTGAGTACATCCCTTGTGTGTTATGAGGCTTTCCAACCTTTTGTACTGCAAGTGACTTCATATGAGTCAGTGTCAAGCTGGAATGTGTTTGACCCGCAGTGTCCACACAAATGTATCTTTGTAAAATCACCCCCTGTGGAGAAAGCCTTTATTACAGTACTCCTGTAATATTTAAGGTTGTGTGAAAAAAAACCCATCTCAGTTCAGGTTCAAATGGGGGAGAGGATGTGAACATTTCAGACAATCCATCTTTCTTTACTTAAATCCCTCCAATCTCAGGCATGTGAAACCTGCAGCTATGAATTGCGATCCGTGTGAATCTCAGTCCAATAAATTGCCTTTATTCCCCCCCAAACCTTCCCTAACAGACCAATCCCTGTTCCCTCTGTCTAAGGCTGCTGGGCGTCCGCGGAAGAGGGGAACAATGGTGGCAGGACAAGGCACGAACACCCTGTTTACCTCCCACCCTCCCTGTAGTAATCTGGAGACCTTCATATCCAGCTTCTCATGCAGTGGGGGATTGCTTCAAAGCCATTTCCAGAGGACGTTTGGCAGCATAGTCACAACCCAGCGCACCAATCTGATTGCCTTCACTCTTTGAATGTCTCTAAGTGTGTGTGTGTGTGTGTGTGTGTGTGTGTTTTGTGGGTCTCTCTCTCTCTCTCTCTCCCTCTCTCTCTACGTCTCTCTTTCTCTCTCTCCGTGTGTGTGTGTGTGTATGTGTGTGTGACTGTGTATGTGTGTGACTGTGTATGTGTGTGTGTGTGTGTTAGGGTATGTGTGTGCTTTTAAAATGTATGCCAGTGTTGTTATTCATGAGGTGATGGGGAGTCTAAAACTGAAAAATGTGAATGCAATCAGATGCCATACTATGGTTCTGTTTACCAAGACTTCACCAAGGCACCAAGTGACCTTAGAGGCTGCAGGGCTCTATGAGTGTCATGCTGAACCCCATTCATTTTGGACTTTAGTGCCTCTCTGTCCTTTTTGCAGTTTCATTAAATCAAATGCACATTAGTGGTAAAAGAGTCAATGCCACTTGGTAAAACTGATTAATGGTTCAAGGATGCTGTGAATGTATGCAGCATCTGGTAGGTTGTTATTTTCTCTAATTAAAATGATAAATAATATGCCATAATAATTAACTTTTTCATTTGTCTGCATGAAATCAGAGCATTTCTTTTCAATGCTAAAAGTGGTTCATTCCCTGTCTGACACAGTTCCATGCATTTACAACTATGTAGCACAGACATCGGAGGTGCTAGCAGTGTTAAGGTCATTTAATTTGATCCCAAAGAAACAGAATAAGAGGCAGAAGAAATATCTTTTTTCTAAATCCTGTACCATAATCCATAATCATGGTGGATAAAAGTAAACAGTACAAAAAAAATAAAAATAATAATAATAATAACCTTTACTTGTATAGCACAGTTCATACATACAAGATGCAGCTCAAAGTGCTTCACAGTTTGGCAAGGTTACAAACAAAACAACATTAGCCACAACAACGCAATGCCCCTTTGATGCAGGCTCTTGCGTGAGCACATGTAAAAGTCCGTAGGGGCAACAGGGGTGAGGAAAAACTCCCTGAATTGTATGTAAATGAATGAATGTATGAAAATAAACGGATGACAAGACTACAGGCTAGGGTTGTGTTCTTCCATTTGGGCGTATATTTGTTATATGTGAAAAACAACTTTTTGGATCTTTTAACCGGCTCAAATGCATAGCAAAATAAAATAAAATAAGTAAAGAAAACAGAAGCCTTAAAAACAGGAGGGGGGCAATCCAACATGAGACATGCTAGAATACCATGGTAAAGATGGCTTGTATGTTGTGTCGAGTAAGTTTTACCTTGATATAACATTGAAAAGCTTTGCTTTAACACAGATCAGCTTTCAAAAGGAACATTGTTTATGACACTCCAAAAGGTGTCGGCTTTTGGTAGAAAGAGAACAGCATCTCTGCAGAAAAGGAAGAATGATGCAATCTGGGAGATCACAAAGATTTTAACTTCATCCATCGTCGATCTTAAAATGGGGGAAAATTAAAAATTAAAACGTCTCACTTCACTGATGTAAGACAGACAACTATGAAAGCAGAACTTCGACTGTTTCATGTCAGAATCCCAGGAACTGCATGTGGGATCTTGAAATTCATGGCTTGTCACTGATTACTTACAAAAGCATGTACATTAGGTAACCTCATGTGCTCTTCTATCTGGGGATGTGAGGGGTGTGACATGCTCATGTACCCTTTATCAGACGGCACAACATCAACCCCTTGTTAGAAGTATTCTATTCTCACCATGCATGAACTGAAGTCAACATCAGTCACAAACTGAACGTCAGTGAAAACATCAGTCATACTGTTGTTGCTGGTATTTGTTTGCTTTGCTATACTTCACAAGAACGAGATATCAGGTTCCTTAAACTTGTTTTGATTTAAATGCTGGTTCACTCTCGAGTTAATTAATCATCTTGATAAGTCGGTAGATGCTTAAATGAATCATTACTAGGCGAATGAGGACTCTCTCGACCGCCCCCGCTGTCTGTGGACAGAATACCACACTTGCAATATTTAGGTGTTTTTTTTTTTTTTTTACGATTGTGTAGTTACTTGGAGATACTAGGGGGAGCTCCGTTGAGAGAAAGCACACAAAGTTTCATAGTATCTCTTTAATCAAAAAGTGTGGGGACCAGACTGCAAAAACTCTCAGGTCTTGGCACAGGTGAGCATGTACCTGTGCTTCTGTTGCTCTCCAAATCAGGTCACATCTCTCTATGGTGTGCCACAGGCAAGGGCAAGACTTCTTGCAGATTAGTGAGCAAACCGTGTAAGAAATAAACACTGGTCTCCATACAAGCTGCCAGACAGGCAGCATGACAACCAATATGGCTGTGCTGCTGCTACCAACCACCACTTCCACAAATAGTGCACCCAATGAGGATCGCCAGAGGACTGCCCTATTATGAAAATGTAAGTTACTGTGAACGGGCCTCCTCAGCATCTCTCACAGGAGCTGTAACATGTCGAGCAGGGTTAAGAGTCCAAGTCCAAGTGTCCCTGAACGGAGCCCTTCCATACTAATGAAAGTGTTCATATTCTGCAACAACTACTTAACAACAGACCCCCAGTGCTGTAGTAACTGTCGGCAGAAGGATCATTTAACCCAAGTACTGTAATTGTATGCTAAGCAATAGGCATTACCCAACATGTAAATTGGTGTAATATGTGCACAAACCTATAGTTTGTGACAAAGGTATAATCTTTGATCCTTTAGACTTGTCAGATCAGGTGCACATACCCAGTTAAGGTATGGTTAAACAATTATTTTAGAGCCCAGAAATGTAACAGCAAATTACCAGCTGAGAGTCCACATTTTAAACTCAACACATACAGCTGCTGCAGCACAGGACTGACTCACAGGACTGGGTTTTGTGCATGATGAGGAGAAGTGTGAATGCTTTTATACAGCACACGTGAACAGCATTGGCCATGAGCTCTGCTGCTGCAATGCCTGTGGGACCAGAGAGGCACCAGCAACTCCTGGGCTCTGTACACCAGAGAAAAGCCAGCTAAATATAGCTGTACCCCCATACACACTACACAGAAATGAAGAGTAAACAACAACTGGAACAGCATCAGCATCCGCATCATCACATACACACCAATCTGGGCTCCAACTAGGACTTACACAAGCTGGCAGTGGATCTGTCCTCTTACCGTATCAGTCTTCACCTGACGGGGGGTGTGGGTTGGGGCTGGGATTGATGGGGTGGGATTGGTGCTCCTGGCTTTCTCGTCCATCACTGGTCAGGGAGCAACACTGGGCCCCGACAACTGTACGGGACTGACCAGGGACATTGGGTTGGGAACTGGGGGAATTCTCTGCCATGTTGTTATGACAGTGTTTAAAGAATATGAAAGAGTATGTTTTACCTGGATAGCTGCTAGCTCACAGCTAAAGAGGGAGAGTTCCCAGTGAGATAGCGAGGTGCAGGCAAGGGATAGACAGAATCTGACTGCCAGGGAGGAGGACATTTTTAATGTCAGTGCCTGAAGTATTACATTTTTATTATTTAGGCATTTTGTTTGTTTGTCCATAAATGTGTAACATCTTGCTGCTTGTTTGTGCAATGCTTCTTTTATTTAAAATGGTACTAGGGGATGAATGTACACTATATCATGTGAATAAAATGTGTATAACTGCTAAAACTAGTTTTTGCAAGATTATTCACACACACTTATAATGGGAGGTTCTTGACTGCCAGCAATTTTATAATCATGGCTCCAGTCCACTTCCTCAGTCACATGAAAATTACCATCCACAAATCAAAATGGATCTTATTACTGTTATGAGCTTATTGAGTTAACGGCATAACCTTTGGTGATGATAAACCCACAGCATATACTGATTTATTTAAATGTAGCACACATTCTAATGTACACATCAACATTTCAAAAATGTATGTAACATATAATCCTCTTTTCATATAAATAGTGATGTGGTACTTAATGTATGTGGCCTACTGAGTTACACTGTTTAAAGTGTATCCTTTTATTTTGCCCTTCTTTTTTCCATGTCTACATCTGCTACATTCTATTCCTTTTGTTTTTCCATTAATGTATCCAGAGTGTTTGTTGAAATTAATAAATTAAACCAAGTTTGTTGAAGCTAAAGATCGATCTGTCTTGTAACTTGTCACCGTATTCCATAATTTATATCCCTATTAATATATATGAATTCAGTGTGAATATTTGTTTATGATCTATAAGACTTTGGTCAAGAATTTATGTGAGACGTGATAAATGTGCTTTGAAGACAGCATATAATTTAGGTCTTTTACAGTACATAAATTTTACTCTTGCACTATTCTGTCATTTTAGAAATGGAACACGATTTCAAAAACCTTAATGAAGAAAAAAATGTCATTAGGCAAACATACATTACGCTAAGATTCAGAGCTGAATCATTAATTTCAGTGACAGGAAAGGGACTTGTGCAGCATGCTGTTGAATGTAAAGATGAATACAACGGCAATATGAAAAACACAAGATGGAAACACAACACAAACCTATAGCCAATGTTAAAACCTTCATATACCTTCAAGACACCTAATTTCACTCTCAAGTTCTCACGTCTCTCTCAAGTCTCTCTCTCTCTCTTTCTCTTTCTCTCTCCCTCTGTCTCTCTCTCTTGTCTGTGTGCATGCATGCATGGATGTGAGTGTGTGTGTGTGTGTGGAAGCGTGCATGCGTGAGTGTGTGTGTGTGTGTGTGTGTGTGTCTGTGTCTGTGTGTGTGTGTGTGTGATTTTTTACTCTGACATTCTGTTTAGTAGGTCCTTTGAAGGTCCATTAGTGACACACCATCAGACTGATTGCTTTCATATGTTAAAAGATTTATGTTAAGATGTTTTTGTGCGGCCTTTCATGAGTCATACTTTTTTTTTGTTTGTTTCCGACAAGGTCGATTTTTCACAGTCTCACATAAAAAGGCCTGAAGAGTACAGATAGTGCTGCTTTAGAAGGGTTATCTGACTGAATACACATGGCGTTATGGGAAATCAGTAACCCTTTCAAGAATGAACAGTTGGAAGGACTTCACAGCAGACCACACATCCCAAACCTGTGCACTATTGGCAGATAGTGAAATGCTTGACCGGCCATTTGAATGTCCTCCCTTGGCAATTTTTTGTCTTTTTTGGTACACCATGGAAGGGCAGGTTGCTGCAGTTGATGAGTAAATAGGTCTTAGAGGCACATGTGGAGGAAGGTTTCAGAGAAAGTCCCTCTTTTTTAAATCACCTGAATACTGAGGGAAGGATTTTTTTTTTCACAATGTGTACCATGTACCTTTCTGGTGTTAACTGCCACGGGCATCAGTATGTGAGTGGAAACTCGAATTTGGTTATTCTTTTTATACATCCGGAGGCAATCTTTCCGTGTGATTTGTGATGAACACATTAAGGCACATCAAAGGGATTCCGTTTGGCATCTGAAGTATTTGTGTGGTTATGCATAATTGATGACACACCACATTTTATTTGCCCTGGCTGCTCTGCGTGTACCTCAGTGACGGCGAAGTGTGTGAGTGCTCATCACACCGACCCCACATACGGTTGGTTCACACATGCTTTGAAACCAGAATTAGACACCATTTAAGTGATGGGGCTGTTTTGATCTAAATATGGCACTGGATGACTTTTTTGTATGAAATTAGCATTTAAATGGGAATTTTCCGTGTTTGTGTTTATGATTAAGAGGAGGGGAGGAGTTGGAAATGATGCTGCTATTCTCCTCCTACGTTTAGGTCCTTAGAACTGAATGTTCCAGACCAGCACTTAACCAGTTACGCTCTCTTTTTTCCAATCGTTTGCTGTTTAGCTTAAAGTAAAAAACATCTAAGATGTTTCCTTGGGCTGTAATGATCGTTAGAAAGATATGACATGGACTGCATAAATAGGTCGCCGGGTTAACCTGTAAACTTCAATCAGAATTTCTGAAAAATATTTTATCCTGAAAAAAGACTGGATGTTGCAGGCTTACATCCATAAACCGATATGAAAAAGGTATAGAACATCAAAAGCAGAACCTTCATGTTAGGCTTCCTTCCCTGCAATGTCCTGTTAACTGGAAGTGTTCCAGAGGATTTTGGGATTGCTCATGGTGTTTTTGAGGCTTATCTTGACTTACAGCTGGTGAGATATCTGCCAAGCTATATTGATCTCCTGTGTATCTGGCAGGTAATGTTATTGTTCATGGTCATTACATGCAAATAAACATCTCAGGACATCGGTTTGCATGTCAGATTACACTAATGCACTTTTATTTGTATAGGTTTTCAATATGTTATCAGTATGTAAATCCTATTGGCCATGATCCTAATTTACTGCAAAATATCTCTAATAATGCTTTGCAGGTGAGTCATTTGGAGCTGTTATGACCTATCCATTTCTTGTTGGCAAACCTGAAAGATAAGTTGACACTGAAACTTAAAAAACACACCACCACCATGCATACCACTTTGGCATGCTATTGTGTATGCAGATAACCTTGGATGGATGAAATAATTAGTAACACAGGCCATAAACCACAGGCCATTCAAAGCACTTCTCTCTGGATAAAGAATTTGAGTGAAGCCAGCCAGATTAAAATTCCAAGCGGTTTGTTTAGTTTTTAACTGGCTAAATGCCTTAAGCCCCTACCTTCTTTTTGGACAAGTATGGATTTCAGTGTCAAACGTACTGTCGTGACTGTACTTTGTTCAAATGGTTTAATTTTCAGTTTCTCGACAACTTTACCACAGGCTACAGGGCTGTCATCATTTGTTGTTGTAGCGCAAATCTTTATTGCTCTCTTAAAATGAAATGTTCCTGGTGTTTAAAATGTCATGGCTGTCCTTAGCCCTGGCTTAAAGTTAATCTCTCTCTCTGTCCTGCCTTTTCCCGTTATCTCTCTCTCTCTCTCACTCACTCTCTGTTTTCTTTCTCACAGAGAATTGCCATAAAATGCAGGCGCCACACACTTCCTTACACTGCTTCCCATTTTTTAGAAATTAATTAGAAAGAGTGCTTATTTTAGCCTCTGTACAGCCACAGAATGCCTCAAGCCCCTTCATAACAACCAGCAAGTCACTTTATCAGGTGTATGGCTTTCTGTTTCAATAATATGCCCATTTGCTCTCGCTGACTAATCTCCACCCAGAGCACAGTAAAAAATTTCGCCACTTTCTTTTCCCCCCGCTGATTGAAATAAGTCAAGGTTAATGGGTTTACATCTTGATGGCCACGAGCACCAACAAAACTCATCAGTTCCCAAGTAATTTCAAAGAGCTAGCATTTTCCACAGGCCCGCTTGTTCTAGCACTTTCTGACATTGATGAACCATCTGTTCCCCGCGTGTCACCTCAGGCGGCAGCAGTGACGTGCGTGGCACCTGGCCCTTTGACACCCAGCGCTCTGATTCATGCTGACTCAGCGCTCGCCTCTCGATATTATGCACTGGTCACCGCCACAAGTACATCTGCACAACCTTCGCAGGTGACAGCAGAGGTACAGTAGTACACCTCTGGATTAAACACAAACTCACTTTTCTGTGATGTGTTAAGGCTTTGGAGTGTACAGAAGTGTCTGAAGTGTTTATAAACCAAAGGATGTACAGTATATAGTTAGGATAAGTGTGAAGGTAAAATGCCAGTATTTGTTTTACAGAATCGACATATCAGCGGGTTCTTCAGTATTTATAACTGCAACAGGTTTCTGGGAGAGGTGGCGGACTGTCAGAAACAGTGTCAGCATTTTTGGCCTTGAATGCACATGGGTCCAATGGCCTCAACTAAGTTTAGTTTCACATGTAAAATTCAACTAATGTTGAGGAACACTGAAATTTAGCCCAGATATCATATAAATGTTTTAATGCTACATGTAGCCTTTGGCCTTAGACAACTTGGACATTTTTTTGTTTAGTTTGTAAAAGGGAGAGGTTGTGTTCAAATATAATAATACACTACCCTAAACTTTTTGGGGTGGGAAGAGTACGAAATCATTCAGCTTGTTACCTGACTGGTGTTTTTTTTAATAATAATTTGTTTTATAATACACAATACACTGTATCAGTCATTCAAACCATGTAACTGAAACATCATTTCTGACACAGAGACATGTTGTTGGTGGAGATATGTTACTGCAGACTTGTGTGTGTGTTGTCTGTAGTCATTATGGTAAATAAAATTCATTTGAACTTGGTATTTAAACCAAGACCAACCACAGACTAGACAGTGCAGTGGTTGGGTATCCTTAATAGCAAATGTTTAAATCCCCTTAGTAGCATTAGTTTTGCAATACTCATTTATACAATAATAAACTAGGGTATTGTTGTAATTTCAATTACAGACATAAGCCATGCAGCACAGATGTTTCAACTAGTTTTTGTTGAAGAATCAACTGCTGAGGAATGGTTTTTATGGTAAAAAAAAATGAGGGGTGCAAATCCAATCTCAGTCATTATGCTAAAGGCCCTTTTCCATGAAATTAAAATGAATTTGATCATAGCATTATTCTACACACGCAATCACTTTGCAGTATTGTTAAAAGAAGAGATGCATATTACAACAGCAATATCGTTTAATGAACAGACTATTCCATGCGCACTGAACCGCTTTAACTCAGCATCCAAGAACCTAGTACTGAATACTGCACCATAAACAAAGGGTATATTGTAACTATACAGAAAGACCTTACTGTATCTTCTGTGTCAATGTAACAGTAGAGTTCATTTCTTTAAAGAGATGAAAATACTTTTTCTTGCCTTTTAAACCATGTAAAATCATTGTTTACACAAATAAATAAATAAATAAGTCTGCAGGAGCATTTCATAAAATGAAGTTTTTAAGAAAGGTCATAAAAACAGGTGAAGAAGCTAGAGTTTAATTGATTACAAGGTGCTTCTACCACCTGTTCTTGGTCAGGCTAATGAATAAAGTCCATTGCGCTGTCAGTATTATTCTTGCCACCATGGCACGGAAACTGCAGTTCAGAGCCCAGACTTATCAGTTAATGAAGTGCAGGAGCACGGTGAAGACCTTTTTTCCAACTTAAAAAATGTGAGCAACTCTGCGAAGAGGCGGACATGGAAATAGCAGCAAAGGTCAGTACTGTTGGCCAGGGATGTAGGAGTTGGGAGGACATCAAGAGGAAGTGGACTGACTACTTGACTGTGTGCGAGAGGAGGGCGGCATCAAAGAGGCGATCCAAAGGCAGACAGGATCAAGGGTATGCGCCGTACCTCCCCTGACAGCACAGGAGGAGAAAGTTATGGGAATTTTAGGAGCAGAAGCCCTTGAGGACATTCCTGGGGGCATTAGCTGTCCCCCTTCAGTCAACACCATCTTGCTGTCAGGAACACCATCCTCCTCCTCCTCCTCCTCCTCCTCCTCCTCCTTCTACTCCACCACCTAAGGAGCCAACAGCCTATGCTGCCGCCTATGCTGCCAACAGAAAGGCCACCTCCTTCTTCTCCTCCTCTGCAACAACAGCCACCTCCTCCTTGTGGCCCTGCAAAGGCCTACACCGGCTCCTGTGGCCCTGCAAAGGCCTTCTACTGTACCTCACAAAGGCCTTGCCCCAACCTTTCTCTGGAAGGCACTCCACAGCTAATCCTGCCTCATTCCACAAGTAGCCTCAGGCTGCCAGTACGTCCTCTCAGTCTCCTCTGCAGGCCAGGCAGGTGTGGACCGGAACCACTGCAGCTGTAGTGAGGAGCTCCTTAGGTCTGAGAGGAACAAAATCTCAGAGCTGCAGGGCATCAGGCAGCAGGAACTGTCAGCCTTAAGGGAGGAACAGAAGCAACAACACCAGGAGAAATCCAGTACAGGAGGGGAAAATTAGGGGTTCCGAGGTTTCAGGCAAGAAAGCTATCAGTGAGTCTGGATTTTACTCCACAAAGTGAGTATATACACCATCCTGGTTATTGAAAGGTTACATTCTCAGTTTACACTTCTCTAATTATGGTTTCCCTCTCTCTACAGATCTTTCTACAGGCAGACCTTTTGGCACTTTTCATGGTGGGTTTTTCTGGCACTTTTCATGGTGGCAGGACATTTTGAAGAAGAATTGTTAAGGTGTTACTGTAGGCTACAGTAGGCTGATCTAAATGTGAGTGGTTTAAGCAATGGGCAAAACCTGAAATATTGGCTACACATGTATGATGAACATCCTATGTCAGTAAAGCATACAAATCAGGTCTGATAACATTGTAGGTATTGTAAGGTATAGGCAACATCACATTATGAAGAGTGAAGCTAATTAAGAAATTAACTATATGTGAGGTAGATCTTCTTCCAAACTGGGGGACTTACAAAATTATGTAATCTCAATTATCCCCTTAGTCAGGACAGCTGATAGCTGACAGGTGATTGGTTCCTCCATATAGGTAGGGGGTCCATGTGTGTGTGAGTCAGATGGACAACATGGCAGCTTTACAGCACATCCTAGAGATGAATCATGGCAGAAGGCGTCAGAGAAGCAAGAAGTTGCCAGCTTCTCCGGAGTCCAGTATGTCCTCTCAGTGCTGATGTAGAGTGGCAGCTGGAGGATGAAGGGGGTCCTGATGTTCCAGAGCCAGACAGGCGCCACCCTGCTGCGGTAAAAAGTTTGGAGACGCCTGATTATGCATCTGTTTGGCAACTTTTAATCGGTGAAGTTTTGAACAAAGTGGAATATTGGAACCCCGTTAGTTAGACTAATGTTATTATTACAGTAAGTTACCATTACAGTACAATCATTTAAGCTATTCACTTTGTAGGCCTACCTTTCTGAAGTACTGGGAATGTTTTTGCACTAGGTGTCTACTGACATATATAACAACACCGTAATTTACTGATGTGGGCTTATGTGCACCATTACCACCTAGGTGTGCCATCTGCTTCATGTGCAGTACGCAGCATTTATCTCGACTAATGTGGCAATCATAGTAATTTGTGGCAATCTGTGGGTACCCCTACAGAACAACACCACAATGTCTCACAGGCTAACCTCCCAAGACTGACAGTACCGTTACTGTTAAGTAGACTGAGATGTTCTTACAGACTAATATGTTTAAGCGGTGGCTGTACTTTATTTGTGAACGCCATTAAATATGACTAGTATGGTTTGTCAGTGGCTCAGAGAAATAAATGTGTGATACAAATGCTTTGCATGCTGTCCTGTTCAGTCATGAGTTTGCATCCTGATAGACTAATAAGAAAGTGAGACTACAGCAACTAGTGAAAAATTACCTCTCACCCAACCAAAAGAAAGTAAAGTCCACATAATTATCCCCTGTGAAATTTAGGCAATGCAGTTTTTAAAATGCAATATCAATCATCACAGATTTGAACCTGTGCTCAACTTAGCAAAAGGGTTGCCTTTGGGTGCTTATCTAACTGTGCCACTGTGAATTAGACTGAAGGAACACCGATTCTCTACATCAAACATCCAATTAAAGTGCAAATATTTCGTAATCCCAAAACACAACTTTACTTCAGATTTTTCTTCAGATTGTTTTGAGAAATGCTTAGGAGATTCCCTTCTACCAAAATTCCCACTACCAAAGTAGGCTACTTCCAAAGTTTCTCGCTACCATCATATTACCATAGTAGGCTTCGAAAAACGCAAGGTTGCCTTTGAGGTGATACTTCTGTAGTACCAACAATGGTAGTGACTAACAAGTTACAGTAGCACCCCAGGTTCAATGACAGTGGACTATGGACAAGTGGAAAGTTTTTATTGCATGGTGCCGTAAGCCCTGCAGACACTACTGCGATAAAAGTATGGATGAGAGAGCATATTTGCCTTATCACAGCAGAGCAAAGCCCTGGCTCTCTTTGCCTTGTTCTCAGCAGCACACTTATGAGATATGCTTGTGCTGAGCCACTTAATGGCATAACCGGTTAGTGTGTTTACTGTGGCTTCAGACTGTTTTTCGCGTTGTCACTTCGCATAATGATAATTGGTGTCTGAGTCTCCTTGAGAGCCCTCTGGGTACCCGAGCATGACCCGGACTGCTGGGGGGATCCTGCTTGGAGAAGCACATTTGAGTGGAAAAGCAGGCGTAGGCTATGTTAGCACTTGAAATAATCTGCCTGGGTTTCTGCATGGGGGAGCAAATATGACACGCCACTTGCAGAGTAAAGCTGATGTCTTTAGAACTACACAAAGGGGACCACAGCCTACCATTAACGACAGTGAGTCATACCACTTTGTTACGAAAGCCTGATGATGAACAAAACCTATAGTATATGACAGGCTCTTTTACTAGTGACCTCAAAAAGCTTTTGGTATGGATCATTGATACAGCAGGATGTTTTCAACTGCACAGATCCAACCATAGCTACCAGTAGTCTTTGGTAATTGGTAACAATGAATACAAACCGAAACTCTCCCAGATAATTAGATGGTTGTTCCCTGCTTCAGGGACCAGAAATTAGTGTAAGGTCAGACATGTGGACAGGTGGGAGAAGGGATGACATTTGCAATAGATCCAGATCCACATCTTGTGTAGGTTTATTTGGATTCATTGTTTCCCTGGTAAAAAGAAAAAAGGTGGAAAAGATGCATTTTAAACATACACCATTCAGATCTTTGGTATTTGAAGTTCTTTAAAACAATTAAAAGTTTTAAAAGGTTTTTTGATATTTCATTTAAATTAAAATCATATAATTAAATTGTGTCAGTTATTTTATGATTTCTCAATTTTAGCACTATAAAGAATGGTTTTCTTTTTTATTTAATCCATGAAGAGGTTTTGTTCCCACCAACGGTGTGTCATTAGCGTTTTTTTTTTGTTCTAATGTCTAAAAATGTGTTAAAGGTACAAATTAATTCAGTAATTTGCTGCAGGATACCTCTAACTCTACGTGCATAGCCCAAGATATCAAGGTATCAAGATATGTTTTAGTACATTTTCTCTTAGCCTTGTAGTTGCCTCAAAACAATAATTAAAAAGAGTACAGGAAAGTTTGTGTACATCATTGCTATCGAGATGTGTGTATTTGTGTGCATGTATGAGAGAGAGAGAGAGAGAGAGAGAGAGGGAGAGAGAAAGAGAGAGAGCGAGTGTGTGTGTTTTTGCGTTTTAACCCTTAATTTCACTCCACAAATAACATTCATCTATAACAATAGCCTGTGCCAGAGCAATGTCCAAAGGCATTCATATCATACTCTGAGCAAACGATGGTCCATTTCTGAACAACTGTGTGTGCATGAATTTTTCTTCTTTGATTTCAGCCATGATCATTTGCAGCACATTTCCTCATTGTCATTGTGACATCCGCCGTGATTAATTGGTTGCAATGAGATGCTTCGGGGCTTTGATGCAATCTGGGGCATAATCCCCCGGCGTTCTGAGAGATGAATCCAGGATTTCCGACAAGATCTTGACTTAATTTGCACTGATAATCTGGCCAGGGTTATTTTAGCCATCAGACATGCCAACAGGTTTTTTTGCCGTGTATGGTGCCACTGCAGTTTAGGTAAAGATGGCAGAGCCTGGAGCACAATTAGATCTGTTCAAGACAAAGGTTTGTGAGCTGCCCTTTGAGATGTAATTATCTCATTACTTGACATAAAAAAGGCACAAACACAAACAATGTACTGGACCGAAAAAGAGTATTTCTATCTTTACACACAAGTACTCCCCAAATAAGGCCTATTCGCTAACGGAGAAATGTTTAAGCATGCGGAGAGAGTGCTGTAAATAAAATCAATTGTCGCCTTCTGCGGATCGCATGTCAGGTGCCCCGGGCATGCATTGCAAATGTCTTCCCACCGCTGCGGCACCACTGCCAGGGGATCTGCTGAGGGGAAGGCGCCTGCCCAGTGATTACCAGGGCAGGGCCCCAAACAGCAGCAGCAGCACCCGCTTTATGGACTACTACACTATGAGCGGCGCCATTATGCTTTTCACTTACATTTTGTGTGCTCTACAGGGGGAGCATCTCCAAGTCTTCATTTTACTGCAGACATCCATCAAACCGTGCCGTGTTGCTTTCATATGAAATAAAAGGTCAATTTGCTACTGTGTTACATGGTGTTGGTGATGTCTGAAAGAAATAGGGTTGCAGGCTGCTGTCTCCTCACCTTTGTGGGGGCGATGAAAAATAAAATCCATGAAGGGAAAGACTTCCTGAATGTCAGTGAGGGAGGTGGAGAGGTGGGGGGGGGGGGGGCACCTGTGACTTTAGAGCTGGTGACCTTTCCTCTCCAGTAAACATAAAAGGCAGCTCCACTGCAAAGCACACCACATAAACACCCACACACACACACACACACACACACACACACACATACACAGGCCCACATGGACACACACGGACATACACACTGTTTAAGTTGTGTCTGGACTGGAGTTTGTGGGTCGATTGGTAGCTAGCTAAACCACGCGGGCCCGGGCCAAGCCATTCATACTGGAGTGTGACAAAGCCTCGGCAGCCAAAGCCCTGTGGAGTGGGAGAGCAGAAGCAGCTAAATGTGGAGAGCAGGGATTTGATACCAGGCCAGATTTGTCAAAGCACTGGGTCATCATCCGCAAACAATGAACATATCGCAGCAGGAAGGCCATCTGGTCGGCGTGCTGTGCTGCGAGGAGATTGCATGGCACATATAGCAGGGTAGTCTGGTGTAAGGCTGCGTGCCTTCCTTCTTAGCATCGGATTACATGGATGTTTCTTTTTTTGGTGGAACTACCAGTTTGGCTGTTTGTAATGGATGGTGGTGGTGGCGTTGGGGGATTCACCTCTCTGCTTTTGTCATGAGTGTCTACATATCGACACAGCTTTCAGCACTGGCCCCAGCTGCCGTTTTTCGAAGAAACCCATTGTCAGACATCAAAGTGCCATTTTAAAGCAGCTCAACCCTAAATGGATTAAAAAAAAAGGTTCAAAATAGTGTCTGCTCTCTAAGCCCAACTCCAAAACAATGAACAGCATATATTAATAAGTGCCTTAAGTGAAGACAGCTGCTAAATAAGATAACCCAGATGTATTCATGCAATGCCTCTTAGCGAAACATGCCCGACAAGTTTTTCTTTTTTCTTTCAGCAACTAATATCCAACACCCTTACATAATTTCTTAAATTATAAAAGATATCAGCAGCTGGAATACTTCAAAACATGTTTTAAAGCTCTGTGGTTTGTAATAAAATGTAGTTAGTTACGAATTCACTTTGTTTTTATGGTTTTGTGAACTGGTTTTAATGCTTGAAGATAGACTGTAACATAGCTATTAAACCTGATGTTGCCAGTTACGTGTACTTTTTGTTATTCTAGCTTTCATAACAATATTTTTTATGTATAGAAAACATACTCCATAAACCCCCTTTACAAAATGAGATATTTTATTTATAATATATTTATGCTTGTACAACACTAAAATAAAATGCATATCTATAATTCCATCGCAGTCTTGGTGAACAATTAGACAGCATTCCTCATTAATGCCACCTTTAACCATGGTGTGATGAAACCAGAACTCATATTTGGGGAGAGTAAACTTTTTTCTTTACTGAAATACTTAGAAACATAAAAAAACGTAACATTTTTGAACAAATGCATCACTTTGAATAAAACATAAGGAACATAAATCCTGCCACTTCCCAGATCTCAGAACGGCAACATTCTCTTTGTGAATTCACAACTGCAATACTGTTGTTTTTTTTCTGTCTGTCTTCCTCAGGGCTGTCAACTGTTGTCATTGTCTTTCAGTACAAACTTTGCAAGGGAAGGGGAAGGGATTTCTCCAAAGTGTTGCTCGGACACAGTACAGTAAAGTACATACGACAAACATGTGGGCACCAATGCTTTTTTTTATATACATTAGATCTGATGGGGTCTGTAAAGGCATCCATTTCTTTGATTTATCCTCAACTTTATTTTTTTGTTTTCTCTTTTGTTCTTGTTCCTGTTCAGTTTTTTTTTTCAGTTGTGGCTCAAGCCCGCATTCCTTCGTACAGTCTCTGCCTGCGTTTAGAGGTTCCTGCAGGTTCACTCTTATGAGCGAAATGAACAAAGAACTTTCTTTAGCATTAATTAAGACATGGTCACGAGAAGCCAGAACAAGGGCAGAAAGACAAGGCTCAGTGATTCAAATGTAGATCCATGACCTTTAAGACACTGAGTGTCCGATTTGGGCTTTTTCGCACATTTCTTTTTCTTTCTGGACGGGGCTGTGGAGGGCTCCAGGTTTTCTATCAGTTCTGGCTGTAAGTTTCCGAGAGACTGATCCAGGCCGTTGGATAATGTCCCCAAAGGCCCATCGTTCAGGCTCTGCTTGGTACGGGTGTCATTTTTTGTTCTCTCCTCTCGATACTTAGTCTTTGATATGTTCTCCTTCTCCTTCAGAGGGTTGTTGGTTATTTGGCGGCTGTTGTAGGATGAGGGGTCGGGGATTGTTTTGCTGGAGATGATGGAGGACTTGTCATAGCCCGTGAGACAACACCTGGGAATGGATTCCCCCAGCATGTCGTCCGAGGAGAAAAACTTTCCAGACTGGGTCTTGGTGCTGAAGACACTGGTTTGAACCTGGGACGGGGAGTCGACACATCCTTCCAAATCATCACTTTTCAGCCGTTTGAGGTCCTTGCCTGCCAGTGAAGCCGGGACGAAGCATTCAAGCTCTGAGCTGGAGCCTTTGAAGCGTTTGAACCAGTCCCACAGGGTTCTTGCTCGACAGTCACAGATCCATTGGTTGCCATTTAGTCTAAGGTACTGGAGGGAGACCAGGGGGTCCATGGTCTCCCCAGTCAACACTGTAAGGTTGTTATAGAAAAGGAACAATGTGGTGAGTTTTCTAAGAGGACTGAAGGCCCTCTCCTGTACGAAGGTTATCAAGTTCTGGTGCAGGAGCAGTTGGTCCAGGTTGTTGAGGCCACGTAGCATGTGGTCTGTGACCACTTTGATCTTGTTGTTGTACAAGAAAAGGATGGTGAGGTTGGCGAGATCCAGGAAAGTGTCGTCGTGCAGGGCGAGCAGAGTGTTGTCCTGAAGGTAGAGCTTCTGAAGAGAAAACAACCCTCGGAACACGCCCACAGGCAACTGTGAGAGTCCACACCTGTGCAGGTGCAGGGTGTGTAGCTTGGTCAGGCCCTGGAAGGCCGTGGGGCTGATGATGCGCAGATTATTGTTGTCGCTGATGTCCAGCTCCTCGAGCCGCTCCAGGCCGAAGAAGGCACCGGCCTCGATGTGGCTGATGTTGTTCTTGTACAGGTACAGCACGGTGAGGTTGCGCACCTGGCTGAAGCTGGTGGAGCGCACCACCGTCAGTTTGTTGCTCTGCAGGAATATCCGCTGGCTCCGCACTGGAATCTCCGTGGGAATGGACAGCAGGCCCTGCTGCTGGCAGGCCACCGTGGGACGAGGCTCGCTGAAGCACACACATTTGGCCGGGCAACCCTCCAGCAGTGGCATCAGATTCAGCCACACAGCCAGGACGATAAGCCCACCACCTGGAGAGAGATAACAGAGGGAGAAAAGCACAAAGTGGTTTTGAAAAGCTGGGTCAAGTATACGTCTATCCATTTTCTCACCCGATTTGTTCGTTTAACAGCAATTAAGCGTCCATGAAATTTAAATGATTGTAATCACTAAAGATATAACTAAATTACAGACTTTAATTATTGTGGGGTAATTATGAGCTGCGAGATGGTGGATTATGATACATGAGACTTCACAGATAAAACTGAAACCTGCTAATTGACTTTTCAAAATGTGAAAAAGAATTAATCTCCAAGGTCTTGATTTCATTTATGGAAATTATAAGTAGTCCTGAATTTTAGTTTGATGCCCAATTAGGTTAAAATAAAGCACCAGTTTTTTTGTATAATAGTGACATTTTTAAAAAAAATCAAACAACACTACCAAAAACAACCATTAAAGACGCTACTTAATTTCCCTCTAGCTATCGATTCCGCTGATGAGCAGGAAAGCTTGGACACTACTATTAAAAATGTTCTAAGCCATGGGATGCTCATCACCGCACTTTATAATGCATCCAAAATGGCGGTCTGCAATCTGCTCCTCATCACAAGTGCTAAAAGTGGGTATCTGCGCCCAGGGACCTATTTCCATCTCTGCACCAGTGAAAGTATGAGGAGCTCAGCAATCTCCCCGGTTCCCCGGAAAGTGATTAACTAAACATGGGGCGGGCGCCTTGCGCAAAAATTAGCTGTCGCTAATAGGGTGAATGGAACTAATCTCATTCCAGCGTGGTGTAAGGGTTGACATTTAGCCTGTCACGTGGAGATAAGTGTGGTTGGTCTTTCATGGCTGGGTGGCGCAATGTGTTTCTTTTTTTCCCCCCTTTTTGAGAGGAAGGAGGGAAAAGAGAGATATGAGAGAGGAACCTCCTGGGGGCTATGCCTGCGTGGACACGCCAAGTGAAGTGCTGCCTTAGAGTGCAGCATGGAGATAAGATGACCCTGCCCTTACTTTGGTCAAGAGGGAGACAGAGAGGGAGAGCCCTCCTTTGAAGCTTTGGGGGGGACGGGTGAGTCAGGGGGAGGGATCAGGCCATGTTTCTCAACCATAATTGCAACTAATTTCCATGGTCTGCGTGGCTTAAGACGTACAAATCAAGATCTTCATCGCTCTGTCAAAACCTTATTACTCGCTCTGCTGAAAAAGCGGCTGGCAGGAAAACATGTCACAGTATCATAAAAACAACAAAAAAACAAGCGTATGTTCAAGAGAGCAAATGACATCTAAACTCGGCAGATCTCTTTAATCTCCTCTCCTCCCTTGTTTACAGTACCGCTCAATATGCTCCATCACCAAAACCTGCCTTACGTGCAACAGTAATACATATATATATATTTTTTTTTTTTCGCTCGCCTGACTTTCATCAGCCGTCATAGGCTCCACCATTCTCTGTCTCTGTCACTCATTCTCTGAGGCTTGTTTAATGGAGCCTGGGCGGTGTATGACAGCACCCTCTCTGTTGCACATTCTCCCCCATACCCACCGTCACGCCGCCAGGCTCCTCTGCAGCAAAGCTGTCATATATCCCACTGCTTTCTGCATCACAGCCCTGTTTCTGCCTTCACTTTTTTTTTCGTTCTGTGTCCCTTTCTTTTTATACAGTGTGCTTCATGAACCTGGGATTCAGTCTCTACCTTGTACCCCTTCAGCCCCCCCCAACATGTTTTTTTTTTTCTTGTCACGCATTCGCCAAGTCCCCTAAACACGATGCCCAGGGTGTTGGTGCAAAGGGGGTTTTAGACGCAAAGCTCCTTCTGTCTTGGTGTCTTTCAAACCCTTTGTGCTCAGTCTTATTTTTTTATCTGTTCGGTGTCAGTATAATCCTCCTAAATTGCCCGCCAATTATTTCCGTGCACCATTTCATTCTTTTTAAACTCGTGACTAACACCTTGCGTGTGGCTCGCCCAGCAGCCCGGACCATTTAGCCATTATCGACCACGTGCTCTTTTTCAACTTTTTCTTTTTTTTATAGGGACTTCTCTGTTCTTTCGCAGAACTTTGTAGGATCAAACTGCATGGCCTCTGCACGACTTCGCACTCGCCTTCTCACCCACTGTCTCTCTGAGGCAACACAGCCACAACACAGACAATTTTCGCACAAATCGTCTTCTACACCCTCACAAGTGTGTCTCTGCGTCTGTGGTTGTGTGATTGTGTGTGTGTGTGTGTTTGAGGCTTTGAGCCAATGCTATGTCATGATGAGGGGTTAACCTGCAACTACCCTATTAGTATGTTGTTTACCCCATTTTCCACAAACACACCCATGGCTGCCAGGGCCCCCTGACAGTGCTACAGTAGCCACTGATAACTACGCTCGCATGATCCGCAAATGCAACCGCCGAAACAACAATCCCCACCCACTCAGAGTGAGATGTTCTCTTCATGCCATTACAGAGAGGCTGAAGCGAGTGTTCTCAGTTCTGCAAAGAAATGCATTGATTGCAGCTCTCTCCTCATTTAAAAAGCACTCAGCCATGTAAAAAAAAGAGGCAGAGGAGATGCTCAGAGCCAACAGCCCATTGATTAAAAACAGCTGAAATCAGGGATACTTCTCTGATAGGTCTCCTTAATTGTTTGCTGCAGATGAAAAAACAAAAAAACAAAAACAAAAACAGGGAAAACGAACAAGGGGATAAATAAAAGGAGGGGAACAATGAAACACCAACACACTTGAGATAATTATGGAGCGCTAGGCCCTCCTGTTAGCACAGTGCAGCAGTGTGTGGCAAGTCTGACTAAGACTGAGCCTGGATTTGCATACGTCCTGGCAGACAGCGGAAGCAGAGCAGCAGCAGCAGCAGTGGCAGCAGCATCCAGAGCAGTGCAAGTGCCAACACCATGCCCCATTGTTGATGGAAACAAGAGCAGCGCTTGTTTAACAGGCCTTTCGGGGTGAGGATGGGAGAGAGGGAGGCTATGTGGTTGTATGTGTGTGTGTGCATGTGTGTGTGTAGTGACATCCATTATTTACATAGGATGAATATGCTGTAACTTAAAGTCATCACGGAAAAGTGTTATCCAAAGCAAAAAAGCTACAAGCAGCTGTCTACTTTCAATTCATTTGTATCTCCTTACACCTATCAGTCATGCATGAGACATTTTTCAATGTTATGACATAGCCTACCATACTGTATCATTTTATGTCTTAGATAGCACTCAGGATACTAGCTTCATTGCTAAAGTCATATGCTTTTAAAAACTAAATGCACATTGTGTGATACATTATGAAACATTGAACGCCATGTCAGTAAATTAAATAATACATATAATGTGCTACACTGAATTACTGAATGGAAAATAAGAACCGAGGAAATGAGAGTGGACTTCAATTATTGAACTCGTGCTAGCAGAGAAACAGACATGGACCATGAGCTTAATGCAATAACCGTAACAAATACCACTCTCTTCCCGGGTTTTTAACAGCCTTTTAGAGAAGGCCTCTGAATGCCACACTTTCCCTCTTACCCATGAAACAACACCTAATGGATGTGTGAAGCCCTTGGGCTGAAGGGCCTTCTCTTCTACTACTTTGCAGCCACAACCAGAGCAGACCCTAAGAACCTCTTCATCCCCATTTACAGACCACTGTATCTGCTGTGGTGTGGAAATCAGGTATACTGCACATGGTAGCACATGTGTTGATTCAGTTGCAGCCTCAGTGTGGTGTGGACAGAAGAACAGTCAACGTGACTTCCCTACCACCACCACCACCACCCCAAGCAACAGCATCATCATCATACCCACCCCCTGCCCTTCTTTCTGATTAAACAGGCCATGGGAAGGGTGAGGTGCTGGGTGCTGGGGGTATTGGGAATGGCGGAGCGCCGTGTGGTGTGAGATGAGATGGCTGCTGATGCTGCAAGGGGCTGCTGGCGTGGAATGCAGACGAGGACACAATTAGCGAAGGAGCGGGCAAGGCAGATCAGGACCTGCCTGCCCGCTGTCTGACATAGCACTCATCCAAGCAGATGGCTCATAAATAACAGAGGGAATTGGGGGGTTGGGAGGTATTAAAAAGAAAAACACAGAGGGAGTGGAAAGAAACGAACATTTAATACCAAACACTACCGAGACTGGTGGTCTGATATCAGCCACCAATTATGACAGCCACTTTTGGAGAAGTTTTTCTCATTAGAGGGGATCAAAGTTAGAGAATGAGAACTGGAAGTGGTCCTCACCCTGAGGAATCTCACTACAGAACGGCGATTTTTGCTGTTGTGTTAAGTAAAAGGACACCAAAGACCAATACTGACTAAAATGCGGTTTCAATCTTGGCTAGAAGTGGTGCAGGCAGGATGTCATTTTGTTGAGCAGGCCTCTGCAGAAAAGAACAGGCATAACACAAACTCATAGTCCATCACAGCCTATTAAAGCCTACAGCTGAAGCAAAGGCAATGTCATAGACTCAGTAGTCAAGGCAATTCGGTGTTCCGCTCTTTGTTTTCACTAAAATGGTCATATTACTGTAAAACTAAACGTTACAGCATAGTCCTTCCTGTGTCCATTCATCAAGCATGTTATTTTAATTAGAGCTAAAATGCATGCCATTCCCCAACAACACACTAACTTGCACAAACACAGTAGCCTCTTAGCAGATTCATCTTACTGGAGCTGCATGGTCACAATTTTGGAGAAATCTCCCACAACCAGAGCAAGACATCCTGCACACATGGCCACATGACAGAGATATGACTTCCCACAATAAGCAGGGAAAACCACGTGACTCTACCTGTTTCTACCGGATGTGTCACAGAATTGAAAAAGTAGGGTCTGTTCTTGTTTGGACTGGCTTGTCAGAGCCACAGAGAGCTGTTTTTCTCCCTCATGTTTTCTCAAGTAGGCTATTGCCTAATGTTACTTTGATAAGGCATCATTACCAGCCCATAAAAGTATGATCAGCTCAGCTAGATGAAGAAAAACACACACTGCCACACAGTGTCTGAGACTGCCAAGCAAACTAATACAGATGTCAAAAAGAAGAATTATGCATGTACAGATTTTCTTCATCTTTATAACCATGTAATCTATAATCAAACAGTAACAGTTAATCACATCATTGCATGATGGGTAACCACTGGGTGGGCCTGTACCAGTCCAGGGGGTGGAACAAGAATTTTGTTGCCATGGTGCTAGGAGAAGAAGTAAGTCTGAGTAAGCTAAGCTACTGTCTGCCAACGCCCCACACCTCTGACCACAGCCAATGCAGAACTATTAAAAAAGCTTTCGGTAACACTTTCTATGAACCTAGTGTTCATAATGCACTATAAACACATTCATTAAGAGTTATAACACATTTATGAGGCTTTATAATGATTGACATAAGTGTTCACAACTATTTATATATACTCATGACTGCATTCATAAGGCATTATAATGCTGTGCTATAGGCATTTACAACTTAAAGTGACACAGTGCATTATAAAGCATTATGAATGCAGTCAATGAGTATATATAAATAGTTGTGAACACTTATGTCAATCATTATAAAGCCTCATAAATGTGTTATAATATTTAAGTTGTAAATGCCTATAGCACAGCATTATAATGCCTTATGAATGCAGTCATGAGTATATATAAATAGTTGTGAACACTTATATCAATCATTATAAAGCCTCATAAATGTGTTATAACTCTTAATGAATGTGTTTATAGTGCATTATGAACACTAGGTTCATAGAAAGTGTTACCAAGCTTTCAATGTTTTGATGTCCCTTTAAAACTGTTCATGCTCTCGGTTGGCAAGGCTTTACATGGCCTTTTGTTGCTGTAATTTGTCCCAGGGTGTTCCACAGTGCAGTTCACAAATATGTGTAGCAGATAAGTGAAAGCAACCGAGCATCTTCGCTTGTGATCTTTCACTTGGCGACGCTGAAAGTAGAAAGTCGGAAAAGAAATTCTTTAGAGACTTGGACATCTGCTGAGTAAATATGAATGGGCAATCTAAATATATCCCTGGGTCCATGGAGGAGGGGAAGATGCAATGCAAGTGTCCTACTTTTGTGTGCTTTTGTGTGTGCTGCGCCCACAGCTTCACTGCAACTCGGTGGGATGGAGATACTTCTTGCTTGCTTTATGGAGGAAGAGCACTGGGGGGACAGGAGGTGGCTGCCCAATTAATTTTTAGCTTGTGCTAAAGCTCTCCCCTTAATATGTGCCAGATGTAGTAAACACACACACACAAGCACACACACACACACACACACACACACAAGCACACACACACAAGCACACACACATAAGCATACACAGAAGCACACACAGAAGCACACACACACACACACAAGCACACACACAAACACACACACACACACATAAGCACACACACACACAGACACACACTCTCACACACACACACACGCACGCACACACACTGGGGGGTTGGAGGGGTCCAAAACACACTCATCCTTAATTTTCACTGCAATTAACTGTGTTCCAAATGAAGCCATCACACTGTAATCTCTTGTCTAAAAAACACCCTCCTATTGCCCCAGACTGAAATATAGCCTATGTTTACAAAGCTTTTATTAGCTGTAAAATTCAATTTGAAATCTGTGAGGTTGCCAGGCTTTATAGGATAAAAAAAAATAAATAGTAAAAAAAAAAAACAAAAAAAAAAAACGACATTACCCTAGAATGAAAGGAAATAAGCCCTTAATGATTCAGTGCCGTATTATCAGAGAGCCGCTTCATCATTAGCACCAGCTTTTTTCCCCACGATGCTATCATCTCCTGTGTGAAGTGCTTGGTGGAGAATTGAGGGGTTGGGGGGAGGGGGTGGTGGTGAGTAGTGGGGGGTGGTGGTGGGGGTTCTGGCAGAGAGGGCCTACATTAGATGTAGAATGGTCATTCGTACTGAAAGGGCTCTTTACGGCTGCTCTGCTGTAGAGGTGACATTACCGAGACAGGTTTACTAACATTAACACATGCCCCTGACACCTCTGGCAGCATGCATAACAACCCCATCCCCTTTTATAATGCTTTATCCGAATAATTAACCCACCGGAAAGGCCTGTTTGTAAAAAGAAGACTCTTATCGATCTCTCCGGCGTGTGTTGCCCTGTTTTCACCATCAGCTGTCATGCAGTGCTGCAAATACATCTCAGCACATTTCCTATTTCCATTATGAACCCTCACCAAGTACGCATTGTAAGTCATTTTAATGAGGCTGAAATATGAATTTGTATTGATTCAGGGGTAAACCACCACTGACACATTCCTTATTGCCTTGATGTGTCAAGTAAGCTCTCCCGTCGTCGCCTCCGGTTTTGCAACCTTGCACTCTCGTGGCACGGCAAGCTGACTAGGCAGACAGGCGGCAAATGTGTGTCATCCGCCATCACTTCAACTTGAAGGAGATTGGGATGGACCCAAAAGGTATGCTCCGACAAACAGATCTTAATGCATTTTGGTGCAGCCGTCAGTCGCCTCGCTCTGCCCTTGGAAAGCTAATCTATATGTTGGAATTGAAAGAGCACAACTTTTATTTTTCTTTTTTCTTTTTTTTTTACACACTTTTTATGAATCTGCAAACATGCAAACTTCTTGACAGGCAAATTCTACATGTATCCCAAAGGTTGAATACTGAGTGTCTGAACACAGCAGAGCACCTGATTAAAACAGCATAAAGAAGTAGTTCATGTTTTGTTAATTATTTCACGATAAATAATTTAATTCTGCAAAGAAAGAAATTGGCCTATATATATAAATGTTCAGTGTTATAATTTAGCAATTATTTACTAAATTGAAGCATTTTTTTTTCAGGTTGATTTTAAAAATCTTTACATTACAGCATTAAACCAATTATGTGGTAGAAGAAGGAAGATTTTTTTCTGCTGAAGGAGTTTTCTTTTTTTTGCTTAATGCTGTTGGTACAGTACATGTTTCCTCTAAGGGATTCTGTTTTTTGGTTCACATGGAGCGCCTCAGAGGGCCAATCCTTGATAAATGATACTGAAAAACAAATGAATTGCTAAACACTGGCATCGCCTGCTCGCTACTGTTTACAAAGTGGCTACAAGCACTATCAGCAGAGGAGGAACAAGAACACACTCACGATAGGGCTCAAATAACTTGTTAAAATGAAGAGGTACTGAAGGGAAAAGCACAGGATGCAAAGTTCAGGATGCTTTCTTGGCAGCAGTGCTGTGACACGCCACAGTCCTCCATGGGAGGATTGTAAGAGAAGGGCTGAGAATCAGCTCTGATGCTCAGGGAGAACTCGGATACCACATCTCTCTGCACTCTGAACTAATTCTGTGCAGCCCTTTCTGAGATCTATCTAGTTTCTATGTGTAAACACCCTTGAGGCCAATTGACCTGGAAAGACAAAAAACTGCAAACTGCGCTTTTTACATTTTTACATTCACAACGCACAAACACTAGCCAGGCTAGCACCGACTAGTGCCTCCGCTCAATTTCATTTACCTCCAGCAACTGCGTCAGAAAGCATGAGCATACATTTCAATTTACTCCGTCTCTGAATATGGACAAGTCATGCAAACAGATGACAATGACATTGAACTCAAACTTTCAAATTGAGGATTTAAAGTCAGAAAAAGAAGAATGCTTGGGGGATTTTATCGAGTGGAAAGACGTTATTGCTCTACTTCCTACAGGTTTTGGAAAAAGCCTAATGTAACCAGCAATAGCGATGGTTTGACGCAAAAAGTATCCACCTACCATGGAGCAAACAAATGTCAATGCAGAGGTTTCAGATGGTTTGCACATAGTGAAATAATGTGAAAGTGGCTGATGCATAAACTTATACAAACACTGCACAAGCTTTTGCTTTAAAAAGGTGGGGAAAAAACGGGTTCAAGAACTTGCTAGACATAAAAACACGAGACAACGATGAAGCACTTTCAGACCAGTCACAAAGTACCACTGTAAACATGACACTCCAGTGTCATCTGTTCAGTTTTACTTGCTGTAATCTTCTTGCATCTATTTGTTCCAATCATCTCTCCAGCTGGATGGAACCCTTACACGTCAGTGATGGAAAAGAGTCAAATTGCTCCATCATAATTCCTGTCTGGGAAGACATTCAGCAGCAAAAAATGACTGTAAAAAAAATAAATTGCAGGGATCAGATGAAACGATGACCTCTTTATGCAAAACAGCTATGGGAGTCCAAACCAGAATGAGGAGTGAGTAAGTGAGGGATGGGGTAGGGTTTGGATGGGTGAGAGAGAGAGAAGATGTGAAATTCTCATCTTCTCACCATTGCCTACTTGTATATGGCAGTGTGAGAGACAAGCTTGAAGCCCCCAACTTGTAGGCAATCAGCTAGCTGCTGAATCCCTTCCAGAGAGGCATGTGGACGTGTGTGCCATCTGTTTGGCTTGTGATGTTCGCGGCTGTCAACCACATAAGCCAGCAATTACCAGGCACAGCACAGGGCTGGATTGCGTTGTGAGAACACAACCATCACTCCCCTGCAATGGATTTTTTTGAAAACCCAAACGTGTTGCCATGTTGGTTTTTTTGGGTGGTGTCAAGAGATCTAGACATCTGGGGAATGTGGCTGTGTGTTGGGGTGCTTTATGTATCCCTTTGCAAAAAAAGGCTGCACCATAGCCCAGGGGAGTGTGCATTCTTTTTGAGGCGGGTCTGTTTTTAACCATGTCTCCATTGAACCCCCACCCCCCAACCCAACCCAGTTCCACCCACCTATCAGAAAAAAAGGTGGAAAAAGGGAGTAAGAAAGCAAAAGAGGAGAAAAACAGAAGGGCCTAGCGTATTTAATAAGTGCACTTCAGACAGTCTCCTGGGCTGAGTGCACATCTTCAGCGAAATAAAGAGAAAAGCCCGTGCATTATTTACCACCTGCGTCCGCTCTGCGGCATCCGCACCGACAAGCTCCTGACTGCAGAAAATGGATTTGCTGCAAAGGGGCGGCAGTAAAGAGAGAGAAACACAGCCCCAGCCTGCGGGTCCTCGTGCCCCCACGCAGTTCGCTGTGTCTCCTAAACCCTTATTCTCTATCTCTTTTTTTCTCATTCTTTGCATTTCCTGCGTTGCAAACTGCTTTACACGGAGCCCCTCTCAGATAAGCCGCCGATATTCTCCTTAAAGGTCATCGTTAGCTGGCGTTCAGTACACCTGCGCTCACCAAGCAAGCAAGGAAGCCCATCTCTTATATCTTGCATGTGACAAGCAGGGCAAAAGAGAGACGTAAGGGTGGGTGATGAGCGTCGGTGAAAGATAGGGGGCAGTGATGGATGATGGGTGGGAAGTTGTGAGGAACCTGTGTGGTGGGGCGGCCATCTGATAAATGGAAGATGCGCCCGTAGAGTCGTGTCCATGACAACGGCGGGAGCCAAGCGGCGTGATAGGAGTTGGGCTCCTATCAGCTGCCTCTCTGAGTAAAAGAAGAAGCAGCATCGGACAAGAGAGAGAGAGAGAGACAGGGAGAGAAAAGATAAAGAGAGAGAGAGGGAGGGAGGAACAGAGCAAGAGAGAGCTCCAGCAACATGATGCTGATAGGAGAAGAAGATAAAAGCAGTCAGCTCTCTCACTCCACCACAGAAGAGCTAAGATACAGAAGCCTGTTCCACGCCCTCCAGCACTTTTCGCCAAGCACTTGAAAAGTGCACAAAACCATAAGATGCGAAAAATGGTTACATTTTGCAACATTTTTTTTTGCCATGTCGAGTATTTTATGTATTTATTTTTTACAAGTACTCACCCATGGGTGGCCTGCAAATTAGATGATGTTTATTTTCCCCAGTGTCACACTGTCTAGTCAAAATCGTTTAGATTTTATATTAAGCTTCATTGTGATAAGTAAGCCAGTTCTTATTTCCCTTAGTCCTCCACTTTTTGTTGTCACTGTTGGTGCAGTTTGAACTAAAATAGGCCAACATGTCATTTTGTCACTTAGTAGTTGCTGCATGAACATGGCTCTCAAGTCTTACACATGAACTGTGAGACACATGGAGTTGACAGATCCCACATGTCCCACGTGTCTCACATGTCAAAACATAAATGTCTTTTATTAGACTAAAGTTCATAGCCAGGCTAGAGCTGTCGTAGTACCTCTGCTCAATATATTATTCTGTCAGGGTACATTTTCAGGCTTTTGGATTTCTCAATTAGAAGTTCTGGCAACCGATTGGCAAACAAAGGGAGGGCTTTGTAGCTTGGTGAAAGGGGCTGAAAGCTATGACTTTGAATTAGGCTACTAGACTACTTCCTTGATGCCTACAATGTTAAAAGAGACTGAAATAAACTAAAGCTGCAAAGAATAGGGAAGCATATACATTTATAGACTTTAAATCAATGCCATATTACACTAGCCATTAAGCCAGACTATGCATAACTGCAGTGATAGATGAATTACCTTTTTTCAAACCATTACCTAAATAGCGTCTTATTGTATAACACCAATGGACTTATTATTCAGTCTATTGAAAATTCGACAGCTAATAATAGAGAAAGAAACAAGCAGTTTCCTGTGAGAGGGTTATAGGAGAGGGAAATTTACACATTTTGAGAGGGGTTGTATAACAGTTGGTGCTTTAGGAATATGTGCTTTTTATGTCAGCCTGGTCATTGGATTATAGTTCTTTTGCAAAATGCAGTCAGCACTAGGAAGACAGAACCTGTTCACACTAGTCATTTGAATGTGTATTGGCTAAATCTAATTGCAAGTGGCTCGTTCTAAAGACAGGTGTCACCAATGACCTACATGCATAGGGAATCTAATTTGCTCAGCTCATATATGGAGGTGGTTTAAGATGCTTGTGTGCACATATGTTCTGTAGTGTGGACGCTCAATGCATCTCAATGCATCTTTGACCATGACGTAATAGACTAATAGACCATTCTAAATTCTAAAGGTACAAAAAGGTAAATCCGATTGCAAGTGGTCAGCTAAGACACATATTAGAACACTAGTGTGAACAAAATGTGTCTGGGCTGACCCCTTGCAATCGGATTTACCCAAGACACATTCTACTGGCTAGTATAAACAGGGTCAAACCTGCCCAATTAACTTTTGGAACATGTACAAGAGAGAGTATAAGTAGGATTTCTGAAGGAGATAAAATCATGATTCAGTGATTTCAGTTAATCAAGCTCTGGAGTATTTGGGACCATAATGTGGTTCTCTGTAGGAATTCTAAATTATATAACATAATCCTTTATTTATTATCCTCCACATTACATTTGTTTTGCATGTTACAAATGACATGGCCCTGGTTTCCTGATAACATTGCTCTTAGTGCTCTAAGAGATACTTTTTAAGGTATACCTTACCAAAGTTGTTCACAGTCCTCTTAGCTATGATGTTCTTAACTGGCATTTCTGACATCGATTGTCTTCACTTATGTAGTTTTAAGCATGTGTGAGATTTGGCATGACAGTTCATGCGATCCTTACCAACAAATAAACCTATGCCTACAATTGAAAGCCAACTTCTACAGTGCAAATATCTTGGAATCCTGTGGTAGAAACTCAGCAAAACGCAGTCGGTTTGTAGGGGTGACTACAAATACTGACTTAAACCATTAAATGTTTAAGTCATGTCATACACTTTTTGTGATTTCAAGTCCAGAATCCATTGCTTTAAGCCAGCCAGTTTTGTCTTCGGTGACATTAACCCTTGAAAACATTGTAGGCCTGACAGCTGTAGTACTTACAAATGCAGTATACAGTATGACGTTCAGAAGACATACTTAACCTATGATGGTTTTGAAAATCGTACCGTCACCTTAAGACAGAGGTTAAGGTACAATTTAAGAATTAATTAAGAATTAGCATTAAGAAGGCTTCGGGAAACCTGGCCATTAGTTATAAATGTGCTTTAAAATGCAGAATCTCTGAGGCCTATAACTTTATAAGTAGGCAATTTACCATCTCAATTCACTCTAATATCAAAGTGACATCTGGAGATGGTTTGGGGAAAACATCAGTAATGTATCTGCACTGCTTCCGAAAAAGTTTAGGCATTGAAGATGACAGGTATTTTAATGCATTTCTTGTTCCTATGACAAACTCCATCCTACAAGGACAAACATTAAAATGGGGGAAGGGGGAAAAGGGGGGAAAGGAGGAAAAACAACTCAATGCAGGGAGTAGACCATGTATTGCCTTAAAACAGTCACAGTGTACAATTTGGATGATAAATCAATTATATTTATTTAAACTAATACGCAGCTTAATTACTTAAACTCAACCCAAAACTCTGACACTTGCCGAGGCATAATAGTCCAACTATCTAAAGTGTCGCACCACTTTTAGGTCTTTGTACCCAAAGTGGTCCAGATTTAGATCTGACCTGTGGTCCTTTCCCAGTCACACCCAACACACCCTATTTCTCTCTCTCCTACTTGCTTCCTGTCGAACTTCACTATACTATCTATTAAGGCTAAAAGGCCCAAGAAATATGCTTAAAGAGACCTGACACATTAAAGTACCAAAACAACAGAACGGCGGCTTGGTGGCTAAATAAAAGGTTCCTTGCATAACTGTAGTCTCAACTCATTTTTTCTAAATTTCCACCTTAAGACCGAATTTGGCTTCCATTCTTTTGTATGATGAGAAGGCTGGGGTACCCATCACACATTTTAATCTACTCATATACAGCCTGTCATTAAATGGAAATATTTCAGGACAAGGGATAGAAAGATGACAGATTTGTCTATTTGTAAATTTTCACCAGATTCAAAGTGGTGATTAAAGTGATTGTAATATTCTACAGACAAGAACTTAAACACCCGTAGCCTTTTATGTCAAGTAAAATTTCACAACTGAGGAATTGTAAATATAGGATTCAGACACAGAGGTGCGCATGGGGAACATTTAATTTCAACATTCAATATTTGACTTAATATTTTGACTTAATCCATATTGCAGGACGGCAAGACGTTGAACGCACCAGAACATGTCATAATCACCTCATCTCCGAACATGAGACAAGATGAGACTGATAAATTAGCTCTATGCAGTAATTAAAAAAGCAAGTGAAAAGTCTGGCAGCAGTAGCATCACAAAATGCTTTATGTGTTTATTTGGACCACTGGTTCTCAACTGGTGTACCCAGAGGTAATTAAGGTATTTTGAGTAAGCTAGCGCATTTCGGGCTGATGAAACAGTATTTTAGTACCATAGTGGCATTACTTCCTAGCTTGTAGTTGTCACTTAGGTCTACATGGCGATGGATGTGTGTATTTAGCTTTTGTTAGTTTTAATGAAACGCCATCAGGCAACGCACTACACCCCTCTGTACAGCCTCGCAATTTCATTCATGCATTTGTCAGCTAAATCACCCTGCATGTCAGCTCAATAATTTGTTTAAGAAAGGAAGGGGTCCCACACAGACTGTGAATGTCTAGTGCCCAGAATTCTGAAATATCATGCAGGCTACATTTGTTAGACTGTGTTTCTGTATCATAGTTAGCAGACTTGATACCATATGTTGTATATTTAATTTCAAGTATAAAACAAAAATTCAATGTGTCGTTGTAAACAGCATATTGCATTTTCTGTGTGTGTTACAAAAGCATGTATCGGTAATTGGGTGAAATTAGGGCATAAAATGTGAATAATTGCATTTGGGGGTCAATTTTCAATGTGGGCCCAAACGTTTCTGCTTGTTTTTCTAAGATTTTAAGAATGGGGCTATAGGGGTCCTGGTCAAAGAAGTTAATTTCGAGCCCCAATTAATCCATTTTTCCACAACTAAATATGATGCAGTCCAAAATGTCCCCCTGTGCTTTCACTGTTTTGTACTCAGACTGCCTCAGACTGTATCGGATTGGCCTTCACCCCCCCAGTCTAGTTTAATTTCCTCTCCCCGTTACCCTCCCATGAGTGTGTGCAATATATGTGCTGTAATGACCCAAATGACATGGGAATTTCCTTGCTTTGTTGCCTGGCTAATGAATCACCCCACCCAGGAGAGCAGCAATCTGCCTTTTTTTTTATTTTATGTTTTTCTTTTTTTTCCTCCCCAACAAGCAGGCATCCTTCAACCACTCCGTCTCCTGGGACTGGTGTGTGGAAGATCCTGTTTCCTGAGAATTAAATGTCAGTTCCACTGGTAGCGCAGATGACACCAAGAATGTGAACCACGCCACATGCTCAGTGTGCTATTAGCTTTGCTCATTAACACCCATTAAAGAGTTTTTTTTTTCGCCCTCATGTTGGCTACAGCAAAGCTGGATCATGCCAACAGTTCCAGCTTCAGGACCATCAACGTGCCGCATCTCCCCAGGAATACACTGTGTTGGGGTTAGGCTGACGGTAAAGTGTGGTCATTCATAGTTTGGGCCTCTACGTTTTTATAATACAAGGCTTAGTGCCTTGCATTACACTGCAAATCCAATCCTTTATGATACTGATCCTGATATACAATATACTGTATCTCTTCCACGCGGAATGAAATAGTCTATATCTCTATTCAATTTGGTTTTTAAAATCACAGCATTGTGTTGTATAGGTCGATTATCTGTGAGATAGTATGTCATCACAATAGCAAGGTAGATAAACTGTATAATCAATCACATGAGAACGTAGCACATAGCATATGATTAATGTATAAATGAGATCAGCGACTACATGAAATGATACATTAGTGCCGAAAGAAGGGTGTAATGATGAACCTGGAAGTCAGTGGAAATTAAGCCACCTCCTAAACAAAGCACTGAGGCGGTGGATTTTGCTTACAAAGTCCACAAACCATCTATGCTCTCCCCCTCCCGCCAACATCTGACAAAAGACATTTTGGTTATTCTGCTGAGCCTCCATGTTTTTCCCATCACGCTGTAAGTGTCATCGTCAAGGACTGTCACACTAATTGCCTACTGTGTCAAAGGAAATGCTCGTACAGTGCACTTTGTTGAACCACCTCCAGCATGCACTTACGGACATGGTTACACGCTCAGACGATGCCCTTTTTTAATTAATTCCTCTGACCTTCACCGCACCATTTAATGTTTGCTGAACGCAGAAGGCACAAGACTAAAAGAAACCGCAGTTCCTCTTCCTGGTAATGATCATGTGCTATTGGTTCTGCTAAAAAATAAAAAAAATAAAAACAGAAAAAAAAGCCCACGGCACTCTCATTTTACAAACACTTTAAAAGCCTTTATTGTTATGGCTTGGTCATTTTAACCTTTTTAAAACCCTCTGTGTGTTCCGGCATTACGCCTTCATCAGGAAGTCAAACTCATAAAGACTTTTAAACTTTTGTAATATGAAAGTGCCTTTGGAGTTTCTCCTAATTTCTTGCATAAAGTATCCCCAACCAGAGAGCACCTCAAACAGCGTTTTGAGTCCAGCAGGCACTCCTTAATGGACATGTTATTGGTTCTGCTATGTTTAGCTCTCACGTCTCATAGGATCATGCTTTAGTTATTTTCTGCTTTAGTGCTGTCCTACTGCTTGCGAGTTCTCAGGGCATTTTGACCTGCCGTACTTTGCCCATGTGACCTCTTGTCACAGCGGAGGTCACAGCTGCTTGGTTCTTTTAGACTTTTACTTTCTTTTTGCAGTGGGTCAGAAAAAAAGTAATGCATTTTTAAAATACAGGTTTGGAAAATTAATATATGTAACAAAGGAGAAAGCAGGGAAATAGAACAAAATAAAGCATCGTGACACAGCACCATTATAAGCTCATTATGTTCCTGAAAGCAATATTCCTCAGAGAAGAGCTTCATTCATTCATTCCAACTGGTGCTCAGTTGCACTGTTGAGTCCCGTCTTTTTTAGCACGCCGTAGTGTGCCATCTGCCTTAAGTACTTCAGTGGAAACGACGGGCAGCCTCACAGCAAGCCACTCCTGCTGTAGCCAGGGGAAGCTGGGAAAAGCACAGTGGCACAGGTACAAGGGAGTTAAGCATGGGATAAAAAGAAACTGTCACCCCGGAGGATTTGATCGGGGGCCTAAACTGACATGGCGAGTGGAGGACTGATGCAAATCGAAGCAGTCACTGCAAAAGCAGCAGCCTTGTGATAGCAAGTGCCAGGCATCATCAGCGATGCATTTTTAATCCAGGGAGAAAGATTACGGTCCAAATGACCTCCCTCAATCAGAATGCTATGTTTTAATGTTGAACATTATTTATAGATTAAGATTAATGTGAGAAACCTTTAATCCTCAAGAGAGGACAAGACAGAGCAAATGCAAAAAATGAAGGAGGAGAAGAGAAAGTGTATGGTGAGTCAGAAGAAAAGGGCAAATTTAGAGGTCTCCTTTATAGGGCTATCATGCATATTATATAAAAAAGCACAAGCTTGCCCCCTAGTGTTCATGGCTTTCCCCCATGACTTGTAATCAAATATACATGACCTCCTTCCCTCCCAGTAAAAGGGGCCTAAATATAGCATTCTTTGTACATGCTAGGCATAATTATATGATTTTTTTCTAGGCATGCAACTCCCTAAAGTCTTGCCTTTATTTCTAATTCAGCATGCTGGCACTGACAGCCTCCACCATTTAGCCTGAGCTGAAGTAGTCAGCTGAGCATGCTTGGGGCTTGTGGCCTTTTTGTCTCCGTGCCCCCTATTAGCAACTGGCTGTCTTGGTGACGCCGTTCAATTCGCAGATTGCCGACAGTCGTCTTCTTGACATAAGTGCCATTTTAGGGGGTTGGTTGTCTCCTCTACAGTGCAGTGTTCACAACGCATTTGTGATACTATTTTGAAAGGCAGTGGCTTTCAAAACAAAAACAAAAAAAAAACCAGGAAGAAAAACAGCCACTGTCAACAACCAAAGACATTTGTATCATTAAACCCGGCGTTTGTGTGTCCTGCTTCTTTCATGGGCTGAATAAGAGCAGAGAGCAGAGAAGAGTAGAGGCGGACTGGGGTGGACAGAAGGGAGTAGTGGGGGCGGGAGGTAGGGAGGGAGGTAGAGAGGGAGGAGAGGGAGGGAGGTAAAGAGAGAGCTAGAGAGGGAGCTGTGGGGGCGGTGGAAGGTAGGGAGGGAGGGAGGTAGGGAGGGGAGGGAGGTAGAGGAGGAGGTAGAGAGGGGAGGGAGGGGTGTTCAGGGAGGGGAGCAGCATGGGACGTGAGGAGCAGCCAACGCTCATTAATGAGACCAGAGGAACCAGCAGGCATCTTCTTTCCCAGCCTGCGTGCAACTCGACTGCTCGCATTCACTGCCACATCTTTCTCACAAGGCAGAAGCGCTCACCGGAGAGAAAAAGCACCAGGCGTGAGAAAAGGTAGATCAAATTGCCCACATACAAGGTGGAGAATATGCAATATGTTGTTTACCTGATATGCAGATCTGTTTGACCTTCAACCTTATTGAGGAGCACTGTTGTATACAGTGAATGCACGTTATACTGTATATACTGTAAATCGTTCAAAATATATGCCTTCACAGTATGCCTATGCCTATAATACCATTATTTCTAAAAGAGCCATAAACAAAAACCCTTTTTATGAGTCGATTCAATTCCAATCTCTAGTCATGAAAGAAAGAAATACCACGCCTCTAAAAAAAGTATCACATCATGGTCTCTGGGAGTCAGCAGTGCCAGTCTCATAAGTCATCTTAAATACATAGGAAACACAGACACTTCCTGATATCCTGCTGAGTGATGAGTGGTTTCAATTTGACCGAGAAGGGGTTGACATCGGAGCCATCCGCTATGTGAGGGCATGTCCTCCAGACAGCATTTATCATCATCTACACTGCAGCCCTAAAAAGATTTTTCTTCTCCCCGATGGCCATCACCTGCCACCAAGCGTGATGTGCAGGAGATATATGCCGCGCTCCGTATTTATTGAAGTGAGTCCACATGTCACTCTTTGGCCACGGGTCAGTAATCTAGCAAGATTAGAAAAACAAGCCTTCTCCTCCAGCTCTTCTCTTCCCAGCCTGTCTCTGCACTACAGTGCCGTTGGTTAGGGACCTTTGCGTAAACCTCTGACAGGAGCAAATCCCCTCTCTGCCGATGAGCTGCTATGCTGATGAGATTTATATCTGTCGGCTGGCTTTTGCCGTCGTGACAAAGGCCATCGTCAATGGCAGCTGACGCAAATCAATGACACCGCTCGATATTCAAATGAACAGTGAAATTTCAAATTTTGTCCAGTGGTTTCACCTCCGGGCAACACGTAATTAAGCTGACACGCCGCTGACATGGTTTGAACATCCGCCCTCTCACAGCCACAGCTTTCAAAAGCCAAACGTGACTCCATTTTACTGTAGCATGAACATAAAAAAGTTGTGCTTACAGTTTTGTTTGCCACTTGGGCTTCAGGGAGTGAACTATGGAGAAATTCTCCTCAAAATCTCTTATGTTTGATGTCATTCCCCAGAGATGGCTTTTGGAAATTGGTTTCCAGCCTGTGGTTGCTTCACAACGATTTTCCTTTCTTATTGCAGTCACCTGTAAGCATTGATGGTATTGATTGTGATAACTGCCTATCCCATATAATCTGCCAAAAGTGCCAATATTATTATTGACCTACATCATTTCCAATAATAGAGTGCATAGTTCAAACATTAATTAAAACAAGCCGTATTGTGTTCACATGAGGGTTTTTTTTCCCCTGGCAGCTTGCCAGAAACCACAGACCAACCTGACATCCCCAAAAGCAATGGTGAGATGGAAAGGAAGGATTTAATATGCAGCAAAACTTTTGGAAGCAGCCTGCCCTCATGCCATTGCCTTCAAGTCAATCTCCATCTGACTGAGGATAAATCTTGACAGAGCCAGAGAACTTTAAAGCACAAGAGGGAGAACCATCTTCAAAGTCTGCAGCAGCCCCGAAGCTGAAGCTACTGAAAGGTTGACCAGAAGCACAGCAATAACCCCCCCACCCTCAGAATGCTGCGAATATCACTGACACAGGATGTGCCTTTTGATAGACCAGATCTCTCTAAATGCACCCAGGCAACATCTCAGACTGTTAAGGGCCTGGTGCAACCGGGTGTGGACAATGCTCTGTTTCTCATAATAGTAACTCAACCTTCACTTCCCCATTTCCAAAAATATGAATGCCCCAAACCTCATCTGCTCATCATGATTTAATAGCGTATGGGAAACAATGCTGACAAACACCATGATACCTAAACCCATTACCTAAGCATTTCTGCTTTCCCTAATGGAACAAATTGGTCGGCTTAACTGCAATACCAATACAGGTTGCCGTAAAAAAAGGAAGAAAAGAGGTACCCTCGCAATATATTTCCTGAACTGAAAGTGCAATTTAATAGCCTTCTGATTCCCCCACCTCTCAACCCCCGTTGTACCTTTATGGTCTTACATTCACTATAGCAGAATTGATCCAAGGGGTACAAATCATTCTCTGCCCCAGAAATGACCAGTTAATTAGGGTGCCCAGCATGAAGGTCATGTCTGTCCGCACACAGGCTCGGCTTAGTGTACAAACAGACAGTGGAGACAAACACAATGATTGGCTGCCCTTTTCAGATGAAGTAGGTTAGCCCACTCAGCGAGGTGAGTGTTGACCTTCTGCCATTTACTGATCTGCTAGCGAACAAAGAGAGCACAACCACAAATCCCGCTAATCCATGCTTATATTTCATATTCCATCAACTTTGTGTTGCCGTTAAAGAGATTTGTTTGCTCTGCCAAGGTTCGCTCTTGTAAACATGGATGACAAGGGGATTGAGCTTCGCTGACATACAAACCTTGTAAGACAAAAGGCCAACATGTAGTTGACATGATGTACCAGAGGGAGGTAGGGAGAGCGAGAGACAGACAGACAGAGAGAGAGAGAGAGAGAGAGAGAGAGGGAGAGAGGGAGAGAAAAAATGAAAAAGAAAACAGAACATGGCAGTGTAGACAAGTTAGAGAACATGACCGTTACAGACAGTTGCAGTCTGAGCTACTTTCCCCCCTACCGATTAGTGTCAGGTTAAAGCATCACAGCTTTGTAATGGGATAAGCCACCCGCTATTCCACCCCCCAAGATAAAGATTTTATCAGGGGTCCTCCAGCTTTGTTATTCTTGGAGGGTATGCGGTCAAATTGGCTCTCTGAAGATAAAAGCAGGCTAGCCTGCGTGGTGTGTGTCCAGTCCCCCCTAGTCTTCAGGCGAGGAGCGGACGGGGAGTCACCCAGACCTGACCTGATAAGATATATGTCCCCCCCCCAATCACCCCCAGCGTCACCACCAATCACCATTCCCCAACCCCGAGCCCAACCTCGGCCCCTGCTTTCACCGAGGGAGAGAGAGTGACGGGGGAAATAAGGGAGCATCGCTTAGCGCAGCTTCGGTTATAGCCATCTCAACACAGATAACGGTGCTATGGCTGCGGGACTTGAAGGTGATGGGCAGTTGCCAGCGCTCCTCGAAAGGTAAAGAGGAGACTGTCAAGCAGTCTGTTCTTTAGGCGCCCTTGGAAGGGTTTTTTGAAATTTCAACACTTTTAACAAATGAAAGGCTTTTCTGGTTTTCATTCACTTTTTTGTTTTGGCCAACTTTAAGAGAAAGGCATTTTCTTTGGGCCTGACTACAAGAGCTACTCAGAGCCACTATGAAGAACAGTCACAATGTCATAATGTTTAAAAAAATGACACACAAAGAACAAAATGAAATCAATGGCTTAAGGTTTCTGGATGGCTATTGTGTTCACATTTATGGTATTCAGGTCAACTTTAATTTGACTGAAGTTTAATGATAGCCAAATGTCAATACAAAACCAAAATGACTCGTAACTTAAACTGATACCAAGCATGGTGTTTTAATACAGTGAATGTACACGAAGTTCCTTTAAAAAAAATAGGCACTATAAATCCCAAGTTAAAAAAGCACCAAAGTCCCCTATCTAAGTTTCTGCAGTGCACTGTGAAGACAGCCTTCCCTGAGAAATGAGAAGTAATGGCTCTGGAAACCGAAACGTCCTACCAAGACAGAGTCTTACTGTTGTGAAACTGCATTATAGCAAAAGCAATTGCTTCACTACTAGTCCAGAATCTGATCTAACAGTGAGGCATCCACCCATTGAGCTAGAGGTTCACCCAAAGGCTGTTCCCTTCACTGTGAGAATCCTGACATGGTCAAATGTGCCTGGACATTTCATCGTGCTCAGCTCAATTTGTCAAGGGCCTGAAGAAAGTGGAGTCCCTGAAATATCCACTTCAGCTAACAAGGAATAAGCATGCTGTATTTTTCTGACTGCGACAGCAGTGCCTTTGAAAGCTGCACACATTTACTGGAATGACATGGTTTACTCTAATATGCATGTATCCAGTAAAGCAAGTGTGTATATTGTCATGACATTATGGGATGGATGTATGCAAGTTACGGATGTGTGTATATGTAGTACTAATTGATTGCTAAACACAATCATGCTCACAAACACATTCATGCCATTTTTGCATAATAAACTGTTTTTCTAATAACGTGCACTGGTGGTACTGGTTATACCAGCACTTAATCACAAATCTACTGTGTTGACAAAAAGAACAGTTGCTGTTTGTACATCAGCAACTGCTGTTTGCTCACCAGCAAAATGAACCACACACTGGCATAACAGATGACAAAGGGCTGTTGTTATGACAGGACTAAATGGTATCATCAACTTTTCAAATCTGTAAATGCCATGCTTTACACTCTTTTTTATTGATAAACCATTCTAACAGCTCTCTAACTCTCTTATTTGTCATATAATGCTGTTAAATGGTGGTACAACATATTTTTATTTTCTGTTCAGGCCAGGGTCAGATCAGGGGTTCTTGTATCATACTTCTTAAAGTAAACTCTTAAATAACAGTTTCCAGTAAAGTCTGGTTCAATTTTCAACTTAAGATCTTAAAATAGTCTTATACTGTTTCTTTTCTCTTAAGGGGGTTTTAGGAGAAACACATCAGAAATGAATAGGCTGTTTTTTATTTCTTGAAGACAGAAAAGACTGTTGTAAGACTGTAAGATTGTAGTATTTTCCCCACACAGCCAAGGCTTGTGTGTAAAGCACACGTAAAGCACAAATATGGCAATTTCTTATTGTCCATTGCATTACTGTAAGATTAAGCGAATTTCTGCTCAGTCATTACTGTAGATCACGTTACAGTCCAATAATGGGCCAGAGGCATAGTGTTAGACTGGTGTGAAACACATCCCTATGTGTATTCATAGGACACATAAATCATGGCAAGAATTACATCTGCAAGTGTTATTTAAATCAATATTCTGATCAATGACATTAGGGGATTAACACACAAGTGGGAAATCTTGGCTGCAGCATATATAGATTGGCAGATTGACATCTTCGGGAATTAGTTGAGATATACGGTGTGTCACTGTGAATCCATAGGAGACTTCATCCCGTGGAATGGCAATGGTAGAGAGAGAGGGGAGCCACCTCCTTGTGAAGGCATGAGATAAAAGTCTGGCCAGAGTGCAGGGAAGGTCATCAATATTCAATGCACTCTTGCTTTTGACTTTCCTGCTCACAGCATCTCTTTCAGGACCTTCTCTTGTGTAACACATACCATCTCTTCCCGCTGTCTTCTCTATCTATCTTTCCAGAGTCTATTTCAACCCATCTTTTGTTTGTGGAGGAGGACTATGAAGTACTGTGTGTGTGGGGTGAGGTGGGCTGGGGGTGAAGGGTGAGGGGTGGGTGAGAGTAATCGAGAACAATGACTTGCTTGTGCAAATCTGCCGTTTTCCATGTACACACTTTGTATCAGAGATGGGAGGATGACAATTTTACTGGGGGATGAAGAAAAAATTGGGTGGCCAAGACACTTTTCTTTTTTCTTCCCCCTGCACTAAAATGGCACAGCTATAAAATATGGATGGATACCGCCAACAAGAAGGCATTTGTGAGCAGCTGCAGCTAACTTGTGCTTCACTGTGAGGGGGCCCGAGCTTTGCCAAAATAGACCATCCCTGTCTCTCAGGATGATGTGGGAGGCCGAGCACCAGTTTACTGAAGCTGTTTGTTGTTTACATTTGATGTGTCGTTAGCCCCCTTCACAGAGCTCTCCAGTCGTCATGCCACTCAATCCTATTTGTGAAACCCTCCTCTTCTTCTTCCTTCCCCTTCATAAAAAAATACTGTGGTTCCCCCAGGCTGAAGCTGAGGTTTGAGTCACACCTGCCCCAATTCAATGCTGATCTAATGGTCACAGTTTTGCCCACATAGAAAAAAACTCATGCCGTACTCAAGTTCATGCCGCAGCCAAAAGTGTGTCAAAAGAGCTAAAACCACTTCAGGTGTTGTCGAGCTATCTAGCTGCCTAGCTGCCTGCCCTTAACCTGTTTACAGCTTCTCCACACCACCCATGCTGTGGCTTCACTCCCTCTTTCTCCCTCTTTCCCACTCTTTGCTCAGTCTGGTATTTTTAGACTGTTTTATTCGCTCTGAATTTTAATTTTGCCTGGCATCCTTGAAATTACAGGGAGATAAAAGAGATCCAGAGCTATGTTAATATCGCTTTGAAGACAGAGTCAAATTGCCCATTGAATCCCTGGCTTTTTTTTTTCCCGCCTCCTGTGTTGCATGCACTATGAGGGTAGACTGCAGCGTCAGCTCACCGTTGGGCTGAAGTGAGAGCGAGCGAGCCCCACATCTCCATCTTGTTTTCCTCAGCAGGCTCTTATTTGAATTCCCATTACCATGACATCAATCTAATCTCACAACTGTGCGACCCACAAGATCCCACTGAATGGAGTTTTTCATAAGGAAAAGGTAGGGGCACCACACCTGGCAACTCAATAACAGGCAGAAAGGGAAGCAGAAAAAAAAACCTGCATACATCTTTTTGTCCTGTGCCATATTTCCTGTTTTTGCCAGTAGATTGCTATGACGAAAGAGGGACAGAAATGCAAGATTAGGGCTAAAGATATCAGCACAGGATTCAGAAGGACTATGTCACTGCTTCCCAGCTGCCCACTGTGTTGTATTTTTGACCATCAATTATGGCAAAGGTTTTAATGACAAGTCCTAACTTAAAACACTTGTGTGTTTAATTTTACCTTCGTTTAAAATCACCCATTTCATAAATGCATATCTTAACTTGCCGGAATGTGTGTGGCTTCTCATTAATGGAATAGGCCACGCTTTGCCCTTTCGAAAGTGACAGGTGGAAATAAGAACAGAAGGTGCAATCACTTGAGAAATTCAGTCACAGTGTGAGAAGGCATTTTTCCCAGTATATCCATCCTCTGCACACAGCTTGATAACAACGTCCCTGGTGTTATAACTGCATGATATTTTTGTACAATGAATGTTAAACCGTTTGAGTCCCTTTGATCAGCAATGCTGACAACTAATTCCACAACAATCCCCACCCCCTTACCCACCCGCATCCTCCCTTTGCCCATATCTTCACATTTTTCAATGTAGTGGGTTAATTTTGCAGTGTCAGATTGCCTCCTCGATAACCAAACCTGATTATTATGTTATTGTCCATTGCCCGGGCAAAGAAAGAATCAGAGCCATCCCTACCTTCCATGCGATCTGTCAGGCTCTCTCCCATGTTCTGGCCATCTTTCAACTACTTCAGACAAAATGCAGCAGTGCAGGATTCAAGCAGCCTCAACATTCATTAACATCAAGGAACCTCCCAGAAAAAAAGAAATACTCCTTCTACTCTCCTTGCTATATCGCTGATAGAGTAGTCAGCACGTAGTACAGAGGCTTTGCTGAACCTCCAGCCTCCCTATGGAACTAGTATTTGGAGCTGCACCAGCAGAGAAAAAAAACACTTGTCTAGGAGTCAGTCCCTAAAGTCTAACAATGTGACACTATCAGTGCACAGCACTGCACCTCAATCTTCTACTCCCATCCATCTGAAGAGCCATTAAATGTACCGTGCTGCGTATTTAATAGTAAGCTAATTACTCTCCCCTTGACCTGCGAGTAAAATGAGCCAGGGTTCTGAGTTATCTACAGAAAGCGCATTAGCTCAAGGTTTCTGTAATTGCTTTAATTAGTCATAAACCCCGCCAATCCACTGCTAATTGACCACTGTTCTGATTTAATGTAATCGGGAGGGCTTGGAAAATGTGCAGTGCATTCCCTGCCAAAGCAGATTAATAACATGGGAAAAAACAAAAGGTGTAAGATAATAGAAAGCCTTCATGCCAATGGCAATCACGGATTTGTCAATTTGTCATCTATGTAAAAGTGCACTATAATAAGCAGGGAGAGAAAAAGGAGGTTTTGAGATTTCCTATTTTAAGTCCTTCTATCTTGAAATGGTAGCTTTGAATTCAGACTTTGTCCTGATTTTCCTAGCTACGAGGAGTGTTACTCCGGAGACTGTGCAGTGATTGCATGATGTTGCTTCATTGTTCCACCTTTCATATCTGTCATCACTCCATTACGCCAGTACGTACTCTCTGTCGCTCTCTCTTTCTCGCTCTCCGTCTCTGTCTCTGTCTCTCTCTTTCTCTCTCACTAAAACTGTCTCTAACAACCCTAGCTGAACCACTAGCTTTAGTTTTAGGTTAACTTAAAAATGCAAGGCAGCGAGGAGGAGCCTTAGAAAACAGAAAGTGGATGATGAAGAGGAAGTCTCCCCCATGCTGAGGTGGGTGTTCCTTTTGCATATGTATTCCTCCCTCCTTTTTACCCTCCTCCTCCTCCTCTTCCTCATCCTCCTCCTCCTTCTCTTTTTTCTCTCCCTCAGAAAACTGCTTAAGACGCCAAGCCATGCCTTTGTTATTTACAGTGCCCTTTGAGAATGCCTTCTGCATCTGATGCACTCTAAAGCTGTTTGTAAGCCAGAGAGCAGATGAGTAGGTGACAGTTGACTGTGTGTATGTGTGTGCCTGTGTGGGTGTGTGTGTATTTGTGTGCGTGTGGGTGTTTGTGTATATGTGTGTGTATGTGTATGTGTAACTGTTTGTGTGCAGTAGAGGAAGTAGCACTAAGGGCCAGGAGGAAGATTTCCTGTGACTTTCCACTCTGTTTATCTCTGCTTATTCATACAACGCCTTCATTCGCCTAGTGCGACATCTCACAGCAGCTGACTACAACACGTAATGTACTCACACCTCCAGTGGAAGGAAAATCCAGAGACATGTTTACAAAGGTCAACATCCAATGATGACAATAATATATAAGAAAATGTACCTAAGGTCTCTTTCTGCATGATCTTGGTGGTAACATTTTTACTCACACATTGTCTGCTATAAGCTGTGGCTAGGGACCAAAGTTTCTATTCTTTTTTTCCTGTTCTTTCCAGCCTTGAATTTGGAATTATTTTGAGTGCTTTCAAGATACCATATACTATGAGAATGGCTACAGACAGTGACTCAAAGGAAACCTTTTTCCTTTCTATGTATCTCCTAGTACAAAATGGCCCAGGCAGTCATTATTGCCACTGTGCAGAGTAAAGCAGGCACCATTGTGAAAAATGAAGGGAAGGTGCCGTGACCCCCAATGTGTTTTCTGACCCATGACAAGAAGGTCATGTCCTCTTGTCAGGGTAACATCCTTAGTAGAACTGCACCCTCTTTTACACCACCAAAGGCTAGAAGCCGGTCGTCTACAAGTCTGCTACAAGGGGGGTTCAGCCAAAATTGACAAATCCATGTTGCAGCCCTCACGCCAGACCCACTGAAAGGAATCCATATTCTCTCTTTTCTCATCTCTTCCGCCCGTCCTACCCTCTGGGTCTGGAAGATTACTGATATCATTACAATGGACGTTCTGGCAGGGTGGCAGCAGTCACATTTAATTTCTCTTGTCCAGATATCTATACAAGATAATAAGGCCCCACGCCACAGGCCGTCCACTCGCCGCCGCTGTTTCCGCATGTACCTTGGGGACTCTCAGCCATCACGCAAGGAGAACAATCTTGTCAGATTTGCATTGCATAGTGATAACCGGCCCTGAGAATCCTCTGCGTTCACCTTCTAATTATTTGAGTGCTGCAACTCTGTGGCTGTGAATGTTAACAAAATTGGTCTACATCAGTTAAAGACAATGTTAATGTGTTTATGTTTGCTCTTTCTGTGTGTGTGTGTGTGTGTGTGTGTGTGTGTATGTGCGTGTGTGTGTGTGTGTGTGTGTGTGTGTATTCCTGTGTGTGTGTGTGTGTGTGTGTGTGTGTGTGTGTGTGTGTGTGTGTGTGTGTGTGTGTGTGTGTATTCCTGTGTGTGGTGAAATGGCATCCTGAGTGTAAAATGCACATTTTACCAACTTAGACGACGTCGATGCTAGATTCAAGCCATTACACCCATTTGGATTGGTTAAGTGTGTCAGGCTTCACGCCTTAATTGTGTTAAGTGACTCTGCTGTGCTTGATCCAATCACTCTGCTCTACATCTGGGGAAACTGAGCATGAGGGTTTGTTCGAGGGAAAACCCTACATGGCAATTGACTAAGAAATTACTGCACACAAAAGTCTTACTTGGTTGCCTCTCTAGAAAAGGGCTAAATCCATTGCTCCGTGGAGTGAATCAATCGACTCGCTTGTTTGATTTTTTGCCCTGTCCATTATTTAAATTGATATTTTTTGAGGGTCCAGGAAAAGCAGCAATTTGTGACAATAAATCTGCATGAAGCAGTATGTCATTTCTGCGCTTAGCAAATGTCACACTAAACACAGGGAATAGGCCCCTGAGTTTGTTTGAATGCAGTCAACATGTCTCCACAAACAGTAATTGCTATAATCATGCAGCAGTGAATGTTTACCATCATCTCAGTAGGGCTGAGAAACCCTGCTGAACAAAAACACTGGCTACAAATAGTGCAATGAAAGATGCAATAAAGTCGATATTGCTGAAACATGTGTAACAATGTACATATTTCTGTTCTTTTGTATGCATACATCTCCTTGCAAATTATACAATAGCTTGTAGGCAAAGCTAGGTACAAAGCAACTATTTTTTTGTTTTGTTTCAATAACCTCATACACATTTTAATCAAATGTATACACCATATGTCTTTTGAGTTTCCACAGTTGGAGCAACGGATAGAAAAAAAACAACCGCCACTTTTCCACTGCAGCTGAACTTGGTGAACACTCGATTCAAACCATCATATATTTTCTTCTTGCTCAGGTCTTGCTGCTGTTCAGATGGAACAGTCGATATTCAACACCTTGACCTCTGTCAGCCTTGATGTGGCCCACATTGAGGGAAGGGGAAAAAGACTGGAAACTTCTCTACCTCTCTCAGCCTTCACAGCTATAAATCTGTTGAATTTGCAAGATCATCATTGGGGAAGATTCTCCAGCTTTAGCAGCTTGATTGTGGTCCGTTTCTCAGCGTAATGAAACCCAAGGCCGAGAACACAAGTTTCAGCCAGACGTTCAGTGGAGAAATCAACAGTGGGGGCCATAAAAAGTGAGACGCCGCGCTCTGACTTATGAGCATGACAAGGCACTAGTCATCCACCTAATTTAAGGGCGGCTTCTCCTCCGTCTAATTAACAATTTACTAGGCCATCAGTCAACCTCTCCATTGTGCTATAATCAGCGCGGCTACTGCTGCCTCTCCTTTTGTCCCATTGCCACGTACCGCCGCAGATTAAATGATAAAATTTTCATGGGAGACATGCACTGCAGCTAAATGGATGGCAATAGCAACTCACGCAAGCATGTGGCCAACAGAGAACACATGGCCCACACCCCAGCCGCCCCCAGCACCCCCATCCCCATCCCACCACCCCAAACAACCCCCTCCCCCGCTTTTTGTTAAACATCAATTAGCCCTCATGAGCAGGAGAAAGTGTACGGGAAATGAGGGAGGCGGCTCTCTGGCTGTTTGGCTGGAGATTTACAAGCGCTGTGGTGGGTTTTTTTTTTCTCTCTTTTTTTTTCTTCTAAGGAGTAGACGTGGTGACACTTGAGCTGCCCCATTAGTCCTGGATAGTCACTCCCCAGGGAGCACTCAGGCAGCTGACCGTGTCCTGTCTATTAGGGTGTGTGAGCTTACGAGGCAGCGGCTTGTGCGTTACAGTACGTCCCCGCAGGAAGGGAAGTGTGTGTGTGTGTGTGCCCGAGGCCCGAGGCCCGAGGCCGAGCCTCGTGGCGTGGCGGGACACTGCGCCGCACCACCAATCAGGGGGCAGCTGTAAACACGCGCACGGTTATGATCCTCTTCACTCAGCCATGGTGCTCCTTTAAAGGATTATGATACGGTTTATGGCGGAATGGATTTGGGGGGGAAGTATATAAATAAATCTCCTGATGTTGCATAACACAATTTCAGCCCCAAAGTCCCAGAGGATACGGTCTCTACCTTGAAGGGGGGAAGAAAAAAAATTAGCCCTTACCCTCCTAATTTACATTTCCGTTTAATGAAGGCATTGTGTTGTTGCTATGCTTGCATTACGATGACCTTGGTGAAATTTTCCAACTGTCAAATGCCCTCTGACAGAGCAGATTATGCCTCAAGTCTTTGCGAATTCTCTTATGTTTTCCTTTTCTTTTTATTTGTCTTAGACTGTCATTTATTTCACAGACATAAATATAATCAATTCCCATTTAGCCTTTATTTCCTCATGCCTACAATCTCTTCCTTGAGTGATGGATGGTTGGGCCATCTCCCAAAGAAAACACTTGGCAAGTTTCTTTAATTTCAACCACAAAGGCTGAAGAGTCATTTGGTAAACTTGTAGTGTGGGATATTAATACCCAACTGTTTTCGCTATGAATGCCTGTCAGACGCATTTGTCTTGCCCAGCATGACCATACAACATTCAGAGCCAATCATGCAACATAAAACGAAATAACTCCTCAATGCTGACAAGGAAGCCTCAAGTAAGCCAACTGCTGTTCCATTACACACCATTTTATTTTAATGGCTGAAACGACTCAATTGGGTCTCCCACCTCATTTTATGTTTAAGATGTGTGAAATTGCATTGGGAATTATAGACTTCACTAACCATGCTTAAAAGATTACTCAGAAGTCAATGACCAATATAGTACTCTCAACTTCCTATATTACCACTGCCAATATGGATATATGAGTGTGTCACAATGAATCCTAATCATATTGATATGGTCACAAATAGTATTTTAATAATGTTCCATGTGAAATGTAAATAATCACTCAGTGATGATACTACAAGCAGACATCCGATTTCAAAGGCCAGCATTTGTCCTACAATTTAGCAATTGCTCAGTGTTAACCGTCTGCAGATGTTTGCAGCATCTTGACAGATTCTCATTTAACATGTTTAATTTTGCATTTTCAGTTCACACCCTCCATTAAATTCAGATTTTTGATTGGGCTGTAAAAGCAACAACTCCATGAGGTTGGGCAGTATATTGGACAGTCTTCCTCAGTAAACAAAGAACTAGGCCTGCATCAAGAACATATGCAAATCATCAACTAAGATATAACAAGGTCTAAGACTAACCATTATAATTTCTAATATTGTTTTATTTTAGATCACTGTTCTTTGTCACATGAGCCCCAGTTTTGTAATACAGACCTTGTGAAGTTTTAAGCATTATCAAAAAACAGGCCAGTCCAGGTAAACAACACCTGATGTACATATCAATATGTAACTATCTTCTCAAGTGTTATTTACCACAGAGAGAGGCCACAGAGAAAAGTAATCATATTCCTTCCTCGAGCTTACTCTTTTCAAGGCCTGACCATCTGCTTTGCACGGGTGCTGTTAGACAACGAGGGAAGCGTCAGCTTAGACAGGTAAACACATGTTGTACTGGTAGATGATGTTGTTCAAGGAAACAGATTCCAGGAGGTTTATCAAGACCTTCCAGAGGGAGGTTCTGCCGCAGTAACACACCAGCCTTTCCCGCCAGTCAAGGCTCCAGCAGGAGACCTGACCTCTTATCAAAGAGCAGCCTCAATTAGAGTGTCCATTGGGAGTACATGCAGCACCACACCACACCCCTCCTAGCCACCACCGCACCACACCGCCACCCTCGCCTCGCCGCTCTATCGACTGCTCAGGGGAGTAGTCACCATGAGACCGGAGACAGAGCGATGGGAAAACCAGCCAGCCCACCTTTTCTCTTCCTCGTTTCTCGTTTGCTGACTCTTTGTCTAATCATCTTTTCTTTATAGCGGTAGTGGAAATATACTGTGCGTGTGAGCATAAATGTTTTTCTGTGTGTGTGTGTGTGTGTGTGTGTGTGTGTGCGTGCGTGTGTGTGTGTAAGAGAGTGTATTTTTAGCAGGGCTGTGTTAGATTGGGACCCATGACAGTTTTTTGTGAGACTGCAGACTCCTTTTCCATCTGCTACCCTCAGCCGGACAGATTGCGCTATTCACAACAGAATGCAAACCAAGCACTGACCTGTGTCGCCCTGAGAACAAAAAAAAAAAGAGAGAGAGAAAGAAAAGCCCCCATGGATTGTAGGAGCACAGACGCTATGTGTGTGTGTGAGGATCTGCATGCTCTCACCTCTATGACGGGCTTAAATGGGCTCATCGGCTTTACAGTGAGCAAACAGTAAGGGCGTTTCACCTTTGCCAACGTCCTTCATTTTCTTATGGAAAGAGGCTACATATTATAAATTTGATGAACAGTATTTCCCACTCTTTCTTGCAGATGGAGGGAGGGTTTTATTAATTTAAGGTGGAGTATCTGTATCTCTTTCTGTTTTTTTTTTTTGACCGGATACATCTCCCTTCTGTCTTGCTCTCTCTGTCTCTGTCTCTCTCTTTCTTTCTCTGTTTGTCTATACAGCTCTCTCCCATCTCTATTGCTCTCTCTCTCTCTCTCGCTCTCTCTGTCTCCCTCTCTCTTTGGGTCTTTGTTAGCTTACCGATAGAGGCAGGCAAAGATAAACACTCATTCATTTCCGATTCCCTTTAAGGGCAATGCCAAGGGAGCCCCAAACTCACAGCTCATTGAGAATTTATGGTGGTCCATGATGCCTGATCATTTTGATGTGAGTTGTATGCCAATAAAACCAATTTGGGACGAGTGTCAGCAACCATTAGTTGAATAGTGTGAAAGTGTGATGTCTGACCTTATGACATCTAGACTTATAGACTATAGACCTACAGAATTTTGTTGTGGTGCAATCAATGGATGACATTTTTCTCTACTCCTAAGACTTACAGCTAAACTGAGTGCATCACTTGGATATCATAACAGACCAAGATAATACTTGTATAAAAAAATGTGTGTGTGTGTGTGTGTGTGTGTTTGTGTGTGTGTGTGTGTGCGTGTGTGTATGTGTGTTTGTGTGTGGTGGTAGTGGTGGTGGTTGGGGGGTTGGTGGGGGGAGGGATGGGTAGAGCTGCTGTGCTTTTCAGACTGTTGTGTCTTGTGACTCTGATGTGTCTTGGGTTGTCAGATGTACAGTCATATAAAACATTACCCGTAGCATTATAATTATGAGTATATGAGTTCATCTCAACGGCCCATCTTTACCAACCTACACGGCACGTCAAAACAATCACGTAGCTTCTTCATTCCTTCGAAAATAGGAGGAGGTATAACAATTCTCACTCGGTACCGACCGGTTTAGTAATACAGATACAAAGAGTGCCCCTGTCTGAAACACAACTTAAAACCTGCAGTTTTGGAGACGTTTGCGTCCATTTGCACAACTAACAAATGGAGAGCACAAAAGATCTTGGAATGACGGAGGGAGATTAACACAGAAGTCATCTGACTTTTTGATGTTTATCTGGACTGAGCACAACGAATAAACATTGCAGTAGCCCGTCATTATATGCGATGAAACACTGGCAACTCTACCAATACGGGACTAATGCATCTATATAAGCTATAAACTACAGCACAATAAACATGCAAGCCCTAAATAGACTAACACTTCTCAAACAGATAGCATACATGACTTTGTTTTGACAGTGATTACAGCTTTATTTGGTATGTGTAATAGATTAAAAGGATGCGTGATCTAGATGAAGACTGAGCGACTGAGACTATTTCTGGACAGACAAAGTCGTCCTGATAAATATTTAATTTAATAAATAACGTAACAAATTCACTCACCTTCAACAAGAACTGTAGTCATGATTGATCAATTAATCCGGCAAAAGAATAATTCCAACAAAAGGTTCCCGTTGGAGGAGGCAGTGTTTTTTCCCCTAGGTTCTTGCAAAAAATATTGCAAAATCCCAAGGACGGATAAACACAGGAAAAAACAACCCTTACATTAATTAGGAAAAAAACTTTACCCAAAGGTGGTCTTCAGGAAGCGGGTTGGAGAACCAAGTCTCCTTTTAAAACCGCTTTCAGACATTGAGAGAAGTCTGGGAGAAAGAAACAAAACTGCAGAAATATCCAAAGAGGAGGCAAGAGTCAGACAACGGGTACGTCCACCACATAGACGGGCGGGCGCAGAAATCGCATCAACCCTAAAAAGTAATGGAAAAGGGAACGTACTATAGATGAAACGCAGACATTTGGGAAAGGATCCACCAACACAGATACATACTTCCAGCTTTCCCTGGTGTGGGTAAAAGACAGCAGTATTCCGGCGTGCATGTACCCCGCGCTTGAACAGAGTGAGTGGCTGGTTCCTGCGCACAGTACTGTAAGCTTTAGCACAGGCTAACAGAGCGAGAGAGGGTGGGAAGGTGCAGCGACGGGCTCTCGCGCATAGAGAGAGCGAGGATAGAGAGACGGCAAAGATGAATGTTTTATGGGTCTGAAGCAGGGAGTGAACGCCGATGACTGTTCGATGGAATTCTGGTGATTTAATTTGACTAATGGGGAGTATATTTGGTTAATATGTGCAGACGCACGCTTAGACTAAATGCATTAAAATAGGTGGACGGAAAAAACATGAGGTGCAACCGAATGACTTTTAGTACTCTGGAACTGGAGTCCATTACTGAAGTACCAGTTCTTTATGCGAGCTTGCATTCTGAAATTGGCCCACCTAGGCCTATGTTTAGATAAGATATCTCACAAGACAACTAGGCGTATAATACAAGTACGCATAGTAACAGATTGTTTTTGTAAACTGCAGTAACCCCTCGAAAATCGAAAGATGTCTGACAAGCCTTGTTTTGGCATGGATTTACAGTAAGACTGTTTTAGGAATGTATTAAAATAACAAAAAGTCTCGAAAAAAAATTAAGAAATCATACATATGAAGTAACTAGCGTAATTGTTTAATGCCTGGTCAATTGATCCAACTATATAGGCTATATATCCCTATTACTAAGGACAAAACGCCCCCCAGTGGCATCAAGGCAATATCTGGAATTGCCAATATTCAGAGAAAAAATGCAAGGTCTTGAAGACTGAGCCGTTCGAATTTGCGCTCCGATTAATACTTTTCCAACAAAACACGTTTGAATATGGCACCATTTAAACAGACAATGGAACAGATACACAGCCTACTGCAATCATTATGATTTATTCTGAGTAGCCTATACACGTACTTGAAAGATTGCAGGTCATGTAATAATTTAACCAAATGAAGACAGTGCATGGCACTTAATATGTCACAGTAACAGGTCTGAATAACAGATAGCGTAACAGATCCTCTGGCAAACTCCTTTGAGAAATTGTCACATGACAGCCAACCACTGAAATTAGTTATTCCCAAATCAGCACCATGGACAGCTATCCATACACCCGTTTAAAGAAAACGACCATGTTATATTTTACTTTCTGTTGTTGTAAACCATCAAAAGGTGTCTTCATCGTTACAGGTTCTAAGGCATATGGGTTCTTCTTCTGGTACAGATGCTTTTGAAGTGCTACTGCAAGTATTTCTGAATAGCTCAGGGTATACTCTCCGTATGGTGGAGCATATCGGTAGATATAAATCTCTATGTAATGAATATAATGAAAGACATCAAGCTGTCAAGTTTCAAAGCCAATGACTCAGGCCGGATAATCCTTTCGCTGGGAAGACGAAACCCCCACAAACGGAAGATGAATGACTGCCTCTGGTGGAGGAGAATTTGGCCATTTCTGTTCCAGGTGTGAGTGCGTAAATGAACTGCCATAAATGCTGCAGACACGTGCTGGTGTAGCTTTAAATGGCACAAGTTACCAAACAACAGACACTGAGACACAGGAACCAGTATCGTTTATCAGCAGGTGTTTTGACATTTGGTGACAAAGGGTCACATCTTTCGAAACATCTGACTTTGTGGAATCATCAATACATTGAGAATGTTAGAATGTAATTTTGGTCATGCCCTTTCCTGCCAAACTATTATTCATGTTCTGTGTGACCTCTCCTTTGGATACCTCAACATGTTGCAACACCTGGAGGACTTTCAGTAGGGCATGGGGGCTTAACTCAAATCAGGCACCCAGGGACCCAGACCACTAGTGATTCTTCACAAAGCTTGATGCCCCATTTATATATATATATATATTTTTATATATATATATATATATATATATATATATATATATATATATATATATATATATATATATATATATATATATATATACTCTCTGTTTTATATATATAACAAAATGATTTGGAGAAAGTCCTATCCTACAACAGTGCTGGCCAAATTTGAAATCAATGCCATTACAGACAGTTCATCCGTTAGTGCAAATGGAGTTTTCATGACCTGCACTCATTTCCCATAGTGGTCATCAGTCCTGCTTTTGGCCAGTCTAGTCTATGTTAAATGGCAGAGCCTCAAGAGGAATATTGCCTTTTTCGCCTTTAAAATGGACATAATCCTTCAATTAACTTTTTTGCTCGCCTCTTAACACATTTTGAGAAGAGGCCCCCTGCTCTTCCGTCCTTTCCTCGAAATGATGCAAAACGAAAGCCATTAACGATCTTGTATGCCTCCTGCATTGCACTCATCCTTGTTCTGTATCACTTTTATCAGAACAGAACTCGTCGGGCATAATGCACACTATGCGGCAGCCCTTCCATTAAAGTGGGGAGTCAGATATCCATTCCTCTCCACCAACTCTGTAGCCATTAAGATCCAGTGACAGCTAATTTTCCTCTGTGGCCCTGGGTAGACAATATCATTGATGGAATTGTTTTCGAAATATCTTCATAACTCATTAGCTCATTAGAATAAAGATAATGATACAGCTTGTTTACATCATTCTGTAATTAGAGATTCTCTTATTTTACTTAAACCTCCTTTTTACAATTTGCCTGTCTTTGATTGGATTATTTAAAAATGTGACTGCACATGTTTGGAGCATGAAGAGGTGAGCAATGGTGAAAATGAGCTAATGGGAGGATGACCATCATTGTGTAAAAGAATGGATGTATGGGTGGATTAATAGCTAAATAAACAGAAATAATTGCTAAATTATTGACAAAATAAGTCACGCATGTTACATTTTTCATATTACAAAAAAAAGACCTTGAGACATGAGTTAGAGGAAGGTGAGAAAGGGGAGGATTCTTTTATTCAACTACATCCAGGGCATCACACGGGCAGTTTCCTGTGGAAGTGCATGTCATTGGTACTTATTCATAGGGTCTTAAAACCACTTCTTATCTCTTGACCTTGCAAGGGGTAAGATTATCGTTGGCCCATCTTTGACCTTATAAACAGTCTGACCTGATTCTAAGTGGTCATAACATGACTTTAAAATCCTGTGCCAGCTCTTCACATGGGTGATTTTCATAATGGCAGCTTCTTGGTCCTTATTTATGTCCTTAAGTGTGGGACTATTCATTTATTTGAATGAATTTTATTCTTGATTTTTTTGAAGGTGGCCTAAAGGTGTGTGATCAGAAAAGCATTTCAGTTCATTCATAGGAACTGCTTGTAATTTTTTTTGAGTGATATACTTTGACTTTTTTTGTTGCAGTCATAATAAGAAGATAAGTATTTTCAGCATTTTTCCTCTCACCATCTGAACGAGAAATATAATGTTGAAGGATGAATTCTTATCAAGCCAAGCTATCTGACATTACAGAAAATGACCCTGGCTGCTGGACTTTCATCTTCAATGCCAGAACAGGATCAAGGAGGGCAGGAGTATCCATCTCGCCCGCCCCTCAATTTTCCCCTTCTCTCTGCAACTCAAGATTATTTGGGCTTCTCATCTGGAGCGCTCTGACCCCTAAGGAGATAAAGCCGATTACACCCAGGATCAGAATGGAATTAGTTCATTTGGTTTTTTCTTATCCTTTTTCATTATAATCTTCAGATATTTGGAAGCTTTTAAACTTGATATCTCTCCTAACTACAGTACGCGTGTCCTCAGGATGGTTGAATTCAGGTACTGAGAGAGAGAGAGAGAGAGAGAGAGAGAGAGAGAGAGAGAGAGAAAGAGCGAGAGAGAGAGAAAGAGAGAGAGAAAGAGAGAGAGAGAGAGCATTGTGGCTATCACTGTCCAGAGTGCATCAAGCGTGTGTCACAGATATGATAGTGGACAGGACCTCTGCCCTCACTGTGCTTACAGTGCTTTGGATTAGCGCAGCTGGTGGATTATATGGATGGTCACATGAAATATGCAACAGCAGCTTTCATCACGCATGTTATTATTTATTTATTAATTTTTCTCTTTTTCACATGCTGTACAATCCACAATGCTCATGAACTAATCTACATGTACACAAAAGTACAAAACAGTGTTTATGTTAAGCACCACTCAACACAATCTGCTATTTCAATGTAAACACAGCTACAGTGCTTCTGAACATGCGCTGGAGTGCTATAAAATAATAAAGGGGTGGGCTTTTCTGTTATCTAGAGAGACATGGAACCTTCTGTAAACAGTAGGTGTTTAAATTTACATATTGCATATTCATGATAGTCCATACTTAACTTGAAATAATTATCCTTCTACATTTTGCATTATGAGACACAAAACCAATGAACGATGCCCTGAAATTCTAGAAGGGTCGACTTTCATTGTACATCTGAGTAATATGAAACACATGGGAGACATTTACCTCTGGTTCATTAACCTCATATTTTATGTGCGGTTTTAATTAGGGACTTAAGCCTTCTGTCAACACAGAGGCTCAGATTGTGACCGTAAGCACTTTCAACATTAAAGTCTCTCCATTTCTGTGCATTATCAGAAATGATATCATAACCACTGCTGATGACTATGCTTTGAGCACCAATTGAGTCTGCAGGCAAAAACTGGTGTTCAGGAGTTTGCTAAAGAACAGAGGAAAATGGCCTATGAAATTGAAAATATAATTTAATACATTATATTTAGAGGCTACATTCTCATTACGATAACAACAAGATCATCTTATTATGTTTTATATAATTTGTTTGGCATAGTCCCTGAAGAGCTGCTTAACCACTAGATTTTTTTTGTTGTCCCCAATTAACAAGACAGTGCACTGGCGATGAACATAACTGCTTTTGTAACCCAAAAGGCAAAAGACAATGTGTAATAACATATTGTTTTCCTAGCCATTCTCAACAGCATTTCACACTGCTTTTGCATAGGGCAGTCACCCACAGCTTTATTCCCAGAGGAAAGCTGGAAGTCTTGTTTAACACTTCAACCATGTTGTCTGTGTCGTGATCCTTGTTTTCAAACCTGTGGCAACAGGTGATCCAAATTATGATCTTTTGGAGGAGCGTTCTGCACCGAATGAGCCCAGCGTGACTGTGAGGTGGTGTTGACGCACCCGTGGCACATTTACATTCTTGGGGAGAAAACTGCCACAGCACAAGCCACAGCTCCCCCACTAGACCAGTGACAGGCACAGGCACATCACAGCAGGGTGTCGTCACCATGTCAACCACTTTAACTGACAAGTGTGGCTTCAGCACTTTAACAGAAGGAAAGATTATGAAGTCCTGCGTCACATTCTCTCTCTCGACTTTGGCCAACGGAACTGTGTGTTCCTGTGACTTCATGGAGAGAGTGTTTTCTTTGACAAAAGAGAGAGAAAAAAAATATTGTGATGTGGATGTAATCACTAAGTAAAAGTTGTATAACTGCTCATTTTTCTTGAGAGTCTTTCAATCACAGTGCAAAGACACTAAAGCTTCTTATAGACTCCTGCAAAGACTATGTGAATATATATTTGGAAATTTTAATCTGACAAGATTAATTGTGACAATAACCATGCCTTATTATAAAGGAAAAAGTCAATCTGCACAGAAAATATAAATCTTACTGCAAGTGTGTGCAGCTACTGGTGGGTACATCTGCGCTGTTGGCTTTTGCATAAGCAGTTGGTGTGAGGTCAAATGAGAACAGCTTAAGAATTTTTCTGATTACGCATCTGAGGCAAAACAAGTAGTGCGCTCAAGAACTTGACATGGCTGACGAGAATTTGTTCTGAAGCAGTGCCACATGTGCTCAGCTTCTTAGCAGACTGGTTGTCGACACTCCCACATAATGTCAAAAGGGACCTCTTATATTTACTGTCTTCACCTCAAACAAAAACAAACTTTTGAAATGAGATCCATTTCATAAAAATGTGGCTTAATACTCAGAAAAGAAAACAACAACAAAAAGGAAAACATTACACTATATGTTACGTCATTGCATCTGATTTCATGAGGCCATGTAGAAAATTACATCATGTCTTCCAGTACATCTAGCAGAAATATGTTACAATTCATTGTTTTGTTTAGTAGTCGTTATGTAACATGTGCATGCAAATAGTGTAACAGAGAGTGTTCAATGTTAAAAGTACAATAATAATCTTACATACTGTATGTATAACGATAACTATATATTATAATATATACAGCACACAGCTATATGTGACATTAATCCCCTTACTGTCCGCATACAATAGTACTTGTCTGTCAGTAAGCTGGTCAGCTCAAGCTTGCATATTTGATCACGCAAATCTGAGCGCAATATCCCTTTCAGGGTACCAAGAGGCTCAGACATAGAGCTAAAAAACTTGGGCAGGGCACGGCAGGGATTAATTTCAGCTACATAATAGCACACCAGTAATTATAGTAAACAGTTGTTCTGTATGCAGCCCAGGCCTCAGCTGTTGCACCTGACAAATACCAAGGACCTTGCCGAGGCCGCCCTCTTTAAGGAGTCCATTAAGAAGCTTCCATTTGTCTGTAACTAGGCAATGAATGATGAACACGCCGCATACCTGACAGCCATGCCCTTCATGCTGCCCAGCGTCATAAATTTCATTTCTGAACCAAGTGTCTCAGTGAGCGCATGGCATGCTAAGAGTGGCTATTCATCAGCGCTCGCTGCTCAGGTAAGGCAGAGCTGGGAAGGCAAGGCTGTGTGTTGGAGTAGTAGCACCATATGAAGCTAACCCAAAAGAACAGGGGTGGGGTACTAAAGCAGCACCAGCCTCCCAAACATTTAGTGCATAATTAATTTCAATGTGGTGCATGCTGTGACTTGCGGTTCGGTCTGAATGATGAAATTTGAAGCTAATGTTCACAGACATGGAAATTTCTTAACACACAATTGTGCCGACCAACACACACACACAGATAGACACAGACACACATGCATACACACACACACACACACCACCACACAGACACACACACACACACACAAAAGCTATCACAAGCGTGTGCCAAGTCTATAACTCTTTTACATGACGCCTCTGCAAATGAACACCAAGCCTCTGCACACAAAGAGGTAGGTGGGCTGGCGAGTGTTTCTTATCCAGCAGCTGCACCACCACCACTACCACCACCAGCACCACTACCACCGTCAGATCTACGCCCGTCTTAAAGCCCCTCCAGGCCCCTCCAGGCCACTCTAAGGGTTGCCTGTCAACTGGCTCCCCCCGGCTAATTGCTGGGGGTAAGTCAGTCTGTGGGGCGTCAGGCACGGGAGAGAGGACGCCTCCAGAAAGGTCAGCGAGAGCCCAGTGGGCTCATAAGGAGGCTCCAATTAATACGGGCTCAGCAGTGCGGCATTATTTATTTAGACGGATAGAGAGAGGGGAGGAGGAGGAGGAGGAGGAGAGGAAGGGGGAGGAGGAGAGCAAGGAGGAGGGGAGGAATCAATGGCGGAACTTAATCACTGCACTAGACAGAACTCCTTCATCGGCTTAACCCCCATGCAGTCTTCATTTCCACGCGAAGCACAAAAGGCATATCCTAAACCCAGCCTCCAAGTTGTCCAATGCAGTGGTTTACCCACACAGAGAAGCTCCTATCAATGAGACGTTAAGACAGTGAGACAGTGAGCCGTTTCACAAAAGAACACCCTGAAAAACTGTCTAATCGAGCCCTGTGGTGTCTGTCTTTTGTTTGAACTGCATTTGTCTTCCTAATCGAGTGAGAAATCTCACACCTGTGCACACGGCCAGGCCTTTCTAACCCTGGTGGACGATAAAGCTGTGTTTGGCTACACATAAAAATGAACGGTTCAGATAGGATTATTATCACAGGTCATGTTTTATTGCTATTTAGCCAGCCGCAGGCTGCGCATGGATTTCATTTTACTGTGAAATGTGATCTTTGGAAATATGGAATAGTGTGTGGCTTACAACCCCCCTCAGAACTAGTAATCACTTTTCACCTCTGTAATTAATCCTCAGTACCTTTCTCCCCTCATCTTGTTCCAATCCGTGATAATGATCAAATTTGATAGCATACTCATTCAATTTTGATATTTGTGTGTGTGTGTGTGTGTGTGTGTGTGTGTGTGTGTGTGTGTGTGAGGGTGGGGGGTTGCTAATGCCCAGGATGTTAATAGTGTGCCTGTGACTCTGAACCAATCTCTCCTGCGGTCCCTATGCGTAAAGCTCAAAAATCATTATCATCATAATCATCATCATCATCATCACCATCATAAGCTTTATATAAGGCTTATAGTTTTGGATATGTTAAATCCAACACGAAGATTGAAATGTTTGTGTGATTTAAGAGGATGTGTTGTGTGTGAAAAATTATAACACATTACTTACACCAGTCACTGACAGAGGATTGGAATTAACAATTCTAGCACCCATAAGACAAGAGGCCTGGAAATTCATCTCATCTATCTGGATGCGGTATGTAATGACTGAGATGGCATTTGCCATCTGTGAGCACCATCCCTGAGCATATAGTCTGTTTCCGTTAGGTAGCGGCCGACTCTGGCATCTGTAGGTGAATTTCAGGAGCCAGATTGCCTTCCAGATTAAAGGCATGATCACATTTAGAGAGCTCATTTAAATCATGTTGCCTAATAGCTCAGCCTGGTGATTAAACATTGGCATGTGTCGTGCGCTTAGCAGAGCATTCCATTTCCATTTTGCATTTCAATTTTTAAAACGTGCTAATTGGGGAATGGCACATTAACGGACCTGTTCTCAAACGTCTTGAAAGCAATGCCTTCTTATGAAATATCTCTTTAAGAGAGAATCAAAATTCTACACTCGTATCTTCCACTGTAAACAGTACTTTTTTTTTGCAGTGGCAGTTAATAAACCAACCTAGTCTTTGTATTTCACAGTAAACCTTTGAGCTGAAAATATTTAATGCAGCAAACAATGTATAATGTAATTATCAATGACAATGGGAGGATTTCCTAATTACAGTGAGAGGATTTTCCGCAATTTGCTTCAATAAAAGCTTAAGGGCAAAACGCAGTGATACACAGTGTGAACCAGTGAAATCTCATGAAAAATGCATACTGACCACCCACACATAATCTCTCCTCCTACATGCAAAGATATTTATTTCCAGCACCCTTTTATCTGGAAAAGCTTTAAGTTGCCAGGGCCTTCCCACGGTCCTCTCGAGAAAAATGATTAACCATATGTTGATATAAGTTATTCCCCGCATATCATTATCATAAATTGCCATCCATCGCATTTTATTTTCTTTACTAGAAATCAAAATGGCAGAGCGCTGCTGGCCCTAAACTAGACAGACATGGATACAGAGATCCATTTGATGTGACAAGGTGAGACAAATCGCATGCGTGGTACATCTTCCGGCGTGCATTAAATATGCTGGTGAGCGTCATATGACACTTGACAAGGACGGATTGGTAAATGTGATGGGACATCCTGTTCTGGAGCTGTTGATGCCTGCCATGCACTCTAATCTGATGGCAGCATATGTATGGCTGTGTAAGAGGGGAGCTTAAAGAAAGTGTTGCAGAGTAGCAACACCAGCAGCATGGCTGGTAATTCTACTGCGATGTGAAACATCTTGTTATGCGTGTTGTAATGTTGTGTGAACATACATGGGTTTCTGTCCATCCCATGTTTTTATCTGTCTGGCTGTGTGTCTTTAAATGTCATTTTGTCATGGCATGTATGTATGAATGGCATGTATGGCATGTATGTATGAGAAAGGATTACCATGTGGTGGGTTGTAATAATGTAAACATGGCTGAAAACACAACATATAGCATACGAGTGCCAAAAGATTGGCACTGGTCCACCTGATAACGATTCGCATTGCCAGTTGGGATTTGCTGTGGTATGCCATAGTCATTTCTCCTTCAAGCTCCTTGTCCTTAAGCAGGGTTGTGTTATGATTTTCTTCAGTAAAATGATTTTGGTAGTGTTAGGGGAACATCTTGAATAAAAAAGGTGGGCGTATATTGGATTTTCTCAGCATGGCCATTGTGCAAGCCTGCATGAGTTGTGTCAATAAAACAGCAAGCTGGAGTGCAGGAAATGAGGTGAGAGACTATACACATCAGGCAAAACCTAAATGAAGACCAAGAACAGTGGTAAAGTGATACAGAGACTACAGTACCTTAGACCACACTTCGAAACGGCCCCACTATGCAAAAGGTAATTAAAAAAACACTCATTAAGGATAAATCATTACAACAAGACAAATAAAGTGCAAAAAATAATAAATCATAACAACAACAGAAATAATAACAAAATATAGCTTCAAGCAGCGATGAGGGGGCCGAACATAGCCCTGTGGTAATGTAATGATGCTAATTTGCCCCTCGAATCAGATCTCCTTTGCATAACTCATATTTGGCTAGTGTACGTCAAAGTGTTGCTCAGATAATGTCAAAAGTGAAATGCATGTCCAACTCTGACCTGTTGGTGGCGCTAGAGCATGTGGTCCATTGAAATGAAACTAGCTTTAACTTTATCTTGGGACTGTCCTTAGCAAGTGTGCAAATTTTCAAATATGGTTGTAGGAGCGACCATAGACTCCCATGGCAGAAGAAGATGGAATAAAAGAAGAAAAGCTAGGAATAGGTGCCTTTGCTTGGCCCCCAATAATAATAACAAAAACAATTTATTATAAAAGCAAAAATAAATAAATGTGCTGTGGGCAAATAAAATCCTGTATTAAACTTGGCTGGTGCAAAAGCTCCTGGCTGTGTTGGGGTGAGGAATCTATGCAGTAATCCCAGGGGAGGGCAGGGGTGGTGGGGGTGGGGGTGGTGATAGTCGGGGGGAGGTGTGTGAGGAGGTGTGTGAGGAGGAGGTGTGAGTACTGTAGGTAGGAGGGGGTGGGAGCTGCTGACTTTCCCTGGCAGTGGAGCGCTCTCGCATGAGAGGCAAGCAGGCAGGCAGGCAGGCAGGCAGGCAGGCAGGCAGGCAGGCAGGCCAGTGCGTGACCTGTGGGACTGGGGAACAGATTTGGAGGAGAAGGAGCGGCTAGCTTTTGACTCCATGCCGGGCACATCGACCGCGGGAGCTGGAGGCGAGCGGTCAATACATCCAGACCCAATTAAAGCCGGGCTCTGTGTGTAGCCCGCGGAGTAATTGTGATGCCTTTCAGGAGTCATTTGATACAGTTAACCTAACATGCATGTGCTGTGCCACAGCCACACACACACACACACACACACACACACCTGAGCCTTGGGTCCCTGGGTTTGGGTTCAGACGTGTGGTTGCATGGCGGAGGAGGAGGAATGGAGAGAGGTGTGTAGTTTCACATCCATCCATCAGCGCTGAGCTGCTGGTCAACACATTTACTAATAGTCATGCAGCACAGCATTACAGGCATGACAGGTTGCTGTGAAGCTTTTGCCATGTAGGATTAAGCTGAAAGCCAGGTGACAAGTGTTGCATAATACAGCAATTAGCCAGGTGGTCCAACGAGTGAGACATTATCCCTCAGAGGGTGGAAGTACATTTCTTTTCTTTATGTTGACACACCAGGGATACGTTTTGCATGATCTATCTTGCTCACACTTGTCTTTCTTCCCTTGTCTCTCTCCATCTTTCTCTCTCTCTCTGTTTCTCTCTCTCTCACACTCTTTCTCCATCTCTCCCTTTCTCTCTCTCTCATGCCTCATTTGTCTGTATTGCCCGTCACTGCTTACCTTGAAAAAGTGAAAAGGTCACCCTCGTCCCTAAAGTGTGTGTGTGTGGTGTGAGCATGCTTGCGAAAAAATTAATGGTCTGTGTCTTCAATAGCAGTTTTGCCTTGTCCATTGTTTCTTATTTTTTTTTAGGTTTACTTAAAGGACACCTTCATGGCTAGAGGCCGCATAAACATGAATTACTGACAGGCACTTGGGCTGATGTATACGCAACTCTAACTTTTCTTTCTTTCTCAGCTGCATGCACGGCTCGGCACAAATACAAATATGCCGTTGAGGCGTAGGATGGAGTGTTATGGCTGCGGAGTTTCGCCCCTCTGCTACGCACAGGCACGCTTGTTTATTCCCCACCATGTCCGGTGTGTGTGTGGGCGCCTGCCTCGAGGGACTCATTGGCACAGTCAATGCACTCTGATGCTTCTGATTCCCCTTCTCCACTCCTACCAGAGATGCGTGGCCAGGAGAGAATCACTTAAGCACACACCGTGATGTTTTGTGTGTATGTGTGTGTTTGTGTGTGTGTGTGTGTGTGTGTGTGTATGTGTGTGTGTGTGTGTGTGTGTGTGTGTGTGTGTGTGCATGTGTGTGTGTGTGCGTGTGCGTGTGTGTGTCTGTGTGTGGGCATGCGCTTGCATGTATGTGTTGGTGTGTAGTAAGTGTGTGGGCCGAAGTCTTTTTACCAGCTGTTTCCCTCTGTTGATAGACAGGACATACTGTATGCGGAGATATGCTTGCTAAAGGCCTGACCTCAATGATTGTACTTCATATCGCAGTTTGAACTTGTTTACATGCACTCGACACGCTCTTGGTCAATAACATATCTGCTGGATCTCATGCGGCTTGTGCCTCAAATAACAACAGGGTGAAACAGACTGAAATCATTTTGTTGCGTTCCGTATTCATCCAGCATCCATGTCCTTCTCCTTGCATTCCACACCAGGGTAGCTGAGGTGTGCTCTCCTCCTGAATGATGATTCAGTGCCGTCAGCTAAATTTGGCCTTGACTGTCCAGTTGTTACATCAGACCCCTGCAGAAACCTCTATAAATCAACCCCGTATTTATTTTGTATCTCTCCTTGGCCAAATTTGATCCATTTATAATGTGTCCTTCGCTTGGGTCTAAAAAGGAAGATGGTGCTCTGTGGGAAATGCACAGATGTTCAACATGCCGCGTCACTGCACCAGCTGTGTGCCATACTCCCTCACAAACTGGAATCTGCAAGCACTGGTTATTAAATAAAATATCCCCTCAAGGTTTCCTTCCAAAGTTGATGATGTGCCAGTTTTTCTTCCAAAAAAAAGATCCCTTTTCCCTCATTATGGCTTTTACCCAGCCAACACATAAGCTTCTGGCTTCTGACTAATTTGCTACTTTGTCACAGAACCTTGTTAAGCACTGAAGAACTTAAATTGGCCTCTGACCAGAATGGAAATAATAACACAATAATTGATTTCCTGCCAATATTCATTAGACACACACACGATGAGCAGTCATATGTGTCAAATGGCTATGCGGCAACAAAACAAATTAGTTGTTCAGTGCCACTGAATCAGTGGTCAGTCTTTCAGCAGTTCTTCCAGCTATTCTGATCTCCAACCTGCTTTGTCTGGGAAAGAGTTTTACAGAGGCCCCGCCAGGGATGCTGTCCACAGTGGCCTGTGTATTCTTCTAAAAGTGCTTTCTATATTTCTCCAGCTGTCAATTACAAAATGCTGCTCAGCCCTAAAATGTGTTGACTGGGCAGGCCATTGCAATGGTTTGAATTATCTATCAGCATTTTGGAAGCATTCCTGGGCAATCTCAGCTGTGTGGCCTGGTCCGGGTCCACCAGGAAACAGCAAGATTTATGAGTAAACTGCAAACATACTGCTGTCTTAACTGCTTTTGACTGACAGCAAAGTTCCCATACTTGTAGCTTTTGGCTGTTTATGTCTTTCAGAGTGTCAAGGTATGTGGCATGAAAACGCAGTCTGCACTTTACTCAAATACCACCTGCCCACCACGGTGACATGTGAACTTTTGGCCTTGAATGCAAGCACTTCTGCTTGCATTCATGTTGTTATTTCTTGGCAAGCATCAAGGTCTTTTTTTTTCATCCATTCCTTCTTATAGACCTTTGCGGTCAAGGTTTTTAGCTCTTCCTCTCTTTTTTTGCTTTCTGTGCTACAGGATTTCTGGCAGATCCTCCCAAAGCAAGGTTTTCTTAATGGTTAAATAAAGGGTTTCTTTGAAGTCAAAGTCAATGCAAGAGCTTAAATGGTGATAGGTCGAAAGCGTGACTTGTTTTCCGTGTAGCTCCCCCAACACAGATAGGACGTCAAGGCACATACAAACATGACAGCTTACAGAGAAATGTTCCAGCTAACTGAGCTGCCAAATGTCTATTCTCATCATAGACTGACAGATGGTCATGCGTGAGCCCAAATGTGTCTTGGTTTACTCCCCAAGCTTGTCAGACTCATTCTCGGTGTGGAGCACTCTACGTTAAAGGGGGGTGATCAATGGCAAGTGTCAACTTAGTCTCAGTGCCAACTGCTGGCTATAACCGCAGACTCCACATGTGTAGAGTAAAATAACCAATACCCTTTTTACTGCATTGAGTCTGTTTTTATTGCACAAGCTTGCTCTCTGTATTCACAGCCAAATTTGCCCCTCACTGACTGTTCGTTTCCCACATGGGGTGTTTGCAAGTTGGTTAACAGGGTTTGGCGCAGGAAAATGAACTCTTTGATTTGTCTCAATAAGTAACTCCTCTGGCCAGCAGTGGACCAAAAAAAACTTGCTGGGAGCATTCTTGTGTAAATTAACTTTCCGTTTTCAATGATTTAAATGTCACCTTTTATGAAAAAAAGAGACAGCGAATGAGACAGCACACACTAAGGGAAAATATTAGCTAATTTTGTCACTTAATGTTTGCCTAGTGGCCGTTTGAGGCACCAGAGTGCAGCCACTGTAAACAGTTATTTTGATAATCTTTCATGCTGTGGGAATGGTGCACAGTCCACATACTTACAGCTGTAGGCCTTTAAATTTTACTTTTAAGATTTGTGTTTGCCTTTTTGCCATCCTTATGACTTTAACTTAAAATTAAATATTGTTCAGACAGTCCTATTATTTCACTGATGTTTTGTTTGTTTGTTTGTTTGTTTTTTTCTTGGCCTTTTGCATTCCCTTTAATCAGACAGGAAAATTAGGTGATTGGGATGGGATTAGGAAATGATCTCTGTCCAGAATTGAACCTAGGTCCCTGGGGCTATGGCTATGGTTGACTTCACTCAACTGCACCACAGCTCACCTTCACCTCCCTAATTGTTAGACAATTACCTGGAAATGAGTTCATAAATTGACAACTACATACACTAACACTTTATTTAGATAATCCACCCACATAGATACTTCACAGGTGGTTTATTGAGTTTGAGTTTCACTTTGGTTATTGCTTCTTGATTGTCACCTTAATCAAACCCAATCCTCTAACCTAACCTTAACAGGACATATAGTTGTAGCAAGTGGATTGTTAATAGTCATGAGAAGATAGTTTATAGAACCATCTATTGGACTAATGAATTGTAACCATACATACAAATATGTCCACAACAATGATTTGCGTTTCCCTTGGATGAACTTATACTTTGGTCTTGATTGTATAGCAAGAGGCAACATTCTGAATCAATCCTGTGCTCAAAAGCAAAACAGTTTTGCTACAGCTTAAGGACTTGATAGAGCATAGGCTTTCAGTGTTATGCTCCATTTTCCCTACAATTTAATGGATGATTTACTCCACTACCCTCCAGTCAAATAGTGTTCCTGTAACAAAAATGCAATTAATTTTGAATTATTTTGATACATTTATCGTTCCTGTCTCCTTACATTACAAAATAGCTGTAGAGTAGCTCTCCAATTGGTTATATTTTGAAAATTGTAATTTATTTAGTGTTAGAGGTGTGCAATGTGGTGTAGACCTATCAATAGTTGTGCAATGACTTACTTTACTGCAAGGTGAGTAAGCAAGAAGTCAAACAAGGACATGTTATAAAAATGAGATAGATAATACCCCATCAAAAAACATACTTCCATTAGCATACTTCCAAAGATACATCTTTGCTGGCAGAGATATTTTACAGTATAACTAACTAAAGGACACACCCACTAAACATTAACATTTAAAACATAACTCTCACAAAGAGGAGTTGCATAGTTAGATTTAGTCTTTCATTACCAGTGCTTTTCAAGTTTCCACTCTGACTGTATGGTGTCTGCCCCTGGTTTACCTAATTTACTCACATGTCTAATGATGTCACATAGCTTTGAACATCGGTACTAGAACTGGGACATTTGGTCCCCTAGGCTTCATACTGTGTATTTTTTTTTTTACTTTTTTTGAGGTATTTAATTTATAAGGAGCCATGTGCAATTTTAAACATACAGGTATATGCCATCATTTGATGCATTGTACCAGGGTTAGCCTTGGGCTTATTTACATCTGCAGTCTTCTGTATTCAAAACTAAGATAAGAGTTGACAGACCCAGAACCACAATAATGCATATGCCATGCTGACTGAGAGAAGACTCCATATATTCACTAAGAATGGACTTTTCTTGACATTTTTCACATCCTGTGTGCCAAATGTCACTGCTTCTACTAGTGTTCTTTACTGATTTTTTTTTTTTTTTCAGAGAACTGAGAGAAGTACAATTTCTCTTCAGGCCTCCTGTGACAGTTCTGAACTAAAGCTTTGGCAAGAGACTCCCCTGTAGAGGGTTCAGCTAGCCTCTTGATTGTGTGATAGAATGCTTGTGGCACTTCCTGGTGAAGATGTTCCACACCTTAGGGAGAGACTGATAGGGCTTGTCCATGTGAGGTAGTCCTCAAAGATTTGACAACCTTTGGGGGAACGTGGCTGATGCAAAGTTTTGTCAGTTTGTCAGTCGAGCACCATTAAATGGCACCGTGCTTCCCCAGTACTGAAACTCCAATTCCAGCTTTATATTTTTTAAGCACAGCTGTCACACAAGGCTGTCAAAACATCATTTGGCACGTTAGCCACATGAGCGGGAAATTCTCCTCTGCTCTTTAAAAAGAGGATTAGTAGTCAGAAGATAAAGGGCCTTAATCTCTCCCCGTCACCACAGTCCCCTCAGTAGTTGTGTTGTGCTGAGCTGTGTGACCCGCATTGGGTGTTGTCCAAATATAATGATCCACAACCCCTTTCTTTCAACATTAACAAAATACTTTTCCTGCCGTACTCTATTGTCATTGAAAATGTATTCAAAACAACAAATTCAGATAGCCTAAGTGTTCCACTTCTGGTCTGGGGATTAGCTCATTTGTAAATAGGAAGATGTCCCAGGCCTCCCCAGTCCAGTGTGCTGTACTGAGAGAGAGCCGGGCCCAGTTGCTTTTGTCTTGGTGTTAATCTGTGCTGTCACTGAGGGGATTTAATGGTTTAATGCAACGCCGGACCAGTCCTCTCTTTCCCCACCAGCCATTAAGTGGGGGACTCTTTTTTTTTCATATGCAAATCTCCATCTTCTTGCAGGAAATGACAATCTTTAAATGTACCAGTCAGCTGTCATGAACTGCCATGCGTTAACCTTTTGGTGGCCAGCGTGTTGGGAAAGCTCCAGTAATCTACATGACAGTCAAAAGGGTTGCTCTAATTCCAGCCCCCGGGCCTGGATGGCGGGGTCTGGTGTTCAGTGAGTGTAAAACTATGTAATTGATATTCATGTAATCCTCCTGGCCTATTTCAGAGGGATGTAGATGCCGCACAGACAGTGTACATGGGGACGCATTGATTTGGGGGCCTAAGAGAGAGACATGCCGCAAAGGGCCATGCATGCCCACGTTAATCTGCTTAATCTAAATGTAATTGCTTTTGTCTCCTTTGTTTTTATTTTTATGTTTTTTTTTACCCCTTTTTACCATAGTAATGTACAAGGGCATGGGCTGAGAGCATGTTTAACAAAACACTGTTAGTCATACCTATCATGAATGGTAAGTGATGAAGAGGTGAGCTGTGTAGTATAGGGAAAACAACATTGACCTTGTTACTGTTTCTGTATTGTCTTCTGTAGTGTAATAAATGACTGCAGTACACATGCAATGACACCACTGCTTTGTATTGTGTCTTAGTGACATTGTATGAATGCTAGCACCAAATTGTGTCAACTGTTACAACAGCGACAGTGCACTTGTGAACATGTCTGAAAGAATATTTCAGTAAACACAAAAAATTAAAAGATCTGTGTCCCCATGATATGAAGATTATAGAAATAATTGTGGCATTAATGCCCAGTAATGCAGCCGAATGTAAATGAGCTAGTGGCACCAGCTTGAGGACAGTGAGATGTGTTTACTGTAGTTGCTAGATTAGCATAATCAGAACATGGATCTCATTATTTGTGACATAGGGTAGATGAACTGCTGCCTGTTCTAGTCAGCATTCCCAATGAGCCTCAGAGAGTGCCTCTGCTGAAGGAAGCAATGTGCCTGTGCTTCGGGAACAATGCGTGAGACAACATGAAGTTTCCTTAATGAGGAGTGCTGTGAGAATCACAACAAAGTTCTCCCCGAAATAACAACGCAGAATCGACTGGTATATCTGCCGCACTGGTATCACATAGGGGCCTGCTAAATATTTGCTACACTGCTGTCCCTGCCTGAACCCCTGTGTTGTAGAGTGGGTCTGTATTTAAGGTTTCTTATACCAGTGAAATAAAGTGTTCTGACTTAATGTCTGACATTTCAGAATGCTAATGAAAATACTACACGCTGACTACCACGTTCTCAGCCCTGAGGACTCAGGCTTCAGAGATCAATTGAATCTAATACACTTATACTCTAAAGTTCAAAACAAATGCTTTTTCTCAGAGTCTGGGAGAAATAAATTGAATGAAAGACAGAGAGAGAGAGAGAGAGAGAGAGGGAGAGAGAGAGAGAGAGAGACAGAGGGGGAGTTGCATGTGGGGTCTGTGTTCAGTGGATGTTCACAGACAACAAAGCAAATGAAGAGAGAGAGAGAGAGAGACAGAGGGAGAGGGAGAGAGAGAGCGCACTACTTGACATTCTCAAAAAAGCCCACATCTAAAAGAGTTTTAAAAAGTGGGTGCACTGTTGATCAATATCAGGTCAATTCATGATGGATGGTGCTGCATTTACTAATTTTGCCTCAAGACAAATTACTGGGCTCCTCCTTACAGCAGCGGTGGGTATGGGCAAAAAATGGTGTGCCAGACTTGAGGCAGTGCTCCCAATCAAGTGTTTCATGCAGTGGTCCATTCATCTTTATTTCATTCTCGCTTCATTCACTGTCCCGTTTTTGTTCTGAAAGTGAAAGGTGACAGAGGTATCACAAGTTGAATTGAGATTCTCTGTCTTGAAATTGAGTGCCATTAAGTTAGATAGTTCTTTGATATTTTCAGAAAAAAAACTATACCTGATATTATCAAACACTGTGGCACATTGGATTTTTTTTCTTCTTTTTTTACATAATAGGCTTTCAGTCTCTGTCAGCTGGCACGTACTGTAACCAAAACCTTCTCTTTGCCACCAAAGTATGGACGATTGAGCTGAGAAATTAGAGGAGCAATCCTTTTTAGAAGCCCTTGAAGTATATAATCTGCTCAGTAGAGCACTGAGACAAAGAGAGCACCGCTGGGTTAGGTCAGTTGAGAACGTAGGACATGTCCAACTTTTCAGGTCTTGATGCTCAAATGAACTCATTAGAAGTTAATTAATCACAGACATCGATCTATTGTCACTTTTGCCTGTGGCGGGCTAAGCACACGTGCGGCTCAGGTTCTGCGCAAATGGCTCTCAGAGAGAAAGACTCTCCTGAAGGATCGCTGGCAAGCTCAGGTTAGCTTTTGGTGGCGCCACTCTGCACCCGCAAGCAGGTTGATGCAGTCCTGCCCCCACACCCCCCCACAGCCACAACATCCAAAGCCTGGTGGGTGCTGCCTCTCCAGGATAAGATAGATAGATAGATAGATAGATAGATAGATAGATAGATAGATAGATAGATAGATAGATAGATAGATAGATAGATAGATAGATAGATAGATAGATAGACAGACAAACAGACAGACAGACACACAGACACACAGAGAGACACACAGAGAGACAGACAGAGAGAGAGACATTACTTGTCTATTTGTCCATGACATTATTCATTAGATAGATAGATAGATAGATAGATAGATAGATAGATAGATAGATAGATAGATAGATAGATAGATAGATAGATAGATAGATAGATAGATAGATTCCCTTTTTGTCACTACATACAACAGTGGCATTATCACAACCTTTCAATAATATGCAGCCACCCCTTAAATATGACAAATGAAAATGTAATGTTTATAGTGTAATAGCTCACATTTACGTGTGTGTAGAGGGAAACGAGTCAACTAAATAATGCCACTGGGCACACTTATAATTTAATTCAGTGGGTACTGGGTAAGTGTTTTGTTTGTGTTTAGGTATAAAACAACAACAACAGCAAAAACACATTTACTGCGGTGTTTTCCCTCCAGATATTTTATGCTGTGTAACTACACATACCCAGGACTGCATTATGATGGCAAATATTAAGTGTCAGTGTGAATCAATATACATCAGCATGTCATCAGCTAAGAATTAGTAAGGTCCAAGTGCATGTTTTTGGGGGGAAAGGGTCATTTTAAAATTCAGAATCTAATAACCATCATACTGATTAATTTATTTTCATAACATTTTATGGTGTTGTTTAAAAAAGTAGTTTCATATTTTGTATCAAATCATATTTTTCAATATTAATTTAATGCAAACTCAAATTTGTGGAAGCATGAGATAGACCTTATTAACTCTTAGTTGAGCATTTGCATTTGTATTCCTCAGTGCACCCTTTCAAGCAGAATTTAGGTGTGTTTGTTTTTATAAATGTAGCCACTGCTATTGTTTCTATTCCCCAGCAGCCCCATACCTTCATCCCACTGCAAACAAACAAGTGTTTTTTTTTAATTATTATTGGGGAATGAGTAAGCTATGCATGCAATTGCACTGTTTTGAGATCAAGCAACCTCTTGATTCCCCATGTATGACTGCTTCTCTGCACAGACTCAGACCCCCACATGATTTAAGTGTGGGATGAATCAGCCATGAATCAGCGTTAGTCTGGGCGGGTCACAGCGACCTGTCAGCTGTTTGGCTCACCGGCCAACACTTAGCCGGTTCACCAGCGCCAGTAGCCATCACTGTCATTTTGTCTCAGTCGTTTTGAAATTAAATGGCAATTTCGAAATGTGCACTGAATCTTGATAACCAAACAAACCAACACCACCATCACCATCACCCCAATCTCCAAATTTTCCATAGCTTTAAATGATGACTGTGTGTCCTCAATGAATATGTCAGTTTTAACTATGTCTATTATTGTTTTTTAAAATTCATTCAGCTATTCCAAGACTACCATGAATCTGCCTCTGCTCTATATTGCATGCATATGTTGAATTTACATGCACTGTGGCATTTTCTCTTATTTTTGCTTTAGTGTTTGCGTTAGGCTCACTAGTACTAAGTTATTGCATAATAAATCATGTTGTCTGTTGCTGTTGCTTGCTGCTGCTTGCTCTGTGTAGGTTGGGTGGGCTTCCACAGCTGCTGTGCTATACACCAAGCTTACCCGAGCATAAGTTCCCATTAACAGAAGCCATTGCACCAAAGACAATTGTTACATGCCTTTCAATGCACTAACACATTGTAAACTGTTGCTAGATGAAATTGGTTCTGACTGAAATGTGTTTTGCCTTCCTCAGTGCACCCTTTCATGCAAACCGAAGGGCATGAAGTTTGTTTAACGGTGAGATTAATACCGCAGGCTCTGAGCATCGTCCTTGGAGGCCAGCGTGTGGAGAGGTCATCAGTCAAACTGCAAGAGGGAAACAAATGATGGTGCCGCTTTGCTTCCTTTCATTACAGATCATTTGGTTCTTAGCCTTGCAAAACATGGACAGAGACATGGCCCCCTTTTCTGCTGGTGTCCCTGATGAACCCTGGAGGAGATGCCATGGTACTGGCACAACAAATGTTCGCTTTCTTTAATGACGAGCTTCATGAAGCTTGTAGGAAGGGGACGGAGAGGGGCGGCAGGCGGTATAAACCTGTGTCATGCTCTGAGGTCATACAAGCTATCATTGACTAGTCTCACTTCTTTCCATGACAAAGAAATGTTGTGAAGATGAACATGTTTGCACTTTGCTTAGAGTTGTTTTGTATGAGCTTCTGCCTTCAAGTTCACACTTGAGTTAAGTAGGCTAAATCCCTGTGACCGAATTGTGGTGCAAATTCAACACAAGATCTGATTCAGCAGTTCCACACTGCAGAGATGATAACCAAGGTCTGTTAGAAATATTAATAACATTATATAATGAGCACACTGCAATTATAGAAACCGTAATTGCCCCAGTGTATCTTGCTTGAAAGCCAAGATCACGGTTATATATTCTACCCCCTATATATTGAAATTAGAGCACATAAATGATTCATTAAAATGCCTAATCTTTTTGTTTTGATCCGTGACAAATAGTTGTTAATAACATTACCCACAGCATAGACAGTTCAATTAGCAAGAGCAATCCTGTGCCTACTACTTCCATAATGCAAATGCCTTCCTATTCATAACCCTGCTGTTGGTTCATTATGTTAGAGGTAGCCTCACCATCTTAGGGGACCATGTGAACTACGTAACAATAGACTCCTGAAACACATGGTTATAGAAAGAGCTAGCTTGTGGGTATTCTTCTGTTCCCTTTTTTTTTGCCTTATACAGATGGGAGGACCGGAGACTAATGTAGCACAGTGTGTCTGACACAGATTCTTGTTAACATTCAAATGACCCTTGCTTAGGGCCTGCACACATCAAGTGTGCTAATATGCAATTAAACCTCGTCACTGAGGACCCACAACCTTATTCCTACAAGATGGCGTGTGCAGGGATGTCATGTCGGCTGTACTAAAGGCCAACATTAATGTCTCTAGGAGCCATTAAAAAAAACACATTAACCCTATCAAGACTCAGGAGGAAAAGACAGACTCTTGATGTCACATACAAATGTACCGCTCTGTATCCTTGTACTGCATCTGACTCTGCGCTACACCCTCACATTTATTATAATCACCGTTATCATCAAAGGACTGTATATGTCGACCTATAGAAAATCCCCACCTGCAGGCACTGCCTTTTTTTTACACAAGCCGTAGCGCTGGAATCTAGCGTTTAATTTCGACGAGTATTGATGTCACCGAGATTTCTGAAGGTGAGGAGCCCTGAGGTGAGACTCTTTCCCCCCACAGCTCTATAAAGTCAATTAACGCAATCTCCTTTTGCAACCTCAATTAACAGGAAAGGCTCGCAATTACACATACCGCTGCTGTACATCGGATGTGGGGGGTTTGTTGTGTACAGTTGGGGTGTGGGGTAGGGGAGTGGAGGTGAGGGCGGTCGGGGGTGTTGTTTTAAATCTCTGTCCGCAGCAGGATCAATTATCTCGCAGATTTCTCTGTGGGATTTTTTCACGGGGCCAGGCCAGACTCTGCCGATACTCAAGGTCAGGCTTCCCAGCCGTGAGGCTGCTGCCGCGGACTTCCTGTGTTCGCTTACTTACGCATTCCATTCCGGCTCATCTAATCTCCACACAGCATGATCTGATATCCTGCGTCGGCACGGCTTTCCGATGTCTGTGCAGGGATCCCAAATCATTTTTTTTTCTCCATCCCCCCGTTTTGCTTACCTATTTCACAGCCAGAGCCCAATTAAATTAATAAGGTGTTTGTAGAGATCCACATCCTATGCGTGTGCGCACGCCGTGCTCAAGGTGAACCCACACAGAGAAAAATAACAAAGGCCTGGCTTCCCGTCTCTTATATAGCCCTATTATTGATCGTCTGTCAGAGAGATCTTCTGATATCTGGTGATAATTTGGCCTCAGTATGTTCCAGCAGTAATGATTGTGTGTGTGTGTGTGTGTGTATGTGTGTGTGTGTGTGTGTGTGTGTGTGTGTGTGTGTGTGTGTGTGTGTGTGTGTGTGTGTGTGTGTGTGTGTGTGTGTGTTCGTGTGTGTGTGTGTGTGTGTGGGTGAGTGAGTGTGCACCTGTGAATACATGCTGCATTAAGTATTAGCATGCGTTATTTTTATATCAAATAGTTTGGATTACAAAATACGTTACATTAAGCACCAAGGTGAATTTTATTGTCAGTCACATGTGCTCCTCCAGCCAGTTATTCTATTTTCAAGAAACATAATCTCCTTTCTCCAGTGAAGCACAGCATGTCACATTGAAACCTTGCTTACCCGTCTAAAAAACCTGGATGCCATGTCAGAAGACACGGGGCTCCAAAATATGAGTGACACTTTAAAAGTGAGTGCAGGTGAGTGCTCTTAGCCACAGACGAGATCAGTAATGTGATACAGTCATTACTTGGCTAATGGTGCAGTGACTGGGGCTGTGTTTGACAGCCATTTAAACTAGCCCATGGACAGCCTGGAAGACTAAGCTCCAGTCACCCCCCCCCCCCCCACTCCCAAAAACCCCACCACCACACACACACACACACACACACACACACATTGTCCTGGTCCTGGTCCATCACACCCATTTTTGTATTTTTGTTTTTCTTTTCCCCTGGCTTTTATTTCACTGAGAAACACGTGGTGCAAATCTACCTTTCACTGCAGCATCACCAGCTTTGCTCTGACCTACATACTGCCTCAGCTAAAGCTACAATAGCCGAAGAGGATATTGCAGCACTAAGAACAAGCAGGGTAATTTGATAGAGGACACAGAGGAGTGGTTACATGTGCAAAGCCCTCACCACAAACAATATTTTTTTTTTCTTTCATACAAGTAACCGGGACACCCGCTGCTGTCAATGTACAGTGATTGATCTGCCGGTCAATAACATGGATCAATTTTTAAAAGTCAAACAGACATTTTGTCTATCCGTGTTTAAGGAGGTGATTTGGTAAGAAGAAGTGTGAATGGCAGCTTGACCTTTCCAGGTCAAGTGGGCCTGACAAACCACCTTCCATGTGATTAGTTGGAGTTGTATGAAAACCATCCACGCGTCAAATTTAATAACAGCAGATTGCCTTGTACCAGGTCAAGGATCATTAACCATCAATGCCAATACTGGATGGTCAATTACCACACCGTGCCTCATTATGTCTTTCCAGACCGATTTTCACCTGCTTTTTCACTGCGCTTCAAGGGCAGCTGCTGATGCTGCTGCTGCTGCTGCTGCTGCTGTTTCTGTACTACCTCGTGGCCTCATGCACGCTGCACATGTCCTCATGATTTAGCCAGTAAACCAGAAGGCACAAATCAGTTTTTCGAACCAAAAGATAATGCTCTCTCTCTCTCTCTCTCTCTGAGGACACAGCGAATGAACATCCCCAGGCCTGGTTACATCAATCAATAGAGTGAAATTAGGCAACTGGAACAGACTGTAGCGAGGGAGAGAGAGAGAGAGAGGGAGAGAGAGAGAGAGAGAGAGAGAGAGATGGCCGTGTTCCCGGCTGGGGAAATGCCAAAGCCTACAGCCTCATCTGTTAAAATACGACGGTGACATTTTCACGACATCTCAGGACTCTGACGGAGAGCAAGACTCTCTCTATCTGCTGCACCCGCTCTTCTTATTCTCCTTTCGTGTGGTCTCTTCTCCCCCTTTTCCCTTTTTTCTCTTTAACTGTCTGTGTCCACATGCCCTGCGTCAAATCTCTCTCTTTTGCTGTCTTTGTCTCTCTTGCTCTCTCTCTCTCTGTCTGTCCTATACTCTCTCTGTCTGTCTCTCTCTGTTTTATTCTACCTCTCTCTCTTTCTCTACCCTTGTCTGTCCCCTCGGTCCTGGGCCACTCTCTCTGTCACTCTCTTTCACCCTCTGTCTCTGTCTCCTCAGTCCTCCCCCCTCTGTCTCTCTCTCACCCCCCTCTCTCTCTGTCTTTCTCTCTCTCTCTCTTTCTCTCTCTTTCTCTCTCTCTCTGTCTCTCTCTCCCTGTCTCTCTCCCCTTGGTCCTGGGCTGGGCCTGGGGCTAGCGCTGTGTGTCTGGAGCGCAGTGTGGTGCTGCTCTGATAGATGAGAGGGCTGAGTTGTGTAGGGGCCTTCTCACACAGGGGCTGAATTACCGCCATTGATTGTGCTGCTTCGACACTCTGACAAAGGCCATGATCACTCATCTTGTTAAAAGAAGATTATCTTGGCTGTTTGTATCTTGTTACCCGGATAAAGATTTTTTCCCTTTTTCCCCCCTCTCTCTTCTCCCCCTTGCTCTCCTATTTAATGCTGTAACCATTTCGGGCTTTCTTTCAGATTTGTTGTTGTGGCCCCCAGCTTCAGCGACTTGTCAAGGCAGTCAACCATTGCAGCGGTTTTATTTTTTAGGGATTCTTTATGTGTTTTTAGCTGTGAGTTGTGATTCACATTTGTTTTTAGCTGTGAATTATGATTCATCTATTGACAACTCCTGCTTTCCTGCCAGGATGTTTTTCAGTCTTTAGTCTTCAATAAGGCACATTTATAACCCCTATATCACAAAGCACTATATTTTCCGAGAAACCGACATGGAGAAATCAGACAAACACACCAAGATGGGACAAACAGTGGCCATCTTTCTTTGAGTTTTTAACAGAACATTTTGACGGTTCCTTTCATATATAACGATACACACATTTTCCTATTTGTTTGTCACAATAGTGTGATCCTCAAAGAATGTGAAATGATACCTGGGCGGATATGGCATTATCATAAGCTTTCTTTGTGGAGCTAGAAAACAAACAACAGTCAGCCTATGCAAGTAAAAGTAATCTGCAGAATTACATCAACCTCACTTTTTTATGGCAACTGGCACAAACAATATTAAAGGATGACAACTCCGTGGCACTGAATGCTTTAGTAAGGCATTCAGTATTTTTAACTATATTTTCTATATTTACATTGAAGATGCCATTACATTTGATGTTGTGTTGTTATACGGTGGCCAACAAGAGAAGCCATCAACCAAAGAAAACATAAAAAACGAGTTAAGAAGCTATCTACACACATTTGAAAACACATGCACAACATTAAGGAATGGTAGGACAAATAGACAGCAAATACCTGGGTGTTACATTAGACTAGGTTGAAATATATTTAGCTTGCCCAGCCTCATTGTCTCAAATTTAGTTTTGTTCAGATGGTTAACATAATATAGAACTACATACGTAACTGATGTGCAAACTAAAAATAGTCATAAATAGAACATAAAAAGTGAGTAGCTAAAATCATTGCGATGCAACAGCATCATTTTGTTTTCATCACCAAATATCTATAGTCAGCAGATTTCTGAACAGACAGAATGATTGAGTCCTTTGTATAGTTTTGCCTGAAAAACAGATCAATAGGAGAGGTCAATATGAACCACCATTGCATATCTCAGATAACTTGTTGAGGGTCATGTAAATTCAAATTAAACGATGCAATGCAAAAGCTGAAATCGCTGTTTTTTGTTGTTTGATTTGACATATGATATTATGAAGACTTTTTGGCAGGGTGCTATGATTTGTCAAGGTCCCTGGTTTTGACTAATTTTTAAGGATTTTAGTATATTACCAAAGCATCTGCTTTAGAGAATGAACAATATGGAGCAGAGCATTGTCCTCCCATCACCCCCCCTCGATAATCTCTACATTTTCAATATCTTTGAATCGAAATATTGAATGTCCTCCTCTACCCTCATATTGTGTTTTGAAAACGAGCTGTTTTCGTTCCATCTGTCATATTGTGCTTTCCTGTGAGTCCCCCCCTTCCTTTGTAGTGTGATGGCAGTAGCCCAGGGGAGGAAGAGGATAGGATTCCCTCAGCGCTGGGGCCAAGAGGTCAGACAAGGCTGCTCTGACACCACCACAACACAGCCTGACACCGGTGTTTGTGAATATGCCTTGTGCCCCGCATTGTTAGTACAACAGATGCCTTTTCTCACACAGTTCTAACCCCACAGAACTCGTGACAGTGCAGCAGAGCTGAGCTTATTGCAAAATCACCGAAAAAATATCCAAATAAAGCTTTGTTACCCTTATGTTAAAAATGATTGTCCTGTATGTAGGCCTTCTGCAGAAGAGATAAAATAGTAGCCGGACCTGGACTATATTAACATTTACTTTTCAGATAGGCAGGTAGGTAGATGCATACATACATACAGTACACACATACATGCATACATACAGAAGTACATGCATACATACAGACATACATAGATGGATGAATGGATGGATAGATAGATAGAGAGAGAGAGAGAGAGAGAGAGAGAGAGAGAGAGAGAAACAGAGAGAGAGATAGACATTACTTGTCTGTCTACTTGTCAATGACATTATTCATCCCATCCCAACATCCCCTCCATCCCCTCCAAACTAGTACAATTACGCATTTTATGAAAATATATGCTGAAATATGTTGATGATAAATCAGTGTTCTGTAAGAAATGCCCTTTCTTAATTTAATTGTATTTACATGAATATGTTTCAGGTGTTGCCTTACCAAGCCTAGCGTGACCTAGACTTTGATCGCCCAGAATCCTACAGAGCAAGCACTGGGAGCAAGGGAAAAAACTCCTGTTTGTTTATTTATTTATTTTAAACAGGAAGAATCCTTGAGTAGTACTATGGTTCAAAAAGTGAGGTCCATCTGTTTAAAGTTGATTCGAGGCATATATTCATAGACCCATGGCTATAAGGATATTAAAACATTCCTGATTTTTTATTAATCAAAGTATCCAAAACTAGTAGTTTTCATTGCCATAGCTCACAGGAAGAGACTGGAGAGTGAAGTGTGTAGTTCCCCCACCCAGACAGGGATCTGCCACGGTGCTCCAAGCCAACATCACAACAGATACCAGCCGCTCCCTGTGAAACACAAGCAAGTGGAGCTGTCTCACCCAAGGACGGTGTTTCCAGACCAACAGCGTGTGGCGTTGGTGAGGTCTTGTTTTGCTGCCACCCTGTCCAAACGGTGCGGATAACAAGGCCTGCTTAGGCTTTTCCTACGTGCTGCCACCACACACCTGCTTCCTGGCAAATGTGCACTTTATTCACAGCACCTGCTCCTGCTACATCTCTTGTCCCCTACAGGTAATGTGCACTCTGCGGAGCAAGCCTTCCTATTCATGTGGCATACCATTTTATATGCTAATGGAAAGACCAACTGAAATTGAAATAAAAAAGAGCCTGGCCATTTGCTTCTCAGAGCTCTTTGTTCTGTTGTTATTATTATTACCCACTACAAGTAAATAAAAAAAATGGAGCACCGAACTAATCCACTGTACTTAAAAGCGCATGACTGTTCTGTCTAATTACACAACATGGAGGTTAATCCATTAGTTTTTTTTTGTTCTTTAATTTACCTGGCACACTCTCACCTACTGTACCCATGGTATCATCACAAGAGCCAAGACGGGGGGATATGTAGATCACTTTCCTCCCAAACCTGCTCTCCAAATTAATCCATGGAACATTCAGTGAGCTTTAAGCGTGCACTGCACACGCTTCACTACAATGCTGGTCTTCCTCCAATTCTATGAGAGGGCTTTAAAAGCGAAGAGGATTACAGCCACAACAGTAGACACCTCATAAAAGCGGGCCAGTAATGTCAGCCTCATCAAGGAGGTTACTAAGTTCCACATGCCCACAACGTGACCTTAATGGAAACATCCAGCAATAATTCCACAGTTTTTTTTTATATCTTCAGTCGCTCTACAGGTTGGAAGCGGAATTGTCTTTCTTATATCTTATCCAAACTACATAATGGAGTGACCCACATCTGCAAACTTACATAGTGAGGTTATAGCCCATGGAGGAACGGAAAGCAAATTCAGAAGTGCCGTTCACCCTGTTATGAGTTAATGAACCACTGAAACGATTTTGGAAACATTATTTTAAAGTTGAAAAAAATGGAAACATCTAATAATTCCACAATGATTTTCAACTCCTCTGTGTGCTGCGTAACATTACACATATCATGCTATTCATGACTAGGATCAACTTACCAGTTATATGAAAAATTATTTTTTCATCACTTCTCATCACACACACGAAAAAACCTTATTTATTTTTAATATGTATTAAATCTAGAGTAGGAGCAGAGGAAATATGATTTCATTGATTTCTTTCTGAATCTGCACTTGGGGGCAGAGGAGGACTGAGGCACCATTTGCATGAAGATTGCTGATGAATTTTCAGAGTCTGAAGCCCTGGACACAGCAACCTAAGGAACAGAGGCCAACGATATCAGTGATAGAATAAGCACCAACAAGTCCCATGGCACTATTCATGTTTCCTATCTTCTGACTACTCCTTTCCCTTGATGTCAAAAATCTCTGATTATTATGACTCTTCTGTTTCACATCCAAAATACCATCTGGGGAGCAGTGACACAAGCAATGAATGTACAGTCAGCTGGTGATTCATCACATTTGAACAAACAAGAAGACCACCCCCCCTCATGCAGACACACACACACACTCACACAACCACACACTCCCCGCCACCCTAGTGCATTTTTTTACTTAAAAGCCACATTTATCTATCTTTTTCATTGTGCATTTCTGTAATGATTGCTGACTGCTAATTTCAATCGATCACTTACACTGTCAATGTCGTGGGGAGATGCACTCTCAAAAAATGGCTCCTGCAGGGTAGCATGACAATTCATTAGAGATCATTCTTTCTGTGGTTTCAACAAAGGACCATTTTCTTATTAATTATTCTGTTTTTTTTCCATACTCCCTTCAACCTGGGCTTAGTCTCCCTCAACTCCCACCACTCCCTTATTAAAACCCTTTATCAAGGCTCTTCCTTAGCCAACCTAAGGAGTCATCTAATGTATCTTTTAGCACACATCATGGGGCCACTTATAAAAGTGTCTGCGGAGCCACATGTATTTTGTATCATTTCCTGTATGGAGAAGAATCACACAATTCAAATGCTTCATCCAGCTCATCTAAATGGATGCTAATATGTCACGTGACGAATCTGTTGATGACTCCAGTTCCATGAAGTGCAGGGCCTGCCTTTATCCTTGGGGCCATATGCCCTGCAGATTAAAGCAACAAACCCAGATTAAAAGACACCACTGGACCCTCTCCCCCACCGCCTACCACCCACCCGCCCACCCACTGATCCATACCCCCTACCCCTACGCTGCCCTTACGGCCTCTAATGAAAGAAAGCCATTGGGCTTAGCTTTTTAAAGGGAGAAAACGATTTCCACTGCACCATAAGAGCCCCTTACTCTATTTGAAATGCACGCCACATGGATTAATACTCTAGAAAGTTTCTCCATCTCTCTCTCTTGCTCTCCTTCTTTCTCTCTCTCTCGGATGCACTCTCTCTCTCACACACACACTGTGTTCCTATCACACACACACTTTTTCTCCCTCTTTTCTACTTTAAGAAATGAAGGGATGAGTTACAGCGATTTAAATTAATTTTGAATCTCCCAAAGAACTGTTACTTAGAGTCTGCCAAATGGACACCTTGCCTTTCCAAAAAGGACATTCAGCGGGATTTCTTAAATTATGCTCAAAATTACAGTAAAGTACAGAAGGATTTGGAGAGCGAATATTTATTTCAGCCCAGAGGGATTGAAGTGAAATGTGCAAGGCAAGCAGACACACGTTATTAAACCACAGATCTTCACAGTGGTTTAGTGCATCTCAGTGATCTAATTTGACATTTGATTTGAGGAGCACAGTGCTCTGTCTATTACAGGATCAGTTCAATTGGCTGTGGAGGTTTCTTTTTAGATCCTATCTAGATATTTGGCTAGATATTTAAACTTTTTATTATATAAGAGGAAGAACAAAAGACTTGCCAACATTTGATGATGCAATGTCTCAATAAAAAGTGCTTTATTACTTAAAATACATTTGCCAAAAGCTCTGGCATTGGACAATATATATACTAAGCTCTTTTAGTTACAGTTGCCAATGCCCTTTGTGCTTATTCTGTTTATACACAGAACTGGTGTTTGTTTGTTGTTTGCTGTATTTACCTGTCCTGAGTGTCCTGGATTATCTTACACCATGTGCTGCTTTGCATTTTCTCTGCCAGGACAAGGCTTAGGGTTTCTGGGAAGCAATTTCTAAAGGAGGGATCTCATTCTGGTAAAAGTGATATGTCTCTTAGCAAAAAAACGAAATGAGAAGGAGGTGATAAATGAGTAATATTTTCAACTCATGGCTAAGGACTCCTCTGAATAGTGCCTCACAGATAATTTCTAACATAATAAATTAGATTGCTTGATTAGTCATCACATTGGAGGGAAAGGGGATGTTGGCATCGTCAAGTAAATAGCTTCTACAGCTCCATCATGCTCTGGTGAGCTCCACATTGACACAATTTGCTGTTAATATTCACCAGTCTCTCAAACTCGTGCTGCAGTGTCTATACAGTGCCAGTGCTGTGCAGTGAGCATCAGTCAGCGTGAGTGATCAGAAAACAGTATGGAGAGATGTATGGTGGCCAATTAGAGGCCCTAGTCTGAGGCAACGGGATTGGCATGAAAGTGTCCTGTCCCGTTCAGACCAATGACAAATGGCTGTTTTGTTTGGCACCGGTCTGGAGGTTGTGCAGGATTTACCCCAAGGCTCGGAGGGGATCAGTCAAGAAATGCATCCATCTTGGTCAGGCAACTGACCTCTTCAAATAAATTGAAGTGCTGCTTGAAGTAGCGCTTTACAGGCATAGATACAATAATAAGAGAAAAAAAAATTGGAAGAACTGACTGACAAGCAAACAAGGTATGGGGTTTGGAAGGGAATCACAGTAAACATTGGAAATGTTTCAAAAGATTTGGGCTCTAAGATTTGGCTATGGCTGAGATATGTCTGGACAGCTCACTCAGTCATTGTCATTCATGGCTGTCACACATTCTCCCTGCTTTTCTCTCTTTCTCTCTCTTTCTCTTTCGCTCTGCCTTTCTCTTAGACTCTTTCTCTATCTCTCTCTCGCTCTACCCCCTCCTCCCCTTTTCTTCCATGATCCCTGCTCATTGCAGTTGTCAGGGGATTTGTCATGGAGAAGAGGCGGCGGTGTGTTTTTGCGAGGCATCCCTCGTCCGTGGGGCTTTTGGTGCTCCTGGTGTCTGTTTGTTTTGAGGGATTAGGTCAGCAGTGTCCTGAGCAGACTGCTGAGATGGACTCTTAAAGGGCCAGAGAGCACGCTGGGCAGCAGCATGTCTGCACTGACGGGCAGTCAAATGGCATGGGGAGGGGAAGGCACAGAGAGAGGGGAGAGGGAGGGAGAGGCAGAGAAAGAAAGAGAGAAAGGAGAGAGAGAGGAGAAAGAAAGAGAGTGAGAGAAAGAGAAAGTGTGTGAGAGGCAGAGACAGATAGAGGAGAGAGAGATAGAGAGGAGAGAGGAAGCGAGTGAGAGAAAGACAAAAGTGTGTGAGAGGCACAGAGAGAAAGAGAGGAGAGAGAGAGACACAGAGAGGAGAGAGAGAGTGAGAAAAAGAGAAAGTGTGTGAGAGGCACAGAGAGAGAGAGGAGAGAGATAGAGATGAGAGAAAGAGAATGTGTGAGAGAGACAGAGAGCAAGAAGGAGAGAGAGTGAGAGATAGAGAGTGAGAGGGAGAGAGAGTGTGAGAAATACAGAGAGAGAGGGGAGAGACTGGGGCCAGAGAAAAATTTGTGAGCGGAGGTGATGGCCATGAATGACAATGACGAAGGGTCCATGAGGCATGCAGAGACATTTGAACGCTATAGTCATTCATGCGAGAGAAGCGCTCTTTGGTTGAATCATTTAAGACACCTACCAAGATTTAATTTGTCACCCTGTGCTTCGGGCAGTTATGATATTTTAGTCAGTTAATGGTGAGTGGAGGCAAGAAAGAAGAAAGGAACATGGGGAGAGAAAATGAAAGAGGAGAGAAAATGAAGAGCAGAATGCAGGAAGAATGGTGGATCCTCAGACCACAAGAAGGTAAAACACCTGAAAGAGGAAGAGCAGAAAAAGGAGGAATGAGAAAGTGACAGCAGAAAAAGAGAGCGGCAAAAAAGGGGGGGAAAGACAAACTGTCACAGGAAGAAATAGAAGGAGAATGCAAGAAGGAGACAGAGAGAGAGACAGAGAGAGAGAGAGAGAGAAGGTATGAGTGGGAAAGTAAGAGAGCAAGCTGTGAGTCCCAGAGCACCCAGCTCTTGTTTCCCCTGCCTCCTGTGAGAAGCTCCCCCTTCGCCAGGATGGAGAATGGATGTTGATTTAATTCAAAGAGTGTGATGACACCTCTGACACAGTCCTTGTGGGTATGGGCATAAATACTTAAAGACTTCCCTGTTTGTTTCTCTCTTTCTCTCCCTATGTGTGTGTGTGCATGTGTTTGTGTGTGTGTGTGTGTGTCTGTGTGTGTGTGTGTGTGTGTGTGTGTGCATGTGTGTGCGCGTGTGTCTGTGTGTGTGTGTGTGTGTGTGTGTGTGTGTGTGTGTGTGTGTCTGTGTGTGTGTTTGTGCATGTGTGAGAAGCAGAAAGCAGGCAGCGCCTGTCACAGCCAAACTCACTCATTAGACAGGCTCGTTCACGCCATTCAGGTCTTGCCGAGCTCTCATCTGTTTTTCTTCGGGAATGTGAAGTGGTGTTTTCCCCCTCCTGTGCCAAGTTAAAAAAAAAAAATCTTACCGGCAGATATGAGCCATCATGTGATTATGATGAAATATTGGGCCTCATGTCACAGCGATTAGTAACAAAAAAAATAGCAGGGTTAAAAAAACAACGCCTTGGTTCAGTGGTCTCAACTGCCACAGGGCGATACAAGGCAAATTGCTGGGGAAAATTGCTTTTCCAAACACGTTCGGTGTGAGCAAAAAAAGGGGGGGAAAAATGATGGCTGTAGGTAATCAAGGTAGATGATGACTCAGTTGCCTTTAGAAGCTGAGAGAGCAGACAACCTGGGCCAACATTCGGTACTGATAACTCCAACAGGGGCATGGAAGAATGGCTCTGGGCACACACAAGCTCCGGCTGCAGCTAGCTAGAAAGAAAGAAAGAAAGAAAAAAAAATGATTGTGTGGAGTCACACTTCACAGCCACACAGGAAGTCAGGATGAGTGTGAAGAGAATTTCCACAGGATTTCACCATCAGCTCAGACTTCTGAGGGTGTTCAGAATATATTTTCTCTCCAGGACATAATTTTTCGTACCATATTCCCGACTCGATGGGCGTATACGCTTTCATGAAAGCTTCAGTTGCTGCTGTTTGTACTAATATGATCTACGTGTATGTGTTCTGGCGAGGTTTCTCTCATTATCGTTATCGTCTGGCCGTGACTGTTGGAGGTTTTCAAATCCTCTACGCCCATTGTGCCCCTCGGCTCTCTGACACTATCACCTCCCCCACACTTTTTTTTCAGAAGCCATTTTTAGTTCAGCCTGAAATCTTCTTATTTCGTGCCTCTCATTGTGCCCATGTACCCATACACCATGCAGTTATACATGTAGCTATACAGTTTCATACAGGAAGACGTACTGTAGCATACAGCTTTTAGGTATTACGCTCCACCATTACAAAAGACACTGAAAAAGCTGATCATTGAGCAACTCAGGTAAGACTTCTGATGTAAGGACAGGCCATACTATATAGAGGTACTAGAGCATGACTTTGATTTCACATTTAGTGAAAAGATATTTGATCGGTTTGGTCAACGCCCCAGCTCTCTTGATGTTAAAAGAGAGAGCGAGACAGTTTTATTTGAACTATATATTATCTGCGGTTTCATCTACTTCAATATTTCACTGTGAACACAGCCACGCCAAAACTGTGAGACTTACATTTCAAAAAGTTGTAATAAGACCAGTTATTGGGTAGGAAGACATTATTGATTTTGCCTTCAATAAGGAAGTTCCAAACTTCACTGTGTAAATATCTATGTCTTATATTGCACATCTCGAGATGGGGTCTCTCCCTCTCTCTCTCTCTCGCTCTCTCACACTCTCTCTCTCCCTCTGTCTCAGTTACTTTCTGTCTTGTTTGCTGTCTCAGTGCTTGTGTGTCTTGTGTGTACACTGAGCCAGAGTAAACCCCTGGTCACCAAAGCCAATTCTTTATTTATGGGGCCAGGCCAGCTGTGTAGACAGGCAGGTGAAATTGTGTCGTGCATCTATTTCCTCCTCTATGTGAAAATTTCCCAGGGTTGCTCTTTCAACAACCCCCAACGACCTACCCCACATCCCCACCATCCACCCCCCCACCCCCCATCCCCACACCCTCCTGACCCCATCACAACAACCTATCCACCCACGTACACTTTTCACACAATAGACTACACAGAAAAAAATGAAAACACACAAACACACACATACACATACACACACACACATACACACACACACACACACACACACACACACACACACACACACACACACACACACACACATGACTTGCTGCTTTTCTCTGGTGCTGTAAAGCCTCTGGTGTCTCCCATCTGACATGAAACACACATCAATCAGGAAAATCCCCCCCTCACGGGTCTCCGGGGTAAGGGGGGGTGGGGGGGGGCACCCCAGCCAATGACGCATCTTCAAACAGCTGTTCTCTCGCAGGCCCGGAGTTTCCACTCTGCGTATTAATTAGCCTCCAAGGGTCAGCGCCGTCCTCTGCTGTTGCATGAGCACACACATCAAAAAACTAGCCCGGGCCCGTTATAATGCCCTTTTTTTTTCTTCACAGGCCTGTTGGGTTGCTATTTGCGTATCTTATAAATTAAGGACCTGGGAATAGTCCTGGTGGAAAAAATAATGATGCAGGTCCCTCGGTAGCTGTCCAAAGGAAAATAAATAAATAAAAAGGACGGGGAAATTGTAGGCTTGGTTTGAAGCAGCAGCAGTGTTGACTTCTTTTAATTGGCGCAAATGCTCACCCACGCCTTGCCACGCGCAAACAATTTTCCCCTCTATTTATTGAGGAACGCCTTCAATAGCTGCTCACACACCTGTGTTTTCCTTCATGTGAGGAGGAAGCTAATTGGTGGATTAATTAAAGGATCACCACAATATGGCAGACTTTTTTTTTTTCGTTTTTTGTTTTAAATTATCATTATTATTTATGCGCTCCTACCAGGTAAATAACTGGATCAATGAGTCCCCTCTTTTTTATTGACACAAGGATGATTAATGCAACTCCCAGGCATCTAATCAGTCTAGCCGGGCCCCTTCATAATATCCAGAGATTTCCCCCGCAACCAGAGGTTAAATTGAGCTAACCCATCTTCTCAGATGGAGCATGGACAAGTTTGGCAGCGCGCAGTAATGCAAACGCCATTAATCATCACTCCATGCCCTGTCTACCCCGCAGCTCCAAAGCTGGGAATACGGCCCCTTCTCCAAGTGGGGAAACACGGAACCTCTGCTACAGCGTGCACACACACACACACACACACACAAATGTGGAGCCTTAGCAGCAGTGTCACATCCAAAAGTAATAAAAGGAAACACATGACATTTAAGGGGCCCTGTGGGGAATACTGTGACTTAGCGATTCAAAAGTGTCATGAGAAGATTTATGTGTTTTTTTGAAGTTTACTAGGCAGCCAGTGTTTTCAAAAACCTGACAACCAAAGCACACACAGGCATCGCAGTGTTTAAAGTACAAGTAGTTTGCATCTGTAAGTGGTTTTTCAGACAACTTACACTATATAAACTGCTGAGGAAAAAATATGAGGAAAAAATATGGCGTTCACACGCCATACACTCAGATTGAGGTCTTTTTATGTTCGCTCAGATATGGTATGCTCTGCATAATAGATAGCCTGTCTCACACAACACTTTGTTACGTAGGAAACGTTTCAAAGATCGACTTCACCAAACTGCAGGTGCTGGTGTTCTCAAAATGTACAGGTGCTGTGCATTTCAGTTTCTACCATATCATACTTCAACTTTTATCACTTTTCCAGGAAATACACTTTTACCATTTCACCAACTGTTCACAACGTTTGACAGATCATTTGTCAATTTCCACTGGGATAACAGCACCCACCTAAAAGGAACTAGCCATCCAAAAAAGACACTAGTTCATTCTTCAAATCTTTTTACCAACTTTTAGATAAGACGGGTTTCCTTCACTGAAACTAACATCCCACTGATCTTTTCAGTGGACCAGAGCCAGGGCTGAAAATCCTTTTGCAAATTGTCTTGCCTCTTCCTCCCAGAGGTAAGGTTAGGATATCTCAGGCATATTAGAGCAGCCGGGAGCACAGTATCGTTTCATCCGAACAGAATAGTGGAGACAGAAAAACCTGAAATTGCGAGGCTTATAAACGTCTGCCGTATCAGTACACACGGAGACACTGCAATCAGTCTCACAAGGATGTAGGCAGATTTTCACACCTCTTTCTGTATGTGTGCGCAACGCCCTTTTGTGTAAAAATCTCTCCTGCTTTCCCCCTCACATTGTGAACAGATGGAGACTATCATTATATTTGCCAACTGGTCTTTTTCCTTTTCACAACACTTCCAGTGATAACCATACATCTTATGCAAAGGAAAAACTTTGATATGTGGCTCTTACTAAAAAACCTACAAGGACTCCTTGGGCATTAACTGTATAGTTTATTTTGTCTTAACTGTGACTTAGCTTGTGGATGGATTGGGTAAAGAACATTGAGAGTGCCCATATTTCTCTCTGCAGGGCTGTTGATGGCAAAACAAACATCACAACACAAAATGTATATCTGTGCAGCTAAAATTTGGACAAAGGCCCATACTGCATTAAACAGCCACACATATTACCAGTCCTCACACAATGGTGCTTCTGCTGTTTATCCATAATATTCCGACAAAAAGGAAGAACGGAGTTTTGTGGTTAGACCCATTTATCGGCTACAGGAAAGCGGCGTTGTAAATATTAGTAATCGTATATGTCTGTGGAAGTCTGGTGAGCGGTGTGTAGAGCGCTGGGGCGCTCCTGGACAGGCAGCTGTGCTGAGCAGTCCTGATTGCTCAGCGGTTGCCGAATCGGAGCTGTCAGTTTTGTCTTTTGTTATTTTCCATGCTGCTGCCGTCTCCAAATCCTAACGGAGGGTACTGGGTGTCAGCCCGGCCGCCTAATCACAATGCCCCTGGATATCTCACAGCCCTGCTGTGAACTCCTGACACTCTCTTAAAAAAGTAATGGCACACTACAGAGTGCCTGGTTTATTTATTGCATCATAAAGTGCAAGAGTCTTTCCATTGCATGCATACCGTACGTACGGTACATGCATACAGGCATACATACATAACTACATACATACATCCATACAAACATGCATGCATGCATACAAACATACCGTAGGTACGGTACATGCATACATGCATACAAGCATACATACATACATAGATACATACATACATACATACAAACATGCATGCATACATACAAACACACATGCATACATACATACATACATACATACATACATACATACATACATACATACATACATACATATAAACATGCATACATAAATACATACAAACATGCGTACATACATACAAACATGCATACATACATAAACACATACAAGCATGCATACAGACATACAAACACTCATACACACATGACATATAATAATGAATATAGAACACTATAGGGTTATAGATAAATAAAATCTAATAATATGCAAGCAGGAATTCATTCTTTTGTCTGTATTATCAGGTCTATTTTTGTATAATCACCAACAGCAGTCTCTTGAATGGAGAGACAGCAGTAGACTCACTCTGGTTATGGAGGGCTGCAGTTGTCCAGTGGATTGCGTGTGTCCTAAACGAGGTCATTACATGCCAACAAATCACATATTGATTAAAGAAACAAACAGGCATGAACAGCCAAATGAATGTCCGGATCAATACAGCCGTAAAGCTTCATACAGTATGAATTTCCGCTTTCTGTGTGTGTGTGTGTGTGTGTGTGTGTGTGTGAGTGCGTGGGTGCGTGCGTGTTTGTATTTATATTTATGCCTGTGTGAAAGATCGTGTGTGTGTATGTGTGTTTGTGTGTGTGTGTGTGTGTGTGTGTGTGTGTGTCTGTGTGTTTACACTAGAGCCTGTGTGTCTGGTTCTCTGTATCTGTGTGTATTTGTGTGTGTGCGTTTATCTGTGTGTCTGTGTGCATGTCTGTGTGCATGCGTGTATATGTTTGCATGTGTGTGTGTCTGTGTGTTTATGTGTTACCAGGCTGACGCTCCACCTTCAGTCCAGCCAGCCCTTAGTAAAGACTGGACCATGCTAAAGTAGGACTGTCTGTCTGTGTGTGTGAGAATATGAGCGTGACAATCATTAGGTTCTCATGCGTGCCTCCATCAGTCAG